>JAIVFI010000005.1:0-600000 GCA_025558095.1 Hyaloraphidium curvatum | reverse complement strand
ATGCTCGAGCAACCGTGAGAGGGGGAACAGCGCATTATTGCCTCCCTCCGGCCCTGACGCCCAGTCACCGCTTTGACAACCGTCCTTCGAACGGCCCCCGCACGCATTTTCGAGCCCGGGCCCCACCGCATCACCCATGGGGAACATTGTAGATCGCTGCTGCAGCTGTCTTTGTGGACAAGGTGGGACTTTAAACCCTCAGACGTGCGAAGCCTCCTGACCGGTCGCCGGAACTTCGGCCCGCTCACGGACCGCGTCCGAACGGCTCGCGGCACCACCTCCTGAACCGTCTAACGACGTCGCTAAACAGACCCCGAACCTCGTACGTTGGCGCCTGCCAACCGGGACGCGTTGCGGCATCACTGATCCCATTCGCCACGTATGTCTCCCCTTCCCGCTCGCCCTTCCCTCCGGACTTGCGCTCCAGAGCTGAACCCTGGCCCTCACGGTTACACCATGGCTGGTGGAGGCGGCACCGTTTCGGACATATCGGATCCGCAGGAACGCAAGAGGATCGCCGAGAACGCCGTGAGAGGACACCGTCTCCAATTGGCGCAAACGGTGTTCTTACACTTCGAACCCAGCTCATCGCGGAGCACCGCGTCAGCCAAGAATACGAGATGCAGCGTGGGACCAAGGGCGCCCAGTCGTCGACCTCGATCCAGCAGACGCCCCCCAGCCACGTCGCGGGCGCGGATCGGCTCACGGTTCCGGGTTCCGGCGCCGGAGCTGCAGCGGAGCCGGCGCCTGGGGGTCTGTTCTCGCAGTCGAGCGCGCCTCAGATCAAGCCCGTGATCGAAACTGGGGCCCCGGCCGCGACGTCGGCCGTGTAGACCTCCGATACAGCTCAGACCGGCACGTTGTCGCGAAGTACATCTTGTTAGCAATGGGACATAGATACTCTTGATCAGATGAACCAGAGAGAGCCGTTCGTCCGAAGATCCTTGGCCAAGGCTTCCAGCTTCACCTCGGGCAGAGCGTCAGCTGCACTGGCTGTCGTGCTGCCCGTCTCGCTCGCATCTCCGCCCGTCAGGTGACAACGCGCCCTTTCGGCGACGAGATGGCTATAGAAAACAGGCTGAGGCAGCGATACGGATCGCTGGGACCTGGCAAACAAGTGGCAAAGCTCGAAGGTGAGCTGTTGCATTTCGTCCGAGGCGAGCTTGTTCTCGTCAAACAGAACGATGTACTTGGTTGCCCGCGAGGTCCCTTGGATGCCTGCATGGGATAGCAGGTAGAACTCGAAGAAGTCGGGATGAACGATCGTCCGATCCATGACTGTTCCGGGAAGGCCGTTGCCGCGGCGGTCCGCGTTGTCCGCGTCGAAGAAGAAGCGCGCATGGTGCCTTTTCTGAACGATGACGTACGTGAGCTTCGGCGAATACCCGGCGAATCCGGGTTGGTTTCGAATCCATCTGATGGCCTCCTTGATGGCGCCGACTTCGGTGTCCAGAACACGGCCGAACTGGCCCTCCGAGACGCCGTCACGGTAGCAGATGATGCGGGCGGGCAGCATGTACTGCCCGTCGGGCGCGGTGCTTGCGATGCGCCAAAGATTGATCAGATCGACCACGATCTTGTCAAGGTCCGGCACCGTCTCTGACCGCGACGGCGCGAGTGCGATGGACGCGTGGTACCGCGAACAGTCCCTGTCGACGGAAGCTGAACGCAAACATCAGATCCGTTTGCAGGTATCACAGGTCCCCAACTCACCAACGACTGCGGCGATGGACTGTGCTTGAGATCCCGGGGGCGGATGCGTGACATCGATACCGAGAAGCATCGTCGGCTCCCGCGAAACAACGTGCAGACCACCGTCGATCGCAGTGTTCTGCCCGCCAAGCTTGGCGTTGATCTTGAGCACGAGCTGAGAGAACACAGTCTTATCGGTGCCCCTTGCCGGCGGGCCTCGTTGCCCAGCGCGGGCGCCACCGCGGCCTCCGACGGGAGGTTCAGCGGATGACTCCATGCCTTGAATCCATTTGGGTTTGATGCACTGCGACGCGATGCCGAGCTCCGTGTCCGCAATCCTCTTGATGTCCGTGTAGACGGGATTCTTGGCATTGTCGGTCGGCAGCACAACGAGAAGCAGGTTGCAAGCTGCCCCGGCCTTCGATACCATCCGCGCAAGATCACGCCGCAGCACGGCTGGACGTTCTGGCCCGACAACAACAAGCTCCCGATCAAGACGCATGCCGTGGCTGCGACACGAGTCCTCGAGCTGCCTCAGGAAGGCGTTCAGATTCCTTTCGGCATCTTGGGGGTTATTGCGCACGGACATGGCTCGGTTGTCGGCCAGCACCGCAACGCAAATGCCCGTCAGTCGAGCGCCACCCAGCAGCCTCGCGTCACGTGGCAGCTGCCAGAACCCTCTGGTGCCTGGATCCGAAGCGACAAACTGCGCGCCCTGCCCCACGTTCCGATACAGTACGCGAGGTGATCTGATCCTTCGCGCCGCCACTTGAAGCATTTTGGTGTTCACGGTGGCGCCGAATGCGTTGAGATAATCGTTCCCGCCGAGACCGAGGGTCTCTTGGGCATGGTTCACGTCGCGTTCCTTGTCACTGGGCCACGCCGTAGCGAAGCGCACCAGAGCCGTCGTCTCATCCTCGTTCAGGCGACCCAGATAGCGCTGATTCGGCAAAATCTCGCATAGTTCGATCGGAAAGTACGAAACTCCCCTCGTGCCGCGCACCATGATGAGCGGAAGCTTGGGATGGTTCAAAACGAGGTTCTGTCGACGAATGAATGAGCAAAACATAGAGCAGCTGTGGCGGAACTCACGTAGACAGTCGCGTAGTAGTCCATGGCGCTCGTTTGGACCCCGGATACTTCGAACGTGCAAGTGTTGGCGTCCGTTTTTGTCAGGCCAGAGAGCCTGTACTTGCCACCGGCCTTGCCGCGGTGGGTGACCCGGAACAGCACATTGCGCAGCTTAGATACGATCGCCTGTCGCTGCGCGTCGTTGAGCGCCTCGGGCATGGTCTGCAGATTAAGCGTTTTGCGCACAATCGGCAACAACGGGCCGCTGGGGTGGAAGGCGCCGTGGGAAACATCCACATTCACGGCGGCACCCGTTCCGCCCTCCGTCCATCTGACACTGCCGTAGACGCCCTTCATCATGCTCAGAACACTACGGGCAATCTCTTGCCGGGAATCGGGCCGCCAGAACGAGCGGCCGGATGCCACAAGCCTCGGCGAAGCCAGTGCATACTGCCGAACGAGAAACTCCAGGGCAGCAAGGAACTCCGGCGGTGGCGCCTTACGACGTGGTTTCCCGGAATCCATCGCCGCTTGTTGGTACTCAATCAACTCCTTGCCGTGAACAGCCGACGTTCGTTTCAATGTGAGCTGGAAATCTCTTCTCTCCTCGCCGTCTTGCACCGCAACGACAAAACTCCGTCCGTGCGACTCCACGTCGAGCTCGCGGGAAGCGTACAGAATCCTCATTCCGTCAAACAGACACCATGCTTTCTGGTGGCCGGCAAGGACGCCGTCGCCAGACTGCTCCCTTCGTTGCCATTCGGCAAAAACGAGGTTGTTCAGGGTCCTCCGTGTCGAAACCTTCCCAAGCACCGAATCCTTGCCAAAGGAGGAAATCACGACGTCGCTGCCAAGCCGTTGTCAAATAGTGGTCGGAGCATCGGCCGCCGTCGGGAACCTACTACATGATGAAGTCCGCGACCTGCAGCAGGTGCATTGCCAAGAAGTTTGCGCGGCAGTTCACCCCGACGCCGGCAGAGCCTCCGGAGTCGGGGCGCTTCGCAAACTCAAAACGAAGAGGCTGCACAGGCCGCACCGGTGAGGCGCCTTCTGTCGTCCCCTGGTTCGGCTGATCGCGTTCGCCGCTTGCGGAGCCGGAGCGTGGCGCGGCGCGCCCGGAAGTCGCCTCCACTGGCGCATCGCGGCCTCTGCGTGCAGATAGACCTTCTCTTTCGAGTTCTACAGGGTTTGGAGTTGCTTCCTCCGACATTTTCGGCGATGCAGCAGGGCGGGCGCTGGGCGGAACACAGACACGATCGTTCCCTCGATCGCCGCCAACCGGAGGACAAGCGCCCTGAGCTTCTCAGCTACTATGTAAGGAGCTCGGTCCATTGATTCCAGCATAGAAACCTTTCTGCTGGCCGCCCCTTTACTTGGCGCTGCTTCCCCAACGCCGCCCTTTTACTTGGCGCTGCTTCCGCAACGACAGTGCCCTGCTTATTGGTCCGGAGCGCATCGGGAAGCTCCTCGGCGCTTTCCTATCTCCCGACTCGCCCAATCCAGCTGCTAGGCCTGATGGGATTGGGATCCAGCCAACCCTGCAAACCGACCAAGCCACAGTAGCAGGAGGGACAACAAGCGGGGCAAGTTAGAATGGGGTGAGGGAAAACCATCTGCAAACAAAATGCCAAACCAAGCTCCTATTCTGAAGCTCTCTCGTACAAGTCGCCGATCCAATGCATCCGTTCCCGCACCAAACTCGCCCCCCATCGCCTCCAAGGCACACCGGCTCAGCGCTTGCGGTAGTTGCGCGAGAACATGAGACCCGTGAGACCCCTGGAGTTGAGCGTGGTCAGCATCGGGGCGATCGTCGAACCGCAAGCGAGACACGCACATGAACGCAAAGAAGACAAACAAGGCCGAGTTGACGGCGTAGCTGACATTGGTCGTCGCAATGTCGTTGGGCTTGACGCCGTTGATGTAGGTGATGAAGTCCGCGCCCTGGCCGATGGGGCAGTACGATCCGGCGGGGAAGATGTTCGGCTCCCGTACGGCCGTCTCTGCCGCGGTCGTCCCGGCGTCATACACAGAGTAGCCGCCGAGCACCCGCGTGGTCTGGGCTTGGGTGGTGAAGTTTCCGGGGGTCGTCGAGGCCGGCGCGAGGCGGTTCTGGATGGCGAGGGAGTTGGCGGCGAGCGCGGCCTGCGTCGCGGGGGTGACGGATTGGAGCTTGGCGGTCTCGGTGTTGGCGTTGACGACGTCCATGCCGGCCCTGGGACAAGGTTAGCGCGCGTGCTCGTTGCGGAATCAAGGAGGCAAACGCACCAGAACGTGGTGACGGCGACGGCGTTGGCCTTGTCAGCGACAAAGCTGGCGTTCTGGGCGTGCGCAAAGCCGCTGGCCACGGCCTCGGAGATGCCGGCCGAAGGGAGAGGCCCGCAGGGCACCTTGAGGTCGTAGAAGATCTGCCAGCACACGTACATGAGGCACCAGCGCCAGTAGTTGACGTCGGCGATCCAGCGCAAGCCGGGGGACATGGTGTCGAGCGGGGCCTGCACGCCGCAGAAGATCCAGAAGATGAGGCCGGCGGCCCAGAGCGCGGTGTAGGCCTGCACGAGGGTCTTGGACCATGCGGACCAGGCCTGGGCGACGGCGGTGGCGAGCCAGAACTGCAGGAACATCATGGGATAGATCCGGCCGAAGGCGTACGACAGCCAGGGGTTCGCCATGTAGAAGATGATGATCATGATGATGGTGGTGATGACGGTGACAAAGCAGCCCTCGAGGACGAGGTACGTGAGCCAGAAGGGCGGGGTCGTGTAGAAGGCGCCGTCCATCTCCTGCAGGTACAGCTCGCGGTCCTCGAGGAATTGGGGCACCGAGGCAATTGCGACGAAGATGGAGAAGAAGGTGTAGGTCGTCGTGATTTGCCGCAGGGTGCCGAGGTTCGTGGGGTCGATCTGGTGCGGAAAGGCCAGCGGTGAGCCGGGGCAGTCCGCGGCACCGAGCAGCGGATGTACTCACGCCGTAGAAAATGCCGCCCATGAAGAGTGCCAAGACCAGGAAGAGGAACAGCCGTCCCCACGAGGTCGAGGGGTTGCGCCAGTAGCGCATGAGGCAGCGCCAGCCCAGCAGCCGCATGAGGTCCCACCACTGCCTCTCGACAATGTGCTCGGAGTACCTCACTGCGCTGTAGGTCTGCGACTTGAGCCTGTTGAGCTCGGCGAGGTTCGCGCCGGCGAGGGGCGACTTGTCGTAGTAGGTCGCGGCGGCCTGGGTGTTGGCGCTGATGACGTCGAGGTAGTGCTCGATGGGGTTCTGCAGCTTCGGCGTCGGGTAGCCCATCGTGCTGAAGTACGGCTCGGCGGCGGCGACGGGGCCGAAGTAGCACGTGCGGCCCTCGGAGAGCAGCATGGTGTTGTCGAAGAGGTTGAAGACGGCCTCGGAAGGCTGGTGGATGACTGGACGTGCCATCCGTTTGGCGTGAGCTGGGGATAAGGTGCACGACGCAGCGATTCGAACGCACCAATGACGACGCACACGTTCTCCGACTTGACATACTTGAGCACGAGCTCCATGGTGAAGCGGGCGCCAAAGTCGTCGAGACCCCTTTGCAGAGGCGGCGAGGGTCAGCGGCGCGATCGGGCGGGGCGAAACCCTGCAACTCACGAAGTGGGCTCGTCGAGGAAGAGCATGCGCGGGCGGGCAATCATCTCCGTGGCGACTTCGGTGCGCTTCTTCTCGCCCGACGAGACGCCGCGGATAAGCTCGTCGCCGACGGGCGTGTTCTGGGCGTTGGTGAGCTTGAGCCCGGCGATGACCTCGTCGACGCGGGCGACGCGCTCCTCGTGGGTCGAGTTGCGGGGCATGCGGCACTCGGCGGCGAACATCAGCGTCTCGCGCACGGTCATGGTGGGGATGTGCGCCATCATGGTGGTGATCTGCCCGAGCCGCCTCTTGAAGAAGACGTCGGGCTTGGTGCCGTTGACGAGGACTTCGCCGGTGATCTCGCCGAGCGACTTGCGCTGCGACAGGATGTCTGACGAGGCACCTACGGTCAGCAGCGTGAAACGCTAGGGACGACAACCGACGCACCGAGCAGCGTGGTCTTCCCCGCGCCCGAGGGCCCGATGATGGCCAGCGACTCTCCGGGCCGGGCAAAGCCGGTGTTATCGATGAGGGAGTGCACGACCTTGGGCTTGCTGAAGAGCCCGCCAGACTTGAGCTTGCAGTTGACATTCTCCCACGTCACGGTGTCTGTGTCCCGAGCGTGCTGGTGAGCGAGGAGTCCGGTGGGCGCAAAGGAGATCCGTACAGCCGGCGTGGTCGCTCGCGGCCGCGGCGCTGGGGTTCGCCTCCATGTCTGGACGTGCGGCGCAAGTTCGGAGTGGAGCTGGTCTTGCGTTCGCAGGCTGCCTTGGTCGTTAGGGAGCGGCGTTTGTGAGGGGTGGCGGGGTTGGGAGACAGCAACCAGGTGGCGGCTCGGAGACAGATAGATTGCACCTGGTGACCGGAAAGTCGAGACCCACACTTCCGTTGCACCGCGACCGTCCTCCCTTCTACAGGGCTAATTCCGATGCTTGTGATGAATTATTCGGCGGTGTCTTGAGTCCTTCCATGCACGTTCGATTGGTTCGACCAGTGCGGTACCCGTCCCCCTTTTCGCCGCTGTTGCCACGGCCTGGACCCAGGCTGTCTCCCACGGTCGCCGCCCGGTGTGGTCAACAGCCATCAGTTCCGTTCGCGCCTGAGGCAGCCTATAGGCACTGCTCCAATCGACCGAGGGCCAACCAAGCCATGTCGGGAGCCCCCGAGACCGTCGCGGCGCAGACCGTGGTGGCCGACGCCGCTGCCACCGTGCAGGACGCGGCGGCCGCCGCCGGCGAGCAGAAGATCGCCACGGGCCAGGCGTCCATCGCCCTGCCCAAGGCCGGCGACAAGATCGCGCGGCTGGCTTCCTGGTGAGTCCAGCTGCCGCTCCCGGCGCGCCCTTCTGACCCGCGACTTGCAGGGCCGTGACGGACCCGAACCAGCTCAACCCCGCCTTCTTCTCGTTCAAGGACATCTCATGCGTGCTCAAGTCGGACGGCAAGCCCAAGGTCCTGCTCGACATGGTCTCGGGCTACTGCAAGGTGCGCCTCGCCGCGCCGGTGCCGCGACCCGCCTGACCGTTCCCCGCCGCAGCCCGGCGAGACGCTCGCCATCATGGGCCCCTCGGGCGCCGGCAAGTCGACGCTGCTCGACATCCTGGCCTTCCGCAAGACCACCGGCAAGTGGACGCAGGACATCCGCCTCAACGGCGCCCTGCTCTCCAAGCGCACCTTCGTCAAGGAGTCCGGCTACGTCACCTCGGACGACCTGCTCACGCCCGAGCTCACCTGCAAGGAGATGCTCCAGTTCGGCGCCGCGCTGCGGCTGCCGCCCAACTGGACCACCCCGCAGCGCGAGCAGCGCATCTCCGACGTGCTCGAGGTCATGCGCCTCGGGTACTGCTCGGATCGGCGCATCGGCGGCGCCCTCCAGCGCGGCCTGTCCACCGGCGAGCGCAAGCGCCTCAACGTCGCCATGGAATTGCTCCCCGTCGCCTCGGTGCTCTTCCTCGACGAGCCCACGACCGGCCTCGACTCCAACACCGGCCGCGAGATCATCGCCAACGTCGTCGAGGTCACGCGCCTGCGTATGCTGGCCTGTGTCGCCACCATCCACCAGCCGTCCTACACCATCCTCGCGCAGTTCGACTACCTGCTCATGCTCGCCAAGGGCAAGCTCTGCTACTACGGCCGCGTCGTCGATGCCATCCTGTACTTCGAGTCCCTCGGCATCCCCGTCGCCGGCAACCCCGGTGAGTTCTGGCGGGCTGGCCGCGGCGGATCACTCTGACGATCGTCGTGTTCCAGCCGAGATTTACGCCGACGCCCTCGCGGCCCAGCCCGACCGCCTCATCGAGGCCTGGGAGGGTTCGGCCGAGAGGACCATCCTCGCCAAGAAGGTCGAGGCAATCCACTCGGGCCAGGGCTCCATCAACGATGTCGTGTCCAAGGCCGACCAGACGCCGACATTCGCCGACAAGATGGGATTCTACCAGGTCGCGCCCGTCTGGCAGCAGTTCTTCCAGCTCTTCAAGCGCCAGGTGCTCGTCTACGCGCGCAACCCCGTCATGTCGACCTCTCGCATCATCTCGGCCATCATCGTCGCGCTCTTCTTTGGCGGTGCCTTCTTCAATCTCCCCCGCACGCTCACCGGCATGCTGTCGCGCGAGAACGAGATCTTTGCCTACGCAGTCATGATTCCCGGATGGGGCTCCTCCGTGATCGCGTACTGGGTCGAGAAGCGCAAGGCCTACTACCACGAGGAAGCTGCAGGATACTACCACCGATTCGGCCACCTGCTCGTCATGTTCTGGGTCGAGTTCATCTTTTTGTCGTGCATCATGCTGGTCCAGGTGGGTTCCGACAACGGCCGCTTTCGCGAGCGATCTGACCTCGATGGACACTGTCTCCAGGGCGCGATCATGTTCACCATGTCCGGGTGGATCCAGCGCAACGTGGGCATGTACCTCGGCTTTGGCGTCGCCGTGACCTTCGGCTCGACCGGGATGAACCTGCTCTGCGCTTACTGTTCGTTTGTCGTGCGCGGTCGTCGGTGCGTGCCTCTGACGTCGCACCATCACAGGCGCCGCCTCGATCCCCTACGCCAACGCGGCCTTCACGCTCAACTTCTTCTACAGTCTGGCTCTTAGTTCGGTCTGCATCGCCGGCACGCTCGCTCGTTCGCGCCTGGGCTGACGCGACCGACGTACCCGTTCCGCCTCATCAGATCTACTGCACGGACGCCTTCCTCTTCCCGCGCTCGCCTTCGGCCCGCGAGTTCTGGTCGTGGTTCTCGTACGCCCGCAGCTTCATCGTCCCCGTCGTGCGGCATGAGGCCCTCGACGAACCCCTGTCGTGCACCCAGACCGACGACCCGCAGACCAGCCTCATCAAGCCCCTCGACTTGGGGGGCACCGCTCTGACGGGGTACTACGGCGCGGCCAAGAACCTCACGGCCCAGGCGGCGGCCGCCAACCCCACCATCGTGCAAACGCTCAACTCGTTCGGTTCCTTCCCGCAAGCCACGGCGGAGCAGAACGCGACCATCACCAGCTTCTGGAACTCGGGCACGACGCTCAAGAATGCGCAGACGTCGCTCGCCACCGCCCAGGCGGCCAACAATCCCGCCGACGTGATCTCGAACCTGCAGAGCATCGTCGCCGCCGCAACCGCCGTCTTTGCCGCCGCCGCCAACATCCCCGCCAGCAACACGGCCGCGATCCAACAGGCGCTCAACCAGACGGTGACGGCCAAGAGCATCATGAACATGGCCACCGTGCTCGTCGAGAACCCGCTGCCGGGCTTCACGCCGTGCGTCTTCGACACCGGGGAGGGCTTCCTCGACGCCATCAGTGGTCTCGAGTGGTACGTCCGTAACTCGTCGGGTGCGATCGTCGGTCCCGGCAAGGACAACTTTGCAGCGACCTCGGACGGTTTCTACGTGGTAAGTTGCTGCTACGGGCGTCGGCGTCGGTTCGGAGCTCACTCTGTGCTGTTAGGCGGTTGCGTTCATCACGGGCGTGGGCTGGTTCATCCTGGCGTACCTGTGCTTGTGGTTCTGCAACTTCAGGCAGAAGTAGGCCTCAGGGACGACGGGCGCTGCAATTGGATAGGGAAGACGGAGAGAGGCCTCTTGTACGAGTTTTAATAGGGACGCCGTTGGATTCACCGATGCCTTCGGAGTTGTGTCGACCTGCGAAGCCACCCCCGCTCCCGCCAAAAAGCAGCCTGCTCCTGACAAGGTCCGCCAAACCCCCAAACAGTCTGGCACCGCGCGGCAATGATGACGATGATTGGGAGAACCAGTCACGGCGCGATCGAGGCCTAAGGGTTGCATGTGGATTTGACTTGGGGCTCGCTGTCATTGGATGGTAGCTACCACAACACGTACCGGGTAGGAGAGACCGGATGCACAATCCAGCGCTGCTCAGCGAGCTGGGACGCGCCGTGGCCCTGCGCACCTCAACGGCGGCGCCAGGTCCGGCAGCGCCTCCCACGCGGCGAGCTGACGCTCCGCGCGACACATGCTGCGCCGGAGTGATTTGAGTGGGAGACGCGGCCGGACCTTAAGGGCGAACGGCGCAGCAATAGACATTCCATGACGACGAAACAACAGACCATGAGACCTCAAGAAACCGTGCAGAAGCTAAGGTGGGGCCCCGCCTGGCCCCGCCGCCATCCCCGGGAGAGCCACGCCCTTCATGGCCTTCCTCTTCGCCTCATTCCCCGGGTCAACAGGTCCCTTGGGTCCAGCTGCAGACGCAGCAGACAAAGGCCGCTCCTTACCGGGGCTAGGAGGCATCCGTGCCACCGTGGCCGCGGTCGACCGCCTTGCTAGCGACTTCTCCGCCTGACTCGGGCCCTGTGGCTGACCACCGAAGGCAGGGGGCGGAATTCCTGCCACCATCCGGCCCGCAGAATGCGTTCGCTGGTGTGCCTTGAGCGTTGAAAAGGATCCATGTGCACCGCCATCCCGAGGGGCATCCTCGCCCAGCGGGGGCTTTCCAGGCGGAGCAGAGACGGGCGAATCGCCGCCGCTGTATGTCCGACGGTGGACGGTCGATTGAACAATCGCATCAGATGCGATTGCTCCACCAGACGCCGGTGCAAAATACGAAAAGGGCCGAGGCGCAAGATCGCTGACGGTGCTGCCTGCGGATGAGGAATAGTCGCGGTCTGGGGAACGCGAAGACCGTTGGCGCACAGGCAGCGGTCCCGGAGGTTCGACATCGTCCAGGCTCGCGTTGTTTGGCGTGGAAATCGCGCTGGTTGGCCGCGACGTTCCAGGACTCGAGAAGGGCGAGCTGAGGATCGACGAGTCCGAAAACTCAAGCGAAGAGCCGTCCACGTTTCCGGAAGCAGATCCAGATCCCATTCCTCGCTTCCCAGCCAACGACTTGGCCTGCATGCCGGCCTGTGCCATGAGCTCTCGCGGGGTTGGCGAGGCGCCGGAGCTGGGGCGCGTTCCGAACGCTGCGGGCGCCGTCGATGGTTCCCCCACGACATCGCCGCCCGATTTTCTCTTCTCGTCCCGCCGCTCTTCTTCGGGGCCTTGGTGCTCCGCGATAGCATCCGAAGCGATGCTGTCCGGTCTTCCGCTGATGGAAAACCCTCCGATCATCTTCTTCAGACTCCATGACTTCTTCGCACCCTGGGAAGCCCCCGCTGCGGCGTCCACGATCTCCGAGAAAGAGACATCGGAGGCGGTAGAGTCGCGGAAGGCGTGGTAGTTGGACGCCACGCTGTCGCGGTTGCTGTCGCGCTCCACGAGGGTGACTCCAGTGCTGGTTGAGCTCATGGAGATCGCCGACGACGCCGCCCTCTCGGCGACATGCACCACGGTGGGTCCGCTGTAGGAATGGCTCGGAACGTCTTCTTCCACCTTCGGTTCGCGTTGGACCGATAGGTCGTCGACCTCCTTCTCCGTGTACCAATCGCGGGAAAGGATCCAATGCTGGGTAAAGAGCGACATGGTTTCGTCGTCCATTTCCTTTAGCTGCTCGTCGACAGAACCCGACACGATTGTCGGAGGAAGGTTGGGAGCTCCAGCCGTGGCCGGACCGTCGGTAGCGCCGACACCACTAGATTTGGTGCTCCTCCGAGCGAGATTCGCCGTGGCGCTCCCGATACCCTTGAGCACGCCGAGCGTGCCACCTTCCCTGAAGTGTAACGAGTCCCTGCTGCTTTCGCGACTCCCGCTACCCATGGCAAGGTCCCCTTTTCCGCCCGAAACAGGCGCGTAAGTGCCGCCGGACTGATAGTAGACGATCTGCTCCACAATGTCCTGCACTCGCTTATCCTTGAGCACCGTCTCGTTGTCCAAAGTCCCTGAAGCTGCCGCGGTGTCAGACGACGACCGATTACACGAGAGACGGCACTCACGACCGACGACGCCTTCCTTCTTCATCGCGGCCAAAAGGTAGTACGTGTCGTGTATGAAAATGCCGAAGAACGGGACCGCGGGCCGCGGAAGGCGCAGCGCGGATCCGTGGCTGTGGCTCGAAGAGATGGACGTCGGCGCGCTCCCCAGAATGTCCGAGATGTTTATGCCCCCGCCCCTTGCGCACCATTCGCGGTAAACGTAGTAGTTATTCTGCTCGCTGAGCAGGCTCCTGATGGCTTCGATCGAGTTCATCGACTTCTTGGGCACCACGGCCCACGTCTTTTTGAGGCGAACCACCGGGGGGGTTCGCATCGCCGCAGAAACGGCCCGCAGGGTCTGCACGTTCCTGATCTGGAGCAGGTGGCTCGAAACCTTGGCCCACTGGTGGATGGCACGCGCCCTGTTTGTCAGCGTCGGCTCGGACAGGATCGAGTGCTCGACGATGCGGGCGATGTAGTTGAAGAAGTCCGTGGAAGCTTGGATTGCTGGGTTCGGATTCTGTGGAGGGTGGTGGTTCAAGAGATCCTGCGGCTTGATTTGGAGAAACAGCAACTGCTCCGTGATCGTAAGCTGATGGGCCAGATGGTGCGGCTTGAGCTGAAGCAGACTCGTACGGCGCGCAAGGTCGATGAGATACAGGACCCGGCCCGCGCGGACCTCCAACGTAGCCTTCAAGCCCTTGAGATGGTTCACGTTATCCGGGTCAGGAGACGACGAGTTGAAGAGGTAGTTGCTGCTGGACAGCGTCGTCTGATCGCCGTTTCCAGCGACGTAAGCAGATTGCACGTCCCCAACGGCGGTCTTCGCTCCTTCGGAGAAGTCGCTATCACTGTGCCTCCGGCCCCTTCCGAGCTGCACTTGCTTTAGATCTGCGGAGACGCGGTCGAGCTGCTGGACGAGGTCGCTGTGCCATTTGACCAAGGACGACTTGGGAACGCCCGGCTTCTTCTGCTGCTGCGTCGAGTAAGAACTCGCAGGCCTCATCGGACCCGGTGAAACGTCGCTTTTCAGATTGCCCTCCAATCGCCCCGGTACGGATCGAGGTCGCGAGGAAGTAGGCGTCGGCGACGCTGAAGATGGCGCCCGATGCTCGGTTAGCGAGCTGTCGGAGCCCGCCTCACCGAAAGACTCCGAGCTACTTCCAATGGCGCCGACGGAAGATGACCAGGATACGGTCGCAGACGGCGTCGCAACGATGGGAGGGGGAACGGGTGGCCGCCCGCCAAGTAACGTCGGCCGGGGCGGTTGAGGTGGAGGACCTCCGGACACTGCAGGGGCATCCAGATCCTTGGATAAGATCTCCGTCGTCTGTATCTTTGCAATTGCTCGAGCCGGAAGTGCGGGGGGCATCAAAGGCGTGGCGTTTGGCAGCGGCGACGACACGCTGGGAGGCGGTGCGGAGCCGGGTCCAGGTGTGCCGCCGTCTCCGGAAAGAGGCATCGGCATCGGCAAGGGCGCCGTCCAAGTGGACGCGCCCTGGGGCTTGGGCGGCAATGGAGGTTTCGGCTTGGGCTTTTCCGTCGACTGATTCGCATCGTAGTAAGCGGGAGGCGTTCCGGTTATGCTGCTGCTCGGTGGGGTGCCGTCCTCGCTTCCAGGACCAGCAGAGACTTCCGCAGAACTTTCTGCAGCAACAGGGAGTCGAGGCGGCTTCAAAGGAGCCAGGGGAGGTGCGTTGGAAGGTGGCGCGGGCAGGGGGGCAGACCGCGACGCGAAAGGAGGGGCAGGGGGAGCGATCCCAGGAGGCGGCAGAGATCGAAGGATTTGACCGGCTTCGTCCAAGCATGTCCTCGCGGTGGACATTGCTCGGAGGGCAACCTCGCGTCGTGTCGGAGTGTCCCTATCTGCGCGGAAACAACGTTGTCAGAACCCCGTTTGGGAGCTTCGGCAGCCGCGCACCATCTCCGGTAATCAGAGGATCCCGTAACTCCTTCACGATAGACTCCAAGGCGCGAATGTAAACATGGTAGGCGTCCTGTCGGGCGGCCGCGTTGGGACGAGGCCATGAACCATTGTTTGCCCAACCCCACCTTGCGCTTTCCAACCGCGTACTGCCCTTTGGCTTCCCTCAGCAGAGTCTCTACGGGCGGATCCCCGTCCATTGGCGTCGCAAAGGCTGTTCAGCCGACGACGCGTGCTCCCTGGCCGCCCATTACTTGATCCTGCAGCAGTGGCACGCGCGCAGGGTCGGTCTCGCAGTTGCGACGGAGTTAGAAGGGCGCTAGCTAAGCCGAATGGTCATGATCCGGCCTGGTGCGCCGCTTCGGTCCGCAATGTAGCGTGGGGTAGACCCCGCGCAGTCCCTGGCAGGCCAACTGTGCCACGCGGTGGGCCAAGGGGCAACGGCCAACAGGGAAAGCCCAGCCTAGCAGACGGCTCCCTAATAGAGGTTCGGCCTATCGCGGGTTGCTCGCTTTGGACACGCTGTGCGGGCGCGTTGGGCGGGCGTTCGTCAGTAGTCAGAGGGACCTAGCTCTGCTGACAACGACGCCCCCGACCCAGCAAATCAACGCGGGAGCGTAAGATCCGTGTCCAAGCCGACGTGAATTACATCCACGGGTGTATCCGACCGAAACTGGTTCCCGGTCTGCTATTCGGATTCGAGGCCCGGCCCGGCCCTGCTCGACACCGTGGTATTGTTTCCCCTTTCTCGCACGAGAAAGCTACCGCACTCCGCCTCCGCTCCATTCAGTCCACGGCTGCGGCGACTCCCAAGCCAGCCAGTCCGATTTCGCGGTGGGCAACAGGCCCATCGACGACATCTTGTAGAGTCCTAGACCCGCGATCACCAGCTGCAGCAGGATGTACAGCAGCTTAGGACCAAGTAGGGGCGCATTCGGGTTCGAGCGCTGGACCAAGCTGGCTAGGTTGGTGGGGCCGGGCGCAATCACGAATCGCTCGAAGACTGCAGTTGGCACCCTTGTCAGAAGTCCGCCGCGGACACGCGGATCCTCGTCCCACCCTTGTCCGTGTTCATGAGGCCCTGGAAGCCGTTCCACAGCTGCATTCCTGTCATCATGATGGAGAAAATCTGGACACCGCCTCCGGACATGTATAGCATGAAGGCATTCATCGGAATGCCCTTCGCCGAGTTCGAGACCACGTCCCAGGCTTTCTGCGAGGGCCCGTGCCAGACGTTAGAGCGTGCCGTAAGCGCAGCCATGCCGGCGCAGGGTCGACGAACCTTGAGCTTCAGCTCGGCTTGGTTGTCCTCGGCGGCCACCGTACGGTCTGTCCTCTGCGCGATCCAGGGATGATCAGAGACCGTCCGTCCGCTCTTTCGAGAAGCGTTCCACCTTGCCGGGTCCTGTTTGCCGGGTAATCTCGTACGAGGACGCGCTGAAGCCGGCCGGCTCGGCGAACCCGCTCCTGGCCACGGCCGACGATGTTGACGGCAGGGAAAGGGCCCATGCCGAAGCAGAAGACCCCGATGTTGCCGAGGAGGACGCCATTTCGCAAACGACGCGCACGCGGTTCTGTGCGACGAGCAGGCGCGGGTTGATCGGGGGCCGCCACCGGCGCTCCAGATCAAACCCGGTATCGACTTTGGGCGCGAACGGCTGCTTCTATTTTCGCCTACCCTTGCTTTTGCCCGATTTCTCCTCTTTGGCTGCAGCTGCTGCCTCCCGGGAGTTGACCTGCCCGGTCTTGCGCTCCCACTCGTCCAACCTCACGTGCCACAGCGTCCCGAGATCGATCCACGTCCCATCGCCGCCCTGGCGAAGAAGCTTCAGGCACTTCCACGCGTTCCCGTTGGGCCTCTGTAGCCTTCCCACGCGGCCATCGGCGTCCAAAATGGCGTGTTCAATCGCAGTCGGGGCGTCCAACTTTTCGATCAGCATGCCCGCGCTCGACGCGGAGCCCTCCTGACCCTCCCCTCCGGGCAGCATCCTGATCGTCAGGCCGGACGATATGTCCACGCCTTCAATCTGGCCACTTGAGTGAGAAACTTGGTGTGCAGAATTCGGACCCCACTCCCACCTCGACGGTTCGCTCAATCTCTTTCTTGATCAAGGAAAAGTTGCGCCGGAACACCAGCCTGTCGCCCGCCAATACCAGCTTCCGCTTGATGAGCATTAGTAGGGTGATCTCTCTCGAGGCCCTGAGTGGCGGTAAGTGTTAGTCAATGCCTTTCGCGTGCGAGGGCAAGCTTTCCGACCCTGCTACCAGCCTCGTTCGATCCGCCTCTCACCCCACCACGCCTCGAAATGCTGGTCTTTCTGCGAAGTCGTGTGCTCCTTCTCCTTCGCCCACTTTTCAAACCCGGCAAGGAAAGCAGGAGTCATGTGGCCGACAGCGATTTCGTTCCGCCAGATGTCGAAGTCCGTTTGCAGGAACAGGTTGCTTTCGAAAAGCTTCCGCAGGGCCTCTGGTGGAACGGGGGTATTTGCGTGCTCGGCAGCGAATCTGCGGTACCCGTCCAAAGCGGCCTTGACAGCGTCCTCATCGTACTCGGGCGTAGGGTCTTCCTCTCCGCTGTAGGCACCGCGCTTGTCCGCGGCCGTGCGATCCCGGAGCTGAATAGCTCGGAAATTTTCCACCAGGCCCCTCACTGTTTCATTCACGGCAGCCTTGTCCGCCAAAACACTGCTCGCCTTCAGCTTCTCCCTTTCGTACTCGGGAAGGAGATTGGTAAGCCGCGACCGGCTTTCCTCGGGAAGAATCGAAAACAGTTTGAAGCCCAATGATTTCTGGACTCTTCATGAGCAAAGCACATAGACGGGCGATGGATGCGCGCTCACCATGTCGCCGTTCTCGAAGTACACCACGGGGGGACGCAGGGCTGCCCGTCACGGTGTTGGGATCATAGTCTGGTTTCTCCTCCGCCGTGTGCAATGCGCTCGAGAGGCGGGCATACTGATGGCGTGCAACCTTCTGGTGGCCACGTCCTCCGCTTGCACCGACCGCCCTATCTTCAATCTCGACGGGCTCAGAAGATTTGGACGGCTTTTCGCGGCCGCGTGTAGATTTGCGACCTTGTCCGAGGTTGGCCTCTTCATCAACCTCCATAGTGACCGACTTTGACCGTCCCCGTGGGCTGGATGCCGCTGGACTAGGCACAGAACAATTATCCTGAGGTTCTGCGTTCCTTGCGACTGGAGAAGGTGGCGATCGCCTCGGTCTTCGACCGTGGGGGGCAGTGTCCAGAATCTCCGGAACGGGCTCCGGCTCCACGGCCTCGGCAGGTTGGGCCTCAGTGCGAGCCAAAGGAGGTACGGTGGCCGCAGGCCGCGGCGCTGAACCCGCTGCCTTTCGCCGGTCGTCGTCCGAGTCCGAGGAGTCCGAGTGCTCGCTCAGCTCCGACGACGCGTCGCTCTCCAACTGGGGACCTTCTTCCATTGCGTCACGGCCTGGACGCTTCATCGCACTACGCGACGCGTCCTCCAGGAACCCCTGTCAGGGGCGTGCTCCAATTCATCGTCGATTAGATCATCAGTCACGCATCTCAGAGGGCGGCGTCGCTGCCGTCTGCCGTAGTCCGGCGATGGCGTCCGGAGGCAAGCGGCTGCATCTTTGAATATCCAACCTGACGATGACGTGCTCTATTGCAGATCCCGGTGCGCCTGCGGCCCGGGAAGCGGTCGTTCCTGTCGGCACTTTTAGCAACGGCTCGAGGGGAACGGAGGAGGATGCAACAGAAGCTTTGCTACGCCTTGCTTCAGGACACGAGCAGGATCCTCCGTCGGATTCCGTGCCTCAGCTGCCAGAGACAGCCGACATGGACGTGGACGTAGCGGAGCCAAGCGCTTGCACGCCCGGCGAGGCCCGGTCATCGCCGGCACCGAAGCCGCACAAGCCCCAGGAAGCACACCCGGCCTTTTCCAAATCCGGGATTCCGCTGCGATCATGTGGGCTAAGCGAGAGGTTTCTCCGTGGTTTGGCAGCCAAGTGATGGGCAATCGACAGTTCCATGGCCAACGGTGGACAGCGATCCGGGATCGTTCCACAACATGTTGCGAGACGCAGGTGTGCGGGGCATCGAGATCCTCGAGGTGCTGGACACCGATGAGTGGGCCTGGGAGTCCTTTCGGTGAGGGAATTGGGCGGCCGACCAACTGCGCCCTTACAATCGGGCGGGACCCGGTTTCATCCCCAGCGACCGGATCCTCGGGCTCATCCTGTGCTTCAAGTTTAACGATGTTGTTGGCGCGGCTGACAAGGACTCGACCCCCGCACCCCCGCATCTCTTCTTCTCGAACCAAGTGGTGCCCAATGCGTGTGCTACGCATGGCCTGATCAACATCGTCATGAATCTGGCACACGAGTCGAACGTCTCCGTGGGAGAGATGCTGGAGAATTTCAAGAGGTTCTCGGCCGACTTCAGCAGCCAGGTGGGTTGCGACGCTGTCTCCTGCGCACGTCAATCATGCTCTCTGCACATAGATGAAAGGACTGCTGATTTCCAACTCCGAAGAACTGCACCACATCCACACCAACTACGGTCGGCCCTCCGAGATCCTCGCGATACGGAAGCAAACGTACGAGAACGAGCGGCAGAAGGAGGAGGACGACGGGATCGACTACGATTTCGAGGACGCCTACCACTTCATCGCTTACGTCGGCGTCCGTCCCGACGGGCTCAGCGACAGCCTGGAGGTGTGGAAGCTCGACGGCTTGCAGGTCAATCCGGTTCTGGTAGCGACCTTGGGAAGCCGCGGCAAGGACAAGTGGTTGGAGAAGGCCATGGCGGACATCCGAAAAGTCATGAAAAGGTAACTCCGGATCCCCGTCGCATGGCCATAGTCTCACCGGGGCAGTTCGAGCGATGTCGCCTGCTCGTTGCTTGCTGTATGTCTAGACAGGCTGCCGTATCTCGCTGAAGTGCGAAGTGCGACGGCGAAGCTCAAGTCGGCCATGGAAGAGTGGCTTGCCGCGCATTCCGATGCGCAGAGGGCCGTCGTCGTTGATAGCGTCACTGATTCGGCCTCATTGTGGGAGTCCACCGACTTCAACGATGTTGTCAAAGTCACGCCGCTGCTCGAGCAGCTGGAGAAGCTCGGCTCCGAGCGAAAGCATGCCGTCGAAGTCGCGCTTGAAAGGGTGAAACAAAGCCACCAGTTTGCAACGCGCGAGGTCGAGAGCGCCTGGGAAACGCGGCACGGATGGGAGGTGGGAGGATGCAGACGCCTTTCACGTGCATTGCTGACCGCGAGTGCCGCAGGCGGAGGGGATCGACAGGAACCAAGACTTTGCTCCCTTCTTGGACGGCTACTTCCGGGAGCTTGCCCGGCTCGGGTTGCTGGAGGCCGTTATGGAAGGTTGGCTGGATCCCAATCAGCCCGAGCAGTTGGACTGGGCTCGCCAGCAAATAGCTTCACATGGGAGAATCGCCGAGGAGCTTCCCGATGCGCTCCGGACGAGTGAGCAGCGGACGTTCGTGGGGATAGCAGGGGCTAAGAAAGCGGGCGGCAAGCGCAAGGCGAAAAAGTGATTTCTTGATTGCGTAGCGATATCTTAATGCTGTGATGCAATGATACCCGACTAGCTTTCTAGGGAGAGTTTCAGCGACGTCGTGCCGTCGCGTCGCATTGTACGTCGGCGACTCGCGTGCAATCGACTTTGTGGTTCTGATCCCCAGCTGCATCGTCGATTGAGTTGTCGGACGAAGCAAGTTCAAAGCTTGTGGAACCCGGAAGAGAAGGTCCGTCTCCACTTGGGGATTGATCGCCATCGAACAGAAAGCCACCGTCCCCGCAAATCCACATGCAACCCTTACGGCCTCGATCGCGCCGTGACTGGTTCTCCCAATCATCGTCATCATTGTCGCGCGGTGCCAGACTGTTTGAGGGTTTGGCGGACCTTGTCAGGAGCAGGCTGCTTTTTGGCGGGAGCGGGGGTGGCTTCGCAGGTCGACACAACTCCGAAGGCATCGGTGAATCCAACGGCGTCCCTATTAAAACTCGTACAAGAGGCCTCTCTCCGTCTTCCCTATCCAATTGCAGCGCCCGTCGTCCCTGAGGCCTACTTCTGCC
This sequence comes from Hyaloraphidium curvatum, assembly GCA_025558095.1. NCBI lineage: Eukaryota > Fungi > Monoblepharomycota > Hyaloraphidiomycetes > Hyaloraphidiales > Hyaloraphidiaceae > Hyaloraphidium > Hyaloraphidium curvatum. Next base: position 579,352 of record JAIVFI010000005.1, on the reverse strand, counting down.
TGAAGTTGCAGAACCACAAGCACAGGTACGCCAGGATGAACCAGCCCACGCCCGTGATGAACGCAACCGCCTAACAGCACAGAGTGAGCTCCGAACCGACGCCGACGCCCGTAGCAGCAACTTACCACGTAGAAACCGTCCGAGGTCGCTGCAAAGTTGTCCTTGCCGGGACCGACGATCGCACCCGACGAGTTACGGACGTACCACTCGAGACCACTGATGGCGTCGAGGAAGCCCTCCCCGGTGTCGAAGACGCACGGCGTGAAGCCCGGCAGCGGGTTCTCGACGAGCACGGTGGCCATGTTCATGATGCTCTTGGCCGTCACCGTCTGGTTGAGCGCCTGTTGGATCGCGGCCGTGTTGCTGGCGGGGATGTTGGCGGCGGCGGCAAAGACGGCGGTTGCGGCGGCGACGATGCTCTGCAGGTTCGAGATCACGTCGGCGGGATTGTTGGCCGCCTGGGCGGTGGCGAGCGACGTCTGCGCATTCTTGAGCGTCGTGCCCGAGTTCCAGAAGCTGGTGATGGTCGCGTTCTGCTCCGCCGTGGCTTGCGGGAAGGAACCGAACGAGTTGAGCGTTTGCACGATGGTGGGGTTGGCGGCCGCCGCCTGGGCCGTGAGGTTCTTGGCCGCGCCGTAGTACCCCGTCAGAGCGGTGCCCCCCAAGTCGAGGGGCTTGATGAGGCTGGTCTGCGGGTCGTCGGTCTGGGTGCACGACAGGGGTTCGTCGAGGGCCTCATGCCGCACGACGGGGACGATGAAGCTGCGGGCGTACGAGAACCACGACCAGAACTCGCGGGCCGAAGGCGAGCGCGGGAAGAGGAAGGCGTCCGTGCAGTAGATCTGATGAGGCGGAACGGGTACGTCGGTCGCGTCAGCCCAGGCGCGAACGAGCGAGCGTGCCGGCGATGCAGACCGAACTAAGAGCCAGACTGTAGAAGAAGTTGAGCGTGAAGGCCGCGTTGGCGTAGGGGATCGAGGCGGCGCCTGTGATGGTGCGACGTCAGAGGCACGCACCGACGACCGCGCACGACAAACGAACAGTAAGCGCAGAGCAGGTTCATCCCGGTCGAGCCGAAGGTCACGGCGACGCCAAAGCCGAGGTACATGCCCACGTTGCGCTGGATCCACCCGGACATGGTGAACATGATCGCGCCCTGGAGACAGTGTCCATCGAGGTCAGATCGCTCGCGAAAGCGGCCGTTGTCGGAACCCACCTGGACCAGCATGATGCACGACAAAAAGATGAACTCGACCCAGAACATGACGAGCAGGTGGCCGAATCGGTGGTAGTATCCTGCAGCTTCCTCGTGGTAGTAGGCCTTGCGCTTCTCGACCCAGTACGCGATCACGGAGGAGCCCCATCCGGGAATCATGACTGCGTAGGCAAAGATCTCGTTCTCGCGCGACAGCATGCCGGTGAGCGTGCGGGGGAGATTGAAGAAGGCACCGCCAAAGAAGAGCGCGACGATGATGGCCGAGATGATGCGAGAGGTCGACATGACGGGGTTGCGCGCGTAGACGAGCACCTGGCGCTTGAAGAGCTGGAAGAACTGCTGCCAGACGGGCGCGACCTGGTAGAATCCCATCTTGTCGGCGAATGTCGGCGTCTGGTCGGCCTTGGACACGACATCGTTGATGGAGCCCTGGCCCGAGTGGATTGCCTCGACCTTCTTGGCGAGGATGGTCCTCTCGGCCGAACCCTCCCAGGCCTCGATGAGGCGGTCGGGCTGGGCCGCGAGGGCGTCGGCGTAAATCTCGGCTGGAACACGACGATCGTCAGAGTGATCCGCCGCGGCCAGCCCGCCAGAACTCACCGGGGTTGCCGGCGACGGGGATGCCGAGGGACTCGAAGTACAGGATGGCATCGACGACGCGGCCGTAGTAGCAGAGCTTGCCCTTGGCGAGCATGAGCAGGTAGTCGAACTGCGCGAGGATGGTGTAGGACGGCTGGTGGATGGTGGCGACACAGGCCAGCATACGCAGGCGCGTGACCTCGACGACGTTGGCGATGATCTCGCGGCCGGTGTTGGAGTCGAGGCCGGTCGTGGGCTCGTCGAGGAAGAGCACCGAGGCGACGGGGAGCAATTCCATGGCGACGTTGAGGCGCTTGCGCTCGCCGGTGGACAGGCCGCGCTGGAGGGCGCCGCCGATGCGCCGATCCGAGCAGTACCCGAGGCGCATGACCTCGAGCACGTCGGAGATGCGCTGCTCGCGCTGCGGGGTGGTCCAGTTGGGCGGCAGCCGCAGCGCGGCGCCGAACTGGAGCATCTCCTTGCAGGTGAGCTCGGGCGTGAGCAGGTCGTCCGAGGTGACGTAGCCGGACTCCTTGACGAAGGTGCGCTTGGAGAGCAGGGCGCCGTTGAGGCGGATGTCCTGCGTCCACTTGCCGGTGGTCTTGCGGAAGGCCAGGATGTCGAGCAGCGTCGACTTGCCGGCGCCCGAGGGGCCCATGATGGCGAGCGTCTCGCCGGGCTGCGGCGGGGAACGGTCAGGCGGGTCGCGGCACCGGCGCGGCGAGGCGCACCTTGCAGTAGCCCGAGACCATGTCGAGCAGGACCTTGGGCTTGCCGTCCGACTTGAGCACGCATGAGATGTCCTTGAACGAGAAGAAGGCGGGGTTGAGCTGGTTCGGGTCCGTCACGGCCCTGCAAGTCGCGGGTCAGAAGGGCGCGCCGGGAGCGGCAGCTGGACTCACCAGGAAGCCAGCCGCGCGATCTTGTCGCCGGCCTTGGGCAGGGCGATGGACGCCTGGCCCGTGGCGATCTTCTGCTCGCCGGCGGCGGCCGCCGCGTCCTGCACGGTGGCAGCGGCGTCGGCCACCACGGTCTGCGCCGCGACGGTCTCGGGGGCTCCCGACATGGCTTGGTTGGCCCTCGGTCGATTGGAGCAGTGCCTATAGGCTGCCTCAGGCGCGAACGGAACTGATGGCTGTTGACCACACCGGGCGGCGACCGTGGGAGACAGCCTGGGTCCAGGCCGTGGCAACAGCGGCGAAAAGGGGGACGGGTACCGCACTGGTCGAACCAATCGAACGTGCATGGAAGGACTCAAGACACCGCCGAATAATTCATCACAAGCATCGGAATTAGCCCTGTAGAAGGGAGGACGGTCGCGGTGCAACGGAAGTGTGGGTCTCGACTTTCCGGTCACCAGGTGCAATCTATCTGTCTCCGAGCCGCCACCTGGTTGCTGTCTCCCAACCCGCCACCCCTCACAAACGCCGCTCCCTAACGACCAAGGCAGCCTGCGAACGCAAGACCAGCTCCACTCCGAACTTGCGCCGCACGTCCAGACATGGAGGCGAACCCCAGCGCCGCGGCCGCGAGCGACCACGCCGGCTGTACGGATCTCCTTTGCGCCCACCGGACTCCTCGCTCACCAGCACGCTCGGGACACAGACACCGTGACGTGGGAGAATGTCAACTGCAAGCTCAAGTCTGGCGGGCTCTTCAGCAAGCCCAAGGTCGTGCACTCCCTCATCGATAACACCGGCTTTGCCCGGCCCGGAGAGTCGCTGGCCATCATCGGGCCCTCGGGCGCGGGGAAGACCACGCTGCTCGGTGCGTCGGTTGTCGTCCCTAGCGTTTCACGCTGCTGACCGTAGGTGCCTCGTCAGACATCCTGTCGCAGCGCAAGTCGCTCGGCGAGATCACCGGCGAAGTCCTCGTCAACGGCACCAAGCCCGACGTCTTCTTCAAGAGGCGGCTCGGGCAGATCACCACCATGATGGCGCACATCCCCACCATGACCGTGCGCGAGACGCTGATGTTCGCCGCCGAGTGCCGCATGCCCCGCAACTCGACCCACGAGGAGCGCGTCGCCCGCGTCGACGAGGTCATCGCCGGGCTCAAGCTCACCAACGCCCAGAACACGCCCGTCGGCGACGAGCTTATCCGCGGCGTCTCGTCGGGCGAGAAGAAGCGCACCGAAGTCGCCACGGAGATGATTGCCCGCCCGCGCATGCTCTTCCTCGACGAGCCCACTTCGTGAGTTGCAGGGTTTCGCCCCGCCCGATCGCGCCGCTGACCCTCGCCGCCTCTGCAAAGGGGTCTCGACGACTTTGGCGCCCGCTTCACCATGGAGCTCGTGCTCAAGTATGTCAAGTCGGAGAACGTGTGCGTCGTCATTGGTGCGTTCGAATCGCTGCGTCGTGCACCTTATCCCCAGCTCACGCCAAACGGATGGCACGTCCAGTCATCCACCAGCCTTCCGAGGCCGTCTTCAACCTCTTCGACAACACCATGCTGCTCTCCGAGGGCCGCACGTGCTACTTCGGCCCCGTCGCCGCCGCCGAGCCGTACTTCAGCACGATGGGCTACCCGACGCCGAAGCTGCAGAACCCCATCGAGCACTACCTCGACGTCATCAGCGCCAACACCCAGGCCGCCGCGACCTACTACGACAAGTCGCCCCTCGCCGGCGCGAACCTCGCCGAGCTCAACAGGCTCAAGTCGCAGACCTACAGCGCAGTGAGGTACTCCGAGCACATTGTCGAGAGGCAGTGGTGGGACCTCATGCGGCTGCTGGGCTGGCGCTGCCTCATGCGCTACTGGCGCAACCCCTCGACCTCGTGGGGACGGCTGTTCCTCTTCCTGGTCTTGGCACTCTTCATGGGCGGCATTTTCTACGGCGTGAGTACATCCGCTGCTCGGTGCCGCGGACTGCCCCGGCTCACCGCTGGCCTTTCCGCACCAGATCGACCCCACGAACCTCGGCACCCTGCGGCAAATCACGACGACCTACACCTTCTTCTCCATCTTCGTCGCAATTGCCTCGGTGCCCCAATTCCTCGAGGACCGCGAGCTGTACCTGCAGGAGATGGACGGCGCCTTCTACACGACCCCGCCCTTCTGGCTCACGTACCTCGTCCTCGAGGGCTGCTTTGTCACCGTCATCACCACCATCATCATGATCATCATCTTCTACATGGCGAACCCCTGGCTGTCGTACGCCTTCGGCCGGATCTATCCCATGATGTTCCTGCAGTTCTGGCTCGCCACCGCCGTCGCCCAGGCCTGGTCCGCATGGTCCAAGACCCTCGTGCAGGCCTACACCGCGCTCTGGGCCGCCGGCCTCATCTTCTGGATCTTCTGCGGCGTGCAGGCCCCGCTCGACACCATGTCCCCCGGCTTGCGCTGGATCGCCGACGTCAACTACTGGCGCTGGTGCCTCATGTACGTGTGCTGGCAGATCTTCTACGACCTCAAGGTGCCCTGCGGGCCTCTCCCTTCGGCCGGCATCTCCGAGGCCGTGGCCAGCGGCTTTGCGCACGCCCAGAACGCCAGCTTTGTCGCTGACAAGGCCAACGCCGTCGCCGTCACCACGTTCTGGTGCGTTTGCCTCCTTGATTCCGCAACGAGCACGCGCGCTAACCTTGTCCCAGGGCCGGCATGGACGTCGTCAACGCCAACACCGAGACCGCCAAGCTCCAATCCGTCACCCCCGCGACGCAGGCCGCGCTCGCCGCCAACTCCCTCGCCATCCAGAACCGCCTCGCGCCGGCCTCGACGACCCCCGGAAACTTCACCACCCAAGCCCAGACCACGCGGGTGCTCGGCGGCTACTCTGTGTATGACGCCGGGACGACCGCGGCAGAGACGGCCGTACGGGAGCCGAACATCTTCCCCGCCGGATCGTACTGCCCCATCGGCCAGGGCGCGGACTTCATCACCTACATCAACGGCGTCAAGCCCAACGACATTGCGACGACCAATGTCAGCTACGCCGTCAACTCGGCCTTGTTTGTCTTCTTTGCGTTCATGTGCGTGTCTCGCTTGCGGTTCGACGATCGCCCCGATGCTGACCACGCTCAACTCCAGGGGTCTCACGGGTCTCATGTTCTCGCGCAACTACCGCAAGCGCTGAGCCGGTGTGCCTTGGAGGCGATGGGGGGCGAGTTTGGTGCGGGAACGGATGCATTGGATTGGCGACGGACGTTGTAAAAGAGAGCAGAACAGGATTTTGTTGGCGCAGTTTCTTGCTTGCACATTGCTTCGGTCGTCGTGATGAATCTCCGCCGCGGAGGTGCTCGCATGGGGGTGCATGGGGCGCGATCGCGCACCGCAAGTCCGGACACAATGGCTGCGGTGGAGGAGCATGGAGAGCGATACGTCCCTCCAGAGCTTGCCACCATTATATCTCTGCACGTGCATCCCAATGATTTGTTCGCCCTTGCGCTGACGGCAAGGAGCTTCGCTGTTTCCGCGATCCCGCGACTCTGGGCGACGCGGACGCTGAATCTGTCCGCTCTCGGAGACGAGGAGGAGGGCGACGTCTTCTTCGACGATGACAACCATGATTTGGCTGCCTACATGTCCGACTGGTTTTACACTCGCGGCCTCCGGAGCGACAGGCGCGACACGGTTTCCGTCCTCCGGACAAACAGAATGCCCCCAAGCATTGCTTCAATTCTGAAATTGAAGGTTCAGCGGAGCTCTAGGACTTCGGATTCCTCGGCGTCTTTGGAGTTCGATTATCCGTCGTTGCTGAGGAAGCTGGCCGTTCGGCGACGGAAACTGGGTGAGGTGCTGCCTCTGTTGAGGGCTGTCGGAAAGCAACTTCAAGTCTTGGACATGCGAGGTGTCGTGTATGACAGCCGGGACACTCTGGTTGTGGGCCACCCGGAGTCTCCCTTTTCGCACCTTTCTCGAAACTTAGAGTATCTCGACGTTTCGCGTGCGTGGGTATTGCGTTCTGCCAAGAGGTCGGGCGCTGCGACCAAAGGAGTCACAAAGTCCAAGCGGCAAAAGGGCGAGGAATTGGCTCAGAGCCTTCGTCGGGCGGGCTGGGTGGACCTCTACGCGGCTTGTCTGAAAAGCCTTGGGAACCTGCCGATGCTTTCGGATGCCGAAGACGCCGAGCGCCGCGGATTGCTGGTCTTGTGCATCGGCAACACTTTGGATGACACCAGCAAGCTCAGGGTGGTCCTCGAATCGCTTGGTTCAACGCTTGAGGGTCTGGTTGTGGATGCTCTGGCGCTGAACGCGAGCATGGGTCTTGCCGGCGCCCGGCTGTCCGGCAGTGCGGGGCTTGAGGCGTGCTCCAAGCTGCAGTGGATTGTTATCGAGAACCAGCTCGATCCGAACCAGAACATCTTGGGCAGCCTCTTCCGCACCAGTCCCATTCCCAAAGGAGAGCAGCCACTGAGAACTTTGGCCTTTAGAAACACGAACCTGACGACGCTGCGCTGGCTTTCCAACTATCCCTATCAGATAAGGCCTGACTCTGTGGAGATGGTGCACTTGGTTGGCGACTTTGCTCGCCTCGGAAGCGAGCCAACGCTGGACGGATCACTTCTGTCCGCGTTTCCTCAGATCCGGCACTTCGGAGTCGAGTGCCCTAGTCGAGCTGCCCTTCATTCGGCCGAGTTCCGTGCTTCGCTGAGAGAATCGATCGGGGAATGCCTGCAGCTGGAAACGTTCTCGCTAACAGGCGTCGGCACAAACCGCGCCCTACCGGATGAGGACGTTGCGCAGCTGCTGTCGGCTATCGTTTCCCCTAACTTGAAGACCATTATCCTCCCCTTCGCCGATCGCTTCCACGTGGCCAATCGCCTGGAGTTTGGAACCCTTTGCTGCGAGCTGGCAGCTGCACGGTGGGCAGACACCCTGGAAAAGGTTGCTTTCGGCCCGGAGATCGTCATGTCGGCACATGATCTGGCCGCTTTCGTGACCCGCTTCGGCAAACTGCGGGACGTGGAGGTCACTGGGCTTGCGGAACAGGAATTCAACACCCTGAAGAACGTCTTCTCCGATCACGTGGACTACTGGGCATGGCAGGTTCAGTTTGAGCGCAGCTACGCACCGACTTCCGCGCGGTGGTCGAGCGACTCGCGGCCGACCCTCGTCAGGCTCGCTACGCGTGCTGCTGTTAGGGCGATCGAGGGCTTGTTGAAGTAATCTAGAAAAGGTCACTAGCAGCCTCACTTGTGCGAGCAGGATTGATCGGCCGAACCCGGCAGCGGGTGGATATTCAACGCCTCCCACTTTTCCCCGAATCGAATGTGTATTGTGTCGGCGCGTGTCCATGTAGCCAAGAGGGCCCTGGGAGGTGCACGAGGCGAGCAAGATCGGGCCGACGCAAACACCCGGTTCCCGAACCGACCCCTTCGCGTCCTCAGGCCTATATCGTCAGTTTCCTGGCGAGATCGTTTCGCCCATTTAGTTTATCGAGCTGACTCCGTCGTCCCCTCCCGTTGGCCATCTCGACAACGTCTCCCGGCTCCGCATCCCGCGACTTCGTCCATTCCGCTTGGAACTCAACATTCCCCCCTGATTCTTCCACGCGCATTCCTGCGATCTGATCCGGACGTGGCGACCGCAGCCGAGCCAAGATGCCCGGCGTTCTGAGCACCCTCGTCGGCGCCCCCGACCCGCGTTTGCAGCAGGTCGTGAAGTTCACCGGCACGACCGGCGGGATCGGCTCCTTCATCCTTTTCTTCACGTTCCTCACGCAAGCGGTGTCCAACTCGTCGCTCGCTTCGGCCGCCCCGGACCTCGTCAAGAAGATGGCCGCCCTGCTGGCCGTCCTGTCGGACGTCGGCTACACGCTCCGCCTGCCCGGCAGCTTGGGCGTGATCAACAGTTGGTTGATTCGGGAGATTGACGCGACATGTCTGACCGGCGGGCACTGCTCAACAGGCTGGAAGGCCCTCGAGGCGAACACCGAGGTGACGGACTCCACCATCCTCAACCTCACGCGCCTGGAGCTCGCGTCGAACCTCGTCTACTACGTTTCCGAGAACCTGGCGTTCCTCGGAGGCAAGGGAGTCCTCAACCTGGACGCCGTGGGTAAAGCCCTGTCCCCCTACGGAGTCCGTTGCCGACGCCGCCCACCCAACAGGCCGCGATCGGACGCCACGGCCTCCGCGCCGGCCAGGCCACGCTGGTCAACCTCCTGACCACGCTGGTGCGGCTCTACCTCGAGCGCAAGAAGCTGCAGACCCAGGGCGCCGGCGACGAGAAGGACCGCTCCGCCCAGGCCGTCAAGGCCCGCATCAACACCATGTCGATCATCGCCACCGCGGCCCTCGTGCCCGTCGTGGTGAGTAACGCGCGCATTGGCACGGCGGGGACGGACCCTGATCCCTCGACAGCTCGGCGCCGTGCGCCCCGACCTCAAGGTCCTGGACGGCTTCCAGAGCGGCCTCGCCGGTATGATCACGGGCTACATCAGCCTCCGGGGCCAGTGGGCTGCTGCTGCTGCGAAGTAAGGTGCCGGGACAAAGTGATTATGGGCGAACGTGACATTTGGAGAGGGCTTCCGGTGTGAGCAATCGCTTGGATACAAGCGGTTCCATTCCCAGTGCTTGCAAGCTGCGTGCTTCACTCCTCCGCGAGGTCGTCCCCTTCCCCGCCCAGCTGCTTCAGCCTCTTCTCGAGCCTCTCCTGCTCCTCGTACACCCGCAGCAGCAGCTTCGTGCCCCCCTTGTTCCCCGCCGCCTCGTCCTCGTGCGCCGCCAGCGGATCTTCCAGGCCGATTTTGAGCGCCGACTCGGAGATTTCGAGGCGGAACGAGTCCGTGTCCTTGGGCGTCGACGCCCTGCCCGTCCCCGACGCCGACGCGCGCGCGACCAGGGAATAGGTCTGCAGCGTCATGATGATATCCTGGAGCTCCGTTCGCGAGACGGTGGGGATGTGCAGCTTCTTGAGCGCGAGGTTGTCAAACTCGGCAAAGATCTGCTTGAGCGACACGGCGCCCGTAGTCTTTGAGCCTCCAACTTTGTTCGGCGCGTTCTGCTTGGCCTTTTTGCGGGCGAGCCAGACGGTCATGAGGAGCGTCTTCTGGATGAAGCTGAGGTTGCGGATCTTTTCCGAGCCCGTGGATGCGGCGCCGAGCGAGGCGGTCGTGACCTGGTTGATGTGTCGCAGGGTGATCTTGGGGACGACGGCCGGAGACGGCGCCGCCGATCCCGTCGGAGTGGTCGGGCTGCTCGGGAAGGGAGACTGCTGCCGCAAATCGGCCTCGTAGAGCTCGATCGCTTGTCTGCGAAATCGGGGAGAAAGGTCAAGGCGGTCCTTTGCAGGAAACCTGCCAACAAAACGCACCTGCAGACGTCCAGCGCCTTCCGCAGGTCCCCCGTGCCCGCGCACTTGCGCGCCGCCAGCAGGATGGCCTGGGGCTGCATCAGCGGCTCCTTGCTGTCGATCCCGTCCGCCTCAGCGGCGCTGTCAAGCCGGTCCTTGATGATGGCGCTGATCTCCTCGACCGTGTACGGGACAAAGTGGAGCACCTGCGGTTCCCCTGCACACAAGTTTGTCAGCCCCGAATTGGCAAGGGATGGCATGTACACGCACAGCCGGCCATCTTGAGACGCCCGCAGACTCGTTCCGTCAAGTCGAGGGCGTTGGCGATGCCGATGACCGAGACCTTGGACCCCGCCCTCCGCGGCCACGAAAAGATGCGAATGAGCGCGTCCGAGTCCTCGTCGCTCTTGGAGGAGCCCGAGGACATGGTCGAGGCGTGCTTGGCGAGGTAGTCGACCTCGTCGAGGACCAGGAGGCTGCGAGATCGATTCGTGAGGCCCACGGGCCGCAAGTCGGGTCGCACGGATGCCCACTATTTCTTGTCCGACTTCATCTGCGACGCCTTGCGCTTCTTGGACGGCGGCTCCTCCTCGCCCAGCAGGATGCTCTCGACCTGCTTGACCGCCTTGCCCTTGCCGGTCGGCGTGGTCGGCGACGTGACCCCCTCCAGCTCTTCGAGGATGCGCGACCACACGGCCTGCGGGGTCTGCAGCGACATGCAGTTGACGAACACGACCCTGAGCGGCGAGCCGTCCGCCTCGGCCGTGGTCTTGAGCACGTCCCTGACAAGCGCCGTCTTGCCCGAGCCCGGGCACCCCGCGACGTAGAGCGCCTCGGTGCGGCCGGCCTTGGCGTTTTCGACGAGCTCCGCAAGCGCCGCGCGCTCCTTCTCCCTGCCCACGAGGCGCTGCGGCTTCGTCGACCGGCGGAAGAGCCGCTTCGCCTGGGAGAGGTACGGGTTGAGCGAGGGGCGGTGGTGCTGCGGCGTGACGAGGCCGACGGACGGGTCGGGCGGGTTGGTCGGGGTGTGGGGAGACGACTCGGTGGCCAGCTTGGGCGGTTTGGGCGGGTGCTTCGACGCCCGGTTCGAGGGGGTGTCCGCGGTGGGCGCCACGTTCTCCTGCCCGGCCGTCGGCGACGAGTCGGGCCCGTCGCGCTCGGCGGATCCGGCGGGGAGGACGGCCATCCGGAGCGAGGAGGGGGTTTTTGGCGCGTGCGGGGAGAGCAGCAGCTTCTCGGGCAGCGGCCTGTTGTTGGAGCGCGAGGGCGAGAGCGGTGTAGGGCGGGCCGGCGAGGGAGCGGTCGCGGGCGGGACGGCTGCCTTTTCCGCCTTTTCGGCCGGCGACGGCTTGTCTGTTGTTTAAGCGGGTCGGATCAGTCAGAATCTGCGGCGCTGCGGGTGTGTGCCGGTGTGCCCACCGTTGCCCGCGTCCGCCGGTTGGGCGGGCCCGTCCGCGGGTGCCGCGGCGACCCGCTGGCGCTTCTTCATCTTCGGCGCGGGCGGCGCCACGACGGCGTCGTCCTCCGAGTCGCTGCCCGGCCGCGCGTTCTCCGCGGATCCGCGCGCGCGGCCGGCGCTGCGCGGTGCCTTGGCGGGCGCGGCGGCCCGCGGGGTGCGGCGGTTCTCGGCGGCTCCGGCGCCGCGGGGCGTGCCCGCACTCCGCGTGCCGAGCATCATGGCGGGGCGCGCCGGGTCTCGCGGGCGCCGGGAGTGGTTTGATTCGGGGTGCGGACGACGGTTGGGGTCGCGGATGTTGGCGCGGCAACGACGCTTGCCCCGCTCGCGGAGGCCTCCGAAGCAACTGTCGAAACTCCGACTCGGGTGCCGATCCCGTGTCCAGCGCGAAGCAGGCTACCAGCTCGTCTGCAGGCGCCGATGCGGAGGCCCCTGACCGCGTAGTGCGGCCGCAGAGGAGCTCCGACGCGCACCGTGCCCCACCCCGGAATCCCCTGGTTCAACGCATTCCGTTCTCCTGAAACATCCGGCGGCGCCCGGTCAATGGACGGGCCACTCCATATGCCCCCGTCAGGGGACCAAGGCTCCGAAAATGCGATGCAGGCCGCGCCTGCGGAGCCGGACCGCTACTTCGACGCCGCGGAGTCTATGCACAACCCCGATACCAGCGCGGACGAATGGACATCGGTGTCGGAAACCGTGCCCGGCAACGCCGTGTCCCTCGCGGAAAGCAGGCTGGAGGATGGCGGCCCGCGGGGCGGCGAACCCCGTGCAGAGTCCGCCGCTGGAGCGTCGGAGTGGTACACCGTTTCGTCCTCGGATCCTCCGGCGGGCCCACCGCTCGGAGCAGACGACATTCCTTCCAACCCTATGCCTATGCTGTCGGGGGCCAACGCGGCGCTAGACCCGCCGGAACCGCTGGTTGGCGAGGACCCGGATGACGCAGCCTCCATGGATCCCAACGACGTGGGTCACCTTTCTCGTCCTTTGCTGCCACTTCATTCTCACCTCACACCTCGTCGCAGCCCCTGCTGGCCCCCCTGCAGGAGCGCCTACGCGCCCGCCTCTCCGAAACCCTCGGCGCCCTCTCGTCCCGCATCCGCTCCGCGCAGCGGGACCTCGCCGCGGCCTCCAAGGCCCGCGAGGAGGCCGGCGTGCGGCTGTACTCTGTCCTCGAAGAGCAGAAGCGGGTGCAGTCCTCGGCCAAGGACCTCTCGGACGCCGCGGAGCGCCGCAGGCGGGAGCGCGAGGTCGCCGACGCGCGCAACGAGATGGCGCGGGAACGGTGGGAGGCGGGGAGAACCGGGCTGGCGGCGCGGAGGAAGGACGCGGCGGCGCTGCGGGCGGAGCTGGGGGCGCTCGAGGCGGGGAACTGGCGCGCGAGGAGGGAGCTCGAGGGGGTGCGGGAGGAGCTGAGGACGGTGCAGCTGGGGAACGAGGCGAGGGGCCGACCGCCGGCGGAAGATGCGGAGGTGCGGCTGCGCAGGCTGGATGCAAACCTGCGCGAGGCGAGGGCCAAGCTGGAGAGCAGGCGGACGGACTTGTCGGCGAGGCTGGAGCAGGCCGCTGCGGAGAACCAGAGGCTCGAAGCCGAGATCGGCCGCGCGTCCGCCGATATCGACGTCGTCGGCTTCGACCTGGGCGGCGTCACTTCGGCCTACGAGTCGGCCGTGCGGAAGCTGCAGGAGCGCAACAACGAGCTCGCGGGAGCCAACGCCTCGCTGGAAGCAGTGCGAGCCGAGGGAGCGGCGCACGACCAGCAGCTCGAAAGGATCCGCGCGGACGCGGAGGATGTGGCCGAGCAGCGGCGCAAGCTTCAAGACGCGCTCGCTTCCATGGAGACGGACGGTGCCGCGATCGCCGACCAGACCGTCGAGGCGGAGAGGCAGGCTTCCGAGCTATCATCCGAGCTCTTCCGCGCCCGGGCCGGCGTCCGGGAAGCCGAGCGTGCGGTCGAAAAGCAGCAGGCCGAAAACGCGGCGCTCGAGCGGGCCACGGAATCCGCGATCAGGAAGGTCGCCGAGCTCAAGAGCATGCTGCACGAAATGTGCTCCGTCTTTTCGGGCATGGGCTCGTCCCAGCATGCCACGATTGCCAAGGCGCTCAACCTCCGGCTCTCGGAGCTCGCCGGCCGGTGCACGGCGGTCGAGAAGCTGATCGACCTCTGCAAGACCGACGTTGGACACGCCGTTGCAAAGGTCGAAGCTGCGGAGCTTCAGCTTGCTGCAGCGAGGAGCACGCAGCGCGGCGTCGACGACCGCTACGCGGAGCGGAGCAAGGAGCTGGCCTCCGTCCAGGGAAGCCTAGAAAAGGCAAAGAAGGCCGTGGCGAGGTCCATCGCCGAGGAGCAGAAGCTGACAAAGGATGCCAACCGACTGAAGGAGCAGCTGGAACGGTCAGGGGAGCTGCTCGGCCCTCATCAGGCCACCATCCGGGACCTGGAGGCGCAGGTGGCCGAGATCAGGGGGCTTCTGGGGGCGCACAGCGGGGAGTTTGCCCACCGATCGCGCGCCCTTGGTCAGCTTACCAAGCAGACGGATGAGGAGGTGCAGAATCTGTCGCAGTGCAGGCAGGAGGTTGCGGATCGAGAGAAGACCTGCGCACACCTCGTGCGCCAGATCGCGCGGGAGGGGCTGTTTATTGCTACGAGTTCGAGAAATTTGCAAAGACTCCGGATCACTCTTTCAAAGATGGATTCGAGCATCTGGGAGGTGCAGTTGATGAAGGACGGCAAGACGGACTCGTTCCTTACCTGGGAGGCCAGGGCCACGGAAGCCCTGCACAAGCTCGAAACCGCGGCCACCAGCGCCCACACGCTCCTCCGCGATATCACTTCCGCCCACGGGGATGCACGCCATCTCCTCGCGCAGCTCTGCATCGCGCGCCAGCAGTGGAAGTCCCGGATAGCGACGTGCGAGAAGTTGCTCTGCGGGATCGACCCCGAGTCGGGATGCGACGATCTTCCCGTGCTCCGCAAGGAGGCGCAGGAAGCGCGCTCGCAGCTCGACCGCGAGGTGGAGCAGAGGGAGCGCCTGCTGGCGGAGCTGAAGCAGGCGATGGATTCGTCCGCGCAAATGCAGGTCGTAGTCAAGGCCGGCGTGGGCGCCAAGGGCTTTGAGCGGCGCATCGCGGAGATCCGAAGCATCCTGAGGGGCCACGAAAAGGAATGGAGGAAGCTCGAGAGCGGTAGGCGAAGTCTTCAGTCTAGTTGGCGTAAGCTGATCTGGCATTGCAGACATTTCCACGAACTTTGGCGAGCTGGAGGCAGCGAAGTCGGTCCTGGAACAGCACCGGCAAGATGTGGCATCCAAGCAAGTCCAAGTTGCAAGCCTGTGGGAGAGGCGGAAGTTGGTCGCAGCCGAAAAAGCGCAAGTGAGGAGCACAAAGACCGATCACGTTCTCTCTCTCATCCGAATGATTCAACGCAGCTGTTTGCATCGACTTGCTTCCATCAACGGCTCGCAAAGCTAGCTTCGTCGAGCAAAGGGTCTCCAGCTGCTGAAGAATCGGTTGTTCGTGCCCCAGACGACACCACTTCTGGCAGGCAACTTGTCCAAGCGGCGAACGAAATGCTCAGGGAGAACGACTCCGAGGGCCAAAAGGACTTGCAGGGAGCGATCCATTACTGTCGTGTTGCGATCGATTGGCTGCAATAATGAGATACAACGGCATCACGATCCCCTCAACAGCAGCGGTGGTAGCAGTCGGTTGCATTGTATGTGGGCCGCAGATTGGCCCTGGCGTTCCGATGGCTCCAGCCCAGGTTGAGCCCGCAGTCCGTCCCCTTCTTGGTTATGCGGTAGACGTCCACCAGTCCAATGGCAGCCCCGAGGAAAGCGGCCGAGTAGTCCACCGTAGGTTCGGTGTAGGTAAAGTTCCTGCACAGCGAAGAGTCGGGTAAGCTTACGATCCCCAAGGCATGATTCTCGCTTCAATGACACACCAGTGATCGTCAATGATGCGGTCGTTGTACCACTCCGGGCCGCCCTGAACTCCTCCGTAGAGGATGAATCGCTGGGGTTTCTTGAACCTGGGCACATCAAATCTGATTTACGCAGCATGGCGGAAAGCGATCAGAAACGGCAAGTTCACTGTGAATTCCTCGGCCAACCTTTTGTCGGTCGCGCCGTAACCCTGGGGAGTGAAGTCCTGCTGGATCGCAAACGGCGTCTGGCCGCGCATGGGAAAATCAATGAAGGAGTTGTAGCTGCTGATATGAAGGGGATAAACCGCCGCTGTTTCGACGGTAGGACCATTAGGAATGAGGGTAGGGAGACGTTTGTCTGGTCAGAGGTGGAGACGTCGACGTACGCTCTCTCCACTCACAGCGGCGCCCAAAGCCGACCATGAAGCTGTATCCACCGTTGCTGCCACCCAAAACGTAATTCACCTGACTGATCGTCCAGTCGATGAGCTTGGCGGCGTAGGGATCGGCGGGGTTGAATGTGCGCAACCATCGAGCATACTGCATGGCAAGGAATCCCATGTTGGTCGACGAGCTGTGAGACTCTGTATCAGCCCTGATAAGGTGCGCATTCCAAGCATCACACTCACGCAAGACTGCCCCAGCCGTCGCGGATGGCCAAGCCCCGCGGCGAGTAGAAGACGCAGCGGCAACCGTTCGACCCCGGGGCTTGGTCGGGGCCGCACTTGCGTCCGACGCAGTCGCGGAACCAGAAAGCAAAGGCGCGCTGCAAAAACTGCTCGTAGACAGTGTTGCGCCTGTTGTCGATCCTCATCAGAAGGAGGGCAACTCCTGGTAACTTGTCGTCCCAGGAATAGGCAACGCTCCAGCCCCGAGCGGCGCGGCTTGCCGCGTTGAAGGCCGTCCTGGCGCTGGTCAAATACGTTGTCTCGTTCGTTGCGAGGTAGAGGAAGGCGCTGGCGAGGGCAATCTCGTCCTGGACCCCGCCTGATTCGTAGTATCTGAAGCACCGCAAATCAGACCTGTCACCGCCAGATCCGGACCTCCACAGCAACAACCCACCTCTTATGGTACTTCATGGAAGGCGAGCGGTCAGCCCAAGTCCCAGCCACAAAACTTACGGGGCGATCTGTGGCGATTTTGAGCAGGCTGCGTGCCGCAGCCAAGCACCTTTCGGCGTAAGGAGCATCCGTGTCTCGGAAGTTAAGGTAGCAAAGCGACATCCCGGCTGATGCCTGCGCGGCAATCTCCGCGCCCGGCTGGGTGCTGTTGTTGATGTAGTCGCTGAACGTGCCGTTGCTCCGGTCATATCCAAGGCCCTGAACCCATTCCTCCGGCGGGCCCTGCCACAGGAAGTCCGAGCCTTCGGCAATGCCCATCATGGCCACCAGGCGATCGGGAGCGGAGTGAGCATTGAAGGTATGGTCGGCCCCCACGCGGACCCAGTCCCGGGCCTCGCGCAGCTGTCCGATCTGGTCCAACTGCCTGCTGAATTCCCATGCAATCCATCCAAGTTGCGTGTGCGTGAAGTGGTTCAACAGTCCAAAATGTAGGGCGTTCGACGCCTCGTACCACCCGCCGCTCATGTCCTCCCCGTTGGGGCCCTTGCAATCAAGACAGGAATGGGAACGCCAGGCAAGCCGGTGATACGGCATTCTGCCCGAGCGTTGTGCCCAGAAGTAGAGATAGACATAGTGGATTGCTGTGCTATAGTCGAACCTTGCCCTGGCGGGGTTTGGAGACGGCGTTGTCACTGCGGTGCGCTTCGTGGTCGTGGGACGCTTGGTGGTCGTCTTTTTCTGGGCTTCGACGCCATCGAGACACGCAGCGACCACAAGGATCAGCAAAAGTCCGAGCACAACGAGACGTAATGAGCTCTCGGTGCCCATCGTGCCGTTCGGGGGCTGCACGGCGCCCCGGAGCGGCAGGAGCAGCGGGAGGTGGCGGCCGTCGTCCCCACGGGTTCGGCAGGCGGCACAAGGACGATGCAGAGCCGCACGGAGGAAGATACACTTCCTGCGCTCTGTGCGGACCGAGATCCGTCAAAGGACGAGGGAGAAAGAGGGAGTTTGACGGGGTCCCGCTGCGCCACGTTTGGACCCACTTCCAGACTTTCAGGGATCAGGCGGCATCAGACCACAGGGGAATGGCATCCCGAACGCAATGCCACGGCGCCGCGTCATTTAACCCTTACAACATGCATTGCAGGCTAATCCCATTCGTCATCCTTGACGGGCTCGTCGTTTTCGTCCGGCTTCGAGGCCTCCTCCTTCGTCGCTTCCGCAACCGCGATCGGGGCCTCAGGCTCCTTCCCCTCCTCCGATCCCGTTTCACGGGGAGCCTCTTCAGCTGACGCGGGTGCCGCATCGGGAACCTCCTCGGCAGGCGCTTCCGTGGGCTTGGGGGCCGCATCGGGAACCTCCTCGGCAGAGGCGCTGGTAGGCTCGGGCTCCGCGGCGACCGGCTCCTCCTTCTTCCCCTCGGGTTCCACCTTGGCAGGTTCGACCTTGGTCGCAGGCTTTGCCTTGGCTGCCGCCGGCTTGGGCGCCGGCTGCCTGACCTCGCGCTCGAGATTCTCGAAAGCCGCAACGCGGGAAGAGACCGATCCGCCCGAAGCCTCCCCTTCGTTGGATGCCGCGCTCCGTGGGCGGCCCGGTGCCGCGGGCCGCTTGAAGGCCAGCTTCGCGGGGGATGCGGGAGCTGCAGCGGCCGACGATGAGGCCTTTGCGGATTCGAGATCCGGCTCAATGAGCTCGTCCGTGATTTCGGCCGGTCCGTCGACCTCGTACTTGCGAGCCAGGATCAGCCCGGCGTCCTTCTCGAGGAAAGTGAGCAGTCCGGCCTTAGAGGAGGAGTAGACCATCTTCAGCTTGATCTTGGCA
This sequence comes from Hyaloraphidium curvatum, assembly GCA_025558095.1. NCBI lineage: Eukaryota > Fungi > Monoblepharomycota > Hyaloraphidiomycetes > Hyaloraphidiales > Hyaloraphidiaceae > Hyaloraphidium > Hyaloraphidium curvatum. Next base: position 561,062 of record JAIVFI010000005.1, on the reverse strand, counting down.
GAAGGCGGGCAGCAGTAGAAGAACAGAATGTGGCCGCCGCCGTTCGAGTCCCCTCGCCGCTGGTAGCGGAAGACGACGAAACGGGGCTCAGCGGCAGGGACGTGGCTTCCGATGTCCTTGGTCGACACGGGCTCAGACACGGGATCCTTGTCCAGCTTGATGGTCTCGCCGTCGACAAGCTGATCGGAAGCACCATAAACGACCATGCCATCCAGCTCTAGCGAAATCCACCGACCAGCACGACGAGGTTCAGCTTGTTCTTGTCGAAGCCCTCCAAGGCCGACTTTGCGTCGGTATCAATCGGGGCGGTGACCCTGGCGCTCGGCACGGGCGTCCGGCGCTGGGCAATCTGCTCCGCCTGCTGCTCCTCAAGCTTCACCTGCAGCAGCATTTTCTCCGTCTCGGACAGAGGACCACCGGCCGCCTTGGATTCCAGGTGCTTCTTGTACGACTCAAGCGAGAGGTCCGTCGCCGTGGTCGCGTAAAGGCTGTCCACGAAGGCGGCCTGGCCCAGGCTCTTGGTCAAAGTAGCCTTGCTGGCGGCCACCAACATCTTGTCTCTGACACGCGCTCCCTCGGGCACCCATTCCAGGACGATCCACTCCCAGCCGACTTTGGCGCTACGCTTGTCGGTCCGATACAGGATCAGACGCGGAGCTTTCTCCTCGGCCAGTGGAGCCACCGCGGCCTCCCAGTCCGACTCCCAGTCGCCCGAGGAGGGAGATGTCTTCGAGATGACCATCGATTCTGAGGTTTGGCCGGGGGTGAGGGGGCGAAACGCGGGGTCCAGGGGGGGTTTACCATTCTCGATTGCCACCGCAATCGCACGCGTCGTCGTCGGCGTAGACGCGTTCGTCGCGTCCGCAAAGACAGCGGCCAGGTCCGCCGACGGCTTGATCCCCGATTGAGTGGACATTCTAGCGTCAAACGGCGGGCGGGGGAGCAGGGAAGCGACGGGGCCCGATCACAACTCGGCCATCACCAGCAGCCAGCAGCCTGGCGAGGCTCCCTGCGACCCCCACCAACCGGGGACCCTGATCCGCGTCGGCCGCCAATGGCGACGCGAATCGACGAGGACGGGTTTCCTTTGGAGCCATCGCACGAGGATGAGGGCTCTCGGACAGTACCCGTGCTGCCGGAGATCCCGAACGTGTCGCCTATACAGTTGACGGCTGCCTCCGGGGCAACATTTGAGCCGTGGGCCTCCGAATCAGCTGTACAGAACGATCCTTTGGCCGTCCACATTGCGCCGTCGGCGACCACCGGACTCGGGGTCCCGCCGCGGCCTGCCTCTGCTCTCTCGGACTCGACGGCCGTGACGAACCGCGAGGAGCAGCGCCTTCACGATGAAATTCTTCAACCGCTCGAACCCGTGCCGAACTCTGCTCTCAAAGTGGCACCACCGCAGCGGGTGCCGACGCTCAAGAACCTCGATGCGCACCAGAAGGACCCCAGCGCGGCCCTGAATGCGCCGGGCGTCGCGCCGCCCGAGGACACCTTCACTTGGATCGACGAGGAGGTCGATGACCGCAAGGAAGTGGACTGGTCGAAGCGCGAGACGCGCCTGACCAAGATCATTGACTTTGTGCGCAACAAAACTCCGGGGGACGCAGCTTTGTTCATGGCGATCGCAGGGACGATCGTTCTCATGATTCCGGGCATCATCGATTTGATCCTCTTCGTGGAGAACCCTCTCGCGTGGTGGACGAACTTCCGCGCAAAGACCACCGTGGACGGGGTCCCGCTCTTTGCCATCAACGGGTACCCCGTTGTCATGTGGTCGATATGGAGCGTCATTTCCTGGGACGTCTTTTGGCTGTCGTGGTACACCGTTCCCTTGATTCCCTATCTTTCGTTGACGATTCAGTACGCGATCTTCGGCTACGTGAGCGAGACCTGGCATGACAACGGTAGGTTGCGATCCCTTTCTGGCAACGCGCTAACCATGCCTCATGCTCAGTCAACCAGTTTATCCGCGTCACGAAGAAGTTCGCAATCCTGACGACCTCGACGACCGTTTCGCTTGTTGTGTTCCGGTCCGCATTCACGAATCCCACCGGCATCACCAGCACGGTGGACAGCTTCCTCTTCGTGGCCACGGTCGTTTGCTGGATCTGGCTCATGTCGCGCTTTTCCATGTCTCGCTTTGCGCGCTCCTTCCAGCGCCGCATCTACCAGGAGCGGCGCGAGAAGTCGCGCTTCGAGGAGTTTGTTTTGGAGCGGCTGTACAAGGCCGTCATTCAGTGTCGGGCGCTGGCGAGCGCAAGCGTCACTGATCCGCGAGATCCTGGGGAGGTTCCCACGCCGGGGAATGCGGAGCCGGACCATTCCGCGGAACCATCACCCGAATCGCACGAGGTGCACGCCCCCGCGCCGCATCCTCAGGTCACCAAGACGACGGGTGCGGCTGCAACGGGCATCGATCGGGAAGCCAACAGTGGCTCCCCTGGGCTCAAGCACTGGGCGACCTTGAAGAACGTGACCCACCATTTTACTGCCCATCATACCGTGGAGGAAGAGCTGCTTCGCGTATTGAAGACGGACGAGTTCAAGTTCTCTACCCTGACGGACGCAAAGACGTTGGCTCGCGACCTGTTCGTCAGCTTGGCGCATTTGGCTAGCAATTCCGGCGCTGCGAACTCTTCTGGGGCCGCAACTGCTCCGCCTGCGGACGGAGGGAACGTGCCGGACGGCAATGGAAAGCCGCCGCTGGCAAGCCCCTTTACCGACGCAACGTCAACCTTGCCGCAGCAGCGAACTCTGTCGTGGTTGGATCCCACCTACCAGCTTCCCTTTTCCTCCTTTTCCACCTTCTTCGGCGATCCACGCTTGACCGAAAAAGCGTTTGCGCTCTTTGATCTCAATGGAGATTCCCTCGTGAGCCGCCAGGAGATGAAAGACGCCGTGGTTGAGATCTACCAGGACAAGGTCGCTCTGGACAAGAGCCTCCAGAATGCCTGGCAGGCTCTCCAAAAGCTGGACGCTCTGGTCAACACAATTCTTCTGTTCGTCAGCGTGCTGTTCTACTTGAGCGTTTGGCGTGAGTGGAAGCTTGGCAATGCCAGTCGAGGAGGATGCTGAATTCCATTCTCAGTGGACGTCTCGGTGTGGATCGCCGCAATGGCATCTTTCTGGGCCGGGGCCATGTTTGCCTTCCAGGTGAGCAATGCCTTGCCAACCCGATCGTTCGCTCGTTGACGCGTCGCCCATCGACCATCAGACTCCGATCAAGAACCTGATTGAGAGCATCATTTTCCTCTTCATCACCCACCCGTTCGACATCGGTGATCGGGTGACGTTTGGCAACACGAGCTATTTTGTCAAGGAGATGTCGCTCATGTCCACGTGCCTGACCCACACGGACGGGCGAGAAGTCTACATTGCCAATCCTGTGCTTTCCCCCCTGTTCATCTACAACATCAAGCGCTCGGGCTACCAGGTCGAGACGATACGGATGCGGGTGGACATCACGACGACGGGCGAGAAGCTAACGAAGCTCCAGACGGAGCTCAACACGGCCATCAAGGAGCGGCTCTACCGGGACTTTCTGGCCAACGTCGAGGTCTACTTCGAGACCATGTCCTTCGAGAAGCGAACTGCGACGCTGCAGCTGTTCCTCACGCACAGACATAACTTCCAGAGCGGTGTGCAGCGGTGGAGGCGCACGTCCGCTTTCCTGGACGTACTGAGGGAGAAGCTGGCCATCTGTGACATCAAGGCTGGGAAGATGAAGGTGGTGGAGGTCGGCGGGCTGAGCGAGTACTACATGAACAAGTCGAGGGGATCTGGAACCAAGACGAGGACGGCACCGCGTGTGGCGTGACGAGTTGCCTGTAGGAGCAACACAAATGAAAGCTATTGCTCGGCGAGCATTCCGCCCCGCGCGTCGTTCCACGTCCGACCGCTTTCCGGCTCCTCGTCCTCCTCGTCGCGCACCTCCAGCACGCTGAGATCGAGGCACTCGATGATGGGATCGCTCAGAAAGCTTCTGACCAGGGGCATCAAGGCCGAACGCGGCGAATTGTCCGCAGAGTTGGCCTCCGGGCTCGAGAAGGCAGCAGAATCCGCGGGGGAAGCGCCCACCGAGGCAGGTTGTCGCTGAGCAGACGCCGGCCGGGCCCGAGGTTGCGGCGTCGTGCTCTGGTTCCGTGTAGGCCTTTGCTGAGGCGCGGCGTTCGGCGTCGGCCCGCGAGTGCGCAGGGGAATCTCCCAGGAAGCGGCAGCGGGCACGGGAGTCTTTGCTTTCGGCCCGTTCGATGCCTCGGCAGTTGTTGGAGTGCCGTTTGCCGAGGCTCGTTTGGCGGACGCAGTGCGTCCCGCCGCGGGCTGGCGTGCCGGTCCCGGTTCGACGACGACCGTCGTGACCGTCGTCGTAGTGGTCCGCGTTTGGGACGATTGCATTGGTCCTGCACACGCACGTTAGTTGGAGCAGAATCATTCAAGCCTGAACTGGAACTCACCCTGCCTCAGGGTCTTCGGTCCGGTCGTCTTTGTCTGGGTATGTGTCCTCACGTTACCGGGCGCCGCCCCGCGCATGCCATTCAAGTTGGCGGGTCGCAGAGGTTCCCTGATAGGCTGCCTGCCCGGGCTGTGCTCCTCGTGACCCCACCACTCCGGGTAGAGCACGGGATTCGGACGCTGTTCCGGCTCCGGCGCCGACAGCTCGTCGACGGTGAGCGCTTCGTCCTCTTCTTCTTCGACTTCCTCCTCCGCCACGGCCTCGTGTCCTTCGCCGGAAGCACCGGGGATGTCCGTGGGGTGCACCCATTGGGTCCGGTCCGCGTCGTTCACTTCATTGGCCCCAAGGCCCCCTGCGTTGATCACGCGCATGCCGACGAGGACAGCCTGGAGCAACGCGTCCTCCTGCTGGTCGGCCGGGACGCCGCGGAGGGATGCGGCGACCGCGCGGTGTTTGCGCGGGAGGGTTTCCAGGGCGGGCAGCGAGGCGCCCGCCGGGACATCGGCGGACGGCTCCCTGCGCCCGTCGCGCGGCAGTGCGCTGCGTGCAGCATCACGGGCCTGTTGCTGGGGCATGGAGGAGGGGCGTTCTCGAATTCGAGCGCGAGGAGGAGGAAAGCGCCTCGGGAGACGCTCCCGACCCAAACACACCACACTTCGCCACAGCGGCTCCACTCTTCACCCGCCATTAGCTCTCGAACAACCAGAAAGTCCCATCATTTGGACCACGATGGCAACCTACAAGGCGATTGGCCAGACCACGGCCGGAGACGCGTCCGTGCTCAAGATCGTGGAGCTCCCGAGGCCGAAGCCCGGCCCGAAGGACCTCCTGATCAAGATTCTCTCGACAAGTTCGAATCCAACCGACTACAAGCACCGCGAGGGATTCCAGGGAGGCGATGCGCCCCTCGTCGTTGGTTGGGATGCCGCGGGAATCGTCGAGGAAGTCGGCAGCGAAGTCAGCGGTTTCGCTGTGGGTGACGAAGTCTTCTGGGCAGGTGCATATTGTCCCCCAGATGGCTGCGAGGCGACACAACGTCTGATGTCTTGCCTCAGGTGATCGTACGAGGCCCGGTTGCAATGCCGAGCTGGAGCTAGTCGATTACCGCATCGTTGGATTTAAGCCCAAGTCGCTGTCCTTCGAGGACGCCGCTGCGCTGCCGCTGTGCGCGATCACGTCGTGGGAGGGTGAGTTCTCACCTGCAGGTGCTCGTGGCGATGAAACTCACTTGCCTTGTTCAGGCCTCGTCGAGCACATGGGGATCCCCGTCAGCTCTGTGCCCAACCCGAGGTCGCTCCTCATCATCAACGGTGCCGGCGGTGTCGGCAGCATTGCCATCCAGCTGGCCCGGAACGTGCTCAAGCTGGAGCGCGTCGTCGCCACCGCCTCGCGGCCCGAGTCTAGCGAGTGGTGCAAGCAATGTGGCGCCACAGACGTGATCAACCACAAGGAGCCGCTCAAGCCCCAGCTCGAGGCCATCGGTCTCAAGACGATCGACTACGCGTTCGTGTGCTACGATCCGGATCTGTTCATGGACGAGCTCGCCCAGGTCAGTCTTGCATGCGTCTGCTGGGATCCAGAACTCATAAACGAGCTCGCCCAGGTCATTGCCCCGCTGGGCAAAATGAACTTCATCCTACCCTGGTTCGCGATGTCGGCATCCACGATGATGACGCTGTTCTTCAAGTCTGTGGTGGGTGGAATCGTCATGCTTGACCGGTCTGGCGCTGACCGTGGACGCTGTACTTTTAGGGCCTCTCCCTCGAGGTTGTAACGCAGAATCCGTGGGACGCCACATCCTAACCGCGGCAACCGGCAGATTATGTACGCCAAAAGCATGTTCGCCGTTGAGGACAAGATCGCCACGCAAGGAGAGATCCTCCAGGCGGTCAGCAAGTACGTTGATGAGGGCGTGCTCAAGACCACGGCGACGGAGCGCATGACCTTCACACTCGAGAACGTGCGCCTCGCTCAGGACAAGATCAAGTCGATGGGCGTGATCGGCAAGATCGTCCTGGTGAGTTCGAGAGTGCTGCTTTTCTGTGGACAAAGCTGATCGACGCCTCCATGCAGAAAATGCCCGAAGGCGGGCTGAAGGAAAAGTAGTTTGTAATGACTTTACCCTTCCTCAAAAGGCCAGATACAATGGAATCCTCGCCAGGAGACGGGGAAGAACGGTCAGCCCATGCGTCCAGCTCTGATCCGAGCCCAAACACTTCTCGTCGGCGCCAGCTCGCCATGCCCTCCGCAAGCAATGCGGAATGGACGTGAGTATTGGCCAACGGGCATTCAGTTGCAGCGTTTCCTGATCCCGGACCTTCCGTCGCGATGCCGTCGCCAATCTGCGGACGCCGGCCTCGCTCTTTTCCGGATGCCGCCGCGCCCATTCTCCCAACAGAATCGTTTCGGCTCCCGGCAAAGTGCTCATCACCGGCGGCTACCTTGTTCTCGATAGGGCGTACGAGGGAACGTCGGTCGCAACGGATTCGCGCTTCTTCTCGTGCGCGAGGACCGCCGGCCATGCAACCGCAGATGGCCTCTCGGAGCGACCCCATAACCTGCTTGGACGGGTTACGGTGGTCTCCCCTCAATTTGACGGGGTGCAATGGGCCTACGATGTGGTGGACAAGGGCGCTGGGGCGCTCGTAGGCTTGGAAGCGCGGTCGGGCAGCAACCCGTACCTTGCCAATGCCTTGCTCTTTTCGTTGTCTTTGGCCCTCACCACGGAGCCGCATATCTTCAAAGAGAAGCTTGCCGCGGGCTTGACCGTCGCCGTGCTTGGTGACAACGACTTCTACTCCCAGGCTTCCAACCTTGAGGCGCGCGGTCTGCCGCGGACCGCGGAAGGACTTGGGCAGCTGGAACCTTTTATGCCGCTTGGTCCGTTGAGCGGCGTACGGAAGACTGGCCTGGGGTCGTCTGCGGCTTTGGTCACGTCCCTCGTGTTCACGATCCTTTCGTTCTTTGGAGTGATCTCCCTCTCCTCCGAGGACGCCGACCTCGCGCGGCGCGGGAGGCAGATTGGGCACGCTACGGCGCAGCTTGCCCACTGTCTGGCGCAAGGCAAGGTCGGCAGCGGGTTCGACGTCGCGAGCGCCGTGTTTGGTTCCGGCGTGTACCGTCGATTCGACCCGGAAATTGTCGCCCGCGCAATCAAGGTGAGCATAGGCGATGTTCAACTTTTTGCTTAAGCTAAGTTCAGTGTCCCTGCTTCAGCTCCATGAAGCTTCCAAGCTGACGCTGAATGACTTGGCGGAACTGCTGGCGCCGAAACCGGGCGCGGACCCCTGGAACTACAGCCATACAGCAGTCAGTCTGCCACGTGGGTTGGTGCTCATGCTTGCGGACATATCCGCTGGGTCAGAGACTCCGGGAATGGTGAGCAAGGTGCTCAAATGGCGGGCCGACAACCCGGATCAGGCCGGGGTGCTGTGGACCGACATTGATCGCGCGAACATGAAGCTGTTTGCTCTGTTCCGGCGCTTGGAGGAGCTTGCCAGTGCCGATCCGGATGGTTACGCGGCGGACCTTGCCCGTGCTTCGGCGCAACCTGCCAAGGATATGAAGTCGACGTCGGAAACCACTGCCGCCCTCCGAGCTCTGCATGAGACTTGTTTGGGTCTCCGATCCAACCTCAGATTGATGTCGGACCTGGCCGCGGTGCCGATCGAGCCTCCGGAGCAGACTTCGTTGCTGGACGAGACCATGGCATGCCCCGGAGTATTGGTCGCTGCCGTGCCCGGAGCAGGTGGTATGGACGCGATTTACGCCATCGTGGTTGGCGAAGAGGTCGCGCGCGAGGTGCAGAAGGCGTGGGAGAAGAGGGGGGGCGTGTGCGGGCTGCTATCCCGGGCTGGCATCGCGGGTGCGAGGATCGAGCGCGCAGCAGATGTCAAGGGGCTAAAAGCAGTTCTCGACAAGGTGTAATCCGGTCTCAAGTTGGACGTCGACCTGGCTACACACATATGGAATGCTACTTGCCACCAAAAAGGCGGTCCTCTCGGACTCCACCTCGATCAAGCCCACAATCGGGCACAGGCGAGGGCTCGCACCACCCGCCAATTTGTAGAGAAGAAAGATAAGAAGACCCACGGCCGGGGCCGTCCAGCCTGACCTTCTTGGCAGAGCCGCGTCCCCGCGCCACCGCACCAGGACGCTTGGGCACGGTGGGAACGGATCCGGTCTGAAGAGTGGTGCCTGCAACGCCATCAGCTCACACGCTCCAAAGCGAGCAAAATCAGCGTACCAGCGGACTTCGCGGCCGGCTTCGACGGCTTGCGCCTCCTGGTGTCAGGCTTGAACGGCCAGGGGCGCTCGCCACCGGTAGCGATCGCGAACCAGAACAGGTACCCGATGGACCGACAGCTGTTGACGTCCCTCATCCAGTACGTGCGACAGGTCGGGCAGTACTTGGCGCCCCGGATCTCGCCACGGCACCCGGGGTTGGTGATGGGGACAACGTAGGTCGTCAGGCACCTGCCGAGAGGGCGATCAATGCCGCGAAATCAGGCGCGAAGTACGAGGGAAAACTCACTTTGAACACATCTGGCTCGTCAGGTACTCGTTGATCAAAACGAGGATTCCAACGGCCGCGAGCGCGGCCCTGAACTGCACAATCCGAGAAGCCGGACCGCCCTTGCTTGCGTGACCAAAGCGGGCGGCGCCATAGGCGAAGGTGGTCTGGGAATCGAACTTGCCCGAGTACGGGTTGCGACACAGGTCGCGGGCGATCCAGTCGAGCACCTGCCGACGCCTCCGGATGGTACGGACGCGGTCGCGGCTGCAAAAGAAGGCGTCAGGAAGGCTGCATCCCAATCACGCAGGCTGGCCGTGAACAAACCATATCTCATCATTGCAGTAGAACTTGACGACGGAGCAGAGCTCCTTCGTGATGGCATGGGCGTACTTGCGAAACTGCTCGCAGCTCGTCGTCCGCTGCGAAGGCAGTGCCGATTCCCAAGCCTCGATTGTCAGGCCGGAGGGGAGGGTGTGCGACTTGCGCAGCGACGCCAGTTTCCTAGAAGCGTGCTGGTAACCACACATCCGGCGATCGAGGTCCCCAGGCACGCCGAGAATGAGCTCCGGAAGCTGGCGGACGCCGGCGCGCCCAAAGCCGGCGATACCACCCCAGAACCTGTCCCCGTCGGCATCGGACCCGCCGTCGGGGTTGGGGAAAAGCGTCCAGTTCCGTTCGGCCTTCCGCAGCTTCTCGTCGCGGTTCGCATGCCCGCGGTTGGTCGGGCGGTGAGCCGAGAGCTTGGCGGCGCCGTCCGGGTGGTGTCGGCAGCGGATGTTGCGCGGCGCCGCCTGCGTCGCCCGCGCAACGCGGGCCGTCTCGTCGCAGGAGTGTTCGAGCCGGATGTCCTTGATGCGGCCCGCAGAGATGCACCCCTTGGGCACGTTGGCGCGCACAAGAATGTATGTCGATGTGGTGCCGTCCGGGTTGGTGACGACGATCTTCTCCGAAAGCTCGGGTAGGTGGGTGTTTGCGAAGTCGAACCGTCTCCCCGGGCCGGGGTCCAGGCAGCGGGCCACAAACGCGGGTGCAAGTCGTCGACCGCCCTGCATATAGAACCAGCGATTTGGATCGCAAAAGACAACGCCACCAGAAACGGGAAGGCCCCGTTGGGCGGCATCCCACATCTCCTCTTCCGTTGCCATTGTTAGGAAGTGCGGCATTAGCTTCTCCGCGTCCGCCTTCCGGCTAAAGTTGTAGCACGGTATAGAGGTCTTCCAGTCAACAGGCGGACGAGGTATCGATGAGCACGTAGAGCGAGGGTGCGGTGGGAGAGGAGCGGAGGTTGGAGGCTGAGCAGGGGCAGGTGGAGAAGAGGGCGGAAGCGGAGAAGATCCTGCGGCACCCACAGGCGAGGCCGTCGGGATGGGAAGAGGAGGCGGAGGAGCGAGGGTGGGAGTGAAGGAGGATGGAGACTCGGAAGGTACCGATGTGGAGGAGTTCGGTGATGTTGCGGGTGGGGGTTCGGGGGGGATGGAGGCGGGAGGCGGGAGCCCGATCCAATCCTGATCCACGTCCATCCACGTGAAAGGAGTCGAGTCGGGATCTACCAGCAAGTGCTCGGCATCGTCGGTAATGGCGGGCGGGGGGAAGAAGACGGTCCCGCCAGCATGGAGCCAGCCGTGAGCTTGAAGATGAACACATCAGCAGCGCTGAGTGCAGCGGCAAGGATGACATACCATCAACGACGGCCATGCCCGGCGGGGGGTCCGGAGCACCGTGCGGAAGGGTGGGCACGAGGACCGCGGGCATCCCGAACGAATCTTGGGCCGAAAAGTCGTGCCAGTGGGCGTGCTGTTCTGGCTCCGTACACTCCCAACACGGCTCGGGCGATGGCGCGCTGAGGAAGACTGTTGGGAAGCAGGTTAGGCGCGGAAGCTCCGATGAAAGAACGGGGACCTACAATCCAAGGGCGGCGTCACTTTGGGCTCAGATTCCGTCCACTGCTGCTGCGGTGCCTTCGGCTTCGAAGCCCTGGGCACGACGGCCATGTGCTCCTCGACAATGGCAAAGGTTGGGCCACGAAGAACCATGCCAGCAATGCACGAGCAGTGCAGCGCATCGCCCGACCGGCGAAGGGTCGGCCGTGAGGCGTCCGCGTGCCCTGCCGGGGAGCGCTTCCCCTCCTGATGGAGGCGGAAAAGACGCTCGTCCTGAACAATTTTGTTGCCATTGTTGAACAGGTGTCCAAACAGGTAATCGGGGTTGATCTTGGCCACGTCCGGTGCCAAGGGGCCGAGCTTAACACCGAGCATCTTGAAGAGGTCGGGCAGATCGCTCGCGGTTATGTACAGGGCTATGGGGGTGAGGGAAGTCCTGGTCAAGAGCGGCCGGATCCCGCCCGCGGCCCAGGTCCCTCCGGTGGTGCCGCCTTGGGTCCTTGACTGCTGTTGTTCATGAAACGTATCAGAATGACGACCTCACCACGGGAGAGAACGCGTCACCCACGCTCTTCTCCCCGCTCCCTCCGGCCGCGCTGGACCATCGGCGAGCCGCCACACGTGACTTCCCCAATCGCTTCTTCACCTTGCCCTCGGGCGACAGCGGCGCCCGCTTCTTCCCCGTCGTGACGTAGCCATGGAATCGCTTGGGTGCCCCGTTCTTCGGCCACGGCTTGGGGTCCACTCGGATCGGTCGGCCCTTTTTCGACTTCTGCTTCCCGCCGCCGATCGTGGGGAAGTCGTCAGCAGCCTCAACATTGCCGTCTTCCGAGTCGGAGCATTCCATGTCCGCGCAAAGCAGGTCCACGGCGGCACTTCCGCGGAACAGAGTCGCAGAGGGTCCACCACCCTCCGCCTCGTTCGCAGGGTCAACGTCCATTGCGGCCTCGGTGGTGAAGCTGGCGGCGACGCGCCGAGCGCTGTCCGCCGCACTCGATGATGAAGGTGTCGGTGTCGAGCTTTGCGGCAAGGCCGTCGGGCTTGGTTCAGATCCGGTCGAGGCAACGCTTGACGATCGCCGCATCTTGAGCCTCGCGATCTGCTCCTCCCGCAGCCGCATAGTCTGAAAGAGAGCCTCGGAGCCAAACGCGTCCGCGTCCGCGCATTTGCCCGTCTGCGCGAGGCGAAGTTCAGCTGTGCTCAGCTGACGCGCCCTCTGCCTCTCATCGAGCAGCTCCCTCTCGTAGCGCTGCAACAGCGCCTCCTTGTCCAGGCCCTCCGTCCACTCCGGCCCCCAAAAGCGGCTCTTTGTGGGGTGGATGCCAACCCCCTGCACGGAGGGGATCTCGACGGGGATGCCACGCAACTGCAGCTTGTCAGCCACATACGTCTCGACCAGTTCGTGCCGCTCCTCCTCCTGCAGTTGCCTGATCGCTTCAGGCGGCATCCGGCGGAGCTCGGCTTGGGCCCGGTCGCGCAGATCCAGCAGGTACGCCGCCTTTGCGTCCTCCTCGTCCTGCGACTTGCCGCGCGCCTTCTGCGGCGATATGGCGACGCTGCGGATACGCGTCGCCATCGCCGACCGCTTCAGCTCCACGTCCCGCTTCCTCAGCGAAAGCATCACGCGCTGTAGGACAGTCGCTGGCCATTTTGGCCGGTCGCGGGGCTCCCGCAGGTCCATGATCGTATTCAGCGAGCGTCCGGATAGCGGCAGGAGTAGCCAGGTCAGGCGAAGCCGAGCCTCCGCGTCAAACTCGGGGCTGCAGCCAAAGGCCGCGAAGCTGGTGCCGAAAAAGTTCGTATCACCCGTCCCGAGCTTGGCCAGCACGCAGCGCAAGATGTGGCCAATCTTTTGCCGCTTCACGGCGTTGTCCAGCTCCTCCTTCAGGAAGGTGCGGATCAGGTCCGAAAGCTCCTTGCGCAGCTGGATGGGGACGGTGCGGAGGCGTCCTGCGGCAAGATTCCTGAAGTAACCGAGCAGCGGGCCGCGCAGCAGGTAGTGGTGCCAGTCGGCAAACTCGGAAGCCAGGTCCGGCCTCAGCTCGTGGTAGGCGTCGGTGACTACCGCCCGCAGAACCGCAGCCGCCGCGTTATGCTCCTCCACGGAGAGGGTGCCGGGACCGTCAAAAGCCTCGCCGTCGTCGGCCATCCCGTCGCCACCGAAGCCGGCGCCCAGAGCTTCCAGCACGTGTTCAGGTCCGTCGGCTTCCCCCTCGCCGGCCAGGAAGTCCGCGAACCCGGCGTATTCACCGAAATCTCCGCCCTCCTCTTCTTCTTCCCCATCTTCGGCAGCGGGCTCGTCATCGTCCTCCGCCATTTCCGTGACCGTGCCGAGTCCCGCGCCAGTTGCGGTGATCTCCACGCCCGGATCCGTGCCGATGTCCCCGCGCGGCTTCTTCCTCCGGCGTGTGCCTGCGTTGGCGTTTAGCGCCCCCTCGTTCAAAACCACCCGCATCGCCATGTTCGCTACGACGGAAGGTGGGAACTTGCGCAGGATGGCAGGGGGAACGGAGCGGTTGTCCAGCAGACCGTTGTATACTGCCAGCATCGCCGAGGTCCAGACGAGCTTTGCAAAGGACGCCGCACCGGTTGCGGCGCGGGAAATGAGCAGCCCCACGCTCTTGAGCGGCTCGATCGCCCAGGGGTGGAGGGCCTCCTCGGGCAAGAACCAGGTTGTCGACATGGCGCGCTCGGTCACGTGCCGCTCGTGCTCCGCATCCCCGACGGCCTTGTACGCATTCTCCGCAGCTTGCCGCAAAGCCGGCCGGCATCCTCGCCGGTGTCCCCGGGTTGTCGACAGGCAGAGGTGGCACCTGGGCTCCTTTGCCGCGCAACCTTCGTCCTTCGCCCCGTCTACGTCCATCGCCGTTGCTCCGGCGGCAGCACTCTCCGCTTCCGTTGCTTGAGTGCGGCAGGCGTGCGGCACAATGTAGTTGACCTGGGCGAGCAGCAGTCCGCGCCGTGATGTGAAGGCCCGGGGGATGACGAGGCTGGGACAGCGAGGATGAGTAATGACCCCGTGTGGATCTCTTGCGGAGACCTACTGGAGAGGAGCATCTGCATGCTGGGTTTCCACGTGTTCCCGGTACTTGGCCTCGAACGCAAACGTGACACGCCTGCCGTCTTTGCGGCAGATCTGGCACGTAAAGTGCTTCCCCGCGACGTGATGCCCGAGCCGCACGCCAGCGTCGTACTGGCGCTGATCCGACGACTTGCCGGCCGTAGCGCCGTTCGCGTCCTTTCTCTTCCGCTCCGGGTTCCGAGCCGGCACCCGGCCCTCGACCGCCACTGTGAAGGGACAATAAAGGCATCCGAGGGAACAGATGTCGACGCGCTTGGCGTCAAAGGCCTTTTCGAGCGCGTCCAACTTCAGGTGGAACGCGACGCTCGCGCGACGGGCGGCGTCGCTGACAGGGTTCACGAGCGAATCGAACCCCCAATAGTCCAGCAAATGGTCGCGCATCGGGTGGCCAGAAAAGATCAACTCAAACAGGACCGAGCGCCCCTCCTCTCCGTGCACAGCAGCCAAAGCCTTGTCGAAGAACGAGCCGAGGTCCGCGTCCGCCCTTTCGCTCACGCCTCTTAACCCCTTCGTGGGCTGGAAGATCTCGTAGAAGGTCAGCGGCTGCGAGGAGTGCACCGTCAGCCCAGAATGCTGGAGCTGGAAGCCAGAACGTTGCTCACCAGCGCGGGCACCGGACCACGATCCGGTATGCCCAGGAGCGCCTCGTTGGCCTTCATGGGGCCCCAGAGGAAGGTTTCGAAGAAGATGCGGCGCTGTTCAGCCTGCTGAAAGGCAATGTCCTTGGGCAAGTCCGTGCGGACAACGAGCGCCATGCGCTCTTCCAGAGTCAGGCTGGCGAGCGCAACCTCGAGCGAACGACTCCTCCGATCCCACAGGGCTTTCCCGGACGCGTTCTTGAGCGCGCCGAGGGCGTCCTCCAGGATCTTGCGCCAGTTCTGCGGCCGGCGGAGGTGGGTCTGGGCTGGGAGCTCGAAGTCCTCCACGGGTATGAGCCCGGCTTCCGGCTGGCGAACGAAGTGCCGCACTCGAGCAAGGAATACGGAATGGACGAAATCATCCAAACGAGCCGCATCACTCGCCATCAGCCGCCCACGCAGACGGATCTCGGTCGCTGCCGTCCAGCGGTGGAAGCCTCCTTCACGGTCGACCGCCACCAGGCGCGAGACAAAAAGTCGTTCCTTCCTCGTCGCGGAGAGGGACGAGTAACTGCCGTCCGGACGACCCTGGTCCAGGTCGGAAAGCCCGGCACAGCACGCGTACTTGACAGCCTCACGCAGGTCCTTGGGCACGGTCGGCTCCAGAGCGTAGTCCAGCAGAGCGTCCAGCTGCGCCCCCGGGGCTCCGACAACGGCTGGAGCGAAAATCGGGTTCGCTAAAACAGTTGGAAAGAGCGGCGGAGGCGGCGAGAGGCCGGAAGGGGTGCCCGCAGTGGCCGGCGATGGTTCGTCGGCGACGGGCGCGGGGAGCCGACGTCGCTCGACGAAGTTCCGCAGCTTCCGGCAGAGGGCCGCGCGGACCTCCTTGCCTTTGCCTTTCTCGACTGCGGAGCATATTCCGCGGAACTGGTCGGGAGGGAGGGAGGTGAGGGTGCCGATGACGTCCTTGGAGGCGGTGGCGCGGGCGTTCTGCAGCTCGTCCAGAAACGTGTTCCACGCCGATCCGAAAGCACCTCCATTACTGAGTCCTCGTAGTCGGCCATAGAGCTGGTTCACATCGTAGGCCTTGTGGACGTCGACCTCGGCCACTCCGAGTTCCCGGGCCTGGGAAGTCAAACGGAGGTCGGCACGCGTCAATGACGACGGCGACGAGTTCCCCACCTCCTGCAGCAGGCGGGCCGCTTCTCGAGCAGCGATGCCGTCGTCCACCGCGTTCCTGGGCGCGGCCCCGGGACCCGATCCGGTGTCCATGCGGGTCGAGTTTGTGTCTCCCGTGATCTCGCCAGTTGCCGTTTCCGGTTGTATGCACCCGCTCGTGGAACCAAGGTTGTCGGACCGAAGCATCTCCCGCTGAATGCGCGCCTTCTCTTCCGCGCTGAGCTTGATGCAGTGCCGAAAAGTGGGACAGAGATCGCTCTCCCCAACAATTCGTATCGCCCTCTCGACAGCGTCAATCAGATCGGCCACAGTGGAGGGACAGTCTCGCCGGACAAGGCGCTTCAACCGCCCTATCACGTGCTCACTCGCATTGAACTCGGGAGTACGGGGTCGCAGGTACACGAGGTTGAGGTTGTTGGCTTTCGCCACCGCCTGAACCGCGAGGAACGATTTGCCGGAGGTGTTCTCTACAATCGCAGTACCATTTGCGGTCTTCTTTGCCCTCAAAGGGGATCCATGGTAACCAGCATTGTCAATCACAATGTTCAGCGCGTTCTTGGGGCCCTGTCCGTCTGCCTTAACAGACCTCAAGAAAGCGCAGAATCGCTCCGTGTTCATATTGCCACGGTAGATCACATACGAGATCACCGTTCCAGCAACTGCTCCCGGACGAGGACTTGGTGACACTGCGAGACACAGAGTCACCTTTGGACCTCTATTCCGCGGGAGGTAGACAACAGCGCGGCTTCCGCGGTCCGAGTACCCGTGGCTGCCCGGGTCGTTGAGCTCGAAAGCCGTTTCGTCCAGTGCGACCATGCGTTCCATAGGCACATTCTCGATGCGACTATGAAACAGAAGATGCCTTTCCGGTTGCCGTAAGGCCTCGGAAGACTTGACGGTGAGCCTCTTCCTAGTGACGCCATTTGCCTTCAGCAGCCGCGAAACGTGCTGCTGGGAGACGCGGATCCCGTACTTTTCTGCCAGAAAAAGAACTAGCTCCTGCTGGGTGACCCTGACCTGGCTTTTTGCCTCGTGTACGATGTCCTGGACCATCTGGTCCGTGACCTTGCGGCGGCTCCGGACCTTGCGAACTCCCTCTCTCGATGCCGGGGGCAGCGATGCCCACTTGATCCAACGAAAATAGGTCGTGCGATGTACTCCCAACGACGCAGAAATCTCCGCCGAGCTCAGCTTCCCAGTCTGCTTGAGCCGAGTTGCGATGGCGGGGCCGTCCACCAACATTGGCGTCCGGGGCACAGGTAGTTGTGAAGAAGCCCGAGGCGCAGAGTTTGCAGATGGAGATGCCAAGGCCACTGGCATTGGGGCGCTGCCGGCGGATTTTCTAGCAACAGCTAGTAGCAGAGGCGATGTGTGCGACTCACCGAGACGAAGCCCGTGATCGACGCCACCCGTCGTGCTGTAAACATGCGACCATCGCGGCCATTGCCACCGATTCTAGCCCTATGCCACGCATCTCCGTCGCGCGTTCCAATCCTTGCGACGTCATCCTTGCTCTTGGCGCCGAGAGTGGGGAACGCGTGTTCTGCGAGCTGGGAAGGAGCGCAGAGCGCGAATCCGCCCGAACGTTCCGCTTGGACGCGGGTGGCGCCTTCTCGCCCTTTTTCGACCCATGGACCTCGGAAGAAATCTGCCATGGGCGGGATTTTTGCTGCCGCCGAAGAAAAAGCCGGGTCTGAGGGAGACGAGCCGATTGCGCACGAGGAGACCGACGTCCCGGGACGGATCACCTTAGAAGGTTAGCCCCGGCGGATCATGAGCTCCAGAGACCGCCCTGATCAGCCAATGTGATGCAGACGTTGCAATCCCAGACCGGACTTTGAAAGCCATGAAGGAGCAGAAGCTCATTACCATCGAACCCCCGGATGGGATGCAGTTGCTCCGAATCGCTGTGGACGCGGTGAATAGCACAGTGGGGGACGCGGCCGATGGAAGACCGAAACCCGAACCCAACATGCTGGAGACCGATGAGAGGATTTTCGAACGTCAGTGGCCCGGCCGCTTTTCCGCCCCTGGTTCACCGCTTAACGTTCCTCCAGTCGCGGCAAAGGACACGCGAAACATTAGCATGCTGGCCCGCGTCCTGGCACGGAATCCCAACGCCATTCCGGTTACGATGCGGCTTTACGATGTGGCCATCTCGCGCGAGGACTTGGACGCGGAGTGTGACGTCGCTGTCATGCTTCACCGGGGCATAATACCCGTTCCGGATGGTCCCCAAATCGCTCTTGGAAGGTTGCAGGAACTCGCGCTGGCCAAGGGACACGCACCGTCGCAGTATGCCTTGGCGACCATTTGGGCGGCCGTGGAGGAGACCCAGCGGCAAGGATGGGACCTCATGAAGAAGGCCGCTGAAGCGGGCTTCCCGGATGCTTTGGCGCAAATGGGAATCGCGCACAAGGATGGAAGAGGCGATATGGTCGAGAAGGACGTGGAGAAGGCCGTGGTTCTTTTGGAGAAGGCGGCCGAACTGGGTAGGTCCAAGCACCCGCCGACATGAAGAAGGCCTCACGTCGGTTTGGCGACAGATCACCCGCATGCGATCTTCGTTCTGGGCGCCATTTTGTCCACAGGTGCCGATCCGGTTCCTAAGGATGTGGCGCGCGCCTTCCGGCTCTTTGAGAAAGCTGCAGGGATGGGCCTGGCCGTTGCGCAGCACAACCTGGCTGCGATGTACCAGACGGGTATGAAGGACCTCGCGACTGGCGAGGAGATTGCACCGAAGGACGAGATGCGTGCGTCGGAGTACTGGAGGATGGCCGCGCAACAGGGATTCACGCCGTCCGTCATGAACGTCGCAAAGCTCTACATGGAGGGTACCGTTCTGCCGAAGGACCTCGCCATGGCCCGCACACTCATGGAGAGGGTGGCACAAGTGGAGGGCGCGACGGGCGACGAAGCAAAGCTGGGACTGCAGCTGCTGGACGAGCTCGAGAAGAGCGGCGGCGAACAAAAGGAGTCCAAGTCGGGGATCTGCTCGATTATGTAGGGGTATGGCCTTCCCAATATAACCTCCAGTCAGTCTCCGCTGGGCTGGACCCAAGTACCGCCGCTCCGGTACGATATCCGCCTTGTAGGGCTGTCCGTCTCTTCCCACATCGGCACCTTCGATCGCTCCTCCCAGTCCCCTCGGTCGAGCTTGCGGAAGCGGGGGAATATGACGTAGGCGACGCGGGCCTGGATAAGGCCCAACGGCACGGGTCCAAAGGTGTTCGAGTCCGTTCCGTGGAAAGGTTCGTCCGACTCGAGCCAGCAACGACCCTGCGGGATCTCGATCACTTTGTCCGACAGAAACTGTCCCGAGGGAGACGCCTTCTTGGTAAAGTCAAGCGGCCGCACGAGGTCGAACGGCAGGGCAACTATACGCTTCGTCAAGGTCAGCGACTTGTCATGCGGAGCTCTATGGGCCGTTAGAGCGGCCATGCGTGGGGTAGAGCCGGCGACGACCTTACGTGCAGAATACGATGTCTCCCACGTTGAACTTATAGCCCCGCTTGATGGACCACTTGTCCAGGAGGACGATGTCATCTATAAGCTGGTTCGAGTCCGGGTTTAACGTAGGCTTGCGGGCTCCGTGTGAGCACAGCTCTTCGTCGACCTCGGACTGCCCACCTGCATGGAGCGGCCCTCGACGCGTCCGATCGCGACAACGTTCTGCCACACCACCATGGATGGCAGCACAAACCAGGCGACTCGACGGAGAAACCACACCACGCGAGACCCGGGCTTCGGTGGGGGTGCTTCGTGACCCCCAAGGGCATGTGTTCGCGAAAGCAAGGCCCGTGTATCCAATCGTTGTGAAACCGACGGGCGAGCGAAAGTCCGACATAGAAGCATAGACAGGGGTCTCTCAGGGCCCTGGAAGATCAAGATTCGGCCAGGCATGATGCGATTCTGGCGTCGATGCTGACGCCTCTGAGACCCTGAATAAACACGATTGCTAGCTCCTCATTACATAAACACGACGTGCGACGCTTGCGATTGGAAGGGTCGAGGGCAACATGAGCCTCTCGATCCCGCCTCATTTGCTGGGTCCGGAATCCACGGGTCTGCGTGCTCAGCTCGTGGCCGCCGCATCGGCGTCAGCGCCCTTGCCGTTCGAGATTCCCAACTTGGCCCGCTATCCGGTTCGGATCGCCTTCACGAAGGCCAAAGGGCTCCACCTGGTTGCAGATCGCGACATTGCCAAAGGGGAAGTGTTCTTGAAAGAGGCGCCGCCTGCCGGGATCGTGCGGCCGGAATGGGAAGCCCGGGAAGCCCGATTCTGCAACTCTTGCTTCGACAGGCTTACGGATCGGCGAGTTGCTGAGTGGGAAGCGAAGGATCCGCGGCACAACGACTCCACGAATGAACTTTGCGAAGACTGCGAACGCTCGTCTCGGGTCCGTTACCTCGACCGGAAGGTCTTTTGGCGTGACGTGCCGGAGGAATCCGAATCGGAAGAGGAAGACGTCAGCGACGGACTCTCGACCTTGAAGGTTTCCGACGGCGCGGCCAATGCCGGATCGCAGAAGAAGGAGTCGGCATTCGGGAAGCCGAAGAAGAGATCGGCCGACGGTGCTCTGTCTCCGGAGGACATTGACGACTCGCTGTTTCGCTTCTTCCAGCGCTGCGTCTTTGGATGGGACGCCCAGCTGAACTGGAAGTTCGGTGGACCTGCCGACGAGGATCCGGCACCACCGGTCATCACGGCGCCTCAGCATGCTTTTATCCTGACGTGCCCGCAGACGGAGCACATTAGCATCGAGCCACAGATCCTCACTTTCGTGTCCCTTTTGGACACCCACCTGCACGTTGTGGGGCTGGATGAACAGAAACGCATCCTCGAGAAGCTGTTGCGCACGGCGTTTCACAATGCGCACGAGGTTTCGGATACAGCCGCCGGCCGCAGCGTTGGCATGGGCATCTATCCTATCGCCAGCCTGTTGAACCACGCCTGTGGCTCGTCGGCAAACGCAGATTGGGCTGTCGAAGCCGGCGGACCCGACAGCGGCGTCTTTGTCGCCACGGCGCGCCGCGACGTCAAGTCCGGGGAGGAGCTGCGTATCGAGTACGGCAAGTTTGGTGAAGGCGACGGAGTGACTTTGCCCGTGCGGCTCGAGTTCATCATGAAGACGTGAGGATCGGTGCTGGCTGCGCTCCGATCGTCGTTTGAGCCTCTTCTCCTGCAGGTGGCGCTTTGCTTGCACGTGCCCGCAATGCGCATCTTGCTGGGTTTGTCGAGACACTCAGCTCACCGGGCTCAAGTGCAGTGGCTGCGGTGTCGCTAGCTACTGCTCGCGGGAGCATCAGAAGGCTGATTGGCCCAAGCAGCATCGGGAGTGGTGCGGGTACCTCCGGGATCTAAAGACGCGGTGCGACGATGGGCTTTAGCTGGAATCAATGTACCTGACCTTGAATGCGATTTTAGTGCGCGTCGATCTCGAGTCGGTACGGGCAGGGAGACAGTCCGCGTTGCCCAGTTGATCAGTTCCCCCTCACCCTTTTCCGTCCCAACGCCCTTCCGTGACGCGAACTGACATCGCCCCGGACTCATCAGTGCCGAGCTGGGCGACTGCCATTCGCATACTCTGCTCCGCCGCGATGCCGGAGCTTCCCGAGGCCGAAAGGATGCGCCGGGACCTGGAGGCCGCGCTCAAGGGCAAGAAGATCACGAAGGTCGTCGCGTACGAGGATCCTATCGTGTTCACCAACTGCACGCACGAGACGTTCATGCAGCACGTGCTAAACCGCAAGGTGACGGGCAGTGGGCGTCACGGCAAGCACTTCTGGCTCGTACTGGATGAGAAGCCGTGCATTCTGCTCCATGCGGGCATGACGGGGCACGTCCGCGTGAAAGGAGAGACGCCGCTCTCGTTCATGGATTTCAGCGTCAAGGACGTCTGGCCCCCGCGCTTCGTCAAGTGGATCGTCACGACCGAAGACGGCACGGAAGCGGCCTTTTCAGACGCGCGAAGGCTCGGCCGCGTGCGACTGGTCGACGATCCCAAGGCCGAGCCCCCGGTTTCCCTCCTGGGCTTCGATCCGTACCTCGAAATGCCCCCTTTCGATGTCTTTTGCGAGAAGGCGAGGAAGCGGGCCGTGGCCATCAAAGCGCTGCTCCTGGACCAGGCCTTTTCCGCGGGTGTCGGCAACTGGATCGCGGACGGTGGGCCCCGTGAGCTAGAACTTGAGATCGCCGAACTGATTGGCCAGTTTGTGATTG
Source organism: Hyaloraphidium curvatum (assembly GCA_025558095.1). NCBI lineage: Eukaryota > Fungi > Monoblepharomycota > Hyaloraphidiomycetes > Hyaloraphidiales > Hyaloraphidiaceae > Hyaloraphidium > Hyaloraphidium curvatum. The sequence goes on along the minus strand of JAIVFI010000005.1, from coordinate 539,145 downwards.
CAGAGATCCTTTTCCAGGCCCGGATCCATCCCGAGGAGCGGGTCCAAGCCCTGGACGACAAGGACATGCGGGAGATCTACGACAAGATGGAGTCCATCATCAAAACTGCTTGTGACGCCGGTGCCGATTCATCCCTGTTCCCCAAAGAATGGTTATTCCACGTAAAGTGGAGCAAAGGCAAGAAAGACGCTCGGACGCTCTCGGGGCTGCCGATCTCTTTCGTCACCGTCGGCGGCAGAACCTCGGCCTTCGTCCCCTCGCTGCAGAAGCTCAAGCCGAAGCGGCCCCAGAAAAACGGCGCCGACGGCGGGAAAGGGGACACCGTGCCGCGCGGGAAGAAGGGGAACGTCGAGGTCGACGATGAAGTGTATGGGGAAGGCGAGGAGGAAGAGGTTGCGGACTCGGCATCGAAGAAGCGACGAGGCAAACCTGCACCGAAGGCCGCACCTAAGCGGAAGAAGACAGCCGAGGAGGAGGCGGAAGCCGAGGAACCCCCGGTGGCGGCAAAGCCGGCGCGCGGGAGGCGAAAAGACGCCGAAGCCGCCGCGGACGTCCCTCCTGCGCGGCCGTCGCGAGCGGCAAAGGCTAAGGCGAAGTAGGCTAGCCATGCCGGCGGCATCTTTTGGCTGTGTACATGGGAATCAAGTGACGGTGATGACGACCTTGCCCATGCTCTGGTCCGCCTCGAGGTATTTGTGCGCCTCGGCAATCTCCGTCCAGGGGAACACCTTGTCGATCACGCTCTTCAGCTCCCCTTTCTCGATCTTGGCGTACACATCCTTGCGCACGTACTTGACCAGGTCGATCTGGTACGGCAGGCTGCGCGTGCGGAGCGTCGAGCCCTGGATCCGGATCCTCTTCATGAGGATCAGGGCCAGGTTGAGGTCGGGGTCGGCCTTGATGCCGCCGAGGAGGGCGAGCATGATGATGCGACCGTCAAGGGCGACCGACTCGATGTTTTTCTGGCGGTGCCAAGTGAGCAGGGGCAAGTGAGCAGGCAGAGGGCTTCAACAGCAGAGTGTACTGCGCACCTTGAAGTAGCTCCCTGCTACAAAGTCAATGATCACATCCACGCCTCTGCCTCCGGTGATCTCTTTGACCTTGGTGTGCCATTCGGGTTCCTTCTTGTAGTTGATCGCGTGGGTCGCGCCAAGGCTCTTGGCGAGCTCGAGCTTCCGGTCCGTCCCCGCCGTCGCGATGATGTTCCTCGCCCCCGCCGCCTTGGCCAGCTGCAGCAGGCACGTGCCCACCCCCGAGGCCGCCGCATGTATGAGGACGTCCTCCCCCTCCTTGACCCCAGCGATGTAGCAGAGCGCCTGGTACGCCGTCATCCAGACCTCGGGCAGCGCCGCAGCCTGCTCGAACGACCAAGCGGCCGGGATCGCCGTGGCCATGTCCTTGTGGATCGTGCAGAACTCGGCGTACGCTCCGCCGGGGACCAGGCCGAAAGCGCGGTCGCCGACTTTGAAGTCCTCCACCCCAGGCCCGACCTCGGCGACGGTCCCCGCGATCTCGAGGCCCATGATGCTCGAGGCGCCCGCCGGAGGGGGGTACCCGCCGGCGCGCTGCAGCGTGTCGGCCCTGTTGATGCCGAATGCAGATACTTTGACCAGGATCTCGTGCGGCCCGGGCACGGGGCGCGGGACCTCGCCAATGGCCATGTCGGAGGGGCTCTTTCCGCTCCCGTTGACGACCACGGCGCGCATCGTGGCCATCGCTCCGAGATGCGCGGAGACGGTGCTCAGGCGGGTGTTTAACGAAATGTTGCCGTGGGAGACGGGATGCGGTCGGGATGATCATCGTCGGTCGACAAGACGCCTCGCTGCCAATAATCCAAAGCAAGACAGGGTATCGCTACTTCTCCTTCATTTCCAGCCTCGACAGCGTCCCCACGGTCGTCGCCTCGGCCGGCGGCTCCTCGGCCTCCTGCGGCGGCACCTCCGGCTCCGGCTCCGGCGCGGCCTTGGCCACCCGGCCCAGCGTCCCCATCGATATCAGCTTCCTCGCGGCCTGGATGGCCTTCATCCCCGCCTGCACGCGACGGATCAGCCGCCGCACGATCGCGATCGCGCGGACACGCCCACCTTGAGCTTCCTCTTGGCGTTGAAGTTCTTGACCAGGTTCTCGCCGACCACCTTGCCGATGTCGGCCGTCGCCTCGACCTCCTCGGCGATCCAGCGGTGCTTCAGCGCCTGGGCGGCGGTCATGCGCTTGGCCGGGTCGACGACGATGAGGGAGGAGATGAAGGACTTGGCGTCGGCGGAGATGGCGTCCCATTCGGGGGAGAAGACTGTCGGCAACGAGTTCGGTTGGAGGGAGTTTCGGGGGGCATACTGGCGCGGACCCCACATTTGTACGACCCGTGGATGGTCAGGTCCAGGATCCCCTTGTCGTCCTCGGCCCAGAACGGCGGGTAGCCCGACAGCAGAATGTAGGTGATGACGCCGAGCGACCACATGTCCACGGGCCTGCCGTAGGGCTGGTTGCGCAGGATCTCGGGGGCGACGTAGGTCAGCGTGCCGCACGAGGTCTTGAGGGCGTCGTCGCCGCTGGCCACGGTGGCGAGGCCAAAGTCGGCGAGCTTGATGTCGGCGTCTTCGGCGTCGCTGGACATGAGGAGGTTCTCGGGCTTGAGGTCCTGGAACGGGTGGTGGGAGGGGGCACAAGGTAAGGAACCGAAGGGTTCAGGCGCGCATCGCCACCAAAGCAGCCCGTCCACGCACCCGGTGCACGATGTTCTGGCTGTGCAGAAAGTCGAGGGCCTCGAGGAGGCACTTGACGATCTTCTGCGCGTCCTTCTCCGTGTAGAAGCCCCTGCTCACGATCCGGTCAAACAGCTCGCCGCCCGACACCAGCTCCATCTGCAGGTACAGCTTCTCGCGCGTCTCGAAGACGTCGTAGAGGCGGATGATGTTCTGGTGGTCGAGCTTCTTGAGGATCGTGATCTCCTTGACGATGTGTTCCTGGAGACGGGGCGGGAGGGCGTCGGCGATCGCGGGCCTCCGCCGCGGAAAGTGCAGGCGCCGACCTCCTGTCCCCGGCACTTGGACTTGTCTATGATCTTCATCGCGAAGCGCTTGCCCGTCGCGGCCTCTGTCGCCATGACCACGGTCGCGAACGAGCCCCTGCGGAGGCGCGTCAGCGGCCTCCCGGGGCAGCCCGACGCGCAGGGACGCACTTCCCAAGGGTCTCGCCGAACTGCGGGAGCGGAAACGCGGGATGAGCGGGGGCGGTTGGGGCGGGGCACGTGGATGCGGGCTCGCCTTGAACCGCTCGCTGAGGTTCACTTTGGAGGTCATCGCGGCCGCGGGCCCGCCAGAAGCGCACCCGGTACCGCGGCAGCGCGGCCTGTGGCGCCGGCCGGACCCGAATCGGGACCGCTGGGTTAAATGGGCGTGGGGACGGCACTGCAGGGCGGGCTGATCTCCCGCCGCACTTCACCCACACTTCGCTGCTCGGCACACCCGCCGCCCCGCCGGGCGCCCGCGCAGCCGCGCATTCCGCGCCGCGCGCCCCGCCGACCCCGCCGCCGCGCCGCCGCGGCCCCGCGGGCCCGCCGCACCCGCAGATCTCGGCCGCCGCGCTCCCGCCGAAATGAACGCGAGCGGCAGCAGCACCAGCACCGCGGCCGCCGCGCCGGACGCGGTCAACGGCGCCGCCGCGCACCTGCCGCCGCCCGCCCGCCGCGGCGCGCACACGCCGCCGTCCCCGCTGGACGCGTACGCGCCGGCATCGCCCATGTACCCGTACATGCCCTACTACGGCACGCCCGCCGCGCTGCTGCAGCCCACGCTGCGCACGGTGTACCTCGGCAACCTGCCGCGCGGCACAGCCGTCGAGGACATCCTCAACCACGTGCGCCACGGCGCGCTCGAGAGCTGCAAGATCCTCGAGGACAAGGGGTGCGCCTTCGTCACCTTCCTCGACCCCGCAGCCGCCTCGATGTTCCACCACGACGCCTCCACGCGCCGCCTGGCCGTGCTCGGCCAGGAGCTCAAGGTCGGCTGGGGCAAGCCCACGAGCCCGCCGCCCGCGCACGTGCTCGCCGCGCTGCAGAACGGCGCCACGCGCGTCGTCTTCATCGGCAACATCGACTCCAACTTCACAAACGCCTTTCTGCGCGAGGAGTTTGCCCGCTTCGGCACCGTCGACACCGTGCGCGTCATCCCGGACAAGCGCATCGCCTTTGTCCACATGGCCTCGGTCGCAAACGCCGTGCGCGCCGTCACGGCCCTGCAGGTCGACGAGCGCTGGGCAAACAAGCGCGTCAACTTCGGCAAGGACAGGTGCATGCCCAACTTCAGGTTCATGGCCGCGGGCATGGTGCCGCCGCCGATGGGCATCCCCGGCATGCCCATGGCCATGCCCTACGCGTACCCGCAGCCGGTGCAGCCGTGGGCGCCGCAGGCCAACGGCGGGCAGAACGCGCAGGCGCAGCCGTCCGTGGGGCCCAACGGCGTCGTCAACCGGACCGTGTACCTGGGCGGGATCCACGCCGACACGGTGCTCAAGGAGCTGTGCGACGTGGGTGCCGATCCGCAACCCCGAGGCGACCCGTTCCTTACCGCTTTCTTGCATGTCCGCAGCACATCCGCGGCGGCATCCTGCAGAACATCAAGTACCTCCCCGACAAGGGCATCGCCTTCGTCACCTTCATCAGCCCCGACGGCGCCGCGGCCTTCCACAACCGCGCCGCGTCCGAGGGCCTCATCATCCACGGCAAGCGGATAAAGATCGGGTGGGGCAAGACGCAGCCGATGCCGCCCGTGGTCATGAACGCCGTGTCCAACGGAGCGACGCGGAACGTGTACGTGGGCAACGTCGACCTGGAGACCTTCCCGGAAGAGGAGATCAGGAGGGAGTTTGAGACGTTTGGCGAGATCGAGCTGCTGAGTGCGTCGTGTTTGTGCCGCGCGTTTTCGTTTGCCCTCACCGGCGCGCCCCGCAGACACGGTGCCGGAAAAGTCGATCGCCTTTGTCAACTTTGCCGACATCCTCTCCGCCATCACCGCCGTCGAGACCAAGCGCAACGACCCCGCATGGTCCTCGTACCGCATCAACTTTGGCAAGGACCGCTGCGGCAACGCCCCCCGACCCCCGACCAACGCCCCCGCCCCCTCGCGCAAGGCGGGCGGCACCCCGGACGATGCCCGCACTCGCACGCCCCCCGCAACCAACGGCTCCTCCTCCCCACCCCCCGGCCCGCGCCCCGTCCTCCTCTCGGCCTTCCTGACCGCCCCGCCCAAGCACCAGCGCTCGCACTCGCACCAGATCCGCCCCGCCCAGCCGCCCGCGGACGCCGAAAACGGCGCCGCGGGCGGCGGCAGGCCGTCGTCGGCGCAGGGCGGGGAGGGGTTCTCGCGGAGGCACCGGCACCGCAAGTCGCAAAACTCGAACGCGGGTTCGAACGCGGCTGGGAACGCGTAGTCGGAAAATCGCGCGGAGGGGCGTTAAGGGGGGGCAAGATACCCGGATTCCCGGTTCATAGGGCATGCTGCCGGCGCGGGAGGTCGGAGGCGGACAGGGCGAGCCGCTTGCTTCGTGGAGCGCAAGAGGACGGAGGGGGGGAGGCCGCGGACGGGTCACCGCGGGAAACTCGGCGCGGAGGACGGGCCGTTGATCGGACCGGGCACTCCGTCAGCACGGGAGTAGAGAATGGATGGAACCGATCGGAAGTTGTGTGCACCGCGAACGACCTTGTTCGAGAGTTCCGGTTGCACCTACGGGCACCCGCTGCCCCAACCGTGACTTCCCCCGTGCAGCTGCATGCTCCCGCCCTGGAACGTGCCGACGCTCCCGCTTCGGGGTGGGCCGATGCTCCCGCGGCGCGGTTGGCCGGTCCACGCCGACACGGCCTCCGCAACCTCCTCGGGTGCCTCGATCGAGATCCACGTCCCGACGTGCGGCAAAGTGATCTCGTTGAGGTCCGCGCACAGCCGCCGCATCTCGGCGCGCTGCCCCGGCGCCCCGAGCGGGTTCCAGGCACCGGTCAAGAAGAGCACCGGGCAGCGTATCTCTCTCGGCACCCCCTGGAACTCCTTGAACGTCCGGGCTTCGCATCGGTACCACATCAACGGCCCGGAGCATCCCCCTATTGATTCCAGGTGGGCAACCAGCATGTCCTCATCCGCTTGCGACAGAAGCGGCGACGGTGGCACGGGAAAGCCCACCATCGGTCCCACGGCCGCAAGCCCGGATATGCTCTTGAGCTTGTGGAGCAGCTCCATCTCCTCCGGTCCTCCCCCGCGCATGAAGACCTTCAGCATGAAGGGCAGATCGGCATCGAACTCGATCCTCGCGCGGTCGCTGGCCAGGTACAGCTTGTACCCCAGCGTCGGGTCCGCCCCGACGGCGAGCAAGGCCAGAGGCACGTAGTTCTCCGGCGGCGGATGGTATGGCCCGGAAAGGATCAAGAGCCGCGATACCAGGTGGGGAAACAGCAAGGCGAAATGTGTCGCCATCACGACGGTGGCGTTGGAGCCGCCGACGACTGCGTTCGGCAACCCCAGGACCGAAATGAGCTCGGCGAGGTCGATGCACTGCGCCTTGACGGAATAAAATGCGTCCAGCGTCGCGGCGTCGGCGTTGGCCGGCGACGGATCCCCCGGAGCCCAGCCCCGCAGCGTGGGGACGATGACCCGGAATCCCCTGGCCACCAGCGCGGGCATCAGCTTCCTGAAGGCCAGCGGCCCCTCCGGAAAGGGCGGCAGGAGGAGGACGGTGTCGCGCGGCGTGAAGGGGCCGGAATCGACGTACGAAAGCCGCACGCCGCTGGAAAGCATGGTCCGCTGGAGCAATAGGCCGCCAACACCGCGGGAGGGGTCCCAAGTCCGGGCCGTTGCCGGCGGAACAGCCGTGGCAGACGACCCCAGGGACGCAGCCGATGGGGCGGGCGATGCAAAAGGCGTTGCTGCGGCCGGCGGCCCGTCCAATGCACGAGCGTGTGATGCTACAGGCGACATGGCCGGTGGAGGGCCATAGTCCACGGGATGTGGCGCCTGGCCGGCCGGAAGCGGCAGTGTAATGCCACGAAAGGTGCTGCGGGGCGAGGCCTGGGAAGGCACCGCCGCGGCCAACGCCAATGCCAAAGCCGCCCCTTCGGAGTCACTCGAGAAGTCGCTGACCGAAGAGTTCGAGAGGCTGAAGTCGCTCTGGTCGTCCATTTTGCTGTGGGAGCACGTTGGGATGATCCAGTTTGATCCCTCAAGTTGCAGCAGGGCGCGCGCCCTTGGGCGGCCGCCTCGGGCCTTTGTTTCACCCGCCCCACTCCGCGTCGAGGACTCCGAACTCCGAACGCGTCGAGGACGCGTTGCATGCTGTCGCGCCTCCGAGCCGTCCTGCGTGCCTTTTCGCACGCGTCGAACAACATGTCCCCCACGACCTCGCCTTACGGACTGTGGGAATCGCCGATCTCGGCCGACCTCATCGCGTCGGCTTCCGTCTCCATTCCCGACGTTGTTGTCGATCCGGCCACTGGCGCCATTGTACACGTCGAAAACCGCCCGACTCCCGCGCCAGCGAGAGGCGTGATCGTGGAACGCGTTCTCGGCGCAGAAAGGGCCAAGGACCGTGTCAGGGAAGTGAATCCCGCGCCGCTCAATTCCCGCACCACCGTGCATGAGTACGGCGGTGGCTCCGTGGCTGCCGGGGCCGGCACGATCGTGTTCTCCAACTTCCCCGGCAATCGCGTCTACATTGCCCGGCCTGGCTCGAACATAACTCCTCTTACACCGGAATCGAGCGTTCTCCGGTATGCCGACTTTAGCATCCGCCCAGACGGCAAGGAAATGCTCTGTGTCGCGGAGGACCACACGGACGACGAGCCGACCGGAGTTGTGAACAGCATCGTTTCCATCTCCCTCGAGACCGGGGAAACACTGCGCACGGTGGCACAGGGCCATGACTTCTTTTCCAACCCGCGGTACGACGCCTCGGGCAAGATGGCGTGCTACCTGCGGTGGGATCATCCGGACATGCCCTGGACAGGTTCGGAACTTTGTGTGAAGGATCTTGCTTCTGGCGAGGAAACAGTCGTGGCCGGACGGCCCACGAGCAAGGATGATGGGGCGTCTTGCGCCTATCCCAAGTTCGGACCGGACGGGCGGGTTTATTTCGCCGACGACTCGAGCGGCTTCTGGCAGCTCATGGCCTACGATGTCGGCAAGAAAGTGGTGTCGCCGGTCGTGAAGGATGGTGGTGTTGCTGACGGCGAGTTCGGTTCGCCCGAATGGACTTTCGGAGGGTGAGATGACCTGCAATCGCTGGACTTGATGTCGTGCTCACGCTCGCGCCTCAGGTCGCAGTTTGATTTCCTAAACGACAAAACGATCGTCGCTTCGTTCACTCGCAACGCCGTCAGCACGCTCTGCTCAATTGACATCCCCACAGGCAAGCTCACCAAGCACGACCTTCCGTTCACCGTCATTTCGCGCCTGCGCGCCGTCCCTGGGGCCGAAAGCGCCGTCTTTGTCGCCGCCTCGCCGACTTCGGAGGCCTGTCTCCACCTATACAACGCCACCACGGGCAAATTGGACGTCCTCAAGCGGACTTCGTCCATCGACGTGGACAAGTCCTACATCTCGCCTGCCCGCGCCGTTTCCTTCCCAACCCGCTCGCCGAGCGGCGAGGAGCGCACCGCCTACGCCTTCTACTACGCTCCGACAAACCCGGACTACTCGGCTCCCGCGGGTGCCAAGCCGCCGGCGGTCGTAAAGATCCACGGCGGGCCGACGAGCAACTGCTTCGGCAGCCTTTCATACGGCGTTCAGTACTGGACCACGCGCGGGTTTGCATACTTGGACTTGAACTACGGCGGCAGCACCGGCTACGGAAGGGAGTACAGGGCACGGCTGGACGGGGAGTGGGGCGTTGTCGACGTGCTGGACTCGGTCGCGGCGGCGGGGTACCTGGCAAAGGAGGGCCTTGCTGATCCCAAGCAAATTGTTATCGCAGGTGGCTCGGCCGGTACGTGTGCTGCCTGCTCGATTAGAAAGCTTGCTGATATTCCTTCAGGCGGCCTGACAACGCTATTGGCGCTCGAGTTGCCGCTGCCGTTTGTGCCAGGTGCCCCTGTGACGTTTGCTACTGGCTGTTCATCGTACGGCGTCGCCGATCTGGTACGTTGCAAAGCGTTTGATTCCCCTGTTGTGCCTCACATGCACCTAGATTCACCTGTCCAAGTTCACGCACAAGTTCGAGCTTCGGTGCGTCGGACTCGCTCGCAGAAGAACAATTGCTTACCGCGTCCTTCCAGCTACCTCGACTCGCTCATGGGCGGCCCCGCTGCCACGATCCCCGACGTTTACGTCTCCCGCTCCCCGGTCACGAGTGCGGGCAACATTTCCGTGCCCCTCCTGGTCCTCCAAGGCAGCGAGGACAAGGTCGTGCCACCGGCCCAGTCCGAGGCGATCGTGGATGCCGTCAGGAAAAAGGGCGGGCGGGCGGACTACGTGCTCTTCGAGGGCGAGGGCCACGGATGGAGGCAGGCGGCAAACATCAGGAAGGCGCTGGAGACCGAGTTGGCGTTCTACCTCGACGTGTTGGCGATCGAGGGGTAGATGCTCCGTGCATGCCTTCAATCTCCACGCTGCTCTACACACAATGTTGCATCTACAATATCTTCTGCTGCACGTGCAGTCCCAGGAAATCAACAATGATCTTTTGGATCGAGGCGCTGTTGGGATCGGTAAACACGGCAATGTGCGTGCCGTGGGGCACCACCTCGAGCCTGGCCCCCGGGATCTTCTCTGCTGCGAACCTGCTGTAGCTGATGTCCACATCAATGTCGCGATCGCCGTGGACGAGCAGCACGGGGGCCGCGATCTTGTCCAGCTCAAGGTCACCGATCTCGGGGAACCGCTTCTGGTCGTTGGCCAGCCCAACCTTGCGGTTCACCACCGTCCGCGCGAGCTGGAGGACGAACTCGCGTTTGGCCGGGTCCGACTCGACGTGCTTTGCGAGCTCGTGGAGCTCCTTCTTGGGCAGGTCTCCCTGCGCCGCGAGCGTGCTCTCGATCAACGAGTTCGGCGCCACCTTAGCAAGCAGGCCGATGAGCCCTTGCCCGACGGCGGAGCTGAGCAGCTTCTCGTCCAGAGTTCCCTTCCATGAGTAGGCTCTGCTGACCCCAGCAAGCACGGCTATTGCCTTGACCTTCTGAGGGTGCTGCACAGCGAGCCTATAGCTCGACGGTGCCCCTCCCGACCAGCAAACCACCGCGGCTGCCTCGATATCCAGAGCATCCATCAGCGCGGCCCAGAGGTCGGCCTGCTGCGAGGGCAGCGCGTTCGCTTCGGACAGCGGCGTCCCCAAGTAGCCCGGCCGCGACACGGCGACGACGCGGAACCCCGCATCGGCGAGGAATTTGCCCATGAGCATGCCCTGGTCCGCGCCGCCTGGTGCGCCGTGCACGAAAAGGAGCGGGGGACCCGAGCCGGCCTCGCAGAACTCGACGGGACCGCGCGCCGTCTGTGCGACCTTGAGGTCCGGCAGCGCACCGCTGTGGGCCGCTGCTTTGTGTGGCATCGTTCGGGAGGCCGAGAAGAGAGAATGGGCTTTTGTGGCCGTGCCGGAGGGGGAAGACGAGGTGGCAATGGGGGACGGATCCTCCCATGCACAGAAGCCGCCCGAGTGGACCCGAAGACGGGAAACGCCCAAAGCACGTCAGAGCTTCGTGCTCGGTCTCCAATTTAGGCAATACAGCGATACATATGCATGCCGCGTAGCGGCGATAGATGGGCCCGATCTCGTCCTTCTTCCCTTCCCCCCTCCCTTCCTCTTTCCAAGTCCATCATCCTCCGGATCTCGCCCTGGTAGTAGATCACCGGCCCGCGGGCCAGATCTCCCTCCCCTCCGCCTTTTCCGCCCTCGCATGCGCCTCCATCATCCTCCGTATCTCGCCCTGGTAGTAGATCACCCCCGCCTCCCTCGAAGGGTGCAGCAATCCCGACCCGTACACCCCGCGATTCAGGTTGGTCTGTGCCCCCGCGACTAGGTCAAAGTCCTCGCGGTCCACGACCTTGGCGAACTCCACGTAGGCGTCGACCTCGGCGTCCGTGACGCCGTGCCGGCGGTAGAACGAGATGTCCATCCGCGTGCGCACGGCCGAGAGCGGGATCAGCCGCTGGATCGAGATGGAGGCGCTGTAGATGTTGATGGCGAGGTTGGGGAAGAGCCAGAGCCACGCTCCGTCGGCGTCGCCGCTGGACGGGCCTTCGGCGGACCGGGGGCGGCAGGAAGAGTCCTTGCGCGCGACAGAGTGCCGCGACCAGCCCTGGAACGAGGCCACGCTGTACGAATCCATCTGGTAGTCCTTGGCGAGGCCGGGGTGGGCAATCGCGCAATGATAACATTCCTGTGCAGCGGGAGGGGATCAACGACTTGCGGCGAGGGCGCACGAGTAACTGTACTGTACCTGGAAGCCATCGACAAACGTCTTGTAGTTGAACTCGCCAAGCCATTCGTAGCGCGTGTGGTACTTGAAACCGGTAAAGTCAAACTCGCCGAGCACCTTCTCCATGCCGGGGAAGAACTCCGAGAAGGGCACGGGCTCCGGCGCAGCGTCCAAGTTGACGAACACGAAATCGCCCGGCTTTGTGCAGTACACGTGGACCTTTTCCCTCTTGTCCTCGGGCATGCCGTGGCCCCGGTAGGCCGTGACCGTGCCGTCCTCCGCCAGCAGCACGGTGAAGGGGTAGTTGGCCATTTCGTCCTCGTACGGCACGCCCGTCTCGAGCCGCGAGAGGTGACATACGGCAAGCCACGCGCGGGAAAAGATGGCCCGCCGCTCGAGCTGGTAAATCTCCTCGCTCGTGAACCAGGAGGCAGGGAGCGCCCGGGTGGGGGCCGGGAAGGAGGTGGCGCCGCCGGCCGAGGTCAGGATCGGGGGGGCGAGGGGAGACTCGGCGGTGGCCAGCATCGTTTCGGCGGTTGCGGGGTCCAGGCGAGCTGCAGTTACAGGTTTTAACGGCGTGGAAGTTCAGTGTGGCTGTGCGGCCCGAACGGAGGCCCTGCCAACCTTTGAGTCAAGCAAGAGCAGATCAGAAAGAGGGAAGACCACAAGAATATTCCGAGATGTCGAAGATTGAGCATGGCATCCCATTCCTGGGCGTCTTGACGCTTAACTCTCCCCGGTTGCGAAGTTTCCGCGAAGAGGAGGCAGAAGCCCGGGCTGGGACGCGGGGGAGGGAGCGACATGGCCGGATGCGCTTTCATGGCATCAATGAGGATGTATTGGAATTAATCTGACGGTGCCCGAGACATGAATGGGGTAATGGGGTCTGGCCGTGTTGCGGGCCGATCTTCGGCTCGTCGGCTCTTTTGCATGCCGGCTGCTTGGGACAATCACTCGCCCACCGGTCCCCCACGGTTCCCCCCCGCCGCCGCGGCGATGAGCAGCGCGGTCGACACCGAGAGCGTGGGGTCGCGCGAGGGCACGCCCGGCGCGGGCCGAGCGGAGAAGCGCAAGCGGTCGACCAAGGCGTGCGACGCGTGCCACCGCAAGAAGATCAAGTGCGACGGGGCCGCGCCGTGCGGCCACTGCGTGCACGCCAAGGCCGAGTGCGCGTACACGCCGAGCACGAAGAAGCGCGGGCCGCGCGTCGGCTACATCGAGTCGCTCGAGAAGCGGCTCTCCATGATGGAGTCGCTGCTGTCCAACCACGTGCCCGGCGCCGTCGGCGAGCTGGCCGCGCTGCCCGCGCTGTCGGCGCTGGCCGGCCTGGGCGGGCTGGCCGCTGAGACGGGCGAGCCGCGGGGCAGGGCGCCGCGGGGCAGGGGCAGGGGACGGGGCAGGGGGGGAGCCGGGCACGCCCCCTCGCCCGCGCTCCCGCTGGCCCCGTCGCCCGCACCCTCCGCCGCCTCGGCCGCGGCCGCCGCGCTGGGCATGCAGGCCGCCCTGGCCGCCGGCAACGGCGCTCGCGCGGCTGCACGCGGCCGCCAACCAGCCCGCAAGCCCGGCCGCCTCGCTACCGCCGCTGCAGCCGGCTCGCGCCACGCCGCACCGCCCGGCACCATCTCGCCCGGCGTCGCAAACCCGCTGCTGTTTGCCCGCATCGACTCGGGCACGCCCAGCAACGCCGGCTCGGACCGCAGGCGCCAGGCCTCGGCCTCGGCCGCGGGCTTCTCGTACGCCGAGGAGAGCGACGACGCCGCCTCGGACTCGCAGGACCGCGACGACGGCTACGGCTCGGGCTCAGAGTCGGGCTCGGACGACGGCGGCTACGCGGACGGCGACGAGCCCGCGGTCCACGCCAACGGAGGCGTGCTCTACCCGGACGGCGGCCTGCAGCTGCACTCGCCGCGCGCCCAGCCGGCCGCCACCGCGCTGGCCCAGGTCGCCGCGCACCACGCGCCCAGGCAGAGCTTCTCCGACTCGGTGTCGGTGCACTCGGCTGGTTCCGAGGTCGGCTCGTCGGCCAGGGAGCCGCCCTACGGCGAGAACGAGGTCATCATGCCGCTCATCACCCTCTTTTTCTCGCACGTGTACCCGCTGATGCCCATCATCCACCGGTGGGTAGTTCGGACACGCGTTGCGCGGCTTGCCCGCACGACGATCGGCTGCTGATCTGCCGTTCCCCGCCGTTGCAGCTCGAGCTTCCTTGAGAACCTGATCCCGACCAACCAGCACCCGCCCCTGCTCCTCAACGCCATCTACACCATGTCCGCGCGCTTCTCCAACGACCCCCTGATCTACACCGACCCGCGCCGCCCGTACGCGGCCGGCGACCCCTTCTTCAACCGCGCCAAGAAGCTCCTCCAGAACGCAATGGACGAGCCCAGCGTGCCGACCGTGCAGGCGCTGCTGCTGCTGGCGCTCGGCGCCGCGGGGAGCGGGAAGGGCAGCCTGGGTTGGATGTACACCGGTACGTCATTCGCCGGCGCCTCGCCGCCTTCGACGGATCACTGATCATGATCTTCCCCCTATCCAGGAATGGCAATCAGGATGGCGCAGGAGATGAAGATGAACATCGATTACGAGGACCTGCCGATGGTGGACAAGCCTCTGGGGTGGATCGACCGCGAGACGAGGCGGAGGATCTGGTGGAGCTGCTTCAACATGGTTGGTAACCCCTCACCCGCTTCTCCTCGCCTCGCTGATCGCTCGTTCTGCGACACAGGACCGCTGCATCTCGGCCGGCGCGGACCGCCCCTTCACGATCGACGAGCGGGACTGCCTGCTGTCGCTGCCGGCGGACGAGACCATCTGGGAGCACACGCACTCGTCCTTTGTCGACGACGACGGGTCGGGCCTCTTTTCCAACTCGCGCCTGCCGCGGATCCCCTTCACCAACACGCTCCCCTACACGCCGCCGCCGCCGGGATCGCCGCCGCTGGGCCACAACGCGCTCAACGTGGTGCTGATCGACATCCTCGGCAAGGTGCTGCGGTACGCCAACCAGGCCCGCCGCAGCAACAACCGCGCCGTCGCGGGCGCTCTGCAGGGCATGGGCACCGGCATGGGCCTGGGCTACCACGTGGCGCGCTCGGGCAACAACTCCATGATCGACTCGGAGCTCGCCATCCTCGACGCCAGCCTGAGGAACTGGTACCGCTCCCTGCCCCCGGAGCTCACGCACCCGCACCTGTCGGGCTTCCCCTACAACCAGCACATGTGGATGGGGGGCTACCTGCACATCACGTACCACGCCGTGCTCGTGATCCTGCACCGGCCCTCGTTCCCCTTCCCCTACGGGCCCCTGCCCATCCCGCAGTCCGAGATCGGCGCGGCGACGCACAACGACCCGCCCAACGGGCCCATCGCCAGCATCTACCACCACCCGGACGAGCCCGGCCACCCGCACATCCCCGAGCCGCAGCTGCCGCCCAACAACCCGGTCTGGCCGACGCCCATCTCGCGCGACGTGTGCACCACCTCGGCCGAGCGCGTGGGCAAGATCCTCGAGGAGGTCATCGTGCCCAACCCGTTCCTGAACCGCTTCTCGGGCTTCGCGGCCTACTCCATGTTCCACACGGGCGTCGTGCACATCATCAACGCCGTCTACCCGTACGACACCAACAACGCCGGCCCGACCGCGGTCTCGGGCGACGTCGGCGCGCGCGCGCGCCGCTACATCAAGGCCCACGTGCTGGGCCTGCGCCGCATGACGCGGTTCTGGTCCCTGGCGGGGCGCTACCTCGAGGCCCTCGAGCACCTCATGCGCGCCAACGGCCTGGACAAGGAGTTCGACGAGGCGGTGGCGGGCGAGAAGCAGTTCGCCGTGGAGCTCGGGCACGCGTTCCGCGCCGAGGACGACGAGGAGTTCGGCATCCTCGCCGGCGCCGCGGGCATGCGGCCGCCGTCGCCCGATCTGCCCGCCGCCCCGGCGCACAGGGGCAGCAACGCCGGATTCCAAGGCCGCGGGGCACACGACCACATGGGCCTGTTCGACCCGGCCAGCCCGCCCAGCGGGCTCGGCAAGAACTCGAGCGTGATGGACCTCGGCTTCCCGATCGACTCGGTGGCGGGGATCGGCGCGCTGCACCTGCCATGGGGTGCCGGCACGCCGCACTCGTCGTTCCACGTCGCGACGCCGACCAACCCGCTGTCGCCCGAGTTCGAGGTGGAGGAGAGGGCGCCGCCCAAGACCAACGGCAAGGCGGTGGCTGCGCAGAGCGACTGAGCGGGGGAATCATCTTCATCTTCGGCTTCTTCTTTCGATCTGTACAAAGGCAGAGAGCTTGCGGGTTTCTTCGGGTATGGGATGCAGCATGGGAATAGCTAACAGCACGGTCGGCGTCTCCGCGCATTCACTGCTCTTCGTCCTCCGGGTCCAGCTCCACCACTTCCGGCTCCGGTGCGTCCCCGTCCCCGTAGTATTCGCCCGTCTCGGAGATGTCGTCCTCGGGTATCAGGTCCGCCAGCTCCCCGCGCAGGTCCCAACGGTGCTTGTCCCGGAGGTGGTCGAGCAGGGCGTCGGTGCGGCTGCGCAGCACGGCCGGCAGGGGGATGTCGGCGTCCCGTTGAAGGAGGACAAAGTTCTGGGGCGGACTCGGCGTCAACCGGAGCCTCTACCGGGAAACGGGAAGCCCACCTTGAGCATATGGCCCAGGAAGTTGTCCCCAGACAGCGCATCGATGAAAAAGTCCTCGGGCACGTCCTCGAGCTGGTTCAGCAGCACCCCGGCAAACTCGGCAAACAGGGTGGCACCGTAGCGAGCCAGGGCCTCGTCGCACTGGCACAGCAGGCCGATGAGCTTCTTCCACTGCTCCAGGCCGTCAAAGACCTGGCCGATGAGGAAGACGAGGAAGGAGAGCTGCAGCTCGGCGAGCAGGAGCCTGTAGTCGCCTGGCAACGCTCTCAGGCAATGCGATCCAGGAAGCAACGTGGACGACGGCCCACCTTCGTACTCGGTCCGGATGAGCTGCTCCAGCAGCCAGCTCTTGTCCAGGCTGTACTTTGTCCGTTCCGGCCCGTTCGCCGTCGGCGGAAACGACATGCGCAGGTCAAAAGGGGTGAAATTGATCCGCAGCGACTCGTTGGCGGCGTCCGCCGCCTGGGGTGGCGGGCCCTTGCCCTTGCCCGCTGCCCGTGCTCTCGGTTCCGGCACCTCGGACAGGAGCGAAGTAGACGTCATGCCCGAGACCTTGCCCGACGGCGGCAGGATCCGCTTGAGCGCATCTTTGCTGATGTAGCTCGTCTGTACCAGCCAGCGGTGGTACATGTTGGGCGCCCCGGGCTCGTCGGGAATGAGGGGGTATGGGCCGAGGTACGGTTCAAACTCGCGGATATCTGGTCATGCAGTTGTCAGAACAAGTCACGACGGAGAGATGGCGGTGCTAGACGCACTGAATTTGTAGCGCTCGACCTGATCCGGATCCAGTTCGCTGTCCTCGAACACATCCTCCGTTTCCGGGTTCCACTGCTTGACCACGATCTTCGGACATCGCGGCATCAGCACCCAGTGGTGACAATGGCAGCAGCCGATTCCGGCTCACGGACCTGCTTCGGCTCGAGGAACGCAAAGAATCCCGTCCGCACCGCGGTCTCGCCCGCCTTGCTCCGTGCGCTGCGCAGCAGCGAATGGCCACCGAGAACGCCACGATCAGGTCACCGACAGCCCCGGCAAACGAGCCGCAGCCTCTTCTGGCCCACCTGTAATACACAAAGTGCAGTCCCGGTGGGATCAGCTTGGCACCCCGGAACCGCGGGCCCGTCTCCCAGGACGAGTAGTCGATGCCGAACTCGAGCCCCAGCGGCGCGTCCAGGAACAACACGATCGCGCCGGTCTCGAACAGCCGGACGAGCGTGTCGTTGTCCATTTCGCGCTCCCGTCTGCGACACGTCGCAGTGTTTGCTTGTCTGCCGCAGCGGTGCGAACGATCAACACCGAGGCTGTGCCCGCCCGCAGTTCCCCGACCGGGAGCGCCGGCGCCGAATGAGCGGCTGCCGCGCGTGACGGCATGTTTGCCTGCCCGCTCTGCGGCGTGGGCGAGGCGCACCGGCCCGTCTTCATCCGGCACAACTTGGTGGTGCTCCAGCACTGGGGGTTCGGGGGCCGTGCGGCCGCGCGCCGCACGTGCACGCTGCTCGCGGCTGTATTCCTGCTGCTGTACGCCGCGGGCGTCGGGCTGGCGCTGGTGGTGGACCCGGCAATGCTGCCCCGCATTCAGCGGCGCCAAGCAGCAGCGCCCGCGGTCTCGGGCCCGGACGCGCCGGAGCCGTGGGCCGCGCACCGCAAGTACGGCATCGTGATCGACGCCGGCAGCTCGGGCTCGCGGCTGCAGATTTACTCGTGGAAGGACACGCGGTGGACGCTGGCCCAGATTGAGGCACACGGGACGGTGGGCAACCTCACGCGGAATTCGCTCCCGCTGGTCGAGAAGGGCGACGAGGATGGGGAAGATTGGCAGAAGCGCGTGGAGCCGGGTGGGTCGTCGCGATTCCGAAGGCTCTCTGGGGAGCTGACAGTCCCTGTCGGACACGACCAGGCATTTCGTCGTTCGGGCCGAAACCGCAGGAACTTGCGGCGTACCTCAAGCCGCTCATGGACCACGCCCTCACCGTGATTCCGGAATCGGAGGTGTCTACGACGCCCGTTTTCCTCTACGCGACGGCCGGGATGCGCTTGCTGCCGCCCAGCCAGCGCGACGCGGTGCTGGCCGAGACCTGCCGCTTCTTCCGGACAAACTACAAATTCCATTTGCCCGATTGCGCCGCCCACATCCAGGTCATTTCGGGCGAGTGGGAGGGGATTTACGGCTGGGTGGCCATCAACCAGCTCATGGGCGGCTTCGCGTCTGGCGAGACGCTCGGCTTTTTGGACATGGGCGGCGCGTCTACCCAGATCACTTTTGAGCCCACCGCCGACATCCGGAAGGTGCACGCAAACGACATGATGCAGGTCAACCTGCGGACGCTCGGCGGGGCCGATCTGGAGTACTCGGTGTACACCACCACGTTCCTCGGGTACGGGATGAACGAGGCGCGCCGGCGGTATCTCGGCTGGCTGGTGGACCGAGCGCAGAAGCAGGCCAGCGCGATTTCGCGCGAGGTGGCAGGGAAGGATCGCGCCTCGAGGCACAACTCGCGGACTGTGGCACCCACGGCTTCTACCCAGCGTCTGCAGCGGCGCGCGGAAGACGGCCCGAGCGCCGACGACGAATCTGCGGCGGATTCTCCGTCGTCCGCGGTCGCTGCCGCGACGGGTCACGTCCTCCGCAAGATGGAGGCGGCACCTCCGCCAGGGAACACGTCGTCGCAGGATCGGCTGACTGTCCTGGACCCTTGTCTGCCTAACGGCGTGGTCATGAAGGACCGCGAACATCTCCCGTCGGCGATCGCTTCACTCAACCCCACCCTCGTCGGCACAGGCTCCTTTGCACAGTGCGTGCTCACCACCATCCCGCTCCTCAACAAGACGGCGCCGTGCCCTGACGAGCCTTGCCTCTTCAACGGGGTGCACATTCCCGGTGGTGCCCCGGGCAGGCGGCCGGACATGCACTTTATCGGCATCTCGGAGTACTGGTACACGGTCGAGAACGTTTTCCAGCTGGGCGGCGACTACTCGTACAAGGACTTCGCCAACGCCGCCCGTACCTTCTGCGCCCAAGACTGGAACACCACCATGGACGCGTTCCGGAGCAGCAAGTTCCCGCACGTGCACGACGTGGAGAAGCTGCAGTTCCAGTGCTTCAAGGCCGCGTGGCTGGTCAACTTCCTGCACGAAGGCTTGGGCATCCCGCAGCAGTATTTGGCGGACGAGGACAAGGACGACATGGTGCCACTGCGGTCCGTGAACGAGATCAGCGGGCTCCAGATCAGCTGGACGCTCGGCGTCATGGTCATTTACGCGGCGGGAACCGTTCCTCCCGCGGGACACGCCGGCGAGGCCCTGGGCAGAGTTGCAACGGCAGCTGTTGTGGCCGTGCCGGTTGCCCTGATTGGCGTCTGCTTGGTCGCGCTCTTCATCGTCGTCTGGCAGCCTCGACGGAGGCACTTTAGCCCGAGGAATGGCGCGGTCGAGCTGGCACGCAGGTCGTCGCGACCGGAGGGGGTTTCTCTCCTCAACGCGGACATTGAGGCGGGACCGGACGACAGCGCGGGCACTTTTGTCGGTGACGAAGTTCCGTACTCTGGGTACGCGGGGATCGCCAAGCCGATGGACCCGTATGCCGGCACGATCGGCATCGACAGGCGCAGCTCGCCCAAACCGTATCATCCGGACGGGCCTGGCAATGGGCACGACGGCTGGACGCCGAAACTGGGGCGGACGACGTCCTTCCTTGGACGCGCGAGCCCGCGGCCGCCAAATTCGCCCAGCAGGAAGGGCAGCCACCGCCAATAGGTGCTTGCCCCGCACAGGCGTGATGTAGGCTTCTGGTGAAGAAAATGCCCATCTTGCGCCTTCCTTTACATCGAGCGCCGGTCATGGGCCGGTCGTGGCACACTCCGCTCAGCTTGTCGCGGCTGCGATGCGGCACAGCGGCATCCCCATCCTCAATATCCGCCTCAGTGCTTTTGTCCGGCCATTGGCCAATGCCATCCTTGCTTAGAATAGAAGTCGTCCGCTTTAGGAGGCAGCCCGAACACCAGCATGCCGGGCTCGACGTCCTTGACGCTGTCCCGTCATCAGCACCATCCATCTCGCTCGCTTGGACAACGAGACTTACAGGGGCGGCAGAAGATCCGATCCGTCCCCCCCAGCCGCTTTCTTGGCCGCCGGTGCCGGCTTCTTTGGTGCCTCCTTTGGTGCGTCCTTCGCCGCGTCCGATGCCCAGCGAACCGCGAGCGAAGCGGACACGGGCGCCCGGGGCGCCGCGGCCCGCAACACGGCCAATCGCGGAACCCGGCTCAGCATCGTATGAGAGGCTTCTGCAGCGATGCCGGCAACGGCCGTGCGTGAAGTGCACGTGCAGCGTTCCCTTGTTGCTCGTCGCCCCGAACCCTGGTTGACCGCCATGCTAGAACCAGAGGCATAGCGCGCTATGGACTTGCCTCTGGGAACCGGGACTTCACTCTCCCTTGTCTCCGGCTA
Organism: Hyaloraphidium curvatum; assembly: GCA_025558095.1. NCBI lineage: Eukaryota > Fungi > Monoblepharomycota > Hyaloraphidiomycetes > Hyaloraphidiales > Hyaloraphidiaceae > Hyaloraphidium > Hyaloraphidium curvatum. The sequence continues at coordinate 518,674 of JAIVFI010000005.1, read as the reverse complement.
CAGGACACCGGATTCCTTCGCGCCGGGACGGCCAGAATGGCAGATTCCGGGACCGTTCCTGCAGACCTGCAACCGCTGACGGTGTTCTCGTACCTGGCCCTCGCGGCCTTCCTCTGTGCCCTGGTCTTTTGCTTCTTCCCTGTGCGGATCCCGGTTCCGCCGTGGCAACGCCAGTCGCCATGGTTCCGGATACCGCTCGGCGTGGCGACGGCCCCGGTGCTGGCAGTTCTCTTTCTCCTGGCAACCACCGCGATACCTTTTGCCGTCGTTCGAACCGGAATTGTTGGCTTCGGGGACGTGGAACCCTGGGCGATCGTCATTTTGATCTTTTCTCTGTCGTACATGTCGGTTTCGATCGAGCTGTCGGGCCTGTTCGGTTTCTTGGCCCTCAAGGTCGCCACTCTGGGCGGCAAGTCGGGGCGCAAGTTCTTCGTCTACATCTATCTCCTGACGGCGGTCGTTGCTGCAATCTTCTCGAACGACGTCGTCGTCCTGGTCCTGACGCCGATCATTCTTTACTTCACGACCTTGATAGACGCGGACGCTTTCCCCTACCTTGTATCGACTTTCCAAGTCGCCAACACCGCCTCTATGTTCCTTGTCATCGGGAACCCGACGAACATCGTCGTTGCGCAGGCCAACCAGATATCCTATGCAGTCTACACGGCCTGGATGGCCCTACCCGCTCTGGCTGCCACTGGAGCAACCCTTGCCTTGCTGCTACTTGTTTTCCGGAACCGAATACCGGCCGCGATCCCGGACGTGCTGGGCTCACTGGCAAACGATACGAAATACCAAGTTCACGACCCCATCGACATGTGGTTCGGGCTCGCATGCATGGTGTCCTGCCTCCTCACACTTTTGCTCGTGTCATTCTTCAAGCACGTCTCGGTGGCGCTCTTGACAGCACCATGGGCGTTGCTGGTCCTCAGCAAGGACCTCGTGCGGGATCTTTTGGACACGAGACGAAGCTCTCCGGTTGGCGACGGCGACGTGGAAGTCGAGCTCGGAAAGACGGATGGAGAACCCGTCGCCGGAAAGCTGGACAGCGAACCCGCCGCCGGAACCATTTCCGGCGAAATGAAGCGAAGGAGCAGCGTGCCCTCTTTGCTGGAAGCAGCAAGTATCAACAGCAGGCAGTCTCGACGCGTCTCGCCGGAAGTAGTCGCCCCCGAGCCGATCCCGGTAGCCGACAGTTCGAGCCCTGATACCAAGGAGATCGCCGTTATTGAGGAGGCCACTGATTCTCAGCCCCGGAGTCGTTGGCTCACAGCAGTGGAAACGGTTCGGGCGCGCCTACCGCGGACTTCGCTTGCTTTGGCAAGACTCCCCTGGGCGGTTGCGCCCTTTTGCCTTTCGTGCGTATTGGATGCCATGTCGAGGCATTCATGAGACAACTAACGCGTACAATTCGCAGGCTCTTCATCCTCGTTGGAGCCCTGAACTACCTCGGCTGGACGGGCCGCCTCGCGTGGGCCTTTTCCTTCCTTTGTCCCAACTTTGTCGCAGCCGTTTTCTCGATCGGCTTCCTCTCCGCGCTCTCCTCGAACATCTTCAACAACCTCCCAATGACAATCCTCTTTGTGCTCGTGATTGAGCACCCGCTGTTCCTCCAGTTTGCGGATTCTGCTTCGGAGCCTCTGATCAAGCAGGGCGCATACTGGGGACTTTGCATCGGGTCGAATCTCGGGGCGAACCTGACCCCGATCGGCGCCCTCGCCGGGCTCATATGGCTCTCGGTGCTGGGACGCTTCAGCTTCCGCGTGAGCTGGGCTGCTTTCTTCAAACACGGAGTGGCGACGATGCCGGCCGTCCTCGCGATTGCGGCGGGGATCGTGGCCGGCGAGATGGCCGTCGTCAAATAGACCCATATCACGCGGCATCGCTTCTTCCGGGCTTTCCTTTCGTCTCCGGCCCCTCGAGCTCCCCGAGCTGCGATTTGAGGCGCGCTTCGCGCTCCTCCAACGCCCTAAGCTGGTCCTGGCGCATCCGAACGTGGATGCCGGTTGCAAACTTCCATTCGTGGGCCAGGTACGTAAACGTGGCACCGCTCAAGGCACAGGCCACAACGTTTTGGAGCGCAAAGATCTGCGACTTGCCCCGCGCGAGCGCTACGGTCGCGGCCAGTGCGGTTCCAAAGACGGCACCGAGGGGTGCGAAGCGACGCGCGTCATCCCGCGCTTCGGAGCTCCATTGTTCGTATTTCGGATGACTGCTCAACGGAGCCATTGCGATCGACTGCAGGACCTGGAGATGAGCCGGTGAGGCGCGTGAACGTCCAACGCGTCTCAACTCGCGTCTCAACACCACTTCCCGGGCCATCGCGGAAACATGGCAGCAATAGAGGACAAGATCAAGGAAGGCATCGCGAGAAAAGACTCCGGGAACGCTGCATTCAAAGCTGGCGACCTCAAGGGTGCTTTGCGACTGTACCACGAGGCAGTCCTGCACTTGAAGGTACGCGTCCTTGTGGACGCGCAGCGGACCTTGCCACCGCCTCGGACAATGGGGCTTGGAACGATTCGGCGACCTAGTTCCGTTCGGCGCGCGGCCACGGCTTCGGAGCCTTCGCACGGCACGACTTAACCCCCCAGGCCGTCATCGCAGGGGCTCGACACCAGTGGTTCGGCCGTGCCGGGTATCGCCCAGGGGCAGATTGAGCAGAGTCAGAAGGACTCCATCAAGACCCAGTTGGCAGCGGTGTACTCGAACATGGCCGCAGTGCAGCTGAAGCTGGGGGAATGGAACAAAGCCATCAGAGCAGCCGATCAAGCCCTCAATGTGGACGACAAGAACGTAAAAGCTCTCTTCCGACGGTAGGGAGTCGTTGCCTCTCTGTTGTTGGCCACGGCTAGACCGCTGCGGGGACTTCGCAGTGCGATGGCGGAGCTCGGCAACGATGATCTCGACTTGGCGGAGGCTGACTTCAAAAAGGTACGTTGCAGCATCAAAACAGCAGACCACGAGGACGACCAGGACGAATGCAGGTCGTTGCGTTGGATCCCGCGGATCCCGCGCCGAGGGCAGAGCTGCAGAAGATTAAGGAACGGCGAAAGGAACTCGAGAAAAAGAGCAAAAGCGAGCTCTCGGGGATGTTCAATCGGGGATCTTTGTCATGATCATTTCTTTGTTTCTCTGAAGGAAATACATGCAGGAAGACGAAGGTGCGGGGACGAAGGATGATGTGGTGGGGACCGCAAGTGACAGATCAACAAGTCAACGTTAGAGCCCGGGCCGGGCACCATTCCCAGAGCGCTCCGGTGCAGGACGCGCCCTGCGCGTGGTGGAATCCACTCCCGTGTCGCTATGGCGGACTACCTAGCCCGCCATGGTCACAAGTGTCCGTACCGGGACTCTCGCGGGTTTGCGGTCCCCTTTCCTTTGGTTCGTAGGGGAGCCGGGGAAGGAAGATCTGCCGTTTCTGTTGCGTCGCCGGCGCCTTCCATAGCCGCTGTTGCCGCGGCGGAAGCTCCGGCAAGCGCGAATGATGGCCAGTTGGAGGGCATGTCTCCTTCCCCGGGTGGATTCCCGATTGTGGCGGGGGCTGGTAGTTCGGAAACCGGGGTCGTTTCTGCCGAAACGCCCGCATCCGACTCTGGTGCGGATCAGGGAGCCGCCGGCGGTGGCCTCGATGTGCGTGGTCCTGAGGCGCTGCTTGAGTCTCCTTCGGTCGCGGCTTCGGTACTCGACACTGGATCGCCAACGGTGGACGGCGGGGATGGGGCGGAGGGTTCCCAATTGGATCCCATGGATCTTGCGGGTGATTTGGCGCATGTGTCTGGGGAACAGTCTGCGGGGACGGACGTGGGAGAGGGCGTGCCTCCGGAGACATCAACGTTTCTCGCCGCACCGGATTTCGGAAATCTCGACGCGTTGCGCGCGAAAGTCTTTGCGAGTCTGCAGACAAAGAAGGCCCCGCCGGCTGCAACTCCTTCTGCGGATTCCCAGCGAGCCGGCCCGGCTCCCGGCGCGCCGGCTCCAAAGCCAGCGAACGAGGGCCCGAAGGCGAAGAAGAAGAAGAACAAGGCGAAAAACAAGCCTCAGGTTCTGGAACCTCACGCCCGCCCGATACCCACGTTTGAACGGGAACGCTTGAAGAACGGAAAGTGGCCCGGAAACTCCCCGGTCAGCCCGAACCATGCGCAAGGCAAGACGCCGTGGCATGCAAGCGGAGTTGTGCCCTCGCAGAGCCGTGCCCAGTGGATGGACACCCAGCCCCATTTCGCGTTCCAGAACGGGCAGTTTGCGGAACCGGGAGCATACCTTCCGCCGCCGGAGAGCTCGTGGCCGCAGCCGCACTTTGCTCCGGGACCTCCGATACAGGACATCACGTCCGTATTCCAGCAACATCATCCCGCGCCTTTCCAACCCTGGATTGGGGAGGGATACGCTCCGGCTCCGCTGATGCCCGTGCCGAACGGTTTTGACCCCTCTTCAGTGTTCAGTCACGAACCTCCTCCGCCGCCGTGGCCTCTGGAACCCGGCGGCTACGGTTCCGTGAGTTTGACGCCGTTCTCTTGCTTCCATGCCCTGACCTTTCCGCAGCACGGTGCACCTGGCATGCCGTTCGGGCAGCCGGGTCCGCCGCGACCACATGCTCCCCCGCTAACGTCCGCCCCGAATCTGTGTACCTTCCAGGTGCTTGGATTCTGCGTAAATGCCAATTGCCCGTCGAAGCATGGCTGGTCATCTCCGGCCAAGCCGCGACGGCCCGACGGCGAGTTGGAGGAGGGCGAGATTGACGAGTGATCGATGTACATTGCTCTACATTACATCGATCTTCTCGCACATGGCATGCGCGCTCCATTAGAGGCCGGGAACAAAGGGTACCTGTTCCTCCGGCCGGGGCTCCGATTTAACGACCCCTGCCCTCCTCTGTCCCTCCTTCCAAGCACGACGCCTTTCCTCCTCGAGGTCCCTCTGCAGGCGAACAGCTTGCTCGGGCGTAAGAGGTTCATGGGAAAAGGCGCAGTCCTCATCCGACTTTTTGCACTTGCCCGCGGCATAAAAGCGGCATGCCTGGGCTTTGAGCCTCTTCTTCATCTGGTTCTGCACCCATTGCTGCTGCCGCTCGTTCAACGGCGCGTGCGAGAAGTCGCACTTGTCGCCGCCCTTGCACCGCCCGAACCAGTGGTAGAACTTGCAAGGTTCGTGCTTCAGCTCGTGGCTGAATTCGCACTCCGCTCCACGGTTGCAGCTCCCAACTTTGAAGTACTTGCACACATCCGGCAGCCGCTCGTTTGCTCGGCGGGCTTCCGCGAGGACGTCCGGGTCATGCGACCATTCACAATCCGAGCCGCTCGTGCAGCGTCCGTTCAGCTCAAAGCGACACGCAGTCACCTTCCTAGATTGAGTCTTCGTTTGGTCCCTTTCGTTCTCTCTCTTTCGGTGGAGCTCGGACTGCAGGAGCCTTGACTGATGCGCTTGCCGCAGCTTGGCCGCCTTCTCCGCCGAGACGCCTTCCGGCAGAACCAAGGGGTCCATGTCCCGGAACGACGGTTTCTTGCCGTCGAGTTCAGGCTTCATTGTGTAGGTTTCGTACTGAGGCCGGGCCTGATCTTCCGGCACAGACTCGCCACCGTCCTCCGCGGACAGCAGCTGCATCAGAAGCTCCTGTGCGCTTACGTTCGCAAGATCCGCGGATGCATCGGCCGGAGAGGAGGATTCCTCGGGCCGCGGCGGCGGCTCGCCGCGGTCATCGTAGCTCCCGGATCCGTTCGAGTATGAGGTTCCTTGCGCCGTTCGTTCACGTGGACGATAATCGTCTTCGTAGCCTGCTCTGCCGCGCCCCTCCGGCCACGATCGGTCTTCGTTCGATCTGTCTGGTTGGGGCCCGCGGTGCTCGTACCCATCCGGCCCTCCGCGCGCGTAAGATCCGGCGCGCAAATCGTCCCTGGAGTCATGTCGCGTAGCATCATAGGCGGCGCGCCCTCTCGGTGAAAGCGAACGTCTGTCCCTTCGTTCGTAGGATCTGTGTGCGTCATGTGGTTGCTGCCAGTGGTGAGACGCTCCTCCCCTGTCCCGCGACTGCCCTCTTGCGGAAGGGGGAGACTCTTTTCGGAACTCTTGCCGCGCTCCGTAGCTTTGGCTGCGCTCGCCTCGATCACGGCTCGTCGCAGATCCATGGTAGGATCTCCCCGAGTCGTAGCTCGACGGTCGCCGACTTTGCAGATCGCCATAGCCCGACCTCCCTCTGTCATAGTCCAAGGCAACAGAGTCCGTCCGCGGGCGCGAGTCGTAGCTCAAGCGCCGGTCCTCGCTCTCTCGCTGGTAGCCGTAATGGTCCCGACCCGAGCCTTCGGCGGGCCACCGACCACCGGAAACATGCCGGCCGTCCCATTCGTTCCTTCTGTCATCGTAATCGCTTCTTCTCGAGGACGAATGGTGGGGCTGGGCCGCGTAAGCGTCGTTTCTCCGCCCGTCCAAGCTGCGCCCGTCGGCGTAGCCGTCCCCTCGTTCGGCGTGGTAGCCTCGCCGGTCGCCGAAGTTCCTGGAAAAATCGTCGTATTCCTGCCTCGAAGTGTAGCCCGAGTCGTAGCGCTGTTGCGGCGCGTCGTAGTGCCGGCGGTCCTCCTCCGGCCGCCGATGAGCGTACGCCTCGTTCCTCGAGCCGTAGACGTCGCTCTGCCGGCGTTCCGGCGGCGCATCGCTGTACCGCCGCTCTTCGCGGCCGCGGTCGTACGGCTCCTGTCGATACATCGGCCTCGAAAAGGACACGAAGCTCGGGCCGCTTTTGCGACTGCTGTTCGGCTCCCGACGCCGTCGTCAACACACAACATGGAGCCGGATACAGAGCTCGGCTCCAAGAAAAGACCGATAGAAGAAGTGGAAATCGATTCGGAAGGAAAGCTTCCGGATCCGGACAACACGAAGCGCCGAATGGACAGTTCGGGGGACGTCGAACAGGGCGGCGAGGAAGAAGCTCTGGAACACGACGAAACGGAACCGGACGGGCCTAATCAGGCGGACACTGAGCCTGCAAACAATGCCGATGCGTCAGCTGGAGGTGCCGGGGGTGTCAGCTACCAAATCCAAATGAGGAACCTCCCTACGAAGGCCAGCGAGCAAGACGTGCGGGCAGCCTGCGCCGGCTTCGAACTCTCGCGGGTCAAAAAGGCAAAGAAGTGGAACTATGCCTTCGTGACGTTCAAGTCCAAGGAGGATCGGGACCGGGCGATGGAGAAGCTCGCCGACGTCTCCGTGAAGGGCCAGCAGGTCCAGCTGGAGAGCATCGACGACACGTGGAGGCCGAACGCCAACGGAACCGGGAACGCACAGCGAGGGCGGCGGGGCATGAAGAAGAGCCGCAACGAAGCGGCCCCGGACGATTCGCGGACTCCGCAGGAACGCCTCGCGGACCAGGTGACCCCGCTGTGGCGAATGCCGTACGCGCAGCAGCTGGCGGAAAAGACCAAAGTCGCCCGCGATGTCCTCGTCGGCGTGCGTAAATCGCTGAAGGAATTGGCCCCGGCGGGCGCATCCACGATGCAGTGGTTGGACGACGGCGTGTTGGTCGCCAGTGGGCTTCCGTGCCCGCTTTTGGACATTGTTCCCTCCCCGATCGAGACGCACTACCGCACCAAGTGCGAGTTTTCGTTCGGCGTCGACCCCTGGGGCAAGCAGACTCTGGGCTTTCTCCTCGGATTGGTCAAGGACGGGTACACCGCTGTTCTGGCGAGTATTGGCACGCCGCGATCGCTTTCGAACGCTCATCGACCTATGCTGACAGGATGCCTCCGAGTGCCTCCACGTTTCCGAGGCCGCCCTGCGCATACGCAGCGTGATGCAAGAGTATGCCGACGGGCACGAGTGGAAGGCTTACGACCGGATCGACAAGACCGGAACGTGGCGCCTGCTCGTCGTCAAGACGTTCTGGTCCGGAGAAAGTGCGCATCTCGCGGCATCGTCGTCGCGGCCCTCGCTGACCCGCTTTGCTCGCAGACCAGGCCATCGTGCAGATCAACCCCAGCGGCATGTCGCGCGAGCGCCTCGACGAGGAAAAGCGCCTGCTCGCCGAGTTTTTCGAGCGCAAGATATCGGCCGGCGAGGTGGAGCTCAAGTCGCTCATGTGGCAGGAGTGGGACGGCGTGTTCAACGGGTTCACGGACAAGGAGCCCCTCGTGGACCTCATCGGCGACGGATACGTGCACGAGGATCTCTGCGGGCTCCGGTTCGTCTGCCCGTCGCATGGGCCCGCGGAGCTGGCTGACTCGGGCCCTCAGGTTCCGCGTGAGCCCCAACGCCTTTTTCCAGGTCAACACGCCGGCGACGGAGAAGCTGTACGGCATCGTCCGCGAGTGGTGCGGCCTCTCGCCCGACCGGGACACCACCCTGCTGGACCTCTGCTGCGGCACGGGCACGATCGGGCTCACGATGGCCAAGGTCGCGCGCAGGATCGTCGGGGTGGAGCTGTCGGCGGACGCGGTGCGGGACGCCGCGATCAATGCCGAGGTCAACGGGCTCCGCGAGGGCGAGGATGTGGAGTACATCTGCGCCAGGGTCGAGGACGCGCTCGCGGGGGTGTTTGGGAAGCTCAAGGGCGGGGAGAAGGTGGTCGCAGTCCTGGATCCGCCGCGGGAGGGCGTGCACCCCTCGGTGACCAAGGCCATCCGCAACTGCGCGGACCTCAAGCAGCTCGTCTACGTCGCCTGCAACCCCGCGGCAGCGTCCCGCAATTTCATCGAGTGCGTGCTGCGAGGTCTCGTATCCGAAGACTGGCTGATCCCCAATCTCCAGCCTCTGCCGCCCGACTGCGGACAAGTTCCCCGGAAGGCCATTCCGGATGACCAAGGCGGTGCCCGTGGACCTCTTCCCGCAGACCAAGCTCGTGGAGGTGGTAGTCTTTTTCGAAAGAGATTGACAAGATTGCCCGCAGCCCCTGGCCCCGCTTCCAATGGTTCACGCACTCGCACCTTGTCCGTGTCCGCTCCGCCATGTCCCGCAGAGAGCCCGTCATGCCTTTGCCTTCCTCCTGCCCTGCATCAGCCTGCGCCCCAACCTCGCGATGTTCTGCGCAGCCGCCGCCGTGAGCAGCAGCGCGTACCGCAGCATGCGCTGCGACAGCGCCGTCATCCCCGTGTACGCGTAGGCCCCCAGCGCCGCCTCGGACGCCGCCAAGTCGCGCTTGTGCGTTCTCGCCGCGCGGAACCCCTCCAGGAACGGGTCCGGCCCCGGATCCGCGCCGAGCTCGCCGCCGGACGTGCACGTCGCGTTCCACACCGCCGCCAGCCACCGCTTGACCCCCTCCCCCGCGCGCATCTTGCGTGCAAACTGCCTGTCGCTCCGCACCAGGTCCGGGAAGTCCTCCCGGCCGAGCCAGCACGGGCTCCACCCCCACGGCGAGTCCGAGGGGTACGACGGGCAGCCGAGCCTGCGCGCCGAGTTCCACAGGGTGTACATGAGCGCCGGCGTGCGCAGGATGTGGGAGTGGTTCGATGCGTGGGGCGGGTGGCCGCCCGCGGGGGGCAGGCCGGCGTCGGCGGGCACCTCGGCGGTGCCCGAGGCCTCCTGCTCCGCAAAGGGCGGCAGGCGGTCCCACCGGTGCGTGCCGCGCGGCGTGCCCACGCTGGCCCACTCGCGGAACTCGGCGGGCCCGTTCATGAGCACCGTGGGGAAGTACATCTCGTCCGGCCCCTCGGAGAAGGACCGGAAAAATTCGAGCCACGCGCGGGGCAGCGGGTGCTCCAGCACGTACTCGCTGAAGGGCCGCGAGACCATGACCCACTGCGGCCCCTTGTAGACCACGCCGTTCCCGGGGGTCTTGCTCATCCTGGTGCACTCGACGTCCTCGCACCGCGCCCGGGTCTTTTTGCAGTGCTCGCCGCGGCCGGGGTCGCCCCACTCGCAGATCTTCCACAGCTTCTCGTAGTGCACCAGGTTGACCCTGGGGTCCGTGTCCCGGAGCCAGCGCTCCCGCTCGCACGAGGACTTTATCGGGTACGCGGTGCCCGAGAGCACCACGGCACGCGACCAGCGGTCCCACGACTCGAAGGCCGCGCGCAGGGCCGACAGCTCCGCGTCCACCATCGTGACGTCTGCCCAGCCGACCTTTATCCTCGGCACCATGACCGCGACGTCGGGCGGGTACCGCGCCACCACGTCCTTGAGCAGGGCGACGGCGGCGGCCGGCGCGTCCAGGTCGATGTGCACGTAGAAGCGGGTCCGCGACGGCGACGTGTACAGGGCCTCGAAGAGCTCCGCGGCGCCGCGCACCGAGTCGACGTCGTGGCAGAGCACGATGTAGGCCACGGCGGTGCGGCTGTCGGAGTCGCGCGCAGACGCCCCCGCGGGCCCCGCGCCCAGGCGCTCCGCGGCGAGTGCGGGGGCCTGCTGCTTGCGCCAGCGCCTTGACACGTCCTCCTGCGCGTCCGCGTGCTGCGGGCCGACGGGGCCGAGGAGGAGTGCCGCGAGCAGCAGGCCGAGCAGCGCCCACCGCGTCCCGTATAACCCGCCGAAGGCCGATGCGGTGCGCCGGCGGGTCCGCGAGGCTGCCGGCATGCCGCACGGGGCGTTCAGCGGGCCGCCGGAAGCCGTCCGCGGCATGCCGGGCGGCCGTGTCCGAGAGGCGTCACACGGGCTGCCGGCCGCCCCCCGCCGCGGTGTCCTCGCCGGGACATCGCCGGCATCCATGCGATGCCGGATCGCGCCCGACACGCGCCTCCGCCACCGGCCGTGTGCGGTTCGCGGCACAAGACGCCCGCTGAGCCGAACACCCAATCGCGGGGAGGGCGGGACCGACGTACCAAACAGAATGTCGAGTCCGCCGGGGGAACCGGTGTTCGCGGGGCTGCGCGTGCTGCTCCTCGGCATCGGGCTGCCGGCGAACGACACCACGCGCGCGGTGCTCGAGCGCGGCGGCGCGGACGTCCGGGTCGCCGAGCAGGGTGCACCATCCCCGCAGGGCGTGTTCGACGTCGTCGTCACCTCCCTCAAGGTGGGACCGCCCTAGCACGGTCGAGACACCGCTGACAGCGTCGCGCAGTCCGCATCGCGCATCGGCCGCCATCTGCCGCGCGACTGCCGCGCCGCACCCGCCGTCTCCCTCGCGTGGGCCCACGCTTCGGCCGTGCAGCGCGAGCGGCTGCCGTTCGGCGCATACGAGATCGCCATCCCGGACGAGCTCAGGCCGGCCGCCGCACCGCCGCCCCCGCCGCAGGACAAGCGCAAGCGGCCGTCGACGCTCGCCACGCTGGCCGCGGATGCTGCGGAGCGCAGGTGCGAAGAGGCGGGCCCGCGTCGCACTCACCTGCTTATGGGCGGCACCCAGGCGCAAGGCGGAGCTGGAAAAAGAGGCCGCAGCGGCCGCAGCCGGGCCCTCGGCCCCAACCGATGTCCCGCACGTCACACCCCAAGCACCCCCCCAGGCACCCGCCGCCGCCCCGCCCTCGCCGGCCGCCCAGGAAGGCCCCAAGCGCGCCCGCCTGTCCTTCATGTCGCACCTCGCCTCCTCGCACTCGCGCGTGGCCGGCGACGACGACGCGGCCTCGGACGGCGCCAGCTCCGACGGCGAGGCGGCCCCCCGCCCCCGCGCCCCGGGCAAACTGGACCCGACCTTCGTCAACACCAAGTACGCGTGCCGCAGGCCGACCCCGCTGCGGTCGCCGAACGACGCCCTGTGCGCGGACCTGCAGACGCTGGCCGAGGCGCGCGAGTTCAACGGCGACGAGATGAACTCGCTCGCCTACCGCCGGGCCGTGGCCGCGGTGCGGGCCTACCCGCGCAAGCTCACCAACCCCGCCGAGGCCAAGGGCATCATCGGGGTCGGCCCCAAGATCGCGACCAAGATCGACGAGTTCATCATGGCGGGCCGCATCACCGAGGCCGCCCTGAAGCGCAACGAGGAGCGGTTCAAGGTCATGGCCGAGTTCTGCACCGTCTACGGCGTCGGCCCCGGCAAGGCGCGCGAGTGGTACAACAAGGGCTACCGCAGCGTCGAGGAGGTGCGCAAGCGCGAGGCCAACCTGTCGTCGCAGCAGCGCATGGGGCTCAAGTACTGGGACGACCTCAAGCTGCGCATCCCGCGCACCGAGGTCGAGGAGCTCGCGGCTGCGGTCGTCGACGCGGTCAAGACCATGGAGCCCGATATCCTCCACACCGTCGTGGGCGGGTACCGCCGGGGCAAGCCCGACTCGGGGGACGTGGACGTGCTCCTGGCCTCGCCGACCGAGGGCGCAGAGCGCGGCCTGCTCCGGGCGCTCGTGGAGGAGCTGCGCAGGCGCAACTTCATCGCGGAGCTGCTCATGTTCACGGAGCACACGCCGGCCGACTCGGCAAAGGAGCACAACGGCGTGGCCAAGGAGGGGTTCGGGGTCGACTGCCTCGACAAGGCCTACTGCATCGTGCGGTCGCCGACGAGCGGCAAGTTCAGGCAGATGGACATCGTCGTCTCGCCGATCGGGTGCTACGGATGCGCCGTCGTCGGATGGAGCGGGAGGTTGGTGTTGACGGCTGCAACGATCTGTCGGGCCTGAAGTCCGATGCCCGCAGCACGATGTTCGAACGCAGCATCAGGGAGTACTCTGCAAGGGAGAAGGGCCTGCAGTTCCAGAGGTGCGGTCGGAAGCAGCCGGATCGCCATCATCGCGCTGACCGCGGCTTCCAGCTGGGGCATCTTCGACAAGGCCACCGGCGAGCGGATCGACTGCCGCGACGAACGCGACGTCTTCCGCATCCTGAAGCTCAACTACATCCCGCCAGAGATGCGCTGTGCATAGGCGCGGCCGGTCTAGGGCTTCGTCTTCTGTGTCTCCTCATTGCTTTGTTGTATCCAACCGATTCAATTGCCAATGCCAGTTTACAATCACGAGAACAACCGCACCGTGCCGTCCGCGCCGCACGAAAAGATCCACGGCTGCAGCGGGTGGAACTCGCACCCCAGCACCCCCAGGTCGTCCGCCACCTCGTGCCCGCGGAGCACCTTAACCGGCACGATGAGGGGGTTCTGCATGAGATCGTTGTACACCATGCCGTGGAAGATCTGCACCGTGCCGTCGTCGCTGCACGAGGCAAAGAGCGGGTAGCGCCGGTGGAAGCTGACCGCGCGCACGGCCTTGTCGTGCGACCGCAGGACGCGGTAGGGCTTGCTGGAGAGGTCCATGTCGAACCAGCACACGCGCTTGTCGAACGAGCCGACGATGACGTTGTCGCCCTGCGGGTGGACGTCCATGCTGGAGATCCACTTGACGCCGGACATCAGCGTCTTGTGCAGCTCCTGCTTCATGAGGTCGTAGACCCGGACGTAGCGCTGCGTCTGCGCAACGAGGTTCAGAGACAGTAAAGACGGGTGTCCGCCGTGCAACCTACCGCAACGAAAAGGAAAGGTTTCGTGGGGTGGAAGAGCATCTTCTGCACGGCGCCCTTGGACTTGCGGAACGGGTGCTGCGATTGCCGCTTCGAAAGCTGGTGCACCGAGATTGGAGAGCTCGGAGCTGTGGAACTGTCAAATGCCGGCACGATCCACCGACGCGAACGGCTTACCGTCCGGGTTCAGCACGGCAAAGTAGTCGCCCTTGCGGTGCCAGACCACGCTGCTGACCTTCCGCGAGAACCGCAGCACGACCCGGATCCCGGCGCGGCTTTCGGCCTCGGAAGGTTTCGCCCACACGACTCCCGCCTTGTCGTCTGGCGCCGCCGATTCCGACCGGAAGATCGCCTCGGATGCCGTCTGCACGGCCTCGTTCTCGATCCCCGGGGCAACCAGAAGCACGGTGTCGCCGCTGCGCAGTCACGCGTGGTCAGAACTCGAAAACCGAGCCAACAGGAAAACACCTACACGGCGGCGGCGAAAACGGAGAGAGCCTTGTTCGGGTTCCATGCTACTGAGTGGACGGTGGCTTCCACGTCCCACGTCTTCCAACACCGCCCCGTGTTGACCTCCCAGAGCCTCACCGTCCGGTCGTCCGACCCCGAGAGCAGCCATCGGCCAGTGGGATCCGCCGAGGTGCATCGCACCTTGCCGGTGTGGCCGGTGTATGTGATGGCGAGCACCATGGGGAAGGGCTGCAGGTCCTTGGGATCCGGCAGCTTCGGGATCAGCGCCTCGGGGTCCATCTGGATCTTCTGCTTGCGCACGCGCGGGCAGAGGTACAGGTCCAGGCAGCGCTCGAAGCGCTCGTTCAGGAGGCGGGTGTAGGCCGGGACCGAGCGGAGGTTCTTGTGCTTCTTGGGGATGAAGTTGGTCGGGCGGTCCTCTGGATCCGCCGCGTTCCACTCCTCGACCTCCTTGGCGGTGGGGATGTACTCTGCCGGCGGGTTGTACGATTCGTTGTGCTCCGGCGGTGCCATTTTCGGCGCGGGCACGTGCATGGGGTGGTCCGGCCGCTCCTCATCATTGTCCGTCCAAAGCATGTAAACCGGGGGCTTCTTGGGAGCCTTCTCGGCGCGAGGAACGATCCAGCCCTTTCGAATCGCGCGGACAATCTTCATGATCTGCGGAAAGCTGCCTCAGTACCGGATAGTGAAGGACGAGGAGTGCAACCAACCCTCTTGCCCTCCCACTTCGAAGGAATGAAACGCCTCTTGGGCTCCGTAGCTGCGTTCAGGGGAGTTTCCATTACTTTGCTGGTGTACCACTCGATTGTCGGCTATGGGGGCATGGTCAGGTTGCCTCGCGCTGCGAAAGAATCGAAACGCACCTCGAAGGGATCAACCGACGAATCACCAAAAGCCTGGCCCTGGAGCCGCTTTATCAGGTCCAGCTCCTCCCGCGTCAGCACCACGTCTTTGCCCTCGTAGGGGTCGTGGAAAGTCCGCCAGCTCTTGGGGTCATCCATCTGGTCAAGGAACTTGTCCAAGGCATCGCCGGTCGCAGGGCGCATGATCTTCTTGCCGTCCACGGTGTAGCCGATGTGCGGATAGTCCGCGTACCATTCCAAAGGAATGTTGCCGACGGTGTTTCCGGTTTCCTGCGGCCGGTCTTAGACGCAGCTCTCTGGCGATCGAAGGAGGCTCCACCCACCTCGTCGGACGTATCGCTCTCGTAAATCGGTTCGATTTCCGGGTTGGTGCGCCACCAAGGCAGTTCAGTGACAGCACCGGCCTCTCCTTCCGCGGAGTCGACGGTATCGAGCGAACCTTTCCGCTCCGGTTTCGAAGAGTACCCGCTAGAAAAGGCGTCAGAGACACGTGGTGCTAACGCAGAAGAACTTCGCACCTGTCGTCATCGCTCGTGACGGTCTGCCGGGCAGACTTGGAAGACGATCCTCGTTGGACCTTTACTCGTTGGCGAGTAGCAGCGGGCGCCTCCTTGTCCCCCGTGTCACCGAGTCCTTCCGATGACAACGGCCGTCCATTTGGCATTGCTTCCGCATCTTCCTCCGCGGAACCAGCTGACAAGCCTTCATCGCCTTCCGAGTCCGAGCCCTCGCCGTCCTCGTCAGAAGAGTCGCCGCTCTCATCGTCCGCGGACGACCCAGCGTCATCAGATTCCACTTCGTTCTCTCCGTCCGCAGATTCGGAGCCGTCTTCCGAGCCAGCCTCCTCCGAGAGCTCGTCGCTCCAAGGCTCGGGTTCCGACTCGCTATCCTCCAGTGCCAAGCTGGCCAGCGCCGCGTCCTCCTCATCGGACGACAAATTCCCCGCCGGCACACCCTTTGCCACAGCGGGCTCGGGCTCCTTGCGCTTGGGAGCCATCGGACGAGCCGGCAAGCTTTGTTTACTTTGCGGAGCTCTTAGGCGTCGCCCGCGGCCGCCGGCACATATTCGCGATCACCTGCCAGCGCCGGCGTGCGGCACCGCACGTTCGCCGCGCCCCACGGCATCGTCCGACAACCTTCGAAGTCGCGCCACGATGGCGGCCGCAGCATCGTCGTCGTCTGCGGCCCCGCCCGAGCTCACGCCGGCCCAGATGATGCACGCGTCGCTTTACGACGTGCTGGGCGTGCCGCGCACGGCCACGCAGGAAGAGATAAAGAAGGGCTACCGCCGGATGGCGCTCAAGTACCGTGCGTGCACCCCGTGGCTGCTCCCGTCCGGCGTCCTGACCTCCGCCAGACCCCGACAAGGTCCGCGACCACACGCCGGAAACCACCGAGGCCGTGGGTCACCAGCTCTGAACTGAACTGTGATCAACGCACTTAAATCTCGTTTCTTCGGCCTTCCAGTTCCAGCGGATCAAGTTTGCCTTCGACACCCTGTGTATGTGCTGGCAGCGGCGGCAGCGGGGCCTCCAGCTAACGCGGCCAATACGAACAGCCGACGAGGGCAAGAGGGCACTTTATGACGAATATGGCGAGCGCGGTGTGACCATGATGGATCAAGCGGGGCCGCTCGCGGTGGGTTCCGGGAAGCAGGCCGCCCGATGATTCGGCCTCTGAACCCACGCCTTCGTGCTCCAGGAGTTCCTGAACCCGGAAGTCATCCGCCTCATCAACGTCTTTTTCTTCACCTGCACCTTCCTCCTCTGCGTCTTTCTCCTGTTCCCGATCTTCCTCACGTTGCAGACGGACGGCAAGGTCTCGTGGCCGTGGGCCGCGGTATTTTCGCCCCTTTGGCTCTTGGACCTGGTCATTCTCCTCATTCTGATTTCGCTGCCGACCAAGGCCGCGGAAGGGGAGGACGAGGGAGAGCTCGGGGACGCCCACGACGACGAGCTCGGCCTCGACGAAGAGGAGCGCAAACGGAAGCGGAAGCAGCGCGAGGAACGCGCCCGCATGACCAAGATCCTCGGTCTCACGTTCCATATCCTGGGGATCGTGTTCCAAATCCTGGTCGTTCTGAAGCTGGACGCCACGATATCCGCGTCGTGGTGGCTCGTCTTTGTGCCGTACTGGCTGATCGAGGCCATCAACTTTGCGGCCAACATCCGGGCGTTCCAGATGACGCAGAAGCTCGGCGTGCCCCATCTGGTGAAGGAGACGGACGAGGAGACGCAGGAGCCCAAGCTGGTTTACAAGTTGCAGAAGATGACGGGAGGCGAGACCGCCTTTGCGGTGTGGGACCAGTTCCGGTGGCAGGCTTTGAGGGTCGCTCTCGCCATCCTCATCTGCCTGAAAGCCGAGGGGTCGATCAGTGTCGGCTGGCCAGTGTGGGTACCAAAGGTGCGATCTTGTGGGGGCACCGGCTTACCCGGCACGTCGGCAGGGTCTTCATTCCCCTCTACCTCCCCGGCTTGCTCGAGGCCATCCACCTCATCATCCTCCGCGTCAAGGGTCCCACTCTGGACCTTCCCCTGGGGATGGAGCTCCCCGAAGGCGCCGAGAAGGAGGTCAAGGAAGCCATGAGCGGCATGCTCAATGCCCGCATCGTGTTCTTCTGCATAGTCTCCTTCTTCGCCTACTTGCTGATCGGCCTGCTGGCCGCGCGCCTCAACGGGGCTGGCTACTCTATGGCTGTGGTGCTCATTCCCGTCTGGATTTTGCTCGGCATCCTCATCTGCTGTTGCGGCTTGTGTCTGCCTTCCGTCGTCGGCGTGGTTCGGAAGCAGGCCGAGATGGAGCTTTCGGGAGAGGGCGAGAACGGCCAGGTGGGGACCAACGGGACGGCGGGGCCGACACGGGTCATCAGCCCGGATCGGCGCATCGAGGCCAAGTGATCTGACGCGCAGCGCGCGCCAGCAACCTCAGGGGTTCGCCTACTCCAGTTCTGGCAAGTTGATAGCTAGCTAGATGTAGTTGGTTCGTGATTTTATATTGTGGACTTGCTCTTCACTCCTCTGAGGTTGGCACCACAGCACGCAGTGTATTGCCAGCCCCCGTACAGAAGGAACCAAGCCAGCCACGACGGAGCTTTGCGCAGAAATTTGGCACTAGAGCGTAATCTAGGGATAGCGAAGTAAATCCCGCGGCCAAGACAGCATCGCCGCGTCCACTTACCGCCATGATTGCGTTTACAATGTCGTTGTCGTTTTCCTGCGAGGGAGAGGCGTCAGGATACCGAAAGGAGATTCCGATTAGCATCCGTACCTTGAGGGCTTTGACTGCCTTTGCCCTCGAGACGTTGGCCTGCGTCATCACAAGCTCAATGTCCTTGGCCTCGACACCGGTCTCGTCAACGGCCTCCTCGTCCTCGGCAAGGTCCGGGACATCGTCGTCGTTGTCGCGAGCTCCGCTCATGTCGGGGGCCTTGAACTGCTCGGCAGCCGAGGCCTGGGCCTGTGAGTTGAGGTCCTCAATCTTGGCCTCGCCGAAGACGATGTATGTCTCGGAGGTAGCGCTCTTGTACACATCGGGCTGGGCAATCACGAACAGGACCTGCGAAGCGAGCTTCAGACTTCGTGATCGTGCCGCGAGCTCCAGCGAAACCCACGTTCTTGGGTCTCCGGATGGTGACGCGGGTGATGCCGGGGATGACCTTCAGGCCGAGCTTCGAGAGGGCCTACCGACGGCGCGTCAGCACCGCAAACTTATCGCGGCCAACGCATCATGTCTGACCTTGCGGGCCTTCTTCTCGCTGCGCGACTGGTTCTTCCGGGTACCGGCCATGTCCGCGGGCACGTCGCCGTCGTCATCGCCGCCAGCAGCGCCTCCCTCCGCACCGGGAGCGTCCTCGAGGTCCGGAATGTCATCATCCTCCTCGACGTCCTCAACGACCTCCTCAATTTTGGCCTGCTCGTCCGACATTGCGATGCGGGAACTTTTGTTTCCGCGACCGAGTCGGCCCATCACGGTCAGAACAAGTCGCCAGAGGCCGCAGCACGCGTTGCCGGCGCGGCGCGGCAAGTAATGAACCTGCCTGATTCGTTAACGGGGCACGAGAGCCTGAGCGGGTGTGGGAGGGGAGGTGCGCTCGGAGCGGGAGACCAATGCTGCGAATGATCACATCAACGGAGGACGACAAAGCTCATCGATCTTTCAGTCCACGTCCAAGCGTACAAATCCAGGTCTCTACTTCAGGGTATATCCTTTCGAAGGTTGCGCCTGCGATGGCGGTGCTGGCGGCTTCGGCGAGGGTGCTGGTGAAGGGGGAGGCTTCTTTCCCCGCAGCGTCTGTCCCCCAGTCGTCGGCAAGGCAGCAGCTTGTGCCGCAGCTTCCTTCTCAGCCTCTTTCTCCTCCTTGGTCTTGTACGGCTCGACCTTGTAACCTAGGTGATGGGCATCAGCTACAGCAACACTTTGCATCATTGATGTGCGCACCGAAAAAGAGCTTTCCAGGGGGGAGATGAAGAGCAGCGGGGGCAGCGGAGGCTTGTGAAGGAGCGTGCACAACAGGTTCGCTCCTGTTTGGGCTAAAGCGGTTAGCAAAGGCACTCGACATTTCTCACAACACTCACGGCGGCACCGCAGCTCCCTTCCCCTTGTTGCTCAGGCGGTTTCCGGATCCCGCGAACGCCGAGAAACTGGGCTTTTCGCGTTCGACCACGTGCTGATCGATGCTCATCTGGGACCCAGCAAGGCTCGGCTGAGGCGATCCACCGTCACCACGAGAAGAGCCCCGGCAAGCGCGGAGTGCGACTAACCGTGGCACTGGCCGGCCGCTTCGCCTCTGGTTCGACGTAGCCCAATGGCGGCGCAAAGTCGACCTCGAGGTCCGTCTCCAAAATGGAAATGCCCTTCCCTGGCGGCTTGATCTCCATCACGAGAATGTCGTAGGTCTTCTTGTTGTAACTAATGCTAATGATGTCGCCCTGTGTTAGCGTCGAGAAGTTCCTGAACACGTTCTCGAGACTAGCAGACGTCCGTGAGCTCGGCAGACGGGACCATGGCGTGAGGAACACGCACACTGCCCGCGGATCCGTGATCTGAAGAAAATCGGGGTGCTGCGGCTGGATCTTGACGAAGTACCCAGTCGGCAAGCTGGTGTTTCTTATCCGCACGAGGTCGCCCTGTTCCAGCAGCAGCTGGCTCATCATCTGAAAAGCAGGCGAGCTATAGACTCGTCCATGGCCCAGCGAAAGAGCACACCGACCCAGTTGGGCAAGTAGACGCGTCCCTCCTCGGCAACAAACTCCAAAACGCCCGCGTGGGTCTTGCGGTCCAAAGATCTGTTGGACAGCTCAAAGGTCATGGGATACTCGATATGCAGTCGCGCTAGCCAAGGGGAGCGAGACAGCGAAACGGTGCAAGATCAGAATCGAAAATTCTCGGCTTGGGAGGGTAATGGAATCTCACAGAGCTTGTCCAGGGCGGAAGGCGGAAGGAGGACTGTCGCGCGGTAAGATCTCCGAATGGGACCCCGGAGCCCCGGAGAACCCACTCTTGCCCCCGTAGTTCACATTTTCCTTCGGCTCCTTCGTCGCCATCATTACCACCGAATACGCCCTGAGCATCTCGTCCTGAAGTCCGGTGCCAAGCGTTGGCGAGTGACCCCGAACTTCCCCTAATGAACCCACAAAGGCGCCTTCCCTGGCCGGCATCATTCCGGGAAAGCCGCCGTGAAATCCGCCGGCATCGTAGAAGTTCTGGAAGCCGGACATCGGAGATCTTCGTCGGACTTCTGAGACGGCACTTGGAGCGCGCGTCCGTACGTTGGCGTTGCAGCGGGCACGCCCCATGCTTCGCCCATGATCGTGCGTGTGGATGTGCAGCGAATGGTCAACACGTCGGATCGCCAAATTGGATTCATCCTTCCTCTTTTGTTCAAGACCTAGCCTCTGCCACCGACTGAGGGTCTCCGGTAGAGTTGGGATTCGCCTGCGACAGCCGCACCGATTAGATCGAACCGATTGTACGACGCACAACACCCACCCGCCACCGCTGCCCCTGCCCGCGACCCCGGTTCCCGCCGCCGCCGCGTCCCCTTCCGTAACCCCGGCCGCGTCCCCTTCCGACGTATGCTCCCGATTGCCCGAACGTCTCCATGTTCAGTTTCCGCTCCTGGAACTGGTTCGCCCTCCGATCAAAGTGGTGTCCGCTACCACAGCTTGTTCGTCAGCAAGAGGTGGAACCGCGTCGCAAAATGCCGCCCACCTCTCGGCAGCCTCAGATCGGTCCTTCGTCTCGCACGAAATGTTGTCAAAGAACGAGTTCTTCTTGTCATAGAAGTTCGTCGGGGAAACCGGGACCTCGATCTCAACCTCCTGCTCCTTCTCGGCCTTTGCGCCGTGCTCGTCGTGGTGAAATTCGGGTTTCGGGTCGTCCTTGGTGATCTCCTCGAACTTCTTGTTTGCGCCTTCAAAGTCGTACTCCGAGTCCGGCACCGGCACCGTGACACGCGGAGCTCGCGGGGCGCCTCCACGGCCCTGTCCCGCCATGCCACCACGGGGACCTCCCCTTCCGTAACCACTTCCTTCCGCCGGGCGGCGATCCTGACCTCCCGAGCGGTCTGCCTGGTCACCACCGCGGCCGCCGCGCCCTCCACGTCCGCCACGGTTGAAATCGTTGTTTTCGCGCGGCTGCCTGGGAGCCGGTGCCGCACCTATTGTGATCGCGATCAGCTAGTGTGAGTAGCTTAGCGCACAAGCAATCACCATCTGCTCTGGCAGCGACTGCAGCTCCAGCGACTACCGCCGCCATCGTCGGCGCCGCCTTTGGTTTGTTTTCGGCGGCCTTCGGCTCCGCAGCCGGGGCCGCCTTCGCAGCCTCTGGCTCGGCAGCGGCGGATCTCGCCGCAGGCTGAACCGGTGCAACCTTCGGCGCCTCCTTTGGCTGCGCGATCTGGAGCGCTTCCATCTTCTTTACGGCCTCTTCTTCGGGTTTGGTGGCCTCTGCCGGAGCAGAAGCAGCCTGCGGAGCCGGCGGTCGCACTGCCTGGCCTTCCATTGGAGGTCGCATCTGTTGCTGCATCTGTGTGTGGCTCAATGAGCTGCTTCCTGCCAACGGGACCGCACCTCTCACCATGCTAGCCTGCTGGAGCATAGCCGCTTGCAGCTGCTGGAACAAGGCGGGGTTCTGCATCGCCAACTGCTGCAGCATGAAAGGGTTCAAGCCCATCGCGTTCGGTGGCATCCCGAAAGGCATGCCGCCCATAGGGCCAAAGCCTTGCATAGGCGCGGCACCGGGCGGAACCTGCGTCTTTAACCTTCCGTAAGCACAACTGAAGCAGGCAAAACTAGAAACCATGTACCGACCGCAAGGATCGCCGGATCGTTTGGAATCGCAGGCTTGGGGGGTGGCGCGGAAGCGGCTTCAAGAACCTGGAGGTCCTTGATGTCGGCCCCACGGAAGACGATGTAGTCAAACACTTGGTCCGAGGCCGGCAACTCCTCTGCGCCGCCTCCTTTCCTGCCCTCGGTGCCAAATGACCGCACTGCGGGTTGGGCTGTTTAGACCCCGACGTGTCTTCCCTCTGCGCGAACGCGTCCAAACCATTCTGCAGGGACACGGTCGACTCCTGCTGGTTCACCGAGTGCAGGGTGCCGACATAGCGAATGTCGGACCGCGAAATGAGGGAAATCTTCGAGCCCAGGTAGGGCAAGCCGGCGGACATCGCGACGCGGTTTCTCGGTGGGAAAGCGCCGGAGTCACGAAGCTACGCGCGAGCCTGCGGGGCCGCGGCGCCCTGTTTCAAGCCGACGCAAAGCCGAGACGCTCCCGCGTTCGCTTAATGACCTCGATGGCCGGTGACGCTTGTGAGAGTGCGCACAACTCGGACGGGCTCCGCGCTCTTGACTTGCTTCTGACTCGGGGCTCGTCAGAAACCCCCACCGACCCCTTTTGGACTACTGGCATCCGATCATCGACTTCGAGGCCGATACACCGTCATCTAATCGCAGGAACCGTCTGCAGGCCCGTCTCGCCAACGCTCGTCCACTTTGGAGCAGTCAAAGACCGGCTTGCCGAGCCGCACGTTGACCTCGTTGTGGATGTCGCAGAACCACCGGCTGAGCAGCGTGCGCGAGGTCACGGCAGGCGGATGGACCTTCATTTCCTTCTGCAAATGGTCCGCGCAGTAGTGGCACGGATAGAACTTGGAAAGGCCGGTTATGAGCCCGGACATTTCCTTCTGCTGCGTGTCCGTCGGATGATCCGGGTAGTAAGCGGCCATCGTATGCAGAAACGTCCAGGTTGTGCGGCCTAGCTGCCCGGAATCGGGCGGGCAGGGCGCCCCCGAGGAGGACACCGTTGGGTAACCAGAGTCTGTCGCCTGCGATGCCGAGACCAGTGCAGCCCCGGCAACGACCGCCGCCTTCGCACCGGCGTCGGATGGCTTTGTGCCTGCCCCAGAAGAAGCGTCCTTGGTTTGTTCCTTGCCCCATTCGTTGAACTCGGCGCAGACACGGCATGGCTTCTTTTTCTTGCCAGCTTTCGCTGGCTTGCCACCGGTATCGGTCGGATGCAGATCGCTCGTCAAAGATGCCATCGTGTCACGGCGCTCCAAGTCGTGTTATGCCCGAGAAAGGTCCGGGATCCGCGGCGCACGTTGGACGGTGTCAGCAACGTTGTCCGGGGAAATCGGGCCCTCGCCAAGTTTCCTTGGCGTGTCTCCTTCGTTCACGCGTAGAGCAGCACTAGGGCGGCGGTGCGACACGTGTTTCGGGCCCGATGAGCTCCGGATTCGGTCCGTTTGTGTGTTCTTGCGTGTTCGTTTAGTATGGCACGGGCGCACCTGCGAGATCTCACCCTCTGGACCGCCCTTGAGAACGATCGTTCAATGGACGCCAGATGCAGCCTATATTAACCATGGGATCTATACAGAGTTGATGATTTCGCTGCGGGGGGGGGGAGTACGGCGATCAGACAAGGCACCGCCCGCGGCGCACGAGAACCCACTCTGCTTTCGAGAGAGCCTGGATCATGGTTCTGCACTCTTTCCGTCGTTGAACCGTGGTCTCGCTCTCCTTCAGCAGCTCCTCGAAGACGTCCATCTTGTACAGCTCCGCAAGGAGCTCCCGCTGCAGCTCCTCCTTCGACGCCGACACAAGGTTCAGCATCACCGCCTTGGGAACCAGGTCCGCGACCGTCCTCTTGACGATGTTGAAGTACGATTGGAGCAGGAGCTCTGCGTGCACATTTGCATTAGAAGCTTCCGAGGGCTTTGCACCGATTACCCACTGATGACTTCCGTCTCCACCTGCTCACGCTCCGAAAGGTTGCCAGACGCCTTCAGCACGGGCGGAGGCTAATAGGAACAGTTCTCCCGTGAGACACCGGTGAAGGAACTCGAACCGGAACCTACCCCTTCCAGCGGGCCACCCTTCTTCTTCTTGCTGAAGAAGCTGCCAAAGAATCCGCTGGCCGGATCCTCTGAGCCCCCAAGAGTAGGGATCGCCGGCGGCACAGGGGACGGTGCAACCGCCCCCGCGGGTCGCGGCGCCATCCCTGTCGTGGCCACAGCTTTCGGATCCACCGCACTCTGACCACTCTTTGCGGCCGTGACCTTATCCTGCACGATCGCCATGGCCCGGTGCCCGCTGAGGAAATCGGGGTGCGCAGTGTTGATGTAGCACGCTTCCGCACTGGCAACAAGGCTCAGCCCGACAAATCCGTAGCACACAGAAAGGAGAACCCACGAGATAACGTCTGTCACGAGCTTGTTGGTGGGTCCCAATGCCTTCTTGAAGAACGTGTTCACGACCGAGTAGAACCGTTCCTTCAAGAGCGGGAAGCGCCGGAACTGCTGCTTTTGCAGCAGCTGGTTCAGGATCCGGACCAGCTCGTCATAGACCATCTGCACGCATTTGAGACTGGGTTCCTCGAGCCGCTTGATCTGCTGCTTGATGAGGACTTCAAAGGCGGCAGTGCCGATGAAGAGGGTAGGTTGCGAGCCCTTTTACGATGCCAGTTAGCAATTCAGCCGTAAACGAAGTTCGGGCGCTCCCACTGAAGAGTTGTAGAGGATGGTGCGGATGTCAATGTCTTTGATCTGGTCGAACGGATCCATGGCCTTGATCGCGTCCCGGAAGATCTCGTGGTAAACATAGGATATACGTGCGCCTCCACTGAGTTCCGTGCTCGAGAGGTCGGGGCTCGAACCGTCGATGATTGTCCGGAACTCGTTGCAGAACTCGGTGATGACGTTCAGGATGAGATTGGCCTGCGAGGACGTGTCGTCTCCCAGGGTTTCGCCCAGCTGGGCCAGCTCAAGCTGGTACTTCTGGAGCCCCTGCGAGATCTTGGCCTTGATCTCAGGGAGCGTGTTCCGGATGTGGTGCATCAGAATCTGTCGACGCAATCATCAGCCTCGCTCGGCGGTTCTCGACATCGGAATCGTCTACCATGTTGAGCTTCCTCGCCAAGAATGGGGTTCCGCAGTACTGGGCCTTGCTCTTGTACGCCGGGTGGTTCTCGAAAAAGTTGCGCTCGTCGTCGAGAGCCTTCCTGATGTCCTTCTTCGAGTCGATGTCCCTCTGACCCCGGTTGACGACCGGCACATATCCTGCAGACCGTTGAGCCTAGGGCAAGGAACCACTCCCAAACTTTTCTCACCGAGACGAAGCGGGATCACCCTCCCTGCCAGCACGTCCACAACGTCGGTTCCGGGGTCCATGAGATCGATCTTTGTGAGCACGCCAATGGTCCTCAAGCCGTCGGGGTCCACCTCCCGGGCCAGCTTGAGGCCGTCGGAGTTGGCAAGATCCGTGTTCGCCGCCGTCACCGCGAGAATGATGGCGTTGCTCTTCCCAATGTACTTCAGGATCATGTCCTTGATCTGCTTCTCAATGTCCTTCGGCTGGTCCCCGACGGGCACCTTCGTCATGCCCGGC
This sequence comes from Hyaloraphidium curvatum, assembly GCA_025558095.1. Lineage (NCBI taxonomy): Eukaryota > Fungi > Monoblepharomycota > Hyaloraphidiomycetes > Hyaloraphidiales > Hyaloraphidiaceae > Hyaloraphidium > Hyaloraphidium curvatum. The sequence goes on along the minus strand of JAIVFI010000005.1, from coordinate 493,155 downwards.
AGATCCACCAGCGTGAGCGTCAAGACGTTCGGGGAGTACACGCGCAGGTTGATGGGGAGATCGCTGACCCCCGTGTTCTTCCCGCACTTCAGGTCCGTGTCCCGGACGATCTCCTCCCGGATCTCGTTGAAATCCGTGAACTTCTTCCCCGGGATGTGGAGGAACTCGCCCCACTCCTGCGGCGCCTGGTCGACCGGGCTGGGCTGCGGCGCAGCCCCTCCGGGCGTCCCATTCGGCGCAGGCGACTTGGGAGTCGCACCAGGGCTGGAGCTTTCCGGGGACGATGTGCCATTCACGGTCGTCGAGGCCTCGGTCGACGACGATGCCAGGCGGCGATTGATGAGCTGCAGAATAAGCGGCCGTCGCGTCACGATGCCCGTGCCCCTAGAAGCCAAGACCCGTCAGAAGAGAAAGGACTCCCGCGTCCAGCAAGACGACGTGCCTGGGCAGGAAGTCTCTCCCGACGATGTTCTCCAGGACCGAGCTCTTCCCGCTGCTCTGGGACCCAATGACCACGATCTGAAGGCCAGGGGTTTGAGCAAGTGAAGCAAACACGCCGAATGCAATTGAGCGCCGCGGCCGAACGAACCTGGGGCAGGTCGATGGGGTTATTGACCCCGACGGTCGCGAAGACTGGAATCACGGGGGGGCCGCGCGGCAGCGCGTCGTCAGCGGGAGGCCATGGCAGACGAAAGCATGATGTAACTGACCATCCTGGAGCTTGTTGACGGTCCGAATGAGACCTAAAGCGGCAGGAAGCGCGTAGGCGGTGGTATCGGCGGGACGGGCACCAGGGCCCCTTCAGAGACCGCCGAGCAAGATCCACAACAAGAGAAGGCCCACTGGTATCCATAGCGGCCGCCATGGCCGTTCGGGACCCGTCACGCCGGCCGGCGCTGAGTTGGGTTGTGCGATTGGACGACTCGCAAGCGCGATTCTCAGCGGCACATGCACCCTTCCACTTAACCCCTTCGATCAGTTCTACTCTGAACGATCTACGTCCATTTCATCAGCGAGAGAGATAAGCTGAATGCCAGCAGGCACGGAAATACTTATGACCCTGCGATCACTTCTTCAACCACGGCGATCACGTGTAATGACGAACGGAACACTCCACCGCACCATCTAGCTTCCTCCGCGTCCCGCACCACCTAGGAAGTTCGCCGCCATGCGGGCGAGCTCAGGATTGTTGAGAAGATCGGAAATGCCCCCGCCGCCTCCACCCGGGGCGCCAGCACCAGCGCCGCCGGCTCCACCGCCACCACCCATAGAGCCCATCAGGCTGGAAGAGCGGCGCAAGTAAGTAGGTGATCGGAGCGAGGAACAGCCCACGCACTTTTGCAGCATGGGGTTGTTCATGAGCGAGCTCAGCATCTCCGGATTCTGCATCACTTGCTGCGCCATCTGGGCGATGGCCGGATTGCTCAGCATGGAGTTGATGTCGAAGCCGCCCGGTCCGGCGCCGGGAATGGAAGGGGCGGGGCCGGTCTGCGATGCCGGGCTCGAACCCGACGGCGAGCTGGCTTTGGCCCGTTCCTTTGCCATCTGGAGCTGCTGCTTCATGGCAGCGTTCGAGGGATCCAGCTTCAGTCCCTTCTCGTACGCGTCGACGGCGTCCTGGAACAGCTCGAGGGAGTAGAGGGCCAGGCCCAGGCGGCTGTACGCCTTCGAGTACTTGGGGTCGACGTCGATGGCTTTCCGCGCATCGTCGACGGCCTTCTCGTGCTGGCTGCTCTGGCTGTAGGCGGCAGCCCGGTTCGCGTAGTAGACCGCGTTCTCCGGGTCCAGATCGATCGCCTCGGTGTAGAGCTCGATGGCCTCCTCGTACTTCTTCTCCCCCATCCTCTGGTTGCCGGCCGTCTTCTTTTCCTCGGCCTTCTTCCGATCCGCATCGGTGACGGCGCCTTTCGCGGCCGCAGGTCCCGGTTGCGGCGCTGTGGGTCGTCAGCGCGGTTCGGCGTGGAACGCTCGAGCAACACACCAGGGGCGGCCGGGGTCTGGCAAGCAAGCAAATGGAATAAGTTGACGGCGAGCAACATTGAGAAGAGGGCCCCACCTGCTTCTTCGCTGCCGTGTTGAGGTAGACATTGAAGATGGACAAAAGATTCAGGGGCTTGATGGAATAGAGGACCTGCTGGGACTGGTCTGCGAGGTCGACGCCAAAGACATCGCTTATGCACTGCATCGCAACTGTGCGGTGCGGGGTCAGACCGAGTCTCCGTGTGAAGCTCGCGGGGGACGCGTACCATCGACGCTCTCCTGCTTCTCCTCATCGTGAAGCGATTCCTTCGTGGAACCCAAGAACTCTAGAACCGCGTAGGCCAAACGCTTCCGCTTTTCGTCCATCGCTACAGCTGCGGAGAGGACCACGACCAAGGGGTTTCCCGGTCAAGTCAACTTGTGTTCTGTCGCCCGGTGCCGCAATGGGGTCGGTTTCGGCGCTGGAGAAAAAGATGTTCCTGCTGGCGGGGGGCTTGCCACCGTCCGTACCGCGCCGGTTCGGACTGAAGAGCAAGGAGAGGGTGTCCAAATGGTCGGGCGCGTCGGACGCACTTCTGGGCTCCAGTTGACGAACGGGCGCGCAGGGAGATGACGGAGTTTACGAATCCCGCTCGAGGCGACGAATTGGTTCTTAAGCACTGGGAGAAGAAGCGGAAAGCGGAGGACGAAGGTAGTGGTTGGTCTCACTGTCTGGGAGACCCGGAAGCTGAGGAAGGTGCTCCAGCAACGGACCCGGAGGACTATCCATTTGTCAAGTTCAACGTGGTGTTGGACGTGCCGGAGTACACCGCCGACGAGTACGAGCGCCACTTGCGATGTGGGTGTGCGCGTCGGGTGCCTCTTCTGTTCTGCTCACCTACCCGGCTAGTCGACGCGCATTGGGGCAAGGGGGAGACGGATTATCTCTTTGAGATGTGCCGGCAGTACGACTGCCGATTTCCCGTGATTGCGGACCTTTACGAATACGGGGACTCGAAACGGAGCATTGAGGTCAGGAGCGTCGAGCAACGACGAACTGGCAGCCTGACCGGGGATCGATTGCTCAGGACCTCAAGGAGCGCTACTACAAAATCTGCAAGAAGATCTTCGAGACAAGGATCGCGCGTGGTCAGGACGTGGAAGAGAACCAGCGGAAACTCGACACGGGGTGCTACGAGTTTGACAAGAGTGGGTGCCTGGCCGCCTTACCAATCCCGCGATCGCTGAACGAATGGCCCTCAGGCATGGAGTTGTCCCGGAAGCGCCAGCTGGAAACTCTCTACAATCGGTCGCTGGAGCAGGTGAAGGACGAAGAGCTCCTTTTCACGGAGCTCAAGCGCCGGGAGGCCATGAACGAGCGCTTCTTTGAAACGCGGCAATGGGCAGAGAGAACGTATGGCAAGCACGAGCTGGCCCACTCCCAGGACCGCGCGATGGTGCAGAATGCTTTTGGCGGACAGGGGGCCTTCGACCCGAGGCTCAAGAAGAAGCGGCGCGACGACATTCCGGGCGGGCCCAGCATCACCATTCCTCCTCATCGCAATTCGATTATCGGTCTTCCTTCGGCGACACCGACGACCCCCGGGTTCGACGACCCGTCGCGGAAACAGAAGGTCGCCCCGGTCGGAACGAGTCTGCGGAGCGCGACGACCATCACCATCAAGGGGCAGAATGTCCAGAAAATGACAGAGTACCTCGACAGCCTCGGCGTCCGTGAGTTGTTTCGCGCTGCCTTCTTCCCTTGCGAATCCGTCTCATGGTTGCGCTCTGACTTTTCAGCGGCCCTCCCGACGATGCCAACGGCGCAGACGATGCGCGCATTCGAAGAACTGCGCAGCCAGATCAACGTACTCATCGATTGGAAGAAGCAGGAGGAGACGCTCGAGAACAACGTCCGCGTGCTGCGGATCCGGCGCGACAACATGAACGCATTGGGAATGTCGCCGTCGGCGTCGCCCATTTCAGACCTGCGGATGGACCCTGGGCTGAGTGGAAAGGTATTGTCGGTTGATCTGAAGCCGTTTGCCCCTTGTAACGCGGCCACATGCTCAAGTTCCCGAAGCCTTCCGGAGGCAGTCACAAGAAGAAGCGATAATGCTGGTTGCAAGATAGGTGTTGTGGACAAGTGCGCTCGGTTCAAGGTGCAGAGTCGTTTTGCTGTATCCTCTATCTAGGGGTATCTTCCGCAGACACGGTGAATGTTGGTAGGGATCGGTGATGCTTCGGCTCCGCGACCACAGTCAAACGTCGTCCATCAATTCCTTTCGGGCTGGTTACGTGCCCAGCTGCCACCCGTCCGGCGACTTGGTTCGCAACGCAGACTTTCACGAGCGATTGTAGATTCTGTCGCCAACGATTACGTCCGGGCAGGAAGTATCGCGAAAGCACCTACCGCAACGTACTCGGCTCTGCATAACGTGGACTGAGTCTCGGCCGGGGAGCGCTGAGTGAGGCTCGTAAAGTGCTGTCTAGCTGTTTGAAACAGGTCTATGGACTCCTTCAGTGACGCCTCCGGCTGCAATGCACGGTCAGCACAGACTCTAGACAGCGAGTAGAATGCCCACGGCTTGCCGCGCTGCAGCTAGGGAAGCCACGTAGTCCGAGAATGCAAAGGGCGTCGGACTCCCTAGGAACTGGAAGCCGCGGAACCTCTGCAAGAAACGTATTCGGGTTTCTTCGGTTGTCTCCGAAGGCTCCTTGATAGCTCCCAAAGATATTAGCGCCGCAGTGAGCTTGAAAAACGCCTTTGACATGTGCCAAACGCCGAGTCGGAACGCTCTGTGCGCCGTGAGAACCTGCATCTGCTGTGCAGCGTTCGCAATCTGCGAGGTTCTCTTCACTACTGGCAAACGCGGTGAGCACATCAACGGATCCGATGAACGAAGAACTCACTTGCTCTGGCATCTGCCAATCGTAGATCCTCCGTACGCTCCAGGTGCGCAACGTGAGCCTCGGCCACGACGTTCCATTGCCTTGCGACGGATGTGTGTCAGGGGCCCAGTCAATGGAAAAACCCGTTCTGCCCTACGCAAAGACGAGGGGAAGCTCGTGCGGGCTGTAGAGATCAAGCTCGAAGCCCGCAACGATCGCGAAGTCCATGATGTTGAGCTTGATATGGTAGACCCAAGACGATATGTAGAAGGCGTCCTAGTGAAGAAGCGTCAGCCCATGAACGTGACGCGATGAACCGGAAACGTCACCTGAGAGATGTTATCCATGCTGGACTGGAGCTGCCCGTCGATCTCTTCGGCTTCGGCCTGCAGCTGTTCCCACTCCACCACGGCCTTCAGCAGGACTCGCCGATTCCGCGGTCGGTTGAAACACATTGCCCGGAGGATAAACGACATGGGCTGCAGCCAAGGGAGTGAGTGCATCAACCGCTCTTGCGGAGCAAGGACCTTACTCCTTGGCACCGCTGACAGCAGTGGTTGAACTTGCTCTTGGCATCTTTCGAGTTGGAGCTCGGGTAGGGAGGGGCAGAAAACTGCTCAATCGCCTGCTGGGCAGCTTTCGACAGCTCGGTCCGGCCCGCAAGGTGCGTTTGGCTGACAAGGTTCACGACGACCGCCGAACGGGCCAGAATATTCGGAGAAGGTGTGCGGAGACCGAGGAAAAGGAGGTGATTCTGCATCGCATCGTCAGACAAGCCGACTCGCGCTACGAGAAGAGACGAGCGAACCATTATTGAAAGGAAATTCGTCGATCCCGTGACATTGAGGCTGTACTCGAGGTCGGCGAGAAAACTCTCGCGGCTGTGCAATGCCTGAACCCCCAATGAATCACGGCGCACGCCCTCAACGTGCGGGACACACCTCGGCAACGGCTATTGGAGTCACCCTGCGAGGTGGTCCCGTGGCAAAGAGATGCCGGTTGATGTTTTCGTCAAAGAGCCGTTCGCAATCCGCCCCAAGGGTGGCTGTCTTGGTCAGGAGAGCCAGCTGAAGCTTCGCATTCGGCAAAAGCTTCCCGACAGCAGGGAGACCCTTGCCGTCGCCTTTCGCCAAGTGAGTAACCAGTTGCAGAAGGACCTGGCGAGGACGACTCAAGGTCACCGTCGCCTAGGAGTCGAAGCCGCATATGCCCACCCGTCTGAATCGGAGACGCGCGACAACTGCTTCCCACACATTTGGCGCCGAGTCGCCCTGGGATCCAGCTGATCCATTTGCGCCGTTTGCAAGGGCTCTGGATCGCCTCGACGCTTCTTCCTCGGCGGAAGCGAGCCCGTCCAGTATCGTCTGCTCCGGCACGCCTTCGAGCAAGCTGAAGCCCGACATGTCCGCGAGAAAGTCCTCCTCGGTAAAGATGTTCGCCCTCATGATGAGGTCGCGCGCCAGACCGCAGGTCTTCAGCGTTGCGAGAAGGTACGCCTTCAGGACCGTGTCCTTCATGTCCGCCATCCTGTGCAGCAGGACACATGTGAAGACAGTCTGGCAGAGCAGGTCGCCGCGCAACCATAGCTCCTGGTGATCGCGGGCAAACATCGTTAGGCAAGGGGGCGTAGCAGCAGGGGTTGCTCTCACTTCGCGAGCCAGAATGCCGTCCATCGTACCCAGCAATTCCTCCGGAAGAAGCTCCAGCCCTCCAATGCCGTCGACGGAAAGCAAATCGTTCGATCGAGGGGGGAGTAGGGTCCCCGAATCCATCTTTGGGTCCATGACCTCCACGGCCGACATCCCGTCCACCAGGCTGAAGCCATCGGCACTGAGCAGCTCCCCAACACTGAGCTTGCTCGTAGCCGATGTAAAGATGTCCGTAATGTCTCGGTAGGATTCCAGAGGCCCATACATCGCGCCGCATACGACGCGACAACTTCGAGAGCGCGTCTCAAAAGTAGGCCGCTTCATCGCGCGTCGATCCGGGCCAGTGTCGCCATGCCGAGGTCGCCATACGGCGCCGCGGCGTACGAGGTCCTTCAGCAGAAACTGCTGGGATCCGTGATCTTCCACCTGCTGTTCGTGGCCGGGCTGTTGCTCCTGTTTCAGCTCTCCCCGTCGAGGCTGCTCCGGCTCGGTTCGTGTCAGGCCGCCTGATGGGCAGAGCCGACGCGTTTGACGCGTCGTTCCGCCTTCTGCGAACCGACAGATGTCTTTTCGGGCCTTTCGTGGGCGTGGATCGGGGCGAGCCTTGTCGTCTTCCTCCAGACATGCCCGGTCTTTGTGCTGAAGCTGGTTTCCAAGTCGCGTGGGTCCCGACGATCGGACTGGGGAATCTCTCGCTCATCGGTTGGCCTTCTTTAGCGGAGAGGACTGTTCTTTCGAGGAGATTGGCGGCCAGTTTGCTCCTGCACGTGGCCGTCTTTGCCGCTTCAGCGAGCTACGTCTTCCGATCCTACATCAGGCTCGTGGACCCGGTCCGGGCGACCAAGGCCTGGTACTATCCGGACGGGGCCCAACTTCCCGCGCGCCTGAGCGAGCGTTACTTCTTCGTGGCGCTGTCCGCCGGTTGGGTTGGGTTGTGTTATGCCGTGTTTTTCGTGCTGGCGGACAGGAACCGCGTCGCGTTTCCAGCCATTCAGGTTGGTGCGTCAGGCATCGCAGTCCGCCCTGGTGCTGAAGTCCTGTGCCTCAGCGCCTGGGGGGCAAGTTGCCCGGAATCTCGTTGAAGGCCACTCTGGTGCAATGCGGACGGGCCGTCCTCGGGTACCAGGCCGCGTTTTGGCTCCTTTACGCCGTCTTTGGTGGTCTGCTTTTCTCAGCGTATGGGAGCGCGTCTGATTGGATCCTGTGGCTTTTCGTGGACCTGCGCTACGAGCCCAGCTCGTGGGATACGCTGCTCGACGTCCGGCTCCTTGCCGAGCTCGTCGCGGCGGGCACGCTGGCGGCCGCTTGCTGGGAGGTGGCGGACTCCCTCTATGATGGGTGCATGTCGGAAGCGATCCCCGCCTCGGACGGGACGCGGGATCCCATTGGGCTCCTGACGACCGGCCTCGTCGAGAAGGACCAGTCGTACCGGTACGTGGCGTTCCTGGAGCTCGGACGGGTGGTCAGATTCTCCGCTCCGGGGCGGGCGGACATTTTTGCCGACGTCGACTCGGACCCGACGAAATGGAGCCGCATCCTGAAGGAGTGCGTATTTGTGATCCAGGAGCTGGCCGTCGCGGCCGAGGAGCGCCTCTCGAGCGGTGAGCTTCGCCGCTAAAGCACAACCTGCATCGTCGCTTACGGTTTGCGTGCCCAGGCAAGCCAAAGGAGCCCGCCTCCGACAAGCCCCAGGCCAAGGTCACCCGACTGCCGACCTTTAGGGCCGGCAACCTCTCCGACTCCATCACCCCCCTCCGCAACATCCAGCTCCGCCCCCTCCCCACGACTCCCACGCAGAAGCCGCGGAATCTCCTCGGTGCCTTTACCCGAGCCCTGGGTTCGGACGGCCAGACGACACCGGGGCCGCAGCGGACCGCGACGGACCCGCGTTCGCCGATCGTGCAGGTCCCCTCGATCCTGAGGCCGCACGGGGACAAACCCGCCGCGGCGGATGAGGTGGCATCTCCGACCACGCCGGTTGCCGGGCCGGCAAAGGACACCGCGGCAGGAAGCTTGGCCGCGCCGTCGCTGTTCGATCGCGTGCGGATATCTCCGGTCGGCCAGGCCGTGCTGAAGTCGGATCTGTACCGGAGCTTCAAGGCCTGGGAAGACCGCAACGCTTCCCTCGCGGTCGCGGCGCGGAGCCAGCTCACGATCGCGGCCATCCGACGTAGGCGGACCTGGCGCTCTCGCTGGCAACCATGACCGAGCGTGTTCTCCCCGCAGTCATCTGCGACCTCGCCACCTTTTCGTACACCGAGGACAACTACGGCCTCGTGCAGCGGGACATGCCGCTCATCCTCGAATCCCTCCTGCGGTGCCTGGTCGCCCTGGAGCGCCTCCAGATCGAGACCCGCCCATCACCCGGTCCGTTCCTCGAAAAGCACGAGAGGGACATCAAGACGGTGGTCGAAGGTGCGTTCCTGGTCGCGAGTGCGAGGGATCGGCGGCTGACTGGCCGGCCGAACCGCCTCAGCCCTCAAGACGGGCCTATACCAAATCGCAACCACCTTCTACGAGAATCTCCGCCACTTCAACCTCAGTCCGAAGGTGAAGGAGCAGCTCCAGGGATACGTGGACATGGCGCGATGAAAAGATGTGATACCAGCATGCCGTCCCGAGCAGACGTCCGATGCCGAGGTGGTCCCCGCGCCCGTCACAGGTTCAAGTAGGGGTTCGGCTTGCTCGCGTACTGCGGCAGCGCGTCCTTCTGGTCCAGCCGGTACCTGCGCAGCCCCTCGCGCAGGTGCTCCGGCCGCAGCGGCCCCTCCTCGCCCCAGTCCGCCTTGACCTGCTGCGCGTAGGTGATGACGTCCGCGGCGTAGACCTTTGCGGCGCCGGCGACGACGAGCTCGATGTTCTTGCTGATCCTGCCGGGGATGCTGCCGTTCATGGCGGCCGTGATGACCTTTTCGGGGAGCTTGAGGCGGCGGTAGGCCTCGATGCGCTGCATCTGGTCCTCGGTGAGGGACGAGAACATGAGCCTGGGGGAGCCGCGTCAGGGATTCTGCCTGTCCCGGCCGAGACTGCGGAACCCACTTTTTCTGCAGCGCGTCCCGCTGGAGCAGCTCCGTAATGTCCTGGTTGTCCCCGTCATCGTACTCGTCGTCCTCCTCCTCTTCCTCTTCCTCCGCCTCGGCGCCCGCCTCGCCGGGAAGCGCGCCGATGCCACCGTCCCCACCCGCATTGCCGTCTTGGGGCCCGGCGGCTTTCGGCCCCTTGGGCCGCCCCCCCCTCGAGCCGTCGCCCGGCGGGCGGCCCCTGCCCGGCGGCACGGGTGTCGCGGGCGCCTCGCTGGCGAGATCCGACGGGAACGACGCCCGCGCGGTGCCGATCACGGCGCCCCTGTTCAGCTTTCCGCGCACGCTGCCGCGCCGCGGGCCCCGTGGCCTGCCCCGCGTCGGCGTGCCACCGCGCGAGCTGCCGGAGCTGCCGACCGAGGACGCGCTGGGCGGCTGGCCGGGCGCGCTGCCGACGCCTCCGATCGGCTTGATCCGGATCGCCGGCGTGGTCGGCGTTTGGGGCCGCGGGGCCGGCGGGCCGGGCAGGGCGGGCGGCGGGGCGGGCGGCGCCGAAGCCGGCCCGGCGGGCAGCGGCGACGCGGGCGACGAGGCCGGCGGCGTCGACACCGAGCCCGCCCGCGCGACAAGTCGGATGATCTGCGGAGGCCGCGGCGGCGGCGCGCCCTCGGACATCGCGGCAGCCACTTGGCAATATATGGCGTGTGTAATGAGGAGCTAGCAATCCCACCGTACACTTAGAAATCCCCCTACGCCCCAAGAATCAGCTCCTCATCTACATTCAAACCAAAAGCGACCGGCGCGGGGGCCGGAGCGTTGACAGCGGCGGCTTCGGTGCACAGCTGAAGCCAGTGTTGGAGTTGGGCCGCGACGCCAAGAGCCCAGGCCACCGCGATCCGTTCGCGGAAGCGCCGCACAAAACGAGAGTAAAGGCCATCGAGGTCCACGGGCTGCCCATCGCGGCCGACGATCCCGGGATACTGGATGCGCCCCATCTCCGAGGAGAAGCGCGAGAAAGTGGCAGAGACAGCGCTGTACGAATCAAAAGCAAGCACGATCAGAGGGTAGAAGTTGGCGTTGAAGACGAAACGGGAGTAGTCCTTCCTGGCGGCCTCGACCCGCCGTTCGACTGCGTGGCCCGGGACCGAGAAGACCAGGCCCGTGTGCAAATGGGCCATAGAGGTGAGGGTCTTGGGCAATATATGGACGAGGCCTCTCAGATGGCTGAGGAGGTCCTATACCGTCGGAGTTCTGGTCGCCAGAGGCACCTCCAGGCCACGGAGAAACGCGTCGTTGAAGCTTCGGAACAAGGGGCCTGCCCCCCGTCGCGCGTTGGCCGCCCACGGACCCGCGATGGCCTCCGGCCGCCCGCCCGTCCCGGATCAGCGTCAGCGCACAGCCGATGACCGCTTCATGCGCCTCGCCATAGCCGAGGCAAACAAGTCCCAGCCTGTGGACGGCGCGTACTGCGTCGGCGCGGTGCTGGTGGCCGCGGACGGCTCCGTCCTCTCCACGGGCTTCTCGCGCGAGCTGCCCGGCAACACCCACGCCGAGCAGTGCTGCCTGGAGAAGCTCCCGGACGCATCCGCCGCGCGTGCGGGGACCATGTACACGACGATGGAGCCGTGCAGCAAGCGGTTGTCGGGCAATCGGCCCTGCGTGGATCGCCTCGTCGAGGCCGGGATCGGACGCGTCGTCGTCGGGGTGCCGGAGCCCGCGAACCTGGTCGTCTGCGAAGGGACCAGGATCTTGAACGAGAACGGGATCACCGTGGACACCCTCGTGGGCTACGAGGAGGAATGCCTGGCCCCCAACCGGCACATCTTGGACAGGCCGGGGTGACGGGGGAAACGCCAAGGTGCGAAGAGAGAGGGCAGGTATCTTGCGCGCCCCATTGTACATGACGCTGCGGGTATCAGTGACGTCGGGGCTTGAAAATCTGGAGCAACCGTCAGCTTTCTCCCCTCGAAAGGCCTTGCCCGCACATACTATGATTAGGACACAGATGACAATTCCAATCAGCAGGCAGATGATTGCCAGCTTGTTGCGGGTGCTGGATTGGTATTCCGCTCCCTGTTTGGCACATGGAACCGGTCAGCCTCCTGCTTCGGCAAGCCGTGATCCAGGCGGAGAGACACCCCACCTTCTGCAGTTCCTCCACGGCCGATTCCACGTTCCGCGCCGTCTGCTCCACGTTGTAGTCGATGCGGTCCAGGATCGTCCCCTGCTCCACGACCATCGTCTGCATGTCCTTGAAGATGATGGCCAGGGACTGGATCGACTTGGCGATCTGCTCGATTTCCCGCTCCCGCTGGGCAATCTGCTTGTCGTTGCTGCCGATGAGCTCCTGCTGGTCGTCGAGAAAGACGCCCTCGAAGGTGTCGGCTCCCTCCCCGTCCTCCATGCCCGCGCCAGAGGGGGTAAAGATGTTCTTGCTCCGCTCGGCCCGTCCACGGAGACCTGCAAACACATCAGCTCGGAGGCCAAAAAATCGTTGCCACCGGGGGGTTCGCAACCCACGCTCGAGGTAGGATGACTGCTGCTGTCGGAACTCGCCCGACAGGTTCTGCAGCTTCGCCGCCAGCGACGCCTGCACATTCCGTCCCAGCGCTGCCGAGCCTCTTGGCCCCACGGTAGCCCTCGATTGGGTCTGTATTCGCTTGATGCGACGCTGGCAAGATTGGAAAAGCTGGGAGGAGGTCGACAGGAGAAAGTGAGCTTCGCCATCGGCACATTGCCGAGAGGCGCCCCACGTTGGTGATGTCCGTCGTCATGAGCTCAATCTCCCGCTCCTCCTCGCCTCGATCATCGAAGCCTGGCATAAGATGGCGCTTGTGGAGCGCCTGGAGCTGGCCGACTGCGGGTGCCCTCGTCAGGGTCCGTTCTTGCCCCGGCACGGCGCTCTCCACCCACGGAGCTCCTTTATCTTGGTCATGTCCTCCTCCAAGTCGTCTACGGCGTCCAGCCTGCAGCAAGCCGGCCCCCGTCAGGACCACGCAGACTCTCTCCCCAGGGCCGCCCACGCACCACTTTGGCGGCAGCATCGACATCTCCACCACCGCGGTCGCGCCATCGCCGTCCGGCGCGATGAGCCCCGCGCGCTCCGACTCCGTCCCGTGGCCTGCCGGCGGGCCGCGCGAGGCCTTGAGCCGGCGGTACTGCGTGAAGAGCAGCGTGCGCGACCGCGTCGCCATTCCGGCGCGGCGGCGGCGAGAGCGAGGCGTCGGCTGCCTGGCCTTTGCGGTCCGCGGCGGTCATGCTGCCGCCATCGGGCGCGAGCGAGTTGGCGGGAGCGGAGTTCGAAGTTCGAAGCCGTAGCCTGCGCTTGCACTCATCCCCCGCCGCCGCCCCTAGCTTTCGTCGACACAGCAAACAACAAACGGGCGGCGCAGTAAAATGGTCGCGTTCGACTACATCAAGTCGCGCTTCGAGCAGGCGCCGCCGCCAAAGGTGTTCAGCGGCCACCAGGGCAAGGTGCACTCGGTCGGGTGGAACTGCACCGGCTCCAAGATCGCGTCGGGCTCGATCGACAAGACCGCGCGCGTCTGGCAGTGGGAGCGGTCCAACAGCGTCAAGGACTCGCAGTCGCTGAAGGGACACACCGAGAGCGTGGACCAGCTGCGCTGGGACCCGACGCACCCCGAGAAGCTCGCGACCGCGAGCATCGACAAGACCGTCCGCATCTGGGACACGCGCAGTGCGTCTGACGCGTCCGCACGCGTTGCTCGGCCTCACCGTCGCGTCATTCAGCGAGCAAGACCGCCCACACGATCTCCACGCCCGGGGAGAACATCAACATCTGCTGGAGCCCGGACGCGAAGCACCTCGCCGTCGGCAACAAGGAGGATGTGATCTCGTTCGTCGACGCGCGGCAGTGGAAGATCATCCAGCAGTTCAACAACGATGGCGAGGCGAACGAGATCGGCTGGAACCTCGCGGGGACCCACTTCATCATCACGACGGGGCTGGGCACGGTGCGGATCCTCGACTGGCCCACCCTCACGCCGGCGCACACCATGAATGCGCACACGGCGAGCATCTACTGCTTCGAGCTGGATTCCCGCGGGCGCTACCTCGCGCTGGGCAGCGCGGACGCCATAGTCAGCGTCTGGGACACGGAGGACTTTGTCTGCATTAGGACGTTCACGACGCTCGAGTGGGTCACCCGTTAGCTTCTTCGCTCCACAGGTTAGCTAACCTTGACGTAGATGGCCGGTCCGCACGCTCAGCTTCGCGCACGACGGCGAAGTCCTCGCCGCGGGGTCCGAAGACCAGTTCATCGACATCGTGAGTTCCCCCTCGCCCATCTTGAAACGCTGGACGTGTCCTCAACTGGCGTTTGTCTCCGTTTCAGAGCCACATCGAAAGCGGTCAAGTTGCCCACCGCATCTCGGTCGTGGCTGCGACCAACACCCTGGCCTGGCATCCGACCAAATGGATCCTCGCGTACGCGGGCGACGAAGAGGGGGGCAGCAGCACCGGATCATTCAGGCTTTTCAATGCGTCCTCGGAGAGCCGGGTTTCGGGGAGCTAGCTCCAACCGGGATCTCTATTGGACCCTACTGGCTGGCGCTTTCCTCCGTCGTCGGCGAGCCCGGATACGGCGCTTGCGCCGGTGGGGAGCCCATCATGACGACTGGAATGATCTTGTCAACCATTGGGCACCTGCTGGCTCGCGTTTGAATGCCTACCTTGTCCTGGCGGGTAGGGCGGCATCGGAACGCGACCGGGCGGAGAGCCCATGGGGTTCGGAGGCATTGTCCCCTTGCCCGACGGATACCGCGGCGGCACCGGCATGGGCATCATTTGCTGCGGGAACGGACGCGCACCGGGGGGCGGGGGACCGTAAGGAGGGTACTGCGGAGGCGCAAGATCCAATCAGCACGCATTGGCACGACGCGACGAGCCAGCTTACCCCTGGGACGTATGCGGTCGGTTGTCCCGGCATCATGGCCATCGGCGGCGGCGGGCCCCCGGGAATGAACGGCGGGCGGCCGCCAACCATCATGCCGGGAGCCATCGCCGGGTACATGTAAGGGCCGGGCATCGGATAGTAGCCTTGGGGACCGGGGCCCATTGCCGGATCCCCAGGTGGCATGTTGGGCGGGTATGGCGGCGCCACCATGATCGGCATCTCCTCGTAGCCGGGTGGGAACATGTTGCGCGGCATGGGCGGGCGCGGGCCCTGCTGCTGCCAGTTTGCTGGACGACGGCTCTTCAATCAAACGTGCACGAATCACGGCCATGCAACCCACTTTGGCTGGGGGTCCGTCGCGCAACAGACGGACCCTTCTTGTCGAAAGCGGGCGACCTGGTTCCGGAAGAGGTTGCCCCACCCTGCAAGTGCCCCCATGAGTTGCGCGAAGATGCGAAGGCGCGAGATGTGCATACGGGGACGAATTCCGCGGCCCCAACGTTGAAAGTGAACTCCTCCGCATCCACGTTGAACTTGAAGTCCTTGCTCTTGTCCTTCGACTTGTCCTTCCCGGCGTCCGAACCACTTGTCGGGGTAGCTCCACGTGCCTCCGCGGACGGGGGTGTCTGGGGACTGCGACCCGCTTCCGCAGGGGATTCTTTCGGCTCCGCTGCGGAAGCTGCCGGAGTTGAAGTGGAGCTCGGAGTCGCCGTAGCTGACTGCGCTTCTTTGGGCGACGTTGCACCTTTGGGGCGCGACTTGTGCAGAATGGGCTCCAGGTCGGCCGGGATGGGGGCCTTGATCTGCACGCGGTCAGTATTGAACACCGTCATTTCCGGCAATGGGCAGCTACCTGGAAACCGGCGCTGAACTTCCGGAAGTCGTTCAAGAGGCTGTCCCGGTCCGTGCTGTGGATTTGCTGCCTCGTGGTCTTCAGGTTCTGCTTCTCCTGCTTCGAAAACTCCTTGAACTTCTCCGCCACGTCGTCCAGGCGGGGCTGCTCAATCACTCTGCTGGTGGAAGGAGCGATGTTTTGGAGCTGGGGAGGCAGCCGCGCGGCTTTCGCCGAGGGAACCGCCGTAGGTTCGTTGGAAAGCGTATCCGAGCTTCGCTGGCCCCCCGGAGGGCCAGCGGGAGAGCCATTCGCGGCTTCGGCGGTCCCCGGCGCTGGCGACGCGGTCGAGGCATCGGCTTGGGCGGAGTGCCGCGCCTGCGGTGGTACGTATTTCCCGGGCGTCCGAATGACCGACGAATACCTGGGGATCGCATGTTGAAGGTTTGCGGGATAGCGTTGCCGAATATCGCTCACTTTTCTTCCTCGTCCATTCCAGAGTCGTCCACCTCCAAGCCGCGCTCCTCTGCCACATGCGTGAAAGCCGCGGGCGCCTTCGAGAAGTGAGAATCGCGCTGCTCGACAATTAGACCCTGCACACCTTTTCAATCTCGGCAGCCAAGCGCGCCGCTTCCCGCTCTCGCTGCTTGAAGTCGGGCCTGCTCCGATCCAGCTTCGTTGTGTAGAACTCCTCGTCGAAATCAGTCGTGACGCCGAACTTCCGCTCGTTGATTTCGAACTGATTCCACGGCCTGCCGTCGTGCTCGAGGCCGCCGATGGGCTCGGACAAGGAATCGCCCTCGGCGGGAAGCCATGGCTGGAGTTCGCGTTCCCGCGTCTCGCGAAACCCGCTGATGGCAGTGTCGGTGAGGAAGCCCCCTGAGGCCGAGAACGGGTCCAGGTAAGTGACGTCTGCCGCCTCGGGAAGGAATCGAAGCCGACCGTCACGGACTTCCCCGCTGCTCTCCGCGACCTCGAGATTCGCCGCAGTCATCATCACCAGCTCCTTGGGCGGTACGATGAGCTCCTGCAGGACGGCGGCACCGGCTTCGTCGCCCTTTTTCCGCGCCATCCTGAGGCAGAGGCCCAGCTCCCCGTCCGTCTTGCCGCTCCGGCTCAGTATGCCCTCGTACACGGAGCCGTCCTTCACGGTCACCTGCACCTTGGTCCCCTGATTGGTAGAAGGCATGAGGGACGCAAGCGGGACCGGCGGCGCCACTGCTCACCAC
This sequence comes from Hyaloraphidium curvatum, assembly GCA_025558095.1. Taxonomy (NCBI): domain Eukaryota; kingdom Fungi; phylum Monoblepharomycota; class Hyaloraphidiomycetes; order Hyaloraphidiales; family Hyaloraphidiaceae; genus Hyaloraphidium; species Hyaloraphidium curvatum. Next base: position 476,659 of record JAIVFI010000005.1, on the reverse strand, counting down.
GGCGCTCATGAGGATGAAGAGCAGCCTCGAGTGAGACTCCAGCGCCGCAGGGTCCATGGCGGCGAGGTAATCTGGCGAAGCGCGGGCCTTGTCCCCCAGCGACCTGTCCGACGGCATCCGACCGTAGCCCGCGGGGCCGGGCGACGGGGTGGAGCGGTCCGCCTGCCTCGGCGCGTTCCGCGGCCTGGCCACGGCAGGGGATTGAGCGCCCCGGTCCTCCGCGCGTCGCAACACTCCGCCGCACCTTGATGAGCCCTGGCCCTGGCTCCCCGGCGGCGCGCCGTCGTGGTCGCCCCTCCCGCGCGACGCGGCGAAGGCGCCCCCGCGGCCCTCGCGGCCCCCGCGCGTCGCCATCCCAGCTGCGGCCTCACTGTGCGGTCTCGGACCGCGTCAGATGGCGAGCATCGGGCCGTTGAACACGGGAATCAGCGTGTTCCCGAGTGCAGCACTCGGACGAGTTCGGTGGCGGCGCGCTTCCTGCCTGCAGCCTCCGAGTCCTCTCCCTCCGGCCTCCGGTTCGATCCGCCCCGTCTCGGCAATCGCAACAAACTTGGTTCTTCATTCATGCCTCGCCGTGGGAAGACAATTCAGAAGGCTACCACCTCACCAGACGCGAGAAGACAATTCAAGCTACGCCCCGGGGGGCTTCTCGTCTGCCCCGACGCCTGGAGGCGCTCCTGTCCCGCCACCACTCGCAACTAAAGCCGCATATTGCTCAGGATAGGTCTGCGCGTACCAAGCTGTGGGCGATCCGAATGCGATCGATACTCGTACCTCGGAGCGAACGGGGGCGCCACAACGAGCGACGCGCACTTACCCCAGTAGGCTTCCACGTTCTTCGGGTCGCTGTAGAAGGCTGCGGAGTAGTTCGGATCGTACGCCGCGGCGGCAGGCGCTCCTGCTAAGGGGGACAGTCAGGATGAGGACCAGCGCGAATCGGAGCACACTAACCAGCTCCGTAAGATCCGTAGTCCTGCCCGCCGTACCCCTGCTGCCCCCTAATGGCACCCGTGAATGAAAGGAAGCTCTCGGCAAAGACACGACAGACGCTTACCCGCCGCCGTACTGGTCGCGGCCTCCATATCCACCACCGCGATCGCCCCTGGGTCCCGACTAGTGAACAGAGAAGCAAAATCAGTGGCGAGCTAAGCAGTGGAGAAACCATGCGCACCCCGCTGGCCGCCTCGGCGATGCGATCGTCGATCAGCTGCTTCGCCAGAGCCACGCGATCAGGTGCCCCTGGCGTTCGCAGAGCAAGAACGTCAGCTCCCAATCTCCCCCAGGACGGCCCCCTCCCACCAATGAGCGTAACTTGTCGGGTCGGGCCGCCCATCCCCGGGGGTGCGACGGTGATCCGGCATCCAGCTTCGCGCTCCAGAGCCTTGATCTCAGCTCCCCCCCTTCCGATGATGCTGCCAACGTACTACGCAGGCGCGTTTCGATTTACGATTTCGAAAAGAACAACCGGCAAGTCCCACCTGACCCGGAACTTCCATGATCTCGGTGTGTCGATCGGACCCGAAGCCGCCGCCGCCGTCCATTCCTCCGGGGGTAGGACCGTACGCCCCGCCTCCTCCTGGCGGCTGAAGTACGATTGAGTCGCCAGCAGCTAAAGGGTGACATGATAGTCCTCACCCTGACCGGCGGCGAGCTGTTCACGATGTCCTCAATCATGTTCCTGGCCTTCTCCACCGCGTCCATGGATCCGTGGATGGTAACGGTACGCTCCGTCGACCCTGGCTCCGCCTGCGAATCGGGCGTGACATTGATCCTGGCACCAGAGCGCGCCGATAGATCCCGGACAGTCTCGCCCCCTGTTGTTCAACTATTGTCAACGGAGGTAGCGCAGAACCAAGGCGACATTGTACCTCGACCGATGATGAGTCCGACCGAACTCCTGGGCACCGTCATGCTGAAGACCTGCTCGTTTGGGCCACCCCCGTCGTAACGCTGCGGCCTGGGCTGCACACCCCCGGTGGCGAGGAGCGCTCCGTAGTCGGCGCCAGAGCTCGTCCACGGTTGCGACCCGGGCTGCACCGCGTTGCAAGTCATCCATCAAAGCAGCGGCCGATGCGCCAAAGCACCAACTCTGCGGTCCATGTTCTCGTCGACGACGCGCTGAATCATTTCCCTTGCCATCCTGACTTGCTCCGGGGTGCCCGAGATGGTGACTCGGCGCTCGGGGTCACTGGCGTTGTAGTTTTGCTCAAACTGCACGCGTGCGCGAGAGTCTCCCTCGATGCGCTTGAGGTTTTCGCCACCGCGCCCAATGACGGTCCCGACCTGCACAGGAGGGCTCGACGGCGCGCACGGTTTGGGCTTCCAAGCTACCAACCACAGTGTTTGGCACGGTAAACTCTTCTTGGATGTGGCTGCTCCCCGATCCCGAAGAGCCGTACGGTCCCGCCGCATCCCTTTGCCGCCTCTCGTCCGAGCCCAGGCCGTATCGTTGAGGTGCGGGGCTCGGGTACATCGTTGGCTCTGCGAGAACGCGTCAGTGATACCCGGCCAAACCGGTTGAAAGCACGCACCGCGCGATTCGTAGCGTTCCCGCTTCGCGGAGCGGTCATCGTCGTGTCCGTCGCCATCACGCTCGTGAGATCGGGATCGCTTGGAGCTCGAACCTCCGTCAGCACCTGAACGACTCGTGAGGCGCAGGTCGAAGCCATCCGGAGACACCACAGACCAGGCGGGGGCGCCTTTCCGAGCTGCGCAGCTATCGCTTTTGCTTTGTTGAGCGCTGAACACGATGCATCGAAAGTCAGAAGTTGGGAAGCACATCGCCGGCAGACCGCACGAACCTGCAGCAAAGTCTATCGGCGGGCCAGAGCCTCCCCCCGAGCCTCCGCCCGAGCCACCACCGGACCCGCCGCCGGAACCCGAGGACGCGTAAGACGACGGCGGAGGCACCGCGTTGGACATCTCGCCGACGGAAATGAAGAGCGCGCGCGCGACGCGTTGGCTCTCAGAAGGACAAACAAACCCCCGCGCTCGCGGCGGCCGCTGGACTGCCGCCGGCCCCAATGGCCCACTCGGGAAAGCTGCGTCTAGCGCGGCAGATTATCCGCGAGCATTTCGGACCCGTGACGGAGGCGGTGGCATGGACTCTGATGACCAAAGGACGCCTCACGCTTGGCGCGGTGCACACTCTGGTCAACGCGCAGCCCGGCTTCCTTTCCAAGAGCCGGCGGTTGGAGCTTTCGGGCACCTCGATTCCGATGCGCTCGGTCAAGGAGGCAGTCTTTGTTCTCATGCAACACAACGTGGCGACGTACGCCGAGACGGTCGAGGGGAACATCGCGGGCCGTCCACCGGTCGTCTACTACAGCGTCAGCATCGATGCCATTCTGGACAGGCTGCAGATCCCTGCAATCGTTCATGGGGCGCGTCATCGGTTCGGAGCCGAGGCCGGGGCGGCTCTGCTGGCAGTGTTTGCCAACGGCCGATTGAGTCTGGCGGACCTCCAGAGCAAGGCGGGTGCGAGCCCGGAGCTTGCCGATTACGGTGAGCATCCTCTAGCTCGTCCACTGTCCGTCTTGCCCGCGATTAATCGGTTTCGGGGTAAGACATGTACGAGTTGCACAAGGCGTTCAACCTCCTGGTAGTCAAGGGGTATCTCATTGCCGTTGACGAGTACGACAGCATGAATGATGCGGACCTCAAGATTTCGAACGAAAACTCGGAGTTGGACAGCATTGGGCCGGTACCGACGGCAAAGAGCGTCTCTGCGGCGAAACGGAAGGCGGCCGAGAAGGCGAGGGAGCAGTACGAGAGCAAGGCCGGATTTGGGCTCGTGGGTTGCATCGCGAGCCATCCGTGTCAGCGTGACAAACTCCAGGAGCAGAAACGAAAGGCGAACGACCCTGTTCCGTCCACGTCAAACTCCAAGCGGCGGAAAACCGGACCGGATGACGCCTTCGTGGATACTGTGGATGTGAGACGCGTCGTTTGCTGGCGTACTTTCTGGCTCCCTGATCCCGGGGACTCTCCAAGGAAACGGTCTTTTGGAAGGTCGACTTTGACCGCTGTTCCGTGATCACGCGAAACCAGCAAGTAGTCAACCTCGTGCGGCGTCACCTCAACGACACTGCCGGTGCTATCATCGCGCAAATGCTTGAAATGGTAACGGCACAGATGCGTCACTGCGGCGAAATCGGGGAGTTGCGTGGGTAGCTAGCCGGATTTGCCAGCATTTGCACCGACGCTGACATCTCGATCTGCCATTCAGCTTCTGTGACTGCGTTCGAGCTGGCACGGAACCTTCCTTCGACTTTGAGCATTGGGATGGATTACGGAGATGATCCGCCTGGCTTTGAAAGGATTGTTGCCGATTACTTGGAGGTCATGTCCATGGACTATCCCAATGTGTTGACGAGGGCCCAGGATCGGGGGGCGGGTTCGGGCTTCACGGTCGCCTTCCAGCGGGCTGCCGATCTGATCAAGCTGCAGGAGATAGAGCGTGTCATCGATCAGAAGCTGGGCGGACCCAGTGCACGCATTTGGGGCATGGTTTTCCAGAAGGGCAAGCTGGATGACAAGCAAGTCACCCGGCTTGCCATGATTTCGCCAAAGGAAACGCGGGAGCGGCTGTACGGACTGTTTCGTGCTAAGTTCTTGCATCTGCAGGCATGTGCAGGCTTTGCCCTTGGTTGTACTTAGAGTAACGAAAGCCTCCCCTTTGCCAGGCTGTCCCGAAGGGCGCCGACCGCTCCGCGCAAAGAACCTTTTTCCTCTACTACACGGATCTTAAGAAGTCGGCTGAACTTCTCCTTGGGTCGGTGTATGCCACTGTGGCGAAGCTCAGGCAACGGCTTGCGCACGAGATGTCCCAAAAGGGCGCCCTTCTTCAGAAGCTGCAGCGAAGCGACGAGGAAGGAGTGGAAGGCGCGCTCTCGGAGCAGGACAGAGCCAACCGGGAACGGTTGGAGAAGACGATGGATCGCTTAGAGGTCTCGCAAGCCCGTCTTAGCGATATGATCATGCGGCTTCGCTGAAAGTAATCGCGCCCCTAGACCCTGCTTTCGGGGTTGCGGGAGCGAAGAGATACATTCTGCTTCGACGCCATCTTGAGCCTCATTCGCTCGGTGATCTTGCGCTTCTTGCTCTGCTGCTTCGCTTCGTTGCGCTGCATTTTGCGCTTGCTCGCGCTCTGAGGGTCCGCCACGGCAAGGATGGCCTTGGCTTCCTTCCGCTCCTGCCGCTTCTCGGAAGCCAGCAAGTGGACCTTGTTGTAGGTCCGCAGGTAGGCTTCGGTGCCGATCTGCGCTTGCACCAGGTCCATCACCTCCTGCGCAGTTGCTTTGAGTTGGTCTTTATGGAATGAATGTCGTTGGTTAGCCCGTTGGGCAGCCGGAGCACCGACGGAAACCCTCACCGATGTCCTTCCCGCGGCCAGTTTCCGACTGGATGCCGTGGTACAAGGCAGCCACCACGGGCATCGCGTAGCTTTCCTCTGCAGCTAAGTCCACAGCCGTTGCTAGCGCAGCAAACCAACGATAGATTGAGGCGCGCTAGTTCGTCGTTAGTGCGGGTCCAGTACGTTTCCCGGCACAAGTCACCGCTCACCTGAAGCACCGATGTCGACGACGTGGGAGCTCGTGCGATCGACGCAAACTTGAGAATCATCCACCCCAGAGGATTCGAGCCAAACGCATCAGGCAGTCGACGGCCATCGTTGCGATCGCTGGAGTCCTCGTGCGGCACGCCCTGTGCAATGACTTTGGCGAGCAAGAACATGTTCTTGACGGTCATCGCGGCCTGCTCGTCCGAGAGCACAGGACTCTTGAGCTGGGTTGCGAGCTTTTGCACCAGGGCAAAGGCCACCACAGCATCGACAGTTTTGTGTCCGGAAGCCATCGCCGTAAGGTAGATGGCCACGACCCGGGAGGCGCTGGCACGGATCCACGCATGTGGGTGAACCAGGGCGTCCACTGCAGCTTGCCATATCTCGCGGGATGACGCAAAAGAGGCGGCTTGGTCATACCACGAGCTCAGGAGCTTGTCCGCCAATTTGAGGGCGGCATACGCCACCTGCCAGGGTCCGAGGCTTTCCCCGGGCTCCTCGCTGGCAGAAAGTGCGGTCTTGATCGCAAGACACACTGCGTCGAGGATGGTCCCCAGATTTTCCTTGATCAATTCCGGTGCGTGATCAGCAATGAGGCCGTAGAGCTGGAAGGAGGCGATGCGGAGGCTTTCGGGCGAGCTTGGCGCCGACCAAGCGTGGGCCAGCTCGCATGCCGTCTGCAGCTGCGCCCTATCCAGTCGGTGCAGAATGGTCTTGACAAGTTCGGAAGCCATGCGTCTGCACTTGGCCGATTCGTCGGCTACCATCTTTGGAATGAGCGCCAGAAGCAAGAGCTGCACGTGCTCGGCCAAGGTTTCCTCCGGGAGCTTCCTGCAAACCACGTTGAGCATCTCGAGCGCAGACTCCCGTCCGCTCTCGTGTACGTAATCCAGGTTGCTGATGAGGAAGCTGAGCTGCTTCGTGACCCTGGCTGCACCTTGTGGGTAGTCGAGAAGGAAAGGCAGCCATACTTGTCGGCAGAGCGATCTGACTTCGCTGCTCTGGCTGGTGACGAGCAGCGACGCAATCCGGTCCATCAGACTGTACACGTCGTCCGAGATGTACTTCCTCGAAACAATGGCTTTGATGAGGGCAAAGCAAGTCGCCTGGTTTGCCGTTTCTTCGAGCTCCGGCGTGATCAAGGAGATCAAGCCAGCAATCTGCTGGTCGGACAGATCCACGTCGGTGTCCCTGATCATGACAGCAAGGAACTTGAGAGTCTGTTGCACCAGATCGGAAGAGAGGTTCGGGCTCCGCATTACAGATCGCATCGCAGTGCGCAGAATCGAGTCCTTAGCCGCGTCCAACGCCGGAAGCGCGGCCTTTGCGACGAACCCCAGCACTTTGTAGCCAGTGACTGCAACACCGGAATGCTTCGAAGACGCCGTTGTTGCCAGAAGCGAGATGATCGGGTCGAGCATACGGACATGCTCGTCATCGGAAAGCCGGATCACCTCCCTCCGCAGACCGTTCAGGAGAAGCGATAAGCCAAAACCCACAAACAGGTGGGCGTTCAGGTGCTCCGATACCGCCACGCTTTGACCCTCGGCGTGACGCGAGCCTGAAGCCTGCACCATTTTCGGCACGACGTCCGACATCAACCCGTGAATAAAGAGCATCAGATCGCCAGCACCGACACCAGCGTTGGTCGCAAGCCCGGAAGCGATCCTCTTGAGACCAGAGTCAACGCGATCCATGACCCTGTGGTTCGCCTCGCGATCGGCAATCTCCCTCAGGGGGCGCAGCAGAAGACCGACACGATCCAAGGACACCACGCTAGCAATCAGCTCGTAGGAATCCAGGCTCTTCGAGACCTTGGACTCGCGCATCTTCTTGGCCAGTTCCGCCACCTCCTTCTCCTCGGCCACAACGCCGAACAGGTCTTGCTGGAGAATCTCCGTGACATCGCCGATGCAATGGTCCAAACTGCCGGGTTGGGCTTTCGGAACCACGGAAGCAAGCAATGCGTGCACTGTGAAGGCCAAAACGTGGAGCTGGGGACCGCGAGTCAAAGCCGTCCTAAGCTCCTTCACGAGGAAGCCGAAATGAGAAGGGCCGAGGATGTCGCTGATCTTGATCAGCGAGGCGCGCACACCGTCGCGCAGGTCCTGCGAGAAGCTGCGCAGCCGTTGGCACAGCTCAACGAGCAGCTTTGGGAGCTGGGTTTCCAAAGACTGCTCCGGAAGGCGCACGAGCAAGCGCGCGATCGCAAGCGCAAGGGGGATGCGCGTCGCGATCGCCTCGCTTTCACCCTCCTTGTCCTTATCCCTTAAGAGCCGATAGAGATCCGGAAGCAGCTTTCCGACAACGGCATGGTGCACTTTCGCGGCGCTTGAAGGAACGCCGGGCAACGCATCTGGTTCAAGATCAACGCTCTCATTTGCTTCGACTTCGCCAGTATTGCCATTTCCGAGCCGTAACTCGAAGTGGAAACCGTCCAAAACCGCGACCACAAGCCGCACCTGGACCCGCTCACGGTCCGGGCGTTTGTCGATGGCAGCTATCTCACCCCTCAGATGCCCATAGTAAGACGCCCAGTTGAGCACCGAAGCCATCTTGCCGAGGGCATTGACGGCTTCCGCAATCATGGCATGGTCGCTGGTGCGGTCGTACTCGTGCGCGATGTGCAGGACATAGGGGAAGAAGATGTTCGACACCGTCGCCGGAGCCAGATCCCCGGCCGTCGCGTGATCCGTGAGCTTCCGGAGTCCACGGATCCTCCGGTGCTGCTGCATGTGCGTCAGGTTGCTGAAGACGTTGGAATCGTCGTCCGCTCCTTCCACCAAGCAGCGCATGTCTTCGAAGACGGGATCGTCCGCCATTCGCTTCACTATATGGGAAAGCAATCCCAAGAACTCGTTTCTGACGGCCTCGGAGCCACGCTTCATGGACGCCTTGATGGCCGGAAGGAGCACGAACACGACCAAATCGCGGAAGGCGGTGCCGCCCCCCTCTTGGACCGCCTCCGAAGCACGATCGACCAGCTTGACCAGACAAAACGCGGCGTTCGTCCGCACGGAAAACTCCTTCTCGTCCCTTACGCTGAAAACAAGATTGTGGAGCACGGGAAGCCATTCCTCGGGAGACAGTTCCCCGTATCTTCGCTGGCTGATGTCCGAGAAGGCGGCAAAGCGACGGTCAAAGTCGGGCTCCTCCACCTTCCGCGCCGAGAAGGCATTCAAGTCCGCAACGATCGAGGCAACGGCGGCGAGCCCGGCATCGACGGCGACGAAGGATCCAAAACACTTGTCCAGCGCTGCTCGCCCCGCCTGCGAGTCCATCGACGAAAAACAGCGGGAAACGGTCCGGTATAGTTTCGAAGTGCGAAAATCCTGCTCCGTGAGCGCGGCGGGCCCGCGCGAAACGTACTTCTCAATCACGGCTAGCATCTCGATCTTCACACGTTCCGGGATGCCCTTGGACGAGCTGCCAAGCACCGGTAAAAGAATGTCTACGGCATGTCCCAGAACTTCGTCGCTCCCGACCGCATCGGCCGCTGAAGCCAGCAGAGACACGCAGCGGAGCAAAAGATCCCTGTCGCCGATGCGCCCCTTGCCCTCCTTCAGAGCCGCACCAAAGAGCCGGGTCAAGATGACGCCCACCCCGCGAACAAGAACCTCGACAGCCGACTCCGCGCGCTCGGAAGACGACGGAATACTTCCATTGGGTAATGCAGCGACGACGTTCTCAGCCACCGTAAGCACAGCCGACAGGGTGGCGGAGCATACGTTTTCCTTGAGAAGTGTTTCGAATACGGCGCGCAATAGACCGTCGTGCAAAAGAGCGCGGTAGCGATCGCGAGCCGACCAGACGACAAGCAACGACAGTGTTGGGCTGGGGTTGTCAACGTTTTCCGGCCCAAACTTGGCGATCCTGTCGTTCAGATAGATCTGGAAAAGCTCAGACACATAGGCATCGAGTCCTTCGTGCGCCAAACTGAAGAGATCGGTAATCCTCTTCATTGCAAGGTTCCGGGCATCCTTCTGCCGCCTGCGATCCGATCTGCTACCGAAGATGCCCCCGGAGGACTCGGAAGCACCGTTCTTGAGGATACGCAGAAGAATTGGCATGATCCTGCCGACAAAGGGCCCCAGCTTGGCCCCAATTTGGTCCAAAAGGACACCAAGGAGGTTCAGGAAGCCCATTTGAATGCGCATCGAAGGCAGCGATGATTTCCGCGGGGTCCTAGAATCTGGCGGTGTCTCCGCGCCACCGAAGGCTTCGGTCATCATGTCGATGACTACGCCCAGTTCCTCCGCAGTGTAAGTGCCCAAGAAGCGAGCAATGGCGTTTCTGCGTGCCTTTAATGCACCTCCCGATCTCCCTCTCACTGTTCGGGACAGAAGCTTGCCGTAAAGAACAGCGGAGAGAACCCGAAACAGCTCATCGGCCCCAGATGCTGCGGTGCTTGCCCGCAGCGACGCCACGTCCGCCGCGGCCAACGTCTCGCGGAACTTTGCATCGTCCGTGAGTCCGAGAAGGGTATCCACGTGCTCCGTCAGGGCAGGCGACTTCCAAGTCAGAATGCACTGAAGAGCTGCCTTCTGGAGAGCAGCAAAAGGATGGGCGAGGTAACGCATGTAGATCTCCATCATGTGCGACGCGCTGTGGATACCAGGGCCGTTGCGGAACTTAGAAATGACGTTGAAGTAGAGAACGAGCCTGGAACGTCCGCCGGAGTTGGCAGAAGGAGGTACCGCGGCAGCCGCGGCACCATCGTCGGCCGATTCGCTGCCCCCGCCGTCCCCAACGACAACGACCTCGTCGACCTGCTCAGCAGCTTCTGCAGCTGCATCCTCGTCCGCAGTGGCCTTCAAAACCAGGTCGACGATGTTTTTGCTGTGCTTCTCAATGACGTGCGGAATGCTCTCCATCAGCTTCCAAGCTTGTGCGTAGTGCTCGTGCTCAGGCAAGGTATCCGCCGGCATCGCGAGCGCCTGAAAGTGAGGAGGAATCAACCGCACGTGTGGAAAGCCAACAGATGGAAACCCACTCCATGATACAGAGCTCCGAGCGCGAGCACGGGATTCTTGAACGCTTCCAGGGAAAACCGGCCCTCCTGATCCATACGGCGAAAGGGTCTCGAGTTGATCACCGGATTGTGTAGTTTCGCAAGGGACTGAAAAAGCTGCTCGTTCGATGCCGGCGCCTCGGAGGTTTCTTCCAGGTCGCCTGCCACCGGAGCCTTGCTTTCAAGCATACTCGTGACCTCGCTGAAGACAGTCCAAAAGGCATCGGGGTTCAATGAAGCATATTGGACAAGCAACCGGGTCGCGTCCTTCCAAAGTGGCGCAAAACGGACGCCGAGGAGCCCTGAAAGATCGCAGAGTTAAGTAATAGAAGCTCTTGTCGGAGGAGGGCGATCGCACCGAAACAGAAGCGAGGAACGGCATCCCTGTAACGCTTCTCGATCTTGCCGCTGCCCTGTAGAACCTCGAGCGATGCCAGCTTCATCGACTTCTCGCGAATGGTAGTGACCCCGGCCGCCACGCCCTCGGCTTCGAGGCACATTCGGAAGACTTTCGACTCCGCTTCCGCCGCCCCATTGGCATCGTCTTCCAGCAGGCATAAGATCCGAAGCACGCCCTTTCGTATGCGGCCGTCTCCCGCAGAAAGGAAAGCACGCAATGCGGGATAGCAGGACTCGAGCGAGACATCCACCGAGCCTTCCATAGAGTGCCAAAGATTTCGGTCTCGCACGGCCTCGAAAGCCGAGGCAAGCGTCTCGAGATAAGCTCCCAAGCCTCGCCAATCGTGCCTTGGCAATCCCGCATATCTCAAGCCAATCTCGCACAGGTCCAGCATATCGGATCGCGTTCGGCGAGCACCCAGGGTGATTCTCAGACAATCCAATGCACCGGCCAGAACGAGATCGCGAGCTGCCTCGGACTTGAGAGACCCATCGCGAGCAACAAGGGCATCGAACAGTTTCCGCAAGCATCCAACAGCACGCGGCAACGAAAGGCGAACGTTCGCCATGCCTCGCAAAAGCGAGTACAGCGAGTCCCAGTGTCCAAGCTCGGCGCTAGCTTCGCTGCAGGACTGTGCCCTCAGTTCAAGCGCATTCAGCAAAGCTGCCTCTGCAGTCGAAGGAATCTCCACGAGATCCATTGTCCCCCATTTCGAGTCTGCTCCGGTTACGTCAACCAATCCCAGGATGCCCGCCGGGTCCTCCGGATTCCTGCCCAGTACCGACGCAACGAGAGCAGACACGACCCGGGACATTGTCCTCAAGTAACGATTGGGTGACAGACGAGAAAACAGCCTGGAGGGCCCTAGCGCAGTGGGCGGTTCGAATGTCTAGTGCAACCCAGATTAGCTAGTGAAGCAGAACTTCGAGTACGGCAACTCACTCCGGGTGCAAACAACGCCTCGAGAAAAGGTCCGCCATGGATCAGAGCCTCCGTCACAGTGCATGCTTCCAACAATCTCGAGGCAAATCTCGAGGCGTCCATCACACATGCATCAACAGGAAGGGGCAAGTCTTCCCGCGCCTGCCGTTCCACGAGGCGCAGAGCCGCTGCGGTCTGCGCAAGACGCCAAAACCACACCTTGCTCTCCGCGTGAACGATTGTTTGGCCAGAGATCACCAAAAGCTGGCAAATCTTCCAGACCAGCGACAGCCGCTCCACCGCAGCTGCTACGGCGGGTGCTGCGCTCCCACGAGACGTGGATTCCGTGACTCTGCCGTTCAAGAGCTCCACCCACGTGCCCACGGTGCGCCCCATTGTCCCCAGGCCTTCATCGTTTATCGCCCCAAAGATCCCGGCCATTGCGCTGAGCAGCATGAACTGCCACGGCTGCAAGACGGGCTCGGCACACGCGTCAAGTGTGCCATCGTCCCCAGCATCAAGAAGGAAAGCGGCAGCGAACTCCTGCAACACCTCGGAACCGCGAGTGTTGAGTGTCCCGTCGACTGACACCACGGTCTCAAGCAACAGCATTCCCAAGCCGTCGGCGAACGCATATGGACGCATGTCCTTAGCGGACTTTTCGGTCCCCGAAAGCAGCTCGCGAAGATGACCAACGAACACCGTGCGTTGCGGTCTGTCCAACTTGCGCAGTAGGTATGCCAGAGCTTCCGCGGAGAACCGCCGCACGTGGTTCTTTGTGGAGCTGAGGAGACAGCGGAGCTGGCTGTGGGAAACGCGGTGGTCAGTGACGTCGCCAGAGACCCCAGCTTTGACGGGCAACTCGCCTGAAGGTGCCGATGAAGTCCCGCGCCAACAGGCGCGAAAAGTCCTTGATCAACTGTGCCAACGCTTGGAAGGAGCACTGGGCGAGCCGTCAATAAAGCATGGTCCGCGAGCCCACACGTGGAGTGCCCACCTCGACCGCTTTGGCATCGTCAGAGTCGAGAAAGGGAACCATGGCCTCCAACACCCTCGGAAACCACGGGTAAAGTTCCTCCTCAAGATCCTTGGCCAATCCAACGACGGCATCCATAAGACCGTCCGCCGCAGTCGTGTCCGGGACCGCAAGATGCTTCAGCAGGGCTTCCACGAGGGCCTCCTTGTTGAACAGCACCATGGGCAAGCTGTGGCTCAGGGTTCCGACCTCGCGAGCGAAGCGAGTATAGTCCGTGGTGCAGTTGAGCTCCTTCCACTTCTGCACCGACTCGTTGAAGAAGGAAAACGTGGCATCGTGTTCGTCCGCCTCGTCCCGGAGCTGGGCTCGGAGACCGCCAGCCAGCGAAAGCCGGGTGGTTCCAACGCGCACTTTCTTCAGCCGGTCTTTGAAAGAGACGAATTTGAACGTGTTGGTCCCGTCCGTATCGGGGTTCAGCTCCTTGACCCTGCGGGAAGAGGTCAGCGGCTGAACGGCGTTGGAGGGGAAAGTAGGGGCACCTCAGGTCGGTCATTCCCCTCTTTTTGGCACCAGATTTCGGTGCTGCCGACATCGGATCTTCCGGAGTGTCCCTTTTCCTCTTCATCGCGGCTCAAGGGGCGGGTTCCAGGGGCCGTTGGCGGTTGGCCTTTGCTTGAAGCTTTGGTTGATTGGAGTCGGCGCCTTCGCGACGGCAGTCACAAGCCGAACTCTTGACGTCCAAACAAATGGCGCTCTGAAGGTCCTCGAAGCATATCAGACGACGCATTTCAGTTGTCAAAGGCGGCGCGGCACCGGAAAAATGACGTCGTTCTTTCGGAGGGCGACGCAGACATCGACGCCCGCACCCGCGGCCCCCGCGGCACCCCCTCCTCCCGCTCCGTCCTCACCCTCGTCATCGCCGTCCCGCCCGCGGAGACCGGATGATTCTCCAGAGAGCGACGCGGACGAGGCACTCCTCATTGAGGACATCCTCACCGCCCGGACATACTACGATGTGCTTGGACTTTCCGGCAGCCGGCGGCGCGATCCCGCCCAGTTCGAGGAATCGGAGATCCGCCGACTGTACCTGAAGAGGAGCCGCAAAATTCACCCGGACCGGCACGGGAACTCTCCGAGGGTTGGTGACGGTCCCGCCGGCCCAACGATACCGACCTAACTTGACCTCCTCGCCATCCTTGTCCTCTCTCTCCATACCTCTCGCCATCCTTTTCCTCTCTCTCCATACCTCTCTTTTTCTCTCTTATCACCTCTCAACCAGGCTACCGAAGCGTTTCAGCGGCTTGCGGCTGCGTATGAGACGCTCCGCGACCCGAAGAAGCGGAGACTGTACGACCTGCAGGGCGAACGAGGGACGTTCACCGCCTCCGGGGAGGAGACCTTCAGTGCGGCGCTGGGCCAGCTCGTGGAGGAGTTCTTCAGCGGGAACTTTGACCAGATTCTGTCCGTGGTGGAGCTGATGAGGAGGACCAACCCGGAGCTCAACATCTCCCAGGAGGCTGTGCACGAGTTTCTGTCGAAGCTCCGCGAGTACTTCCTGAACAGCTCAAAAGCCTGGGACGCGTGCCGGAACGAAATCTTCCGGCTCATGGAGCTGCAGGCCACCTTGCGGGAGCTTTCGTACTGGGACCTCACGGGGCGCGCTCGCGTCGCCACCCACTTGGCGCGAATCATCGTGCAGATCCCGTTACGCATGCGGGACGCGTGGGAGAACGAGGGGCGGACCAATTCGTCGGGGAGCGACGGCGAGTCGGAGGCCAGTCCATCTTCGGGACAGAGCTCCAAGGGGAGCTACCTCGGCGGCGCGTTTGGCAACGCCTTCTGGGTCATTCTTGGCCTCGTGGACAGGAGCTGCGAAAACGTGGACTGGGTCCTTTCGAGCCAGCCCTGGACGGCGATCCGTGGCCTCACTTTCAGCTCGGCGTACCAGATGGGGACGCAGTGGTTCAACGGCACGCGCGGCAGGCTGACTGCATGGTAGAAGCAGGATTGGGATGGTTGTCGATTCTTTCGCTGGGTATTGCTGATTCTGATCATCCATGATGTAGTCATGCGCTCTTTCGCAGATGGTAGAGGCCAGAGAACGGAAGGTGTCTCACTCGCCGTGCTACTCGGATGTCCGCCCCGAGATTGATTCAGGCGAAGTAGCGGGGAAAGGAGGATCGGGGGTTCCCGACGCGGACGCCTCCGGCCGAGCGGTCGGCCTTGACTTGTTTACGCCGTCAAAATGGCAGTTCCCCTTGTCCCCGTCGCGGCCTTGGCCGTTGCCAGCATCATCATCGCTTTGGGTCTCCCTCTCTGGCTCGCAATAGCCGCCGGGCTCGGTGCCCTCGCCGCGTTGACGCTTGCGACGGAGGGCTCGAAATGGAGTTGGTGACGGAACGTGGCCGCGTCCGGAGAGAAACCGACGGTTGGGGCACCAGGTGTCATCAGTCCAACGGAATGGCGAGAGTTTCCATTGACCCAGAAGACGCAGTTGAGTCCGAACACGGCAAAGTGGGGTGCGCGAAGGAGCCAGGTGACACCGTCTGACCCTCCGGACCCAAGGTACCGCTTCGCCTTGCCAAGACCGGACGCTTCCCTGGGCCTTCCGATTGGGCAGCACATCTCTCTCGCTGCCGAGATCGACGGGAAGGAATGCTTCCGGAGCTACACACCGGTCACGCTCAACGACACGAAGGGCTATTTTGAGCTGGTGGTCAAGACGTACCCGACGGGCAACATGTCACGCTATCTCGACCAGATGAAGATAGGAAGCTCCATCAGGGTGCGCGGGCCCAAGGGGAACATGATATATCGGGCCAATATGGTCGCGGAGTTGGGCATGATCGCCGGCGGAACCGGCATCACTCCCATGTACCAGGCAAGGCCGCCAGGAGCCTCCGCCCAACGACGCTGACGGTAGCTTCTCAGGTTGCCCTGGCGGCGCTGCGGGAAGAGAAGGATCTGACCAAGATCAGCCTCATCTACGCCAACAACACGGCCGAGGACATCCTTCTGCGGGAGGAGCTGGATGCCTTGGCCCAGGCACATCCGGATCGTTTTCGAGTCTACTATGTACTGCTCGAGGTCGGTGTGGGCTTCTAGTCGTTTGCACGACGTTCTGAGCCGGGCTGTCGACTCCAGGCACCAAAGGGATGGCAAGGCGGCGAGGGTTTCGTCACCAAAGACATGGTTGCGGAGCGACTGCCGAATCCGACCTCCAAGTGCAAGATCCTGATTTGCGGACCGCCGCCGATGGTCAAGGCAATGACCGGACACTGCGCTGCCCTCGGATTCCCTCCGGCGCAGGCGGTCAGCAAAGTCGACGACGTCGTCTTCAAATTCTGACCAGAAGGGCGCACCTGCCGGCGATACAACGTCCGTGCAAAGACCGAAGGCTCCAATGGGAGCGCTCGGCCTCTGCAGGCAACATGGGTATGCTTGACCGTGGTATAGTATAGATCAACCGCTGCGAAGGGCAGGTTCCATGAGCGTTGTAGAGGCAGGCGGTCAAGGAGAAGAAACCAACTAATTCAGCCGGAAAATGTCGTTGAACAGGAAGAACTGGTTCGGTCCCTGGGACACGAGCTGGAACGCCTGGGAAAAGTTCATGGGGTTCGACTCCCCATCCACCTGGCGCCGACGGCCCCGCAAGCCATGGTCAGCTCCCCTGGATCCCGGTCCGGAAACGATCGGCGGCCGTACCAGCAGCTGGCCGGTGACGAGCACAATCATCCCCGTGCCCTCAGGATTCGAGGGCTGGGCATCCAAGGACGTAATCTTGTGCTGGATTTGCGCAAAAGGAAGAGACTGGCGATGGCCGTTGTCTGAGCCGCTTTCCAGGAGGGAGAAGGGTCGCGTCGTACCACGAGCTTCTCCACGATTCGGTCGACGCCCAGCACCTGCTGCCCTTCCCACGTCAGCATCGAGTTCTCTTTCTGTCGGAGCCACAAATCAGACGCGACGGCACGCGTCTTGCCGAGCAAACGCGTACGTAGAGACCCCTGAGCTGCGACCGGTCCGTCTTGAAGAGCTCATAGTAGTACGTCGTGAAGCTCGAGGCGATTGCTGCCCGACCAACAGAGCTCGTAAAGCACGGATCGCATCGTTCCCGCAGCTCCGAGTACCTGCCGGGTCGGCCATGGTCGGAATCCGCGTCAGTGAGGCCGCCGCTGGGCCGCCGCAAACCCTTTCGTCGTTTCTCGCACGGCAGGCCCCGGATGGACCGCGATGATATAGCAAGCCAGCCCGACGATGGCTCGCGGTACGACGATGGGAGGAGCTCGGTTATGGGCGGTGGCTACGGAGAGATCTCGGACCGCTTGAACGGGCTGCGGCTGAACGAAGGAGACGAACTCGATCTGGTGCGGGATGAGGACGCTTGGAAGGATCTCCCGGCCCATGCCTGCAGGTAAGATCTTTCGGATCTCTCTTTGGAAGCTGGCTCGAGCGCTTGCCGGTTCGGGGATCCAGGTACTGCGGGATCCACACGGCTTCGTCGGTGGTCAAGTGCGCGACCTGCTCCAAGTACTTCTGCAACGGCCGGGGCAGCACGAGCGGGTCCCACATCATAAACCACCTCGTGAAGTCGAAGCACAAGGAGGTCTCTCTCCACCCGGAGTCGCCGCTGGGGGAGACGCTGCTCGAATGCTACAACTGCGGCTGTCGCAACGTCTTTCTCCTCGGGTTCATCCCGGCCAAGAAAGACACCGTGGTTGTGCTGCTCTGCCGGTGAGCCCCGGCATCCCTTGGGAATTGACTTCTCTTGATGACGTGTTTTCAGGCAACCGTGCGCTGCCATTCCGTCGACCAAGGACATGAACTGGGATCTAGCACAGTGGTCGCCGCTCATTGAGGACCGTGCTTTTCTCCCTTGGCTGGTGAAGGTGCCTTCGGAGCAGGAGCAGCTCCGAGCGCGCCACATCACCAACAGCCAGATCACGAAGCTCGAGGAGCTGTGGAGGGAGAATTCCGAAGCGACGGTGGAAGATCTGGAGAAGCCGGGGATCGACGATGAGCCGCAGCCGGCCCTCCTTCGTTATGAGGACGGCTACCAGTACCAGAACATCCTGGCACCCTTGGTGAAGCTCGAGGCCGACTACGACCAGCGCACGAAGGAGTCGCAGACGCAGGACGACGTTGTGGTCCGCTGGGACATGGGCCTGAACATGAAGCGGGTTGCCTACTTCCTGCTACCCAAGCTCGAGCAGGGGGACATCAAGCTGGCTGTCGGGGACGAGCTGGTTCTCAAGTACCGCGGCGAGTTGCACGCGCCATGGGAAGGGAATGGCAACGTGGTCAAGATTCCAAACAGTGCGTTGCTGTGTGACCATCACCGCCCCGCTTTGCGCTCACTCTTCCGTAGACATGTCAGACGAGGTTGGGCTGGAGCTGCGGCGGGCCGACAAAGCGCCTACGGACTGCACGCACAACTTCACGGTCGACTTCGTGTGGAAGTCTACGCCCTACGACCGCATGCAGGCGGCGCTGCGTTCCTTTGCGGTCGATGAGACCTGCATCAGCGGCTACATCTACCACCGGATTTTGGGTCACGACGTGGAGCCGCAGGCGATCCGCGCGCAAATGCCGAAGCGGTTCTCGGCGCCGAATTTGCCGGAGCTGAACCACTCTCAAGTTTACGCGGTCAAGAGCGTGCTGCAGAAGCCATTGTCTCTCATCCAGGGTCCGGTAAGCCTCGCCGCGCTTCATTTCCTGTCGAGCCTCCGTTGATTGCGGGCCCTTCGTCTCCGTTAGCCCGGCACGGGAAAGACGGTGACATCTGCGACCATCGTCTACCACCTGGCGAAGCAGGGCAGCGGACAAGTTCTGGTCGTCGCGCCGTCCAACGTGGCCGTCGACCAGCTGACCGAGAAGATCCACAAGACTGGACTCAAAGTGGTCCGCATCATGGCGAAGAGCAGGGAAGCCATCGACTCGTCCATAGGCTTCCTCTCGCTTCACGAGCAGGTGCGGGCGCTGGACACGAATCCGGAGCTGCAGAAGCTCGTCCGTCTGCGCGAGGAGCTGGGAGAGCTCAGCGCTGCGGACGAGAAACGTTACAAGTCCCTGGTCAGGGCGGCAGAGAGGGAGATTCTCGACAGCGCGGACGTCATCTGCTGCACCTGTGTCGGGGCCGGGGAGCCCCGTCTGAGCAAGCTTCGCTTCCGATGTGCCCTCGTCGACGAAGCTACGCAAGCGGCCGAGCCGGAGTGCTTGATTCCGCTCGTGCTCGGGATCAAGCAGGTCGTCCTCGTCGGCGACCACCAGCAGCTGGGACCGGTCATCATGAACAAGAAGGCGGCGCGCGCGGGCCTGAACCAGTCGCTTTTCGAGCGCCTGGTCCTTCTCGGTGTGCGGCCCATACGCCTTCAAGTCCAGTACCGAATGCACCCGTGCCTGTCGGAATTCCCATCCAACATGTTCTACGAAGGGAGCTTGCAGAACGGCGTCACGCAGCAGGAGCGCATCAGGAAGAACCTCGACTTCCCCTGGCCCATCACCGAACTTCCGATGCTCTTCCACGCCTCGTTCGGGAGCGAAGAAATCTCGTCGTCGGGGACGTCGTACCTGAACCGCACGGAGGCCGCCAACGTCGAAAAGATCGTCACGCGGCTGTTCAAGTCCGGTGTGACCCCCGGCCAGATCGGCATAATCACGCCTTACGAGGGGCAGCGCGCCTTTGTCGTGCAGTACATGCAGTTTAATGGCACGATGAAGAAGGAGATGTACAAGGAGATCGAAGTCGCCAGCGTGGACGCCTTCCAGGGCAGGGAGAAGGACTACATCATTCTGTCTTGCGTGCGATCCAACGACATCGGCACCATTGGCTTCTTAAGCGAGCCTCGTCGTCTCAACGTGGCGCTCACCCGGGCCAAGTACGGGCTCATCATCCTGGGCAACCCGAAAGTCCTCAGCAAACACCCGCTTTGGTATCAGCTGCTCACGCACTTCAAGGAGAAGGGTGTCCTGGCCGAAGGTCCGCTCAACAACCTCAAGATCAGCGTCATCCAGTTCAGCAAGCCGCGCAAGCCGAGGGAGGATCGCACCAGGCGGTACTGGGACGCCGGCCAGTATGCGAGGGCTCCGGTGGCGGCGGATTGTAAGGATGTCCGTGTCTATTTGCGGTCGGCGCTGACCCATACACTCCACAGACCCGCGATCCCGCCCCTTGCCTTCCATGCAGCCGAGCGTGCACGACCCGATGTCGTACATCGATTCCGCCCGCAGCTTCAACTACCAGATGAACAGGAACGCGCTCATTCCGCCCGCTGCTTGGACCCAGGACTACCCTGGCCTCGCGCAGGCCGCGATGCGCAAGTTCGCCCTGCCGCGGGGGCCGGGCTCGGTCGTGTCGCAGTCGGGGCACAGTGCGCTCTCGAGCGCAAATGGGTACGGCAGCGTGAGCCAGAACCAGTACGAGCGGATCTACGGCTTCGGCCCGAACGGGCTGCCGTACGGCGACTATGAAGAGGACTACGACGACTACAAGTCGCAGAGCGACCTGTACGAGTTCCTCGAGAACCGGTCGCAAGTCAGTCAAGGTTATGGGCGCCGCGTCGGGTCTGCTGCCTTTTGCTCACACGCGCCTATCAGATGTCACGAGGTTCTAGTTGCCGTCTTCGTGGATGGCCCTTCGGCCTGTTCTCCCAGTCACCGCTCGATGCGACGACGGCCCCCAGGGGCGCGACGCGCAGTCAATCGTACAGCTTGCCTGTCGTTTGGCGATCCTGCTGCCCGGCTACTGCAACTCGGTCAGCACCGACCAGGGGAGCGCCGCGTGCGGATCTGATCTCCGCCCCGAGGATCCGGTCTGGCGAGATCGACCCAGCGTGATCGGATCCCATCGGGCGGGGTCTTTTTTCTTGGCATTACTGCGGGAGCACCTAGTGATTAGGTCCTGTAGTGAACGTGCCAACAGATCACCGTTCGTCGAAGGGTGACGGGCGGGCGGGCGGTGTCTTCATTCAGTGCGGCGGTTGGGGGCGGCGGCCACTACCGAAAACGACACCCCAACGATGGCGCGCGCGGCGATGCGTGATGCGGCATGGCTGCGCGCCGCGTTGCCATCGCAGACTCTCCTCGCCGCGGCGATCCCGTCTCGGGGCGCGGGGCGGCGATGCCTGGACGGCGCCGCCGGCTCCGCGCTCGTGTGGTGCCATGGACTCTTTGGACGGCGGGACGCCGCATCTTGCGCGCCGCAGCGATGCGCATCTCAATGTTGCGGGGCGCCGAGGCATTTCTCGACCTCCCCCGTGTCCGCGGCGACCACGGACGGCGCGGGCGTCTCGTCTGTTTACACCCCGACCAAGACGCGACGAACGGGCCTCGTCGCCACCAAGAAGGGGATGATGACATACTTCGACGAATGGGGCCAGCAAATTGCCGTCACCGTGCTCAAGGTCGGCGCGTCTCGTCCGCCGTGGCCGGGCAGCTTCTCACCCGCTTCCTTGCAGGTCGAGAGCAACCACGTGATCGACCTCGTCCCCCGCGGGGACGGCAAGCACACTCTGGTGCAGATTGGCGCCGTGAACGAGACGCGGAGGCGGATCAAGCGGTCCCGGAGGAGAATCTTCCAGCGCGTGGGCGTCGCGCCCAAGCGCGTGTTCGCCGGCTTCTCCGTGACGAACGACGCCATCCCGCCCGTTGGTGAGTGTCCTGGCGTTAGCTCAACCCGACTAGAGCTAAGAAGGCGGCAGGCACCGAACTCACGGCGGCGCACTTTGTCGCGGGGCAATATGTCGATGTCAAGGGCCGCAGCAAAGGCAAGGGGACGCAGGGTGTTATGAAGCGCTGGGGCTTCAAGGGTCTCCCGGCTTCGCACGGTGTCTCTCTCAAGCACCGGTCGGGGGGTTCCATTGGAGCGAACCAGGATCCCGGGAGGGTCTGGAAGGGGAAGAAGATGGCGGGCAAGATGGGGAACAAGAGCAGCGTTGCTCTAAGTCTCAAGGTGGGATCGCCCGCGTTTTCTTCGAGGCCGAGTAGCTCACGGTTTCTCAGGTGATCAAGATCGACAACCACTTGAACGTGCTCTACGTCAAGGGCGCCGTCCCCGGCTCCAAGAACAAGGTCGTCAAGATTCGGGATGCTATCCGCAAAACCTGGCGCGGCGAATGCTTCCCTGCCGGTGCCACGGTCCCCGTGCCGACGGCCTCCGCCGGTGCGCGCAGGATCCGCGAGGTTCTCGCGCCGCAGAAGGTCGGACGGGACCCTCTCTTGGTGAAGGAAGAGTGAAGCTCGATCGAACTAATTACAAGGCGCAAGAGGCTAGCGGTCTAAGTCGGTGTATGGCTTCTCAAGCGGATGATGTTTCCTCTCCCCACGCCGCCCCCTGGTCCGCGAGGACCTTGCAGAACTTCTCCGCCTCTGCGGTATCGAAGCACCTCATCAGGTACACGACCTTGGACGCGGCCGATTCGGCCGCAGCGGCGGGGCCGTGGGGGCTTCCCAGGGCGGCCCTGCCGCGCTTCTTGTTGACCGGCGTCGTCGCCGCGTTCTCCTTGTCGCCATCGACTTCGGAGCCCAGGGCGATCGCCACCACGTTGCGCTCCCGCTCCGAGACCTCCTCTCCCGGCGCCGGGTTCTGCCAGGGCAGGTTCGTGCGCCTGACGGAGCACTGCGCGATCTCGAGGTCCAGCAGGCACTCTGTGGCCTTCTCGTCCGACGACCACGTCACGCGCTGGTTGGGCAGCACGACCGCGTGGCCGGTGCCCATCCTTGGGGGAATTACGGAGGGATCTGCGGGCGTCCCGTCGGACTCCATCTTCCAGACGACGACGCGGGTGCGGAGCAGGTATGCTGGCGGGCGCCGCGAGTGCCTCGATCCGTCGGGGTTGGCGGCGCTGCGCCTGCGCCGCTTGCTCATCATTCCGCCCTCGCCGTCCTCGTAGTAGCTCCCCACGGAGGACGTCGGAGAGAGCAGATCGAGCCCCGGCTGCGAGTCCGGCTCGGGCATCGGTTGGGGCGGGTGCGGCCGGGTCGCGGAGCGCATGCTCGCCTGCGCCCGCAGGCCGGCTTTGGGCGTGCCGGTGGCCGCATGCGGCGCCGGCGACGCCTTGTAGGAGCCAAAGTCCGAGTTGTTCGGCTGCTGGGGCCGCCGATTCTCGCGCTGCGGGGCGCGCTCGGTCCCCATGGGGGAGGCGCCGTGAGCTTGCTGCCTCGGGGCCGTGGCCAGGGCATGCTCGATGACGGCGGCAAATGCGTCGAGCTTGGCGACAAAAAACTGCGAGACCTTCTCGACCGCATCCAGCGACGCCGAGGCGTCGATCCCGCCGGGGGAGAACGAGTCCATGGTCCCGGCGATGAGGGTGCGGAAGCGCGGACCGATCGCCAGGTGGAAGCCGGTGATCTCGGCAAAGAAGCGAGCCCACTGGGATGCGAGCACCTGCTCCTGGCCGAGGCTGACGATGGTGGCGTTGTACGCGGCCGACACCTGTTCGGCTTCGATGGCGTGGGCCTTGATCATGTCGTAAGGCAGCGTGTCCTGCCTGAAGAGGCCGAGCACGGCCAGGAAACTCTTGAGGGTGTCCCTCAGGTGGCAGGTCTGGCCGTTGAGCCTCTGCACCATGGCTGCGATCCTCTGGTGATCGGGCTCGATGGCGGCGATCTTGTGCTGCTCCACGACCTTCTTTGCGCTCATGACGGCCCCTCGCGGCGCCGAGTGCTGCGCGTTGGGTGTGCCCGCCATGGGGACCTCGTGCGGCTGGAGCTCGCGGAACGGCTGGCGCCGCGGGGGCGGCTGCTGCGGCTCGGCGGGGGCAGGAGCTTCGCTGATGTACTGGTGCGTCTCGATGCGTGCTTTGGGCTGGGCCTGGGGCCGCGGGGTCTCGTTCTCGATCCACGCCTCGGACGAGGTGGGCGGCGCGTTGCGGGACTCGGGGCTCGGCGCCCGGGGCGGGCTGCTGGCGGTGGGGATCTGCCTGCTCTTCATGACCGCGTTCTGCCGCGCGCGGCCGCGGTTCGAAGTCTTGTCGCGCTTGGAGGTTGCCGGGTGGTCGCGGTCCGACGCGGGTTCGCGGGGCGAGGTGAACGGGCCGGGGTCTTGCACGGGGAGGTGGATCGGGTCCGAGTCCGGGACCGAAGCGAGCGAAGCGGTGTTATCGGAGCTCGCTGCGCCAAAGGGGCGAAAGGTCTCGGGCTGGAGGTCCGTCGTCAGCGCGGCCCGTGCGTGCGCCGCGATGCAACCTGCCTCGTACTCGTGCGCCTCGGCGGCTCCGCGGCCCTTGGACCTGGTGGTCCTGCTCTGGCTGGATCTGGAGTTGCATGCAAAAGGGTGAGCGGCGGCGTGGCATGGCGGCACCTGCAAGACTTCACCTCGTCGCACTGTCCTTGACGTCCGATGCGGGGCCCCTTGCCGTGCCGTCCCCGGACGACGGATCCCCTGCGCCCAGCACCTTGGCCTCTCCGGTGACAAAGTTGAACGAGATCCCGGCGGCGGGGCCGGCCTTTGCCGGCGCGAGGGCCGGTGCCGGGCCGGCGAAGAAGCCGGAGCCGGGGGCGAAGCCGCCCAGGCCGCCGAGCAGCCCGGGTGCCGGAGCGGGGGCGGGGGCGGGGGCGGGGGCCGCGTGCGCATGCGTCTCCGTGCGCCTCCGCCGCGCGACCGGCGAGGCGTCGGGCTCCTCGGCGCCGCTTGTTGCGCCGTCGTCGTGGCGGCGGGTGCGGCGCGCGCGGCGCGCGGACGACGGCGGCGACGTGTCCGCCGGCTCGTGCCCGCCGCGCAGCCGGCTGAAGGCGTCCGCCGCGGGCGACGTGGCCGTGCGCGAGCCGCCGAGCATCGCGGGGGTCTGTTGTGGGATTCGGCTGAGTCGCGACGCCCGCTCGCGCCCAAAAGTGATCACCTGAAGCCCCTCCTGCACGCTACCTCATCGTCAGTGGCATCCAGGGAGCAGGGTGGTGCTGCGAAGAAAATGGGGGACTGATGTCGGGCCGCTTCGGGGGTCGGACCGGGGTCAGGCGCACCGCGGGGACGGGCACTGTGGCCCAGGCTGCACCAGCGTGATCTAGCCCGCCGACCGCTAGACTACGAGCACTGTACACGCATTATGAGTCCTTGGAAGTGCTTCCGCGGGTCCCGACACCCAGTCCCGGAAAGAGATTCGTCGGGCGGAGCGGGCCGGTGTCGCGCCCGATCGCGCACAAACAATCCAAACAATAACCGCGGGGAGCCGTGCGGGCGATGGAGGACGGGTTCCGGTTCGCGCACCCGGCGGGCAAGCGCAAGCCGGCCGACGAGCGCGGCGCGGGCGCTGCGAAGAAGCGCGCGTCGCTGTCGGCGTCGCTCGCGCGCCGCGTCGCGTTCCTCGTCGCGCAGGCCGCGCCGCCGCCGCGCAACGTCGACGCCGCGCTCGCCGCCGTGCGCCGCGCAGACCCGTCGCTGAAGCGCAAGCCGGACCGCACGCTGCGGGCCGCCGTGGAGGCGGCGCTGGGCGTGGGCCCCCCGGCGGACGCCTCGGACGGCGCATCGGCCTCGGACGACGACTCGGGCGCGGAGCTGGACAGGCCGCGGGAGGGCGCCGACATGCTCAACAGGTCGCTGATGGGCATGTACGCCAGGGCGGGGCCGGCTGCGGGCTCGCCCGGTCCGAAGCCGCCCAGCGGGGACGAGGGCCCCGACGCCGTGGAGATCGACGGCGAGGCCGCTCCGGCGGCTGACGGGCCGGAGGAGCCGGCGGTGGGCGCTGCGGACTTGATACGACATGGCCCGGACCCCGTGGCGCCCGCCCCAGCACGGACGAGCACCCCGAGCCCGCCCGGCTCCGGGCTTCCCCCGGCTTCGGCGCCCAACTCCGCCCCGCGGCGCGAGGCACGGCGGCAGAGGGAGCCCGGGGCGCTTCCCTCGGCAAAGAGCCGCGCCAACCTGGCCGCGAAGCACCCTCCGCCGACCACGCGGCTGCGCGACATGGGCGGCATCGAGAACCTCATCCCCGAGATCCTGCGCGTCATCCTGCTCCCTTTCCAGCACACGGAGATCCACACGCATTTGGGGATCACTCCGCCCCGGGGAGTGCTGCTGTACGGGCCGCCCGGTTGCGGCAAGACATTGCTGGCCAACGCCATCGCGGGGGAGCTGGGGGTGCCCTTCATCAACATCTCGGGGCCGAGCGTGGTCGGCGGCATGAGCGGCGAGTCGGAGAAGCGGATACGGGAGATTTTTGACGAGGCAAAGGTGTGCTGCGACGGCCGTGCCCCTGCGCGGACCGCCCTTCTCACTCCGTTGCCGCAGGAACTCGCCCCCGCCATCCTGTTCTTCGACGAGATCGACGTCATGTGCCCCAAGCGCGAAAACGCCACGCGGGAGATGGAGCGCCGCATGGTCGCCCAGTTCCTCACCTGCATGGACGAAATGGACCCGGAGCGCACCGACGGCCGGCCCGTCATCGTGCTTGGCGCCACCAACCGCCCCGACGCCCTCGACCCCGCGCTGAGGCGGGCAGGCAGGTTCGACAGGGAGATGGCGCTGAGCATCCCCGACGAGGCGGGGCGGAGGAGGATCCTCGGGGTGCTGTGCAGCCGGATGAAGCTGGGCGGCGGGGTCGCGCCCGAGGTGCTCCTGGACAGGCTGGCAAAGATCACGCCGGGTTACGTCGGCGCGGACCTCGTGAGCCTGTGCTCCGAGGCCGGCTCGGAGGCCGTGGGAAGGATCTACCGGCAGGTCCTGGGCGGGGAAGCCGCGATGGACATTGACTCCAGCGGGGCTGCGGCGGGTGACGCGTCCGGGGACCTGGTGGAGCACTTTCTCCGGACGCACCCCGAACCGCTGACCGAGGCGGAGCTGGCACCGCTCGCCGTGACGGAGGAGGACTTTCTCAAGGCGGTCAAGAAGGTGCAGCCCTCGTCGAAGCGCGAGGGCTTCGCGACCGTGCCGGACATTAGCTGGGACGACATTGGTGCCCTCACCGCGGTGCGGGAGGAGCTGCGGATGTCGGTGGTGGAGCCGATCCGCCACCCTGAGCTCTTCAAGAGCGTCGGCATCGTCGCGCCCATGGGCGTCCTCATGTACGGGCCGCCCGGGTGCGGCAAGACGCTCCTGGCAAAGGCCGTCGCGAACGAGAGCCACAGCAATTTCCTCAGCGTCAAGGGGCCCGAGCTGCTCAACAAGGTGGGATTGCTCGTTCTGCTCGTTCTGGAGACCGCCAGATTGCTAAGCTCCCTTCAGTACGTTGGCGAGAGCGAGCGCGCCATCCGCCAGGTGTTCCTGCGCGCCCGGGCGTCGGCGCCGTGCATCATTTTCTTCGACGAGCTTGACGCGCTCGCGCCGACGAGATCCGGCGAGTCGGATGTGGGTGGCGTGCCTTTGGCTGGTGCGTTCCTGGCCTGACTGCGATCACATGGCAGTCGCAATCCACCGCCAGGCTGGTCAACACGCTGCTCACGGAACTCGACGGGATGACATCTCGCGGCGGTGTCTTCGTGATTGCGGCCACGAACAGGCCCGACATGATCGATCCCGCCATGCTCCGCCCAGGCCGCCTTGACCGGGTCCTCTACGTCGACCTGCCGAACGCGCAGGAGCGCGTCGAGATCCTCAGGACCGTCACGCGCACGACCCCGCTGGATGCCGAGGTGGACCTGGTGCAGCTGGCGTCCGATCCGCGATGCGATGGCTTCAGGTTGGTACGGAGGGTGGCGTTGCGCAGGCGGGCAGGCCGCTCACCCGCTTTCTTGCAGCGGCGCCGATCTCGCGGCCCTCGTCAGGGAGGCCGCGATGAACGCCTTGAGATCCGAGTTTCCGGACCTGGCCGTGACGGGCGAGGTGCATCCGGCCGCCCTGTCGGTTTGTCACAGGCATTTCGAGGCGGCTTTCGCGAAGGTCGGCCCGAGCGTCTCCAAGAAGGTACGACCGGATTGTGCTCGACCGAGCCGTTGGCCGACGTTTTCGCCTCTGCCGACCAGGATTATCGCATCTACAAGGCACTTTCTCGCCGTCTGGCCGGGCGGTCGAGACTCGCTCCGCAGGCGGCCGAAGATGAAACCTCCGATCCGCAAGCAGCCGCTGCGCCGGAAGTGTAATATCCGGGCAATGTAGATTGCATTAGCTTGGCTAGCGCGGCAGTCCATGCACTCATCCGGTCTCCGACTGAGCGGGGCTGGGGGGAGTTGATCTTGTGGCGGCCGCGAACGAGAGCCGACCACACAAAGTCTTCTGGAATTTAGAGGTGTCCCCCTTACGGGCGGCGGTTGTGGGCGCTTGTGGACTCGGTAAGCAGGACTCTCCGCACGTCGCAGCGGGCGGCAGCGGGTGGCAGCGGTGACCGGGCGCGCCGGGACCGGGCCGCGCCCGCCACGCCGCCGCGCGCTCCCGCGGCCGCCGAGCCGTCACTGACCCGATCTCTCCCGCCGCAGCGCGGAGCGTGTGCTGGGAGCTGCGGTGAGCGGGTCGGGGCCGGCGGGGAGCGCAGAGTCGTGGGAGCGGGGCCCCGACGGATGCGTTGAGCAATTATCACGAGGAGACCCGGCACGCGCCATGCTAGGGCGAAGGTACGGCGTCGCCGCGTCCGGTTCCGCGCCAACTTAGTAGCCTGACTGTCGTGCGGGCCCCCAGGGAGTCGGAAGGCGCGTCGCAGAGGACGGCCAATGTCTTGGCTCTTGCCCCCCACGAGCCCCCCTTCGCGGGCTTCGGCGGCAATGGACAAGCCAATTGCAGGACAGGGGACCGGTTCATGCCCACGGACTACCAGGTTCGCAGCCTCGCTTCCGTGCTGTATCGCATGTGACACCCGGTGCACGCAGGCTTGGGGCCCGCCGGCGGCCTCCAACAGCTTCGGCGGTTTCAAACAGAGCCCCCAGCTATCGCACGCGCAGCAACGTGCCGTACTGAGCAGTCCGGGATTCGGACCCGCGGGGCCGGAATACCTGGACGGAGACAACATGGACGACGGGGACTACGACATTGAGCAGGAGCTTGCGTGCGACGAGACCTTGGATTCGCCCGTGGAAACGGCGCACGCTAGTGCATTGGGGTTCGACTTTCGGCGCGGCACCGCTGGTTGGACGCGCATGCCGTCGCCGCCCCGATCCGCTGCAGCCACACCAAGCGACGGAGAATCCGACATGGAGCATTACGTCCGCCCCAAGGACCCCAAGCGAGGTCCTTTGCCCCCGTTGCTGACGCCGAACTCCAAGAACGGCACTGGTCGCAACACGCCCGACACTCCATTCCGTGAGCGCACCAGAATCCGACCAACCAAGTGCCGCGATCCTCGCCTCATGGGCAACCTGAAAACGGACGAGCAGGTAAAGCGCGCTGTTATTTCGAGCTTATCCTGCTATGAACCATGCGTGCACGCAGCGGCACCAACTGGAGCTACTGTTCGCCAACTGGATCTCGTTGCAGCGTGCGGAGGAAGCCATGCCGAACGTGGAGCTGTCGGGCTGCGGCACTCGCTTCTGGGGAATTCGTGCGATGCTCGTCAACTGGATCTGCGAGGTCGGTTGCACGTCCCACTCCCTGCTGTGGAGCTCTAATCTCCGTCCGCAACAGGTCTGCGTGGAATTCGGCTTCCGGCGTCAGACGTTCCATTCCGCGGTGAACCTTCTGGACCTGTTCTTCCACTACCATGAGCCGACCTCGGTCGACCCGGAAGATTACACGCATATCGGCACGGCGGTCGTGGATCTAGCGATCCGCAACGAGGTGAGAGTCATCTACTCGATCGCCGGTCGCATTGCTTGACCGTCGATTGGCGCAGGAAACGGACGAAGCCGCGGTGCGCGACTTTGAGATGAACTCGATGAAGCTGAACGGCGAGCAGTTCCTCAACCGGTGCGGAAAGTTCGTCAACCAGCTGCTGAAAGTGCGTCGCTCTTTTGCTTTCGGCGTCCGTGCAGGATCTGATCCTAGCCACTAGGATGCGGACTACTCGATCCACATTCCGACCGCTTACGAGTGGCTTCGGCTCTACTCGCAGCTCGGAGCTCTGCTCGAAGAGTCCCTTCCTTCCTACAACGAGGGCATCCACAGCTCAGACCGCAAGGACTGCAACCTCTGGGAACGCAAGTTCCAGCTGCAGCGTTTCCAGCTTGCTCTGCGCTACCTCGACGCACTCGTTCACCACGTGAAGAGCCGCCGTTTTCCCAACTCCCTCCTTGCTGCTACAATGTTCGCGTGGAAAATGGCCATGGGATCCCGTCAGTACAGCGGCCGTACCGAAATTGCATTCCCTGACTGCGACTCGTGCAGATCAACACTTGGAAATGTGCACCGGATACACGCAAGAGCAGATCCGAGACTGCTACGACTGGTTCGAGGAAGAGCTGCGCCCGCTCCTGGAGACGGGGGCCTCCCAGAGCGAGGACGTGTGGAGCGAGACGGCAGACGACGACGACGTCGTCCAGAAGATCAATCCCATGAACATGCACATTGTGGTGGGTTCTTGAAGAGGTCGACGACGGAGCCACGTTGATGGATGATCTCAGCTCGAGGCATGGGGATTGGACGGAAGCGAAGACACTTCGGCGGAGGAAGAATACGAAAGTGAAGAGTACGAGTGATGGAATCTTGGAGCTGATCACGTTCACGACAATGGTCGGGAAGTCCCGCCTCACAATGCACCGCAATCAACTGTAAACTCGTGGCTTCGGCAAGGCGGTTGTTGGGTTCTGTTGTATCTCACAAAGAAGATCTTGGATTCAGAAACAGACTACACATTGACCACATGCGCATGCATCAGTCCGGTCACGACGGCCGGTTGGCTTCTGCTACCAGGGTTTGTAGCCACCGCTGCTTGTCCTCAGTGCTCTCGCAAAGGACGAGCTGCGGTTTCTGCTGAGCAATTAGCTTCAAATGTTCGCACAGATGCCGGCTGCGCCGCAGGCATGCATTCCTGTGGAAGACGGTGGAGCAATCTAGGAGGGAACAATGAGTTGGGACTTCGCAGCAGGAAACTGGGGACTCACCGTCGCAGCAAACTGCATGGCCGTCTTCCAAAATCAGCTGCTGACAGTGATCGCATGTCCTTGAGTGATCGCCCAGGGCGACCTTCGGAAAACCGTTCCTGATGTTGTGTGAGGCTTCCAGGAACGAGCTATAAAGCTTGGGGCCAACGGCTTCGAGCAATGCAAGTCGAGACAGGACAACGGCGTCCTGCTCCTGCGACGCCTGTGTGCCAGCGTGGTCAGGTTGGCGGCCAGCGGGCACGGCCTGGGTCGACACTTACCGATTTAAGGACGTTGATGTCCCGTTCGATTCTTCCGATGTCTGACTGCATCTTCCAAACAGTCAGCGCTGCGTCCTCCGTGACCATAGCACGGGATGCGCGCTTGTAGGTTTCGAGCATCTGCCTCTCTGAGGCGAGCTTCTCTGTGAGAACCTTGATCATGCTCTCCTTGCGCGCCTGGAAGGGTGTTAATCGCGATTGACGACGTTTACGTCGACGGCGCACCTCGTCGACAGATCGCGCCAGCCCTTCTTGAATCCTGAGCAGCAGATCGCGCTCCTCGTTCAAGATCTGAATTCGCCGCCTGGCGACTTCCGATTCCACCCCGGTCAATCGGCGGAGCTCCGCATCAAGAGAATGAATATCGGCTTGCACAGAGTCGGGCGTGCACAATGTGGTTTCGAAATCCTTGGTCGAGGGTGATAAGAAGGGCGAAGCAAGCGCGCCTCATGCGAGCTACCTTTCGACTTTCCAGCTTCTTGCCATGGCAGTAGACGATGCGAACCATGTTTGAAATCATATGGTCCGGTAGCTTTGTATAGTCTGCTGGTCTTACTGCCCGCACGTGGAAAAGCGGAGACCTGGAATGTTGTTCCCGTCAGAAAGGTGCAAGGCTTCCGCGAAGGCACTGCAGACCTGACTGCCCATGAGTCGGCAGCTTGTGCAGATACGTTTCCGAAGTCCGCCTCGCTGCTCAAGACCATGACCTCATTACCCCTCAACCGCAGCCACCTCGCTTCAAGTCGGACGCTCTTCTTGGTCATGAACTTGTCGGACTTGACGAATTGCACCTTTAGTGCCGGGAGAGGATCCGTCTTGTACTCGATCGCTTGATGACAGACGGAGTCAATCAGTTGCGAACCAAAAGCGTCTCGGGACGACTCACGAGCGATAGAAGTTGGGGAGTCGGAAGAGATTGCTGAAGTCACCGAAACGGCGCTGCTGCTCATTCTCCTAGTACGTGGGAGAGTTCGCACGATGCTCTGCTCGCTCATCTCTGACTTGGCATCATCAAGCTCTCCTGGCGGAGCCTCGGCTTCTTCATCTCGTTCTGGTATCGGCCGGCTGGACGCCTTCCTCCCCTCGAACATGCGGAGGCCGAAGCGGCTCTTGAACGAATCGCGCTTCTTGACGGATGCTGGTCGCTGTTGCAGCTGATGCTCCGCGGTAGGGCTTGGAGACGGCGGGGTAGTAGGGCTTAAAGACTGAACGGCCAGAGCCTGAAGCTCTGCAATTCGCTTGGCGAAAGCCTCCCGTTCTATGCTGGCCGCGACAAGCTCGTTCAACTTGAGCTCCAGCTGAATCTTGCACGAGCCGAGTTCCGCCTCCAGTTGGCGCACCTTGGTGTTCAGGTCCGCATTATCCGCGGCACTTTGGTCCCATTCCGCAGCGTGCGCGCTCAGGAGCTCCTGACGTTCGGTCTCCAGCTCGTTCACGCGGTTCTCGACGAGCCGGAGTTTCTGCTCCTGGGCCTTTTCAGTCCCGAATGCATCCTGCAGCTTCGTTTGCAGATCGCTTGAAGCCAGCTGCAATTCCGCGACAGTTGCCCTGGCTTTATCGCGCTCGTCTCGCATAAGGCGAAGTCGCTCGTCCGCCTGGGCTTTTGCTGCCTCTTGATGTGTTGCGTGGGCCTGCAGCTTGGCGGTCTTTTCTTCTGCAATCGTGAGCATCGCCTCGAGCTTGATGCGCTCCGCTTCCAGCGTCTTCGTAACGTCGTCCGTTTCCGATAGCTTATTCCGCAGCGCTTCCGAGGTTGTCTGCTCAATCCTCAGCGAATCTTGGGAGAAGGACAGCTGCAGGCGCAGCTCCTTGACAGTAGCTCGCGCATCGGCAAGCTCCGACTGCAGAGCCCGGACAGCATCCGTCTGTGTCCCTGCATCCAGCCGTGCTTCCGCAAGCCGCCTTTCGCAATCCGCGATGGCCTTTGTGCCAGCTGCCACTTGCGCTATCAAAGCAGAGCGTTCTGCATCGTCCGAAACTCGCGAGCGTCGAAGCTCCGCAAGGTCGCCTTCTCGTTCGGTCAAGCGCCGGCGAGCGTCGTCGAGAAGCGCCTGCAGCCCCGACGCGGCATCCTTGTCGCTCGAGAGCCTTTCGACTTCGGCAACCAGCTGCTCACCGCGAGCCATGGACTGAAGGAGCTGGGCCTTCGCAGAGTCAAGCTCGTTCACTGAGTTCGAAAGCTTGGACTGCAACTCCAAAACAGTCGCCTGCTCACCCGCGAGCAGCAACGTCACTCTCTCCTCACGTTCCTTCGTGGCATCGAGTGATTTGGAAAGCGAATCCACTCGCTCAGACAGTCCTTGCTTCTCGCTCTCCAGCGTCTCGCCCCTTCCCCTGGCCATAGCCAACTCCCGCAAGAGGGTTTGGACCTGTTGTTCCAAGGATCTGACCTGTGCATCGCTAGAAGCTCGTAAATCCGCCATCCTTTTCTCCACGTCGGCGAGGGCGGATGAAGTTGTGGCAAGTGACGTCTCCAGGTCAAGGCATCTTCGACGCTGCACCTCAAGTTCATTTGTGAGCTCTTTGAGCATGCCCTCGTCGGTTGCAGGAGATTCCAGCTCCTCCAGTACTTCCACGCGCCGCGCGAGGTCATCCTTCTCTCGCTGTGCGGCACGAAGTCGGCGGCGCAGGCTTTCCAGCTCCATTTCGGCATCGATCTTCTCCTTCTCGAGAGCCAGGTTCGATGCCTCGATGCCCTTGAGGCGGGCAAGCTGGGCAGTCAAGGTCGCAACGTTGTCCCCAAGGCTCTTGTTCGCAGACAGAAGTGCCTCGTTCTTCTGCTTCTCGTCCTCCAACGCCTTTCCGTCCGCCAGCGACGGCAAAGGAGGCAAGCCCGAGTCCACGATCTGGTCCCCCCAGACCAACTGTGGGGCAGGGTCCCGAAGGTAGGTGTACCCGACGAAGCGGAGATGTGCGCCCTGGTCGGGTTCGGAGGACCTCCACGGCTTCGTTTCCTGCCGGTTGGGGTTGAATTCCTCGTCTTCAAAGACGCAGAACTTGGTGTCCTCGGGTCCCTCCAACATCGGCACCCAAGGGGCAGCACCTAAACGTGAGCTGTCAGACCTCACACCGCGGTATGAGCGCCACGGACCCACGCGAGCGAAGCTTGTCCCAGTCCACATCCTTTAGCCACGCATGTGCCTTGACCTCATCTGGACCGTTTACCCCGAGGCGGGTTCTGCGATCCGAGAGAAGCTTGAGAACAAAGTCTTTGGCTTCGGGCGACAGGTTGCAGTCTTCCGGGAATTCGACCTGGATATGAATCTTAGAACATGGTGCGCATGTGCAGCGCCTCGCGCCTCGCCAACCTTGCTGTTCATGATCTCGTGGTAGATCTCCACCATCGAGTCGCCTTGGAACGGAACGTCCCCGCAGAGCAGTTCGTACGCCACTGCTCCGAGTGACCACCAATCGCACTCCGGGCCGTAATCTGGTTTTGCCTTTTCCAACGATTGCAGCACTTCGGGTGCGATGTAGTCTGTCAAGGTTTCGTTTGAGCGCTTTCCGGGGGTTTAGTCTGCGATGAGAATTACCGGGCGTGCCGATTGGGATGCCAATATTGGGCCTCTTGACATCGTCAAAGGTAACGCAGGAGCCGAAGTCGGCGAGCTTCACGTGGCCCTCCGAGTCCAATAGCACATTGTCGGGCTTCAGGTCGCTGGAGGGCCTCTCCTCAGAAGAAGCCAGCTAGAAGCAAAGATGCCCACTTACCGATGAATGTAACGCCTGCGGTGAAGCTCCCCGAGACCCTGTATGGTTTCAGCAATGTAGAACTTGACCTCGTCTTCCGTGAGGTAGTCCCCCTCCCCGCGCTCGTGACGGCCCATCGGCGAACGCAGCGTGCCTCCGGGAGCGTACTCCATCACGAGACAGAGGTGTTCGCTGTCCTGAAATGCTGCGTGCAACGTGGTGAGCCATTCGGAGGAGCTGGCGAGCGCCATGATGTTCCGCTCCTCCATGAAGAAGGCAGCCTGTAGGCACGGTCGGCACGGGCAAAAGACGACTGCCGCATCTCTCTCACCTCCGTGGAGCGCAAAACATCGTGCTTCTTGAGCTTTTTCAGGGCATAGTACTTTCCGTCGAGCCTGGATTTGACCAGGTAGACCTGCCAAGCGGGTTCGAGCTCTCCATGTCCGAGCAGGTCCAGCGTTTACTCACCTTTCCGACAGCGCCAGTGGCGAGAAGTTTTATCTGCTCAAAGTCGTTTGCATTCACGCGGACACTTCTGAGGCGCTGCACGGCGGGGTCGTCTGGCTCGCGATGACAGGTGAACGTCGACCGAATGCGCACGGCAGTCCGGTCCCACATTTGGCAAGGAACTTCTTCACATGTTCCGTCTGCTCAAACTTCCGATGCCGGAGCTCCTCGGTGAAGAGGATGAAGGCGTCCAAGAGCGCGTCGATGGGCACCCCCGTCGCCTTGCCGGCGACCTGGTCGGACGCCAAGCAATCCTTGATTGCATCGAGCCGAGACAGCAAAACACTCATGTCCATTGTTTCCGGCCAGAATGGCCGCCTGAAGGGTCTGTCCCGGCGTGTAGAGCCCCCCGACCTGGGGACTCGAGCGCAAGTGCGCCCGGCAACAACTCGCGGGGCGACCGCAGAGAGGCCGAGAGACCCTGCAGCGAAAATGCACCTCTGTGATTCGCCTGCCGCTAGTTTTCCGCCATCGCCGACGGTCACAGCGGCCCAGGCACAAGTTGCTTCGAGGTGTGTTTGGGTTCAAACAGACGCCGCAGGCGCTGGCACATGCACCGCCCATCACACCGGCTCGGGTCCGGAAGTGCCAAGATGATCAGATTCAATTGAAATACACCAAAAGCAAGACACAGTCGGCACATAATCATTCACTCTTGGCCGAAACCGACGCTCTCCTCTACAGCGACCGAGAGCTTCTGGACAAGCTGGTCGTACGAACGATACGGCGGCAAGTCCAAGCGATTGAAGCTGCGCGGTGAAGGACTTCGTCAGAACAAGCGAGCAGAAGCAGCCAAGCGACGCACCATGTGTGGCTCTTTGGCAAGCTGTCGGGATCGCCGGTCTTCTCGATCGTGAAGTGGCGCGGCCCGTCGCTGCCTTGCAGATCCTTGAAGCCATTGACGGGGATGCGAGAGGTCCCAGTAACAAACTGGAGGAGGCGAGACTTCTTTTCCGCATCCCATGAGCGCACGCACTGGGGGGTGAACGGGTTAGCCTCGCGCGCGGTGAAGCTTGAGCCACAAGATCCCACCTTCCAGAACCACTGAACGACTTCGTCGTTCTCGGTGTAACCCCTGTAGTCCGTGTACTTTTTCCAATCGTCCATGTCGATCTCGGCTATGCCGCCGATGAGAAGCTGTTTTGCGAAAGTGAGCGCCCCAGCCTCGCCGAGGACGCGCAAACCAACCTCCAGCTCCCGCTCATCAAACACCGTAATCAGCTCTTGCGGCACAAACTCGTTGAAACCGGCCATGAAGGCATTGAACTGGTCCTGGACGCGGCGCTGGATCCTCCACTCCGTCTTCAACCTGTCATGGATGGTAAACAGAAGCCCGAGGAGCAACAAGCTGCAACCCACTCCACGTATTCGGCCTTGTTGTCGTTGGTGATGGCAATATTGCGCCCGTTTGGCTTCAGATCGACGATTCGTCGCTCGCCAAAGATCTCGTCCTCGACCGAGAACGTCTCCTCGAACACGCCCGTAATGTCGTTCTCGCTGTACAAGGACCGTCAACGGTGATACAGGAACCAAACAACGGCAACCAACATCATCCACGTGAGACTCCGGTACAGGGCATCGTCGACGCTTTCCATATCCTTGACGGTGATCTTCTTGTGCAGAATCATCTTGTAGAAAGCGCTGATGAAGAAGGCATCCAGGAAACGGTGGTGGAATATGGAAAGGCCAACGACCCGGCCTATGAACTTGAAGTGGTTCAGGTGGTCGGGATCAATGGCACTGTGGGGGTTGATCTGCAGGGTGTACGTGTCGTGCGCCGAGTACTCGAACAAGGCGTACTGCGGATCGAACATGGCGTGCGACAGGAGGAAGAAGAACTCCCTGAACGGAACTTCAGAACCACGCCACATCGCCTTCGAGCCTCGGATGCACTGACCTAGAGACACCGCCGTAATCCAGCCCCTCCTCGCCGGCAAACTTGACCATCAAGCGCTTCTTCAAATCCTCGGGTCGCAGCCGCATGACCTCGGCATACGAGTCTTCGAAGATGGCGTTCCGCCTTACGGTGATGTGGCACTGGTTGGGCAGCGGCCGCATTTGCGGCTGAGAACGGAAGTAAATGAGCTTCCGGCGGAAGTCTCGCTTGTACTGCGGCACGTTTTGACTGCGCGGCCCACGCGTCAGGATTGACGACTCTCCACGAGATGCAGGCGGACTCACTCGAGGCTGCTCGGGAGCCGAGGATCGTCCCAAGTGGTAATCTTGGCGTTGTGGTCCACGAAATAAAGCTTTCCGGTATTAGTCATCCTCATTTCCCAGCCACTGGGAAGAGGACCCAAAGCCTGCAGCCGCTGCTGCTGTTCTATAGCGAGCGCCGCCGCGAGTTCCTGTGGCGACGACGTATGCGTGATGTTGGGCCGCGTCGCAGCAGGCGCAGCATTGGGACGTGTGCGAGGGTCTTGCCAAGTGGTTGTCCGGGTGCTATGATCGACAAAGTACGGGCGGCCGTCCGAGTTGTACCGCATCTCCCATCCTGCAGGAAGAGGTCCGGTGGCCGCCGATGCCTGACCAGGGCGCGAAATAGTGCTGGACGGAGGGGCAGCAGTGGGATGTGCGAGGGTCGACACTGTGTCTCCGGCACCAGCTTCCCCTGGGAGCGTGCGCAGGTTGTGGCGCCGGCGATCTTCGGCCAAAGCGGAGGCGTTTGCGGCAACCAATGCGCTGGCGTTTTGGGCCCTGCAGAAGCAGATGGCGTCAAACTTACAGGGTTTGCTGCTCGGGCTATCCACTCACGTAGGTCGATGCCACGTAGTCGTACGAGTGTTGTGGTCGACATAGTAGGTCCTCCCCAGGTTGTCGACACGGCGTTCCCAGCCCGCGGGCAAGGGCCCAAACTGGTCTTCAAAAGGCGAAAGTGCCCGAGTGGGACGCTGGCCGGGTGGAGCGAGCGTCGAAGAGGAACCAGCACTGCCAGGTTCGGACTCCACCCGTCCCACAGCTCCGGTGGCCCCCTGCTGAAAGCTGGTGAATTGCGCCGACGGGGAGGGGGATGGCACGCGTGGTCCCGTCGACGACGGCGCAGCAGTGGTCGGGTGCAGCATGCCCGACTGGTCCGATCTCGAGGGCGCCACGGCAGACGGCATAGGCGAGGAATCGTCCGTGGCAACCACGAGCGAGATTTTGCCTGTTATGGTGTCCGTCGAGTTGGACTTTCGCAGCTCCAACGTCAGGTGCTCTGCGCATTTGCCGTCGCGTTAGGCAAACCATAGAACACGATGCCAGAGCGGACCCACTCTCGGCATGGCGAGCGGTGTTGACGTCGAACAGCTGGCCGACCTGAATGTTGACGACGCCGAGGAAGCCTTGATCCTTGGAGCGCTTCCACTTCTTCTGGTCAAAGATCTGCACCGCGACCACGCTGCTGTTCGTCACATCCCTGAGGGAACCAAACATTGAGCCCGCCATTCGGCGCCGAAGCCAGTATTAATCCTTACAGCGTGAACTGGGGCAGAGAGTAGGTCAGCCAACGCGCGAAGCCGAGCAGCGTCGACAGGGCCCACCGTCTGGTTCCATTCCGGGCCGAGAGTCTTCTTGGCCACCTCGGTCGTCTGCGTTTGCTCTCCGTCCACTGTGACCACTGCAAAAGGGTCCGGCGATCCTGATGTGGTCTCCTCGTCAGTCTGAAGGACAGCTGGCCCGCGACGCGGTGCAGGTCCACGCACGGAACATCTCGCGCTTGTACAGCCCCGTCGCGGACACGACTGCCGGCCACCGCTTAGAAGTGTTTCGGAACGTCGCGAAGTGCCGCCTACCGGTCAGCTTAATCTTCCGGCCCCTGCAGATTCATCGCCGCGGGAGCGCCGTACCGCAAGCGGGTTGCGGGGGAGGTGGGGGCGAGCCGTGTCAGGCCGTTGCGGAGGAGGTGGCGAGCGAATAACTGACGCGGAAGACATCGCGATGAGGCGGGTGGCCGGGTCGGCCGCAACGGGGAAGGGGAGGGGCTGGGTTGGGTGGACGCACGGACTTGGCCGCACCGCCTCCACGGCCGGCAGAACTCGACCGGGTCATCCGAACACAGCGTTCATCGTCTTCGAGCTACATTCCTTGCTGCAGGGGAATTTTCGTCTTGCACAAGGCTCGCGCTGCCCGGGATCGGGCTCGATCGCGCCGGGGTGCCGGGCCGCAGCCAGGCCGCCAGCGAAAACGGGGAAGAAGCGGCATTCGGAGTGATCGGACTGCTTTCTCCCTTGCTAATGGGAGGTACTTTCGTCGGTCGTTCTGCAAAAGGCGTCAAGTGGGTCCGCGGAGAACCAATGGTTCGATCGAACCTTGCCCGACCTGGCCTTCAACGGCGGCTGCGGTTTTGCGCATCACTTCGGGGTCACGACCTCGCATATCGACGAGATCTGCATCCATGTTCCAGATGCGGATGGTGCCTTCGTCCGAGCACGATGCAAGCTGCCATAGATATGAGAAACCATCACCACTGTCGGCACGCAGCTTTCACCTGCTCAAAGTCAGTTGGACACCAGGACACAGATGAGCATTCCGCCCTGTGCGCCGGAAGCAGGTACGCTGGTCGTTCCGGATGGTCGATCTCCCAAATGTAGACGGTCCCGGAGGACGATCCGGAAGCGACGTACGCCCCGTCCGGGGACACGGTGGTGCGAACGAAGAAGCCATTCGAATAGCTCGTGTACGTCGGCTCGGAAAAGGTGGTCCACGGACTGGTCAGGTTTTTGGTGCTGAACATGTAGATCCTGTCGCGAGGTCAGCAATACAGGAGCGCCGCTTGGTTAGAGACCCCACCGGTTGTCCGTGCAGCTAGCAAAGAGCTTCGAGCCTGAAGGGTCGACCGACAGGGACGTGAATCCCCTGGGCCTATTGGAATCGGGCACCGGAAAGGAAGACGCAAATGGCGTCGGGTTCTCCTTGGTAGTGTAGGACCCGTGCTGGCGCAGATCCCAGAGCTTGACCACGCTTCGGAGCAGTTGGATGAGAACGTGCATGACCGATCATGAAGGCCCCCCAGATCGGGCTCACCCATCAGCCGATCCAGTCGAGGCAAGGAGATGGCTACCGTGACCGAGGAAAAGGACCTGAGTGACGCTCTGCATGAGGCATTGTCAAGCGATCACAGGATAAGCGTCAAGAGCCGCCGGCATACCGCAGTGCCATGCCTCTTGGTGGATTTTGATTCATCCTTGCTGTGCTTTGCGTTTCGAAAATGCGCGTTCTGGATCATGTTTGCACGAGTGTAGACCGGGGGCCCAACTTTGCCAGGACCGTCAGTTGGGTGGCACAGGATACAAGCGGCTTACTTGCCATATCCCGAGAGCTGGAAGACCTTCGTGGATGAACAGCGCACATCCCAGACGAGGATCCGGCCGTCTCGCGAGCCAGTTGCAATCATGTCTGCGCGGCGCGACCCTTTCTTGAGTCTGACGGACTAACTTCGATTAGAGCACTCACTGGGATCCGATGGACAGGCCGAGACTGTCTTTACGGATGATCGGTGCCCAGAGAATATTGCTCGCCGTTGCAGCGTAGCCGCGTCCCACAGCACGGCCGTCTGATCACCGGAGGCAGTGATCTGGAACGACGGACGTTTAGGAACCCGGAAAGCTCCGAAGAAATAGAGCGCCCACAATCGCGGAATCGTCCGGGGTCCAGCAGAGATCGAATATCGCGTTGTTGTGAGCAAGGACTTGTTCCTTGAGTCGATCTACCGTCGAGGTCAGCAGTCGGGTGGACGAAACCAGCCCACGGATGCCCTACCGGAAGGTGTCCGATCTTCTGAGGTATCAAGGAGGATCACCGCGCCGCTTTCGTCGGCTGCGGCGAGCAACCGTTGGGTACCTGCAAGCTGCTCAGAACCGGCGGGCGCGCGGGGGCCGAGCGTTCCTCTCACTGGAAGAGTACTTGCAGACGAAGGGCGGCACGGTTTGCCCATCGTCATCGACCACGCTGTAGGTGTCCACGTCGCGGCTGACGAACTCCTTCAGCCGGAACCGCGTCGATGCTGGCCACGGAAACGGGTCATCGGGGGGATCCACAGCAAGAAAGGACGGCACCGACGCTTGCTCTGCCTGTAAAGCCCAGGAATTCCTTGTGTTTCTCGCCGGAAGAGGCTGGCGGTCACGCCCCGTGTCTTGCCCCCGACGGGCCGTGGCAGCCGGTGCTCCATCCGCAGCGGGCTGGACGCAATGCCGGCACCAGGGAAAGCATCGCAGCTGTCCGAAGTCCGTTGTCGCTTCCGTGCCGGTCCATTTTCGGATCCCTCGGTGTCGTGGCCGCCATCTTCATACGGTTGGCGCCGGCCCGGCGATGCGAGCGTTCGCCCCCGGGATTCGGCACCGTTCTCGGCCGAGCGCAGAGGAGCCAAGGGCTGCCGTACTCCGGACGGCTGCGACTTTGCCTCGGTCTCCATGGGACGAGAGGGCGGACCGGAGAATTTGGGAGCTAGTTATGATAGTGAATGTCACACAACTACTACTACGCATCACTCAAAATCAATGTCGGCAGAAGCTACGGAAGGAGTTGAGCACAATCGGGACGGTTAGCGAGCCATCGACCACCCACCAAAGATGCCCGTGAGCTCCACTTTCTGACCGGGTTCAAAGGCCGGCATGCCGAGGTACGGACAGGTGCTGCACCTGAAAGCATCGCCGAGGTAGCACTGGAGAGACGGGAGCAACGTCGGTGACCGCAGGAGCGGAAGGGGGACGGCAAGACCCACGCTGCCACACGAGGACTTGACCTCCTTGGCCCCGATGACGGCACCGGTCGCTTCGTCCGAGGATATCGTCACGACGGCGGCTTCGGCGGCTTCTTCTTCGGCCCGCCCGCACACGCAGTTCTTGCAAGCCTTCCTCTTGCCGTCGGTCATCTCGCAGTCGTCGACTGGCGTGTCCGGCAGTCTTCAGAACGGTTGGTCGGCGGGAGCGTTCATTTCCGCCTGACCTTTCGCCGGTTTGGCTCTGTCTAACTCGTCCAGAAGAGCGTCCTCGTCCTCGAGCTCGCCATCTTCGCTGCTGTCGCTCCAGCCCACGAGCGCCGGAGCCGGCGACCTCGACTGCGGTTGCTCGGCGGGCTTCTTGGAGCGAAGGGGCAATTTGATCGCCGAAGCAGATCCCGTGGCGTAGCTCGGCTTCGCGGCGGTGATGGTCGCAACGCACAGCCCGGCATCCACGGCCGCCTTGCCGGCTCCGCTCCCCACAGGCAGATTCCACGCGCCCGACGCCAGAGCATCCGCTTCCGCCTCGGAGAGCGGGCGAGTCGCTTCGATGGAGGGCGACACGAAGCCGGCCAGCTTCAAGGCAAGAAGCAGCGATTGCGCGTCGCGGAACTTCGGCAAAGCGGTGCCGGCGCCCGCGGGGTTGGTGAGAACGAGCT
Source organism: Hyaloraphidium curvatum (assembly GCA_025558095.1). NCBI lineage: Eukaryota > Fungi > Monoblepharomycota > Hyaloraphidiomycetes > Hyaloraphidiales > Hyaloraphidiaceae > Hyaloraphidium > Hyaloraphidium curvatum. The sequence continues at coordinate 434,083 of JAIVFI010000005.1, read as the reverse complement.
CCTCGTACGCCAGCCACCCTGACGGCGCCAGTGCGCGCGATAGAACGGCATAGACCTCGTCTGTGAAAGGCAGCCGAGGATAGGCCGGTCCGGTGGTTATCAGATCGTAGGAAGCCGAGGGGATCGAGGCTGTTGCCATCGCCGCGAGGAGGCGCAACGAGGACGCGAAGACGACCAGAATCAAGGCCGGCAGTCGTTAGGTCCGCGAGGCGACCAACGGTGGCACGGTCTGCCCACCTTCGCCGATGTGCTCAAAGAGCTCGAGGGCAACGTCCCGGCCAGCTTTGGCCTGGAGATCCGAGCGCTGCGCGAGGACAGCGTCCTGCGAATCGGCGCGGGACCAGAGGATGAGGGCCCTCTGGCCGGAGGTAGGGGTAGCCGCGGTAACCATCGCGGAGAAGTGTGTTTGTAGATGAAATTGATCCGACTGACTTCGCCTCGGCGGCCTGCCGCGGGCCGATGCTCAAAGTCTCCCGGCTCGCATCGCCACGTCTATTGGCCTCGTTTCGCGGAACACGCCAAATGGCGAATTCTGTCTTTCCGAGAGTGCCAGATCCTCCGGGCTACGTGTTTCCGCGGTCCAAGCTCCGCACCTCCCTCCAAGGTGGCCGGCGGGCCGGAAACTCGCGCAGTTCAACCCGATTGATCAGAATGGGCCTCCAGACCCCAGCAAAGAACCACTCGTGATACTTGCATGCGGATCCTATTCTCCGATCACCTACCTCCATCTGCGAATGTTCGGTACGGCACCTCTCACGTCGTAGGAAGTCTCGAATCAGCAAGCTCACCGGCCATGCCTGGAACGCCCGAGCAGAAATGGCGCGCGACTACGTGGTCGATTTCATGCCGCAGTATGAGGTCGTGGGAGGCTACTTTTCCCCCGTGGGAGACGGCTACGGGAAGAAAGGACTAGCTGCGGGCGATCACCGCGTCCGCATGCTGGAGCTGGCCACCGCCAGTTCTCCATGGCTCATGGTCGATCCTTGGGAGGCTCTGATCAAGGACTACACGAAAACGGCCTTCGTCATGGATCACGTCGAGGACGAGGTTAACAGAGATTCCCAGCGTGGGGTTCGCGGCCCAACCTTCAGCAGGAGGACTGATTCAATCGTCTGACCAGTTGGGCGGCCGGTGAAAGTAATGTTGCTCGCCGGGGCCGATCTTATCGAATCTTTCGGCGTTCCTGATCTGTGGGCGACCGACCACGTAGGTTGCGCCGGTGCCACTAGGGGCGTTCATGCTGAAGCGACTGCCTAGCTACACCATATTTGCGGTCGGTTTGGCTGCTTAATCATCGATCGGGAAGGCTCGGACGCGGCGGACTTCATGATGACGAGCGACGTTCTCTACCAACACAGGGTTGGTTCCGTTTCGACAGTTGACCGTGCCGGGGCGTACCTAACGCGGCACCGACTAGACGAATGTGCGGTTTATTCGGCAGTATGTCAGGAACGACATCAGCTCGACGAAAGTGCGCCTTCTCACGAAGCGGGGGCTTTCGATACGATACCTCACCCCGGATCCCGTCGTGGACTATATTGCTCAGCATGAATTGTATCGATGAAATGAATCAATGAACACACAGCGGGTATAGACACAGCATCTTCACAGCTCAGATTCTGCCACGCGAAAGAGGTATCACGGAGTGCATCACGGCGCCGGCGGCTCAGCCGCCTCCAAATCAGCCGCGCCGGCCGTGGACGCATCAATCGCCTTTTCAAACGTCTTGAGCACCCTAGTGTTGTAGCTCGCACAGCTGGCGCACTTGTGATAGAGGAAGTGGTACTTCGCGTAGCTCTTTTGCTCGCAATCGTTGCACAGAACCCAAGACACTGGATAGGACGGTTCAGAGCCATGATCACAGAAGACAAGGACAAACATACCCCAGGTCTCGTACTCGGTCGGCATCTTGTGCTGCGCGAGCATGGAATCGATCCTCCGGAAGAACTCGGTCATGTTTGTCAGCGACTTGAAGCACGTGGGGCACTGGTACGAGGTTTCGATGTAGGCCTGGTGGCACTTATAGTGGATGCTAAGGCAGAGATGAGGAGCCTTGGCACGGATGCAAGGGGGCGACGCACCAGTGGCCGCACGGCATGAAGATGACGGTAGTGGTCGAGGTGAACATGTAGTCTCCGCAGACCGGGCAGTCGCTCTCGAGGTTCCTCTCGATGCACTTGTGCCGCCCCTTGAGCGAAATGGCCATGCAAACGTTGCACTTCTTGCCTGGTAACACAACCGGAGATCAGGAAACGGAAAGCCGCCGCCGAGATCAGCCACCAACAGTGAAAGTAATCTTGTCCGAGGCCCTTGCCGATGCGGCATATCCCGCAGTCGAAGCAGTGGTAGATGTTCTTCCGCGGATCATCGTCCCACAGCTTGCACTCGGGGCAGAAGTACCTCGACACGCGGCGCCGGCATGCCGGATTGCTGCAATCCTGGGCAGCCGGCTGCGTGGTCATGCAGTGCATGCACAGCATCGTACGCGTCAGGTTCCTGCCGAAAAGGCGACGGTTCAAGAGAACTGGCGCTTCCCGGCCGCCAAACAATGACAAACCGAACGATGTTGTGGTTGGAGACTTCGTCGTGGCAGAACCGGCACGTGAACCACTTCCCGCAGCAATGAGCTTGCAGCTTCGCCCCGCGCTGGTAGTGTTTGCAGCCGAGGATGCCATGCTCCTTGTCCTGCGGTCCAAGACATGTCAAGAGAACGTCCCCCAGGTACCGAGGCCACCGACATGGAATGTCTGCTGCTTGTCCTCTCCGGTGATCATGTTGTAGTCGATTGCGTCCCCTTTCTGGAGGAAGTTGGTGATGGTCTTGCTTGGCGACCGCCCCTTCCCGCCGTAGCCCCCCGAAACGAGTTCCTGGTGCAGCCGGCGCCCATGAGTCCACAAGCGGCCGCGCATGAAAATGGGCCCTCGGCCCACCTGGATTCTCCGGGCCTTTTCGGTCTGCTGCAGCGTCGCGTCCCTCTGAATGTCCATGATTTGCCGCCGCATTTCCTCCTGCATGCGCTGCAGCTCCTGCTCCTTCCGCTCCTGCTCCTCCTCCCGGTCGCCGGGTCTGCCGTCGTCTCCGCTGTCTTCTTCCTCGGGCACCTCGGAGCTCTCATCTCCGGGGTCCATGGCGTCGCTGGCGTCGCTCAAGCCGGCCGGCGAGCCAACGTCCTCCTCGGCCTCGTAGAAGTCAATGGAGTTGTCCGACAGCGCAGGCGTGGCGCCGCCATGCGTCGCACTCTCATTGTGCGGGTTCGCACTGGGCGCGGCCATGGACGCGGCCAGCACGGTGATTGGCGGTTGTGGAAGGAGCAGAAGCGGCCCCGTCAACACGGAAGCCGCCCCAATGCATTGGCGCGAAAGCCAAGCGGAGGCGCTTCTCTCGATGCTAGTTGCATATGAGAATGTTAACCTAAGCTACACATTGTCTTCCACGGGCGATCGCGGCGCGCGATGCCACGATGAAGAACCTGCATCGAAGCGATCCAGGATCGACTGCGCCGACGGGCGCCGGTTGCCGTCAGCGTCCAGCAGGAGCTCCATCAGTCCCCGGAGCTCGCGCGACACCCTTGCAGAACCCTCGTCCGCATCGTCAGGTGGCTCGGGAAGGCGGATACCTCCCCCGGCGGCGAGGATCTCTGACTTCAGCAGGTCCACGTCGTCGACCTGGCTCCAGGGAAGACGGCTATAGCAGCAAAAGAATAGGATCATCCCCAGCGCCCACAGGTCCGCTGCGATGCCTTCCTCCACGGTCCCTTCGCCGTCACCCGAAAGCAGCTCCGGGGCCGTAAACTCCAGGGTTCCCGTGGCACCTGACCGCCTGCGCGTCTGTTCCTGCTCGGACAGGATCTCGCACTCGCCGAAATCTGAAATCAGTACCCGTGGACACGGGTCCACGTTCTTCTGGGAGACGTCCGCGAACTGCAGGAGCAAATTTGGGGGCTTCAGATCGCGGTGCACGATCCGATTGCGGTGCAGGTGAGCGAGGCCGCGCGTGATGTCCAAAAAGAACGACCAGATTTGTTCCTGAGTGAGGTATCGCACCTTGCGTGACGGCACGACGAAGGAACCGTCCGCGTTGACGGCCCAGCCAATGCCGCCGCGCAGCTCGGCGGGATTCGGGAACCGTTTTGTGCGGGCCCCGGAACCGGCAGAAGAACCTCCCGTAGCCTGCCACTCCCCGGAAAAGGTGATCTTATGGACGTTAACGGCTGCTTGGTTCTGCTGCCGCAACCGAAGGATCTCCTTTGCTGTCAAAGGGCCTCCGGTCGGCCCCGTGGGGTCGTGCTGCACGCAAATGAAGTCCTCCAAGTTACCTCCATTCTGAAGGCGGCAGGCGTGAGATTTACTTCGCCTGCGGAGCAACCACCCTCACCGCCAGGTTCATAAGGACAAAGAGCGTCGGCACGGGCGGCCCGTAAATGGTAGGGCTGTGGTGTTCGAGCCAAACGTGCTTGAAGTCTGAACGCGAGACTTTCGAAACAGGGCCTAAAAGATAAGCCCGACGGAACCCACCGACAACGTTAGGGTGCTGCAGACGCTCAAGAAGCCGAACCTCCTTGAGCATTCGGACCAGCCACTGCGGTGCTCTTGGCTTAGCGAACCATAAACCGCCTCGCGACAAAGGACGCTCACGGTGTGAGATTCTCCAACGGGAATCTTCTTGATGGCGTACTCGGAGAGCGCAATGCCGTCCAGCAGATGCTGACACAGAAACACGGAACCGCGGTAGCCCCGGCCCAGCTTGGCGACCTCGATGAAGAAGCGTTCGTCTGGAAAGACCCATGAGCCTGCGTCGCAAGCACGAAAGCACGGACCCAACAGTAGCCGTCGTTGAACGACTTGCTCGACAGCTGCTCGGCGTCCCCGTTCATCTGCGATCCCGTCGAGCGGGTCCTCGACCTGCCCGGCCTCGGCGGCGAGGCCTCCGGCCCTCCAGCTGCCGGCAGACGAGGGTTGACGTCCGTGAACGAAGTCGTAGCCAGCATTTGAAAGTAACGTTGGTCGACGAAGTTGGTAAGGTCCTCGACCTCCGTGACGGGAGACCTCTGCCCGTCCGGCAGCAGCTGGTTGCAGAGGGCACACCTGCCCCTGGTCTGGGGCGCCACATGGGCCCGCACCAGGGAACTGGCCCTGTCCGGCATGGCTTCGTCCTCGTCGGCCGCTTCCGGGAACAGCGAGGTGTCCGCGGGCACGGTGCGCCTGCTGGACGCGTTCCGGCCGCGACGGCCCAACTCGGGCAGCGGCGGCATGCGGCCACCGGCAAGTCGCAGGCCCCCACGCGCCGTGTGCACTGTCATCGAGAGATTTGCGGGATCGTATAGCACGACGCGCTGGTCCGAGCGGAGCACGAGCCACTTCGCCGAGTCCTCGGGAAGCGGGCTCAGCGGAATGATCTGCCCGTCGGCCTCGTCGGGCCGCTCGCCGTCGCTCATCGCGTCGGCGACGAGGCGGGCGGAGATTCGCGGTTCGGAGTTGACCGACTCGTCGTCGTCCATCACGCCCCGCCCGCCCCACGCCATCGCCGGGCGCATCGCGCCTTGTCCGCCCTCTCGGCTCGCGCGGCGGCGCCCGGTGTGCGCTGCAATCCTTCGCCCCGACCTCTGCCCCGTGTCGGCCGCACCGCGCCGAGGACCGCGATGGGGGACACGTACCATTCCGCGCTTCTCCTCCTCGAGTGCGCGACGACGACCGAGCACCTGGACTACCTGATCACGCTCATCACGTCGAGCGTGGAGCTCGTCACGGAGAAGCTCCGCGTCGCCGTGCGCTGCGAGCAGATTGGCCGGTTCAAGGACCGGCCGGTGCTCCTGTTCAAGGACGTGCAGAACTTCCTGGGCCAGCTCTACGTGGCGGCCGCCTCGAAAGCTCTGGAAGTCGACCGTCTGCTGATGTCGATCGACGTGGTGGTCGAGACGGTGTGCGGCTACGACCCGTGGCTGGAATGGAACGACGCGGAGGTGCTCATTGTCGGTAGAGACGGTGGGTCGCGAACGAGGGCCGTCAGTCCCATCCTTACACTCCTACGTGGATGTCAGACGTCGCCCTCGCCGAGGGCGTTAACCGGGATCGGGAGGAGCACTCGTTGAAACCCTATCCATTCCACGTCCTGGACATTCCGCGGCCGCCGCCTGAGGCGGCCTCGGGCGCCTCGCACGAGGCGCCAGCGGCCGAGGAGTCGCGTGTGGCGACCAGCTACGACCATGTGGTCCTGGGAGGCACCTTTGACCACCTCCACTCCGGCCACAAGATTCTCCTCGCCATGTCAGCTTGGCTCGCCACCAAGAGCGTGACGGTCGGCATCATCGGTAAGGCTCCTTGTCTATTGCTCGTCGGCCCCTTGGTGAACGAGCCCGTTCCCGTGCTGTTCCAGCCCCGGAGCTGCTCAAGAACAAGAAGGGAAGCGAATGGATGCAGCCCATCGAGACACGGACAGAAAAAGTCCGCCACTTCCTGTCAACCTTCAAACGGGGCTTGACTTTTGATCTTCCGACCATCTATGACCCGTACGGTCCAACGAAATGGGATCCGAAACTTCAGGCCATCGTCGGGTCTCGAGAAACGTTCCAGGGTTGCGTGGCCGGTGGGACCTGTCTTCTGCCGAGGCGACGACCGTACCTGACGCGATGAACAGTGAATGAGGAGCGCCGAAAGGCCGACCTGCCGCTCGTCGATATGTACCTCATCGACGTCATCTCATCCTCCAAGGCCAACGTGGCTGACATGAAGGAGAAGCTGAGCTCCACCGATTTCCGGCTGTGGGTGCCGCGGGCATCGCGTTGTCTCGAATGGAGCGATTGAACCCTTTTCCCATCGTTCACAGATATCTGGAACGTCGGAAAGCGCAGCAGCTGGAGCAGGAGAAGCTGGAGCATGCACACTTAGAGCGTGCTACACACAGCCATCCCTGATTCATGGCAGGGGGATCTTCGCTCCGCTACGCCGCGGAAATACGGCCGCGGTCGAACCAGGGCCTGGGTGTAGAGCTTCGAATGAAGTATACCAGGACCGCGCAATGGGCCCAGAAGAAGAGCAGGCCGGATCCGAACACGGAACGGAAGGCGTTCTCCCCCAGAAGCTCCAGCCGGTATGCTCGCCATAGCCAAATTGCCTGTGGAGCTCGGGTCATGATCCGGTGCCGCAAAAGATGGTCCGTCCTCACCTGGGACGCAATCCAACCTGCCAACGTCCAAAGTCCCGTCTTCCATGTTTGGGCAAGCTGGATCGAAGGAGCTGCCAAGGGCAGGAGAGCGAGGTACCAAACGAAGTACTTGGAGGGCCAAGATCAGGAAGGAAGCCCGTGGATTGAGGGTATGTTGAAGCCTACCTGGCTGGTGGATACTTTGTTGAAGGCAACGAAGGCTACGGTCTGCAGAAAGCAGGCGAATCCCAAGTCCCGTCCGAACTTCAAGCCAATGATTCCGGCGAGAAGAAGCTGCGTCACGAAAGGGAGCATGGCCGCGGCGGAAGACATCCTGTCGTAATCCAGATAAATGGAGTAGAAGTAGACCGAGAAGTTGTGCCGGTGGTCCTTGCGCCCGACGTGGTACAGGAGGGACTCGTTCAGAAACGGTTCGCCATAGCTGCCGAAAGCCATGAGACAAGCCAAAGCTAGAGCGCGCGTGCGTCTCACATCGCAAACATTATGGCAGTCAAAGCAAAGAAGGTCAGGCCACTAGTAAGGCCAAACGCAATCCGTTGGCGGTTCAGAATACCTCGAAGACCCCAACTTTGTGGGCGCGGCAGTTTGGACGGCCCGGAGCCCGTAGAATAGTCTCCGTCGAGCATGACAAGGATAGGTAGCGCATAAAGGATCGGGTAGATTTTCACGTGGACGGCGAGCCCGAAAGTGAAGGAAGCAAGGAATGTCCGCCGCTCGAGGAAGAGGTAAAACGTCGCGATGACGAGAAAATTGACCACCGCCTCCGCGCTTCCACGCGTCGATATGGTCGCGATGAACGGATTCAGAAGAATGAGGCTCGCGTAGCTCCACATCGCACGACTGGGTCCCATGCCGCGCTTCTCCAAGATGGTGGCCACCAAGCTTCCGCAAGCCAAATCTAGGGCAGCAAAAAGAACCTTGCCCCATGCCGCGAACAGAGTGGCATTTGGGACGAGGATCCACGCCAGCAACGGCGTGTATCGGTATGTCTCCCGGAGGTAGGGGCTCTCTCCGTTGGCGACGAAGGTCGCCGCGTCCGTGAAGACAAAGTAGTCGATGTCCGTGTATTTCAGCGGCGTCCGATCCTGCAGCAATCCGTACAGGAGCAACGCGATTCGCAGTCCCGCGGCTAGGACGAGGCATCGCGTGGCCATCGAACGGCAATTGCAGGATGAAAGGTGTTCGTACACGCGACTGATCGCAGACCGCCGCGTCAACCACAACTCGCACCTCCAGCGAACCTGGATTCCGCACTCGCCAGAGCCTCTCGTTCACCTGATTCTACTTTGACTCCTATTTGCGCCTAAGCATGGCGGGGTAGGAGACCGCGCGGCCGCGCGGACCGGGGAACCTCCTGAACCGTTGATTCCGATCGCAGGGACGACGGCCTCAACGAAATCCTGGCCACGCTCCAAGGTAAAGAACGCGTTCGGAAACGGCAGCGCCCGTCGGGAACGGGGCGAATCTTTCACTCCCGCGCGGCTGACGCGGAGCTCCGCGTCCCCTCCTGTGCTTTCCGCGGCGACTTCTTCTCCGCAGCACGCGTCTCCAAGAACCAGGCCGAGAAGGCAGCGAAGCTCAAGATTGAATGCGACAAGGTTGGACAGTTGACGTCGGACTGCGCGGCGTGAAGGAACGAAACTGACGCCTCTGGAACCGCGATGTTACAGGTCTTGAACAACATTCAAGTCCTGGCGGTACAGATCACGGAGAAGCACGAGAGGGAGGTTACAACGAAGATCTCCGAGTTCCAGACGAAGATGGAAGAGCTTTTCGAGTAAGGACGCGACGGGGCGATGAGAGCTTCCACTGATCGAGCTTCATTATGCCCAGCGAGCGCATGGGTCTGCTGCAGAAGCTCAAGACGGAGAGCGACAAGTTCAATGCAAGCCCTTTGCCTGCTCTCCTGTTCGTTTCCGATTGATCCGATCGTCTTGAACCAGATCGTCAGCGAAAACGCAGTCAAGGGCCTCGGCAAAGCAACGCAAAGCTTGAAGAAGGTTGACTCCGATTTCCAGAAGGGCGTACAGAGTACGTTTTCTTTCGTGGGCATTGATCGTGTGTCTCATGAATGATTCGAATGTCGTTCGCAGGCACCGTGAAAAGCAAGTTTCGTGCTAGCAACACTCGCTGTCGTCTAACGATGCGTCGCTCCAGGCATTCTGAAGGAGCATACGTTCATCGCGGACTCTCTGGATGAGCAGAAGAGGCAAACTACAGCTCGCGCCGGGGATCGGAACGCGGATCGCGAAGCCAAAGCGGATGCCAAGGAAGAAGCCACCAACGCGAAGAAGCGGAAGTCGAACCCTCTGCAGGTGCGAACTTCTCTCCGAGCACTTTCTGGCGCTATTTAACATCCGAAATTGCAGGAGGCGTTGGCGGATCTGCTGACCGATGACACGGCGAAGCCTCGCAAGCGGGCGACCCTCGCTTCGGATCTATGAGCCCTGAATTCTATTCAAAACGATACCAGGTTAAGAATCATGTACAAATTAGCATATATGCGGTCCCGTGCTTCCTCTATTAGATCGGCGGTCCGTTGGGCGGTGACGCATGATCGATCTCTGCCTCCACAGTGGACAACCGCGCACACCAAAGCGCCAGAACCATGGCTGGCGGAAAGCAGCAAAAGGGCAGGCAAGCCGCCGGGAGGCAGGTTCTGACTGGTAAGCTGCGTCGCGTCCCGCCCGCGCGGGAGATCACGTCTGGAATCGCGGCGCCCCCAGAGGACATCGAGGACGGTTTCGAGGCGCCTCCGGACGACAACTCGGACCACGAAGACGGCGAGAGCCTCAAGAAGATTCTCGGACTCGTTTCCGGTGCGCGGACTGGGCGTACGGACCGTCCTCCCCGGCTGATTCACTCGACGGTTGGGAACGTCGCGCAGCCCAGTTCAAGAAGAAGAACACCGATCGCGCCAAGCGCGCCGAATCGGAGCACGTTCAGCAGCTGGAAAAGAAGGCGAAGGAGGCCCGCGACGCCCTTGGGCTGGAGATGGCCAAGAGGCAGGACAGGTTGGAGAACACCAAGCGAGACTTCGAAGGGCAAATCGAGGAATCCGGTGCTCAGTTGAAGAAGCTCAAGGCTGGAATCGAAAAGTCGCTCGTGGGTTTGCGATCTTCCGAAGAACCTGATCGGACTCACGATTCGCGCTACGTTGCCATCTCGCAGGACACGACGGTTTCCATGATAACCAAATTCGACACCGGTTTCAAGAACGTGGGGAAGGTTAAGCATTCGTTCTTTTCTTCGTTCGACAACCTCCGTTCGTGCAACAAAGTCGATACAAAAGCGCTCGACAGCTCATGGCCAATTTCTCCGCCGTACAGAAAACACACAACAAGCTGAAGCTATCGAGGCGTTGAAGGTGATGAAGAAGCAGCTCAACGTGGCCCGGCAGGAGGTTGCGGCTTCCACGAAGGTTCGTCTCGAGACGCCTGCTCCGTCCGACGTGTCTGAAACACGGTTGCAGGATACCAAGGATTACAACACTCTCAAATCAGTGTTCATCACGGCGCTCGGTGTCTGAACATCTCGCGACCTTGCCAAGAGCGCTGTGTTCCAGCACCGATGGAGCGTATCTGGCAGGAGTTGACGATATCCGTAGCCATCCTGACCCTTTGCACACCAAAGAGGCAGATCTTATAGCACAACAGGCAGAATATCGATGGCATCGTCGATTCGACACGCGTCCGAAAGTCAGTCGCGTTCCTCCGAGTAGCAGAAACGGAAAGGCCAGCGAGCTAATCCTTGGACTTTTTGTCGTCAGCCGATGGAGAGCTGACGTTAGCTGGCGAGAACTGATGGCGTGGAGGTTCCAGTCTGAGGTGAACGGGATGGAACGGTCTCGCGTAAACGCTCGAGCTCGAGGGCGACAACGCAAACGTGGCTCACCCTGGGCTCGACCAAAGGCATCGAACGAGCGCGGAAAAGGGTCCCCACATGTCTCCGGAGCTGAAGCCCTCCCCAAGGTCCCGCGCGTAGTCGCGACAGCGGTGCGGCTTCACCATCGCCGCGCCCGTCTCGTAGCCGTGCGCTCCAAACTTGGAGACCACGTATCTCCTCCTCTGTTCATCGCCGGTAGTATTCCCGTCGACTTTGGCGCTCGATTCGGCTCCCATGTCCGGGTCTTGTTTTAGTTTAGGTAGTGGTTGTTTATGTCATCTCAGAAGACCACGCGCTGACTAGAGAAAACTCCCTCGATGACCCGGCATCTCGTAGACCGTCGGGAAGTTGCCCTCGGCATGAAGAACGGGCTCGAAATCCCCGTCCCGAACATCTGCAGTTTCTTTGGCATCAATCGCAGCACCCTGTTCCGCTGGCAGGCCGAAGCAGCCGCTGTCACGCAGGAAAAGGAGCCCCGCCGGGCGCCGGCCAGCTCTAAAGTCACTCCTGAACGAGCCGCATGGTTGGCCAAGGAGGCCCTGGAGCGCGTGACGGTCACCCAGGCGAGACTGGCGAAGGACTTTGAAACCAGGTTCGGTGTGCCCGTCACTCAGCAGCACGTCTCCACGGTGCTGCGGAGGCAGGGCATCGTGCGGAAGAAGGTCAGATACGTCAGCTCCGAGGCCGCGGCGCAGCCGGAGAGGCACATTGCTTTCCACGAGCAGATTCTCGCTAGCGAGCCAGCCAACAGGGCCGCGCTGGACGAGTCGGGGTTCTACCTGAACGATGGGCCCAGGTACGGCTACGCGCGCAAGGGCGACGAAGCAGTCGTCGAGAGACCGCTGCACAGGGGCACCAAGACGACGCTTGCGGTGTGCATCTCTGCCGTGCCCAGGCCTGGCAACTACCGAGGCTGCGTGGTGTCCTACATCATCCACAACGGAACCACGGACAACGATCGGTTCGTGAGCTTCCTCAGGACGGTAAACAGCAGCGAGAGCGGCGCTGAAAGGGCGGCGGCGCCCCTGACGGTGATTGCTGACAATGCCGGGTTCCACGGACCGCCACTGCTGAAGCGCAAGGCCCGCGACGGCACCGTCACTTACCGCGACTGCTCCAACACCAAGTCGTTCAAGGCGGTAAGGGAGGTGGCTTCCGCCAACAACCTTTCGCTCGCCTACATGAGGCCCCAGTCGCCGCAGTTCAATCCCGCAGAGATCTTCTTTGCCATGACAAAGCACCGCGTGAGGGCCGATTGCCCGTCCACGCAGGAGGAGCTCATCGCCTCGATCAAGCGCGCAGTGGATGCGGTCGCGGACATGGATCTTTCGAAGATTTTCCATCACTGTTTCAAGGCCAGCGCGGCCGAATACACCCGGCTTGTTGCCGCCGAAGGGCTCCTTTCTTTGGGCACATTGCCTGTTCCTTCGTCGGATGTCCGCCTCGTTGCCGCAGCGGCCGACTTTGCGGGGCCTGAACGGCATGCCGATGCCGACACAGCTCCCATCTCGGGGTCGCTTGCACCTACTTTAGCGTCGCAATGTCCTTGCGTCGCTTCTCCCTTCTTTCATGCGGCTGCTGTTGTGGGGATCTGTGACTCGTTCCGCTCCTTGCCCCGCGAACTCGACCTCGCCTGGTTGGTGACGGATGTGATCAAGCTGGGCCGAAACCCGTGGATGGGGAGGTTCCGCCGCGCCCTCATCGATGCCCACATCGCGCCGGATGGGAACGTGCTGCGCCGGCTGGCTCTGATTTCGGAGAAGCATCTCGACCGGTTCTGCTCCTACCTGGTGGAGGGCAAGCCTGTCAGCAGCCGTCCAGACAAGCGGTCAAGGGCACCCCAGCGCATCCGCTTTGCCGTAGATTGCTACAGGGCCTTCGTGCTGGAGTTGCCGCGAGCCTACTGCGACGAGAGGGGCTACCTGCTGCTGGGGCCACACCGAACGTGGGCGTCCGGGCAAGAAGAGTCGCAAGGTTCTCGGGACATCCATCAGCGGCAGGAGGGATGTGTGGATTCCGATCCGGAAGTGCCCGACCTGAACCATCTCCGCGTGGCCTTTACGCACAGTCTCGGGCCGCAGCTGGCGGCCGTCCTGCGCGACCTCTGCATTTCCTACTTTGCCCCCGCGGAGCTCGACGGCATGAACTCGACGGAAACGTTCGATGCCAGGCTGCAGGCGCTTGTCCGTCATCTCGTCGCGGGAGGCGACGAGGCTTGGATTGAGTTCTGTTCCGACCTCGTGGATGCTGCGGCCGGCTACTGCGCACCCGCCGTGCGCCAATTCTCCTTAATGAGCAGCGAACAGCTCGCGGCCAGCCCAGAGATGCAAAGAACCCGGTGCTTCATCGAAAGGCTCAGGTACAAGTGGTCCGATCACTGGGCGGCCGACGCCTCGGGCGCACGCACCCCGCCGTGGGCGTCAGACGGGCGCTATGCGGCCTGGCCGTCCCTCCGGGCAGTCTTGCGACTCGTCCGCACATCAGTTGGCGCCAAGATCGCAATGGTCGCGGATCGCTTTGTTCGTGCGGCGGCACTGTGTGGCTACTCGCACGATTCGGGCGACCCGGCCGTGCGCTTCCTGAGCAGCCTCAACGAGCGGGGCCGGCGGCAGTTTGAAGGATATCTCCGGCTTCCCAAGTCCTGCCGCTCCGGTCCGCGCGGGGCGAAGCTCGGCCCCCAACTCCTTGCCGCCCTCTGGAGCACCGTAGAGCGCGCGGCAGCGGCCGTAGATGCCCCGTGGGGTCGGCGAAATGTCGGTTCCGCGTGAAACATGCTGATACGAGTCGGAAACAGCGGCGGTGAACCACCTGCGCATCGCCGTAGACAATTTGGGGTATCCGTGAACCGTTCGCCCAGTCGTGGACCGCTCAAGTTTCCGTGAACTGTTCGCGCAGTCGTGGACCGCTTCAGGTTTGGCAGACCAGAAAACCCCGGCGTAGGCCACTCGTGCATATGGTAGACCGTCAACAGTGGCCGTGGACCAGAAGCGATAGACGTGGGCCGGGGAACGTCCTCGTGGACCACTCGTGGACCGCCCGAGGACAAAGTCAACTAACCCTTTTCTCACCTGTGCCTGGGTCAAAGCGAGGCGCCGCCACCGTCGTTTCAGATAGGAATTCTCGGTCTGCTGAATCAAATTTCGCAGCACAGGGCCATGCCTGACTCCATCAGCTTGAAGACTGAGCCCCCCTCCTCGCGGCGATCATGGAGCTCGTCAGTCTATTGGACGAGGATGATCACGCACAGCAAAACGGCTTGTTGAAACTGCCATTGCCGGTGGCAGGAGGCACGCGACTTGTCACGTGCTGGTGCGATCCATGGCGAGATCTTGATTCGACCTAGGTCACAGTCGGCATCTCCCTGCTCATGCTGGGGAGGGAAGCTGTTGAGCCATGAAACCTACGCTGATAGCCGAAGCCGTCGGAAACGTGGATGCTAAGCTCGTCATTGTGATCGATGCCGTGAATGTTGCAAAGTGGAAGGGTAAGCTGACTCTCGCTATCGGCACAGACACTGGAGCACTGATGCTTCGGTTCAGAAAGCCATTTTTATGCGCCATTATGATCCATGTTGGGACTGATTCCTGGCTTCCTTGTCGTTAAGTGCCGTATTCATGGCCTCCAATTCCGCCTCTCGTAGGCAACGTTACCAGAGTCTTGACATGCCCCAGAGTTTGCTTCCAGCCGCATTGAACGTGAAGAAATCATCAACCGAGTGCCTACAACGCAATCGAAGGAGGCGTGCAGCACCAAGCAAGACGCATAGATGGGACGGTAGCTCGGATTTCTGAACCACAATTTGAGTTTTCCTCGCCTGATCATGCCACCTGCCATCATTCCCTCCATTGAGGTGGACCGTCCACATAACGGTACAGCAGAATCGAGCATCGGGAGGCCTTGTCCAGGTCTGATGCACGTAACGGCGCAGACGGGAACGGGTTCGAGCCGTGTGGCAAAATGCGTGACTGTCAGGAGAGGCCGTGGGAGGCCGGTCCTGGCCTGCGGGATCGGGAGAACGGGGAGACGGAGTACGGGGCTTGTAACTCTATCCGAACGTTCGGGTTGTACAGGCAAAGATCTATCGGTTTATATAGTCCGGTCCGCGCCAGCGTGAGGCGTAGGTGCGTGTGGCGGAGCCAGGAAGAGTCCGGGAAAGCCTCAGAACCTTCCAGGGTGGCGTAGTCCCTGACAGTGACGCATGAAGCATCATGGCGAGGGAAATGCAATGCAGATTCGGTTACCAACGCAGGATGACCGCAGCACAATGCAGTTTGCTGAAGCGGAACCCGCTTCTGCCGAGGGGCGCGCAGGCGGCGAGAATTGCGCGAGTTGGACCGGAAACGACTTGACAAGCCGAAAGTGAGAAGCTGCGGCCACCACGGGCCCCGAAAAAGATACAGCATGTCTGTAACAGCATTTTGGCTGACTATCGCCATTGTAGATCTACCCAGCATGGAAGTACGTACTCCATGCTTCGGGGAGGGTCGGAGTTGCCCGGCCGAACGGCAAAAGCTATGGAGATTGAGATCCATTCTGCAAGTCCGGGCAATGACAGTAAACAAGCGTGTACTGCTTGTACTGCTAGTGCATGTATCTGCAGGGATCATCCGGATGTGCGACTTTCCGTGATGGAACAAACGACTGGGCAAGGTACAGCACGTTTCCGACCATGTCCGCCCGGTTATCACGAGTTTTTGGGTGCTATATTGTATCGGGGATGTCGGAATGGATGTATCGATTGAGTTGGCGGTGGATGAGGGCAGGGAATGCTGCCAGCCAAAACGGTCAAGCGCCTGCATCATCAATCCTGTGGGGGTTTCTCGAGCTCGAAGGGCAAGAAACCGCTGTAGAGGTGTATAACTTGCTCTGCGTACACTCGCGCGGGATGAAGACCACTGGAGTGGTCGAGGCGATCGCCGCGCCTCGGTGCCTGCTCGGCAATGGCGTGCTTCGGGTATTCTGAACCCTCGGTTCTCCGCCAGTTAGGACGTCTCGTGCGTGCTCAAGGCGGATGGCAAGCACAAGGTCCTGTTCGACGTGGTCCCGGGCTGCCGCCATGAGGGGTGCGACGCCGTGCCGTGATGCCACGCCCCAGACCATGTTCCCCCGTGTCGCGATGCGGCTGCAGAGCAGCCCCAGACGGCGACCAGCAGCGCAAGCAGGGAGCTGATCTTGGGCAGAACCACGCTTTCCGGGGCTCAAAGACGTCGCGAGAGGCCAGGGGTTGTGGGATGCGCGACGGTTGGCAATGGAACAAAATTTGTCGTATCGCGGATTCTTTTCGCAGGCGCAGCAGCTCACACACGAGGACGGTCCCGCAGTACCCGGAACGCGCCGAAGCCGGCCAATCTCGGCGGATGATGGACTTGGAAAGTTAGAACGGCGAAGCGATGGGGCCCGCAGGAGGCCAAGCTCCATTTGACTCTTGTCCAGCAACATCAAGCGTCCGGCTCACCGGCCACCAAATTCGCGGGGCCCGCGATAGCAAATCACGTAATGAAGTCCGGTAATGGTGATGCGGAAGCAAAGGAGGACGATTTTTGCCACGCTCGACCTGCAATCGAGAGGTCAGGCATGGGGCGCCGGGGAGGCCACCGGGGAGCTGCGGACTGGGCTACGGTCCCTTCGACCCACTCTTGCGACGATCGTGACCATATAAGTCTGGAACGCGGATCGTATGATGCTTGCATTGCATGCTTGAGGTGGTATCCTGAAGCACGTCTTTCTGAGCCGCTTGCGGATTTTTCCTGCCCTCTCCGGGCGTCATCCGGAAGATACGACGCAAGGAACCTGCGTATCTATACAGTCTCTCTGCCATACGTGCTCTAGGCGTCACATGGACGCGGTTCGAAGGTGCAACAGTCGGCCGTTGACGTGCTATCGCTTGATGTTGGCGTCCACCGGTCAGATCGGAATGGGACGACGCTCCTCGGGCCACGGGGGGTTTTGAAGACAATATGACCGAAGTATGGGCCCATGTTAGTTTCTCCAGATGCATTGGCCGGGCCGTACATGAAGAGATCGGAAACCGGCGACTTCTGATGTTTGACTTTGCCGAGAGACCGCCCCCACGGAAACGCTCACGAAGCACCTCAACCTGCAAACGCATCCCCGTTGAAATGGCACCTAGACGGTGCCAAACGCATCGTGGAAGGCGATGCCGACGGCGCGGCTCCTTGTTGCGCCCGATCACCGCCGATACGACGGCCGAAGCTCCGTGGTACAGTCGAACCATGGAACTTCCTTCCGCGACCTGCCACCGCAGGCATTCCGCAGAAAGGTGGCCTAGCTCCCAGTATGTCGCGAGGAAAAACGATTCCAAGAGGATTTCAGTCGCTCAGGGGCCAATGCTGAGGACCTGCACCGCATCGGTTGGTTGCTTGACCGTCTCGCCTCGCCGAAGCACCGGAGGCCCTGTGGTCGCGGCTATCCTTCCCTCGAGCTCAAAAGCAAACATGTTTTGCCCGCGGGTGTCTGGAGCCGCGCTGGCATCCGCCGGCGCGAGGACGATGCCGCGAAGGTCTGGCCAGAATCCCCTCGCAGCAGGAGGCCGAATCGAAAGAAGAACGAAATCGAGCGCGAGTTCCTTGGCGTTCAATCTCCCAGCCTCTACGTTTCGGTGCGGGAGCTTTCGCGGGGACGCGGGAGTCCGATCCCGCTCGCCGGTCCGAGCGTGGCGAGGTTGCCGGCACCCCCGGTCAATCAGCTCGGGCTGGTGAACCCCTGGCAAATAGGGAGAGCGAGCCGAGCGGCAGGCTGCTGTGGAGCTGTTTGGAACGGAAACTGCGAAGGGCTTTTGGACGCGTCTGGACGCGTGGCCTTGGGTTAGGCGGGCCGTGTGTGTTCGGCCCTTCATCACTTCGGCGAGAACGCGTCGCGTGCGAGGACGCCAGCGCCCATCAGCCATGACTCGCGGCGCGGCGAGCGCCGGATCTCAACGCGGCGGACGTGGCCGCGGCGGAGGGCGTGGCGGCGGCCGCGGAGGGGCCTCCCGCGGAGGCGGGGCCGCGGGCGCGCCCGCCTCGGCTCCGCCGGCCGCACCTGCCGCTGCCGCGCCCAGAGGCGGACGCGGCGGATCTGCTAACCCCCAGCCGGCCGCCCAGCGAGGTGCTACGCAGCCGCGGGGACGGGGCCGCGGCGGCGTCGCGCCACTCGTCCCACCGGCCGCGTCCCTCGTCGCACGGCCAGCATCGCCGGCCGCTCTCCAGCAGCCACCATCCGCCGGGCCGAGCAGGACGGATCCCGGAAGGGAACGGTTCCTCCAGGGCGGCGTCGACTTGAACGAGCCTTACGCGTTCAGGAGGCCTCCTTTGAGCAACCCTGAGGTGGTGAACTTCCATCGGCGGACCACAACCGAGGCTGACACTCTTCCGCCGCGCTCAGAAACCGTCGGATCTATTCAAGCATGCGGTGCAGGCGATCCGCGATCCCGAGGACCGCCGCAAGCTCTTCGCACGCGCGGACGAGGTGTTCGAGTCGGTAGCAGATCTGCTCGAGAAGTTCGCCAGCCTCGGCCTCAAGGGCGTGCGCGAGCTGCTTCTGGCAGAGGGCAAGCTCGCCGACGTCTTCAAGGACAAGGACGTCAGGGTACTTCTCACGAACGAGATCGGGGGAACAACTCACAATGCCAACCCCCTGGTCGACAACCTCATGCTGTACTGCCTCCACGTAAGTTCCGGGAGTGCGCAGACGACTGCGCATTTGGCTCACTGCTGTCCCCCTGTGCAGCGCGAGCTCATCCGGCGTATTGTCGGGGAGACACGGGAGCGCTACGGCATAGGCAGCGCCGACCTGGTCAAGGCCGTACGTGACCGAGAGCTGGCCGGCCTAACGTATGGTCAGCCGACGGCACAGGCCGCTGAGCCCCGCGACATCCCGGCGGCCGACGCGGACGTGGGCGCCGCTGCTCAGACCGTCGCGGACCAGGCCATTGTGCTGGGGCGTCGGCACCTGCCGTCAGCGGGTCTTCACGAATGGGAAGCGTTTGCGGACAAGCTTTACATGGACAGCCGGCTGGAAGAAGTTGGGGTGCACCTCGTTTGCCATGGCCTCTGCAATTTGATGGGCTTCTCTACTCCTGCGACTGTTCAGGCGCATTTGCTCCGTTTGGGTGCTGGCGATCCCGTACTCGGTCTGGAGACCCTCAAGTACCATGCATACGAACTAGGCCGGAGGCTCTACTTCGGCCTTCTCGATTGGGCGCACGGAAAGGGCCTCGAGATCGACCAGAACACCGCGCGGGATGTGCGGCTTTTTGCGGCGTTCCGGGCGCAACCGAACGCCCGAGTGCTTCCCGGCTGGACCGAGCTCGGCGCCATCTTCATCAAGGTTGGCTTCGCCATGCTTGCCGCTAGCAAGTCCCTGCTCACGGAAGTCCGCACAGAGCGACTTCGGCACATCTGGACCACAGCTGCTGATCTCGGCCGACGACTACAGGCGGGTTGCCGCGCAGCTCCCCGGGAGCCGCCTGGAGCCGGAGCCCGTGGGCCCTCCTCCCGTCTCGGTGGGTGTCTGCGCGCGCGCTCTGCTGCATCGTTTGCCAGACGGACATCCTCTTCAGTACGTGCTCGAGCTCTTCCGTAACGGCTTCGGCAACGTGTCGCCGCTCTGGTCGCTTCTTGAGTACTTGCTGTCTCTGTCGGCGATGCAGACCATCGGCGACGTCCGCCGGATCTACGAGAAGAAGGGCATCGGCGGCATCGCTGAGCAGCTCGGCGTGAAGCAAGGCCACAAGCTCGATCCGTACCTGCACCGCGACCGCGAGCTCGACTCGTTCCTGCGGCTCTACTTTGCCAGCAACCCGGTGGTGAGTATCCCCGTTCTCGAGCTCCGTCGAAGCTGACGCGCTGCCTCTAAACCAGGGCGGTGACGGAGTGGAGCCGGTGCCCAGCCGCAAGGAGCTCCCCTACTTCGGCATGGACGAGAGGCAGCCCGGGTCTATCCACCGCGAGCAGCCTTTCAACGCGGTGGCGTCCAAGACCGTGCGTACTGCCGCCCAGTCTGTCGCCCCCGTTCCGTCCGCCTGACCACCCCGCCGTGCAGACCTCGACCAACCTCGAGCACCGCGCGTTGAAGGAGGTGCGCCGCGGGACTGGAACCCCCGGGCCCGTGCACAGCGCCGCAGTTGCGATACCTCCGCCTTGCTTCCCTCACAAGCGTCACGGCCGCCGGCATTGCCTCGCTCTTGCGAGCTCGCCATGCACGCGGTTGCACCCCCCTGGCCCGCCTCGACCTCTCGAGGAGCGCGATCGACGACTCGGTGCTGGTAGCCGCTGCAGCCCATTGCGGCACGGCCCTCGAATCTCTCTCTGTCCTCCGCTCGCAGGCGGCGCCGGATGCCGTCCAAATCACGGACGAGGGCATCCTGGCGATCGCTGCTGCGTGCCCGTTGCTGAAGCACCTGGACCTGAGCTATTGCCGGCTGGTCTCGGGCACCTCGATGGAGGCCATCCGCGACGGCTTCACGGGCTTGCTGTCCATCAACCTCACGGGATGCAAGGGGATGCCGGTGTCGTCTCTCGCTGTGATGGGCGATATGCGCAGGAGGTATCAGAAGCTTAGGTGTGTGCTGCAATCCTCAGCGTTGTCTGGTATTGACACTCGCCGTCAGTTGCCTGACCATTGGTGATATCCCCGGATTGTCGGAAGAACTCCTGGGCGAGATTACCAGGAACGGGGCTCTACTTGGCTGGCACAAAAGCCACGTCGACGAGCCGGTGCTGAGGTCGCAGATCGGCGTCGGCGACGTTTGGGAATGAAGCTCTTGGAGACGCGGCGGCAGAGGAGACACACGCTTTTGCATGGAGAAGAATGTAGAAAACTGCAACAAGAAGATTGAATACACAAGGTCTCGCCTGAAGGTTCAGTTGGATGCCGACACGTTCTGCGCCTGCGCCGCCCTCCTCCGCTTCTCTCCGATCATGGGCGATTCGGCATCCGTCAGCGGCTTGTTGGACGGCTTGACCACCACGGGTGCGTAGCTGCGGATCGGCTCGGCGCGGTGCACGGCCCGGCGACGCAGCTCCCGGATCTCCGCCTTCTCCCTTTCCTGCAAGCGAAGGAAATCGTTGGCGATCGCGGCATGCAGACAAGGACGCACCGACCTCCATCTCCATCTCCTGCCTCTTCCTCAGCTCCTCCGCCATCCGCTCCCTCTCCTTCTGCGCCTCCTCGAACGCCCGCCTCTCCTCGGCGCGCAGGTCGCTGTGCAGCACCACGGCTTCGGGCTCCGTCGCCGGCCTGGCCGATTTGGCGGGCACGAACGGCTCCACCTCGCGGAACGGCCGCGCGCGGAAGCGGGTGCGGTTCTCCTTCTCCCGCTTCTCCTTCTCCAGCTGCTCGCGCAGCCGGCGCTGGTGCTCCTCCCCGCGGGCGTCCGTGCTGAGCTGGAACGCCTCGGGATAGGTGAGGGGCTTGGTTTCGACCGGGGGAAGCGGCTGCGTGCAAATGAGCCTGCCTGCCCGGCTGTGCATGCAGTAGACATGTGCTGACGACGCTCACCTCGGGAACCTCGTCGTCGGGCAGGGCCCTGGCGACGAACCGCCTGGCCTTCCTCGCCTCCTCAGACTGGCGCCGCCGTTCGGCTTCGGCTTCTTCCCGCTTGCGCCTGCTGATTTCGTCGCCGGGGAGCTCAAAGTCCGCGGGGAGAACCGCGCGGCGAGGTAGCTGGGGCTCGAAGGGGGCGACGTCGGGGATCGGGTTTGCGCGGATCACGCGCGGGGGGCTGGGAGGGCGGGGAGCGGGCGGGCGGGGCTTGTGGATCGCAGGAGATTGGGGGATGGTGAGCGTGGGTCTCGATCGCTTGGTGACGGGGTTGGGTCCGACGAGGACCTGGGCGGGCGAACCAATGTTAGTGCGGGGATGGGAAGCTGCGGGAAAGGCGCACCGCGTGGTTGACGGGGTGTGCACGGAATCGGGGACCGATCTCGGCGAGCTCGCGCTCCTCCGCCGTAGGGATGTGGGTGGGCTTGGTGCGGAGCTTGGTGAGCAGGCGCGGCGACCGCGGGTTGGTCAGTTTGGGCGACGCCGCCTTCATGAGTTGCTGCGGAGCGCCGAACGTTAATCAACGACACTCGCCGATGCACTTGCGGCGTACCTTTGTCCGCGTCCGCTTCGCCACGGGGGAGGACTGCTCAAACTGCTTGACCTTGACGGCGAGAGGCACAAAGGGCGACTTGACGGGGACCTCGGCCTCCTTGGCCAGGGCCTTGAAGGCCGTCTGGAACTGGAATGGCTTGGGGACGGTGAGGGTGGTCTTTTGCTGGGCTTGCTTGCGGCCCTCCTTCCCCGGCTGGACCTTTTTCTGCGGGTCGTGCGTGTGAGGGATGTGCTGGACGCGGGAGCGGGACACCCCACCTGCACGCCGCCGCCCTTTGCACCCGGGTGCGGCCGCGACACCCGCTTCGCAGCGGGCGCCTTTGCCGCGCGGGCCTCGCTCTGGAAGCGGAACTCCTTCGGCACGGTGAGCTTCTTTGCCTGGTACGGCTCCTTTGCGGCGAGCGCGGGTGCGGCCGGTGCGGGTGCCACGCCGGTGGGCGCCCTGCGCGCGGGCATCGAGCGCTGCGCGGGCAGCGGCCTGGGGTGCGAGGGGCGCGAGCGCAGGGAGCGTGCCGACGAGCGCCTCCCGGAGTCGGCCCCGTCGCCGCCGCCCTCCCCGTTGCCGCCGTCTCCCCAGCCGTCGCCGTCGCCGCCGTCGTCGCCGCCGTCGTCGTCGATGTCCATTGCGGCGCGCGGCGCGCCCTCTGGCGGCGAGGCGGCGCGCGTGTCGAACCACTCGTCGGCGCCGTCGTCGTCGCCGCCGTCGTCGAAGTCGTGGTACCGCGGCGCCGCGAACTCGAAGTCGCCGCCCGCCGACGCGCGCGCGTCCGACGCGCGGCTCGGCCGCCCGTGCGACCGCCGCGCAGTCATGGCGCTCCTCAGGGTCGCAGGAATTCGGGTGGTGTTGATTGGTCTCGACAATTCAACCAGCAGACCCGGGAAATGGCCTCGTTCTTCCCCCGCTAAACTCCTGATACCATTTCCTGCCGGTACCCCGCAGCAGCGATGCGGAAGCGCCGGAGGGCAGCGCCGGCCTGTTTCCCGTGCTATGCGTCCTCCGCATCCCTTTGGACACTCGCATGGCCCGCCCTGCTGCTCCTGCTGGGTGCCGCGGCCTCCCTCCCTGTTGCCGCCTCCCCACGTCCCTCCGCCCGCGTCACCGCGTCGGACGAGGTGCTCCGCCTCCGCACGCTGCCGAGCGGCATGGTGCTGGCCGAATTCAATTTCACGACGCGCTTCCGGTACCCTCCTCCCCGGAAGGGCGCGATGGGTGGGCTCCCCCGCCGCGATCTCTCCAAACGCGCCTCACCGATCCCGGGACCGCACAACGGCGACTTCATCCCCTCCGCGACGTGCAGAGAACCACTACGGCGCGTTCCCGCGGACCGTCGGCCACGTCACCCAGCTGCTGCGCGTCTCCGAGTGGCACCTCACCTTCACCCAGGGACGGTGGAACCACAAGGCGTGGGGGGCGCAGCCACAGTCCACCGGACCCACCGGGGTCCACCTGTGGACGTGGTTCGAGGGCGACGATGAGTGGGTGGTTGCCTCGGGCGCGTGAGGACGCCGTCCGACCGGTCCCCGCCCCGGCCAGCGTCGACGAGCGGTGGCGGAGCCTGGCCAACACGCTTTCGGGCATCTTTTGCGCCTCGCTCAACTTTATCGACTCGAAAAACACCGCCGAGCCGACCCTGAGCTTTCGGCCGCTGGGAGGGCGGGGCAACGGTGGGCGGGCTTCCCCTCCAAGAGGTCCAACGAAGCTGACGATTTGCCAAGCGACGCGTTTGCGCGTTGCTGCCCTTCCTCGCGAGGCGACCTGCACGGAGAACCTGACCCCATGGATCAAGATGCTGCCGTGCAAGGCAAAGGTGGGGCGCCGCCGCCGGCACTTTGGCTCCTCGACCGACTTCGTTCCAGGCGGGCCTATCTCAACTCCTCAACCCCTACCGCATCTACGATGCCAACTACCATTCCATGTCGGTGGACCTGTACCGGAGCCCTGCCGTGGGTGCCTCTGCTTTCGGTGACGACCTTGACTCACCCGCGGCCGCAGACCGCTTCGTTCCCCTACGAGGAAATGATCGCCACCCAATCCATGACCCTTGTGATGGACCCCGTCCGCCTCATGGACTCCGCGTCCTGGACGGTGTCCGGACTTTTCCAGCGGGAGGTCACCGTGCCGTGCGCCGTGGCCGGGGAGAGCCGCATCGATCTGCAGCTGCCGGCGCCCCCGGCAGTGGAGGGCGAGGACAGGCCCGCGCCGGCGGGGAGGACGGTGGTGTACCATCTGCGGGACCGTGGGTGGTCTGCCGGGGTACTTGGCCTGGATTATTGCTGACCCGCCGCCTCCAGCGTTACCGCACATGGACAGCGTGGGCTCCGCGTTCGACCGCTCGCTTCCCGTGGGCCTGGATGATCCGTCGCCGCTGCACGTGCACCGCTTCCTCGGTGGATACGGGCTGCAGTCCGGGAGGGTGCTCACGCGGCTCGAGAACCCGACGTCCGGGAACCTTAGCGTGGCTCTTTTCGACGCGCTCCCATGGTGGATGCGGATGTTCCTCCACACGATGCAGGTGTGGAACGAAGGCGAGAAGCGCCAAGGTGTGTTGCTGCGATCGGCACCCAAGTCTTGCGGCCCGTGACGCGCGATCTCGTGGCACCCAGGGCTTCTCCAGCGCATCTACTACCTCCCCGCGCGCGACCGCGAGCGCCCGGCCTCCCTCGAACTCCTCCTCCTCCTCCCCGCCAACACTACCACCTTTGTGGAGATCGGCTTCGAGCGCGCGCACCTGCGCTACACCGAGCACCCCCCGGACGCCAACCGGGGCTTCGACGTGGCCGGCTGCGCCGTCACGGTGCTCGGCCCGGAGCCGCGGAGGTTCTGGTCCGAGAACATCCTCGTCGCGCTGCCGACGCCCGACTTTTCCATGCCCTACAACGTGATCACGATGACGTGCACGCTGTTCGCGCTCTACTTCGGGAGCCTGTTCAACCTGCTGACGCGCAAGTTCAAGCCCGTGGTGGTGCCGGTGCCCAAAGAGTACGTAAAGGCGCTCGAGGAGACCGGGCTGTGGAAGACGGACGCCAAGCCAGGGGGCGATGAGGGTGGGGCAGATCAGGGGGGCGAAAGCCCGGATCTGCCGCCCGCCGGGGAACCGGCTCGTCCAAAGGCCGAATAGAGCTGGATCCTCGCACGCTTACCTTGATCGAAGTCCAGAAGGCTGTGATCAGCAGGGGTTTCTCACCACTAGGCGCCGGCAGCTGCGCTCACCAGGTCGCAAAAAAGAGAACACGCGTTCACTCACATCGCCCCCTGCCCCGCAGTCGCCGGCGTCGAGCGTTCCGGAGTAGCGCGCCCATCCATGGCCGACGAGGCGCCCGGCGTCGAGGGCATCCTGCAGCTGCTGTCGGAGCAGCCGTCCGCGGCCGCGCAGCCGTCGCCGCCTTCCGCGTCGCCCCCGTCCGCCGCCGCGCCGACGCCGCCGATGGCGCTGGCCGCGCAGCCGCCCCACGCGCCCGCCCACGCCGCCGCCTACCCGCCCGCATTCCCCGGCGCCGCGCCGTTCTACGACCCCTCCGCCGCGCCCGGCCCGTCGTTCGGCCAGCAGGACGCAGACGGCGACGAGTACCGCTTCAATCCGCACCACAAGGTGCACTTCACGTCGCCCAACTCGGTCATGTTCTCGCTGCCAAACGACAGCCGCCTGTTCGTCGGCAACCTGGCCTCCGAGAAGACCAGCAAGTGCGTGGACGTCCCGTGCGTGCCCCGCCCCGCTCACAGTCCGCATCGCAGGGAGGAGATGGCCCGCATCTTTGCCCAGTACGGGGACGTCTACGAGATCGTCATCAAGGACTCGTACGGCTTCATCCAGTACGACAATGCCGAGTCCGTCCTCGAGGCCATCCGCATGGAGAACGGCCGCCTGCTGGCCGGCCTCAAGCTCGGTGGGCAGATCTGCTCCGTGTATTCTCCCAAACTCGTCCTGACGCCCGCTCCGTGCCAGATCTTTCCGTCGCAAAGAACCGGAGGGAGCGTCGCGCCGAACAGGAGCGCGACCGTGCCATGCGCGAGACTTTCGGCCGGGACCGCGAGCCCCCGCGCGGCTTCGGTCCCTACCGCGGTTCGGACAGGAGGGATGCCAGGGACCGTCCGTACGATTCCCGGGAGCGCACGCGGGGCCGGAACCGGGGCGATAGCTACAGTCCGGAGAGGCGCAGATCCTACTCCCCGCCCTACTCGCGCGGCGGGCCGCCCGGGAGGAACGACTCCCCGCTCATGTCCATCCTCGGAGGAAGGCTTCGCCTGGACATCCCCATCAGCACATCGGACTTCCTGCTTCCGCGCAGGTACGGTACCAACGTTCCCGAAGTGCAGGTCATCGTGATCGGCCAGGTCGACAAGTGGGTTGCTGTCTCGCTGCCCTCCATCGTACATCTTGACCTTGGCCCGCCCCCTGCAGGCAGTACGTTCTGCACGTCGAGAACAGGTTCCGCGGCGCTGGCATGCACGTGGAGGTTCTGTTCCTGTCGGCGAAACTCTCGCTCGAGCTCGTCCTGCAGCAAATGAACTACGAAGGAGTCCGTGCGGTCGTTTTCGTCGAACGTGGCTTCGACGCCACCGAAACCGTGACCATGCTCATCTTTGACGGCAGCACTGGATACGTCGGTGGGTTTCGGGAACTCATGCGGTTTGTTTTCGGGTCTGACAGGCCTCCCGCCACAGAGTACGACCGGGTCGGTCTGGACAAGGCCGTGGCCGACGTCCGCATGCAGAAGAACGCCGTCGGCATGGCCGTCCCTCCCCCCGCCGCATACCCACCCAAACCCGTGGTCCCCCTCGCGTCCAACCCCGGCGCCCTCCCCCCTCCGAACCTGGACTTCAACGCGCTGTCGAACCTTCTCGGAGCCATCCAGGGCGGTGCCCCGCCCGCTCGCCCGCCGGTTGCCGGTTACGGAGTGCCTCAGATGCCCGCCGGAGGGCCCGCGATGCAGATGCCCGGTCAGCCCCCGATGCAGCCTGGGTACGGTGTGCCGCCACAGTCGGCGGACGTCAGCTCGTTGCTGTCCATGCTCAGCGGCTCCATGGCGGGTCAGAAGCCGCCCGGTCCTCCCGGTGCGGCGCCGGGGTACCCTCCTGTGCCCCAGGCCGGGCCCCCCGGGTATCCGAGTGCCATTCCGCCCCAGGGGCAGCAGTTCTACCCCGGCCAACCTCCCCCGCAGCAGCCTTCCTACAGTGGCCCTCCCCCGCAGCGAGGCGGATACGCCGGTGCACCGAGAGGAGGGTACCGTGGGCGGTGAACGAGACTCAGAGTGATGCTTTCTAGTTGTAGCATGTACAGACAAAATTTAATGCTTTCCTTCTCCATTCGGAACGGCCGCCTTGCCCGTAAGCCGCGGCGGCAAAGCGTCGGTGACGGATTGCGGGATAAGAGAGCGCGCAGCCTGCCTCGAGAGTTGCTCCATCAATGCGCTGCGGAACACCAGTCGCTTAGATCGAATCCCCAAAGCAGCCCCGCGGAACTTACTCCATGATCGCGAGCAATGCCATGCTCTCCACGATCGGGACCGCCCGGGGCAAAACGCAGGGGTCGTGCCGGCCCTTCGCCTCCAGAACACCGTCGGTCCCCGTGAAGCTGGCCGTCGGTTGCGCCTTGCCGATCGTCGCCGGCGGTTTGAAGGCGACGCGGAAGTAGACGTGCTCCCCGTTCGAGATCCCGCCCTGAATGCCGCCAGAGAAGTTCGTCTTGGTGCCCAGCGAGCCGTCCGCCTTCTTCACGAAGGGGTCGTTGTGCAGGTGACCGGGAACGTCCGTGCCGGCAAAGCCGGAGCCGACTTCGAAGCCCTTCGTCGCGGGAATCGAGAGCATGGCCTGGGCCAGCTTGGCCTCCAGCTTCTCAAAGGCCGGCTCGCCGAGTCCGACGGGCAGGTTCCGGATCACGCACACCACCGTGCCTCCGATCGAGTCGTTCGCCTCCTTGGCCTTCACTATACGCTACAAAACGCAACCGGATTAGCCAAAGTTCCGAGCGGAAAGGCAAAAGGACGCACCTCTCTCATCTTGTCCGCGTACTCGGGGATCGGACACCGCACGTCGCTCTTGTCCACGTCTTCGCGCTGCACAGTCGCAAGCACCTTCCACCACTCATGCCATTTCTCGAGGAACTGCTCCTCGTTCGTCGAGTCGGGATCAAAGGCCTCCGGACGGTAGACCGAGACACTGCCGACGGAGCCCACAAACCCCACCACCTCGATGTTGTGGACCAGTTTCAGGTACTTTTCGGCGACCGCAGCGGCTGCCACACGACCTGTACGACCGTCGTCAGCTGAAACAGCGGTACACCGGGCAGAATCAGGCCCACCGATCGTCTCTCTTGCCGAGGAACGCCCGCCACCGCTGCTCGCTTTGACGCCGTACTTCAGGAGGTAGGTGTAATCCGCGTGCGACGGACGCGGGTACTGGTCCATCTCCGAGTAGTCGTGGGGCCGTTGGTCCAGGTTGTTGACCATCATTGCGATGGGCGTTCCCAGAGTGACGCCCATCTCCGTGCCCGAGAGGATGACGACCTGGTCCTTCTCATCGCGCTGTTCCGGAGCAAAGGCTAAGCCGAGGTCTTCATGAAGGCTCCCGGCGACCAAACGCACCGGAGTGGTAAGCTTGCTCTGTCCAGGCCGCCTGCGGCTAAGCATCGGCTGGATGTCCGCCTCGGTGAGCGGCAAGCCGGGCGGAACCCCATCGACCACGACGCCGACGGCTTTGCAGTGCGATTCGCCGAACGTGTGGGCCCGATAGATGTTCCCGAAGCTCGACATTGCGGTGCGGCTTCAAGGAAAGTGGCGAGGTCGCGAGCGTCAACAGCGGACGAAGCGTCGATCTCGATCACCGCCTAAGTGCCCGTCGGGGACACCCCTACCCCCACCCACTTCCTCGTCACGGCGGCCTTGTAGCCGGTATGTACAGCAGCGGCCTCGCTCGCCGGATGTAGCATGCAGCGATGGGGCAGCCGGCGCGCTCGTATATCATTGGAGAAAGAACTTGACAAGAGCCATAAAATGACAGAAAGGCCACCGAACCGAAGAAAAGAAAGAAAGAAAAAGAGCGACCGGAGCCGCTTCGCTGCATGTGAGTCAGTTCTGACGCTCCCGTCCCGCTGCAGCGGTGGCACGGCCCCCTGGGACGCGGTTAACCCCCGCGTTGCACTTCGTCACCTCGTCGACCACACGATGGCGTCCTTTCGCGCAAAATGCGACTCAGATATAGATCCACATGGCGGACGAGGAGCACGCCGCGTCGGCGGTGGAGGAGAATGCCGCGGCTGGGGGAGGCGACCAGGACATGGACGACAAGGCAGGTGCCCCAACCGCGGTTCAGAGCGACTTTTTCTGACGTTCAACGCCTCGCCTCGTCTTTTTGCACCTCTGGACGTGCAGTCAATTGAGGAGCTAAAGCAGCGGATTGCCCAGATGGACGAGGAGGCGGAGAAGCTGCGCAAAATGCAGAGCGAGGTCGAGAACGACCTCTACCCTGCCGGCGCCACGCAGGGTTGGTTTTGCCTTTGTGCCCAATCTTCAAGTGTCTGACGAGGGCTTGCAGAGTCGAAGGAGGAGGTCGACGGCAGATCAATCTTTGTCGGGAACGTCGACTACAGCTCGACGCCCGAGGAGCTGCAGGAGCACTTCAAGGCCTGCGGAACCATCAATCGCGTGACCATCTTGTGCGACAAGTACACCGGCCACCCGAAGGGCTACGCGTACATCGAGTTTGCCGACCAGACGGCGGTGGCAGGGGCAATGGTCCTCAACGACACGATCTTTAAGAACAGGATGCTCAAGGCAGGTAGCACGAGCTTTTGTTTTCGTTTGCCCTGCTGACAAGCTGTCTCGATCAGGTGACTCCGAAGCGGACAAATGTCCCGCACATGACGCGCGGCCGGGGCCGAGGTCGCGGGGGTTACAGAGGAGGTTATCGTGGTCGCGGAGGATACTACGATGGAGGCTACCGTGGACGTGGCGGATACAGGTGAGGCGTCGGATCGCTTTTCCAGTCATGTCCCGTGCTCACCAGCTTGGACGCAGGGGCCGCGGCCGTGGCTACTATTCCGGTCCCTATTAGTTCTTGCGCTCGGACCGTTCTATTCCGTTCAAATACAAATGCTAATTGTAGTTGATCTCTGTTGTCGATAGTTGAGTTTCGTCCGCGATCGGACGGTCGAGGATCGCGGTGCCACACCAGTCTACCTCGCACCATGGCCGGCGACGCCAAAGTCACGAGGGGCGTGGCGGCCGACAGGATTGTGCCCGCGACGGAACGCGTCACGCGGACGCGGCCGGCCGCCGCGCTGCCCACGTCCTTGAGCCGGAAGGCGGAGCCCGGGAAGGAGGCGCTCTTGGCCGAACCGCGCCGCAGGAAAACCATGCCGCCGAACCAAGAGCTCGATACCGGAGACCTTTACGACGAAGCGCGCGCGGACAAGGACGAAGGCATGGATCTCACCGGAGGGTTGGGCGCGCTGGCTTTCGGGTACGTCACCTTTCGCGGACGCGTTTCGGTCCTCGAACCGTCGAATGACCAATTGGCTTTCTGCGCGGGTCGTTCGTTTTCCGCCGGTATTCTATATGCACAACGCGCCCACAATAGGGGCGACAAGGATGCCGCGCTGCTCCTTGGAAGTCTGAAGACTTTGTTCAAGAAGAAGAGCGCGGAAAGGCAGCAGCGCATGGACAAGGAGATCACGGAAAAGATCTGCAAAGTGATCGAGGTGTTCAACACCGTCACCCAGGCGATCGAGTCCGGAATGTGGGCGGCGCGAACACTTGTCGATCTTGCCGCCTCGTTACAAGCACGCCTTCGGCAGAGACGACAACGTCGCCACCCTCAAGCGCAAGTTCGACGAGCTGGAAGACGATTCTTCGCAGCACGTGGCTCGCCTCAAGCACGACTTTGACAAATTCCAGGTAGGATCGCTGGTCAGATGACTTCGCGTCCCTGATGCAAATGCCGACAGACCGTGGCCCTCGCCGTACTGGAAAGCTTGGATCGCAACTACACCGCCAGCGTCAAGATCGCCAGGGCTTTCGAGAAAGAAGCCGCCGAACTCCGTTGGTCGACGTAACCACCTTGTCGGACTCTGCTTATTCTCCCCGCAGAGCTTTCGCAGCAGGCGGAGCTCGGTGCTTTCAACCAGCAGATTTCCAGAGAAATTGCCAGCTACAAGGCATCCGCCAGTGCCCTTACCAAGGTGGGTCTTTGCTGCCTTTTGGACGTCGGCTTTTCTGACCTCCCATGCTTTAGGACTCCAAGACCCAGGATCAGCTGAAGCAGTCTCTGCTGGGCCTATTGGCTCTTTGAGCTGCCCTTGTGCCTGTTGCAAAGCCACTTTATTCAGCTCATGAGAAGAATCGGTCCCTCAGGATGTCGACCACGATACCAGCCAGCAAGATGTACCCTACTTGCCTATTGCTAACAAATTTGGCCCAAGCGGCCTTCGGATCCCTAATGTTCAAGGTGGCAATCTGCCAAGCCATGTGTCCAGCTGCACCGGCCACTCCAGCAAAGAAGGGCCATCCTTGTCCGTTGGCAAGGCCGGAGAGTGCCAGTAGTCCCACGCTCCCCGCCGCGAAGGTCGACAGCCATTGCGTGACACTGTCGCCGAAGAGCAGGGCGGTCGATTTGACCCCGGCGTGGATGTCGTCGGCCTTGTCCTGCAGTGCGTAGATGGTATCGTAATGCAGGGTCCAGAGGATGCCCGCGGCATATAGCGGCAGGCAGACGAAAGGATTGAGGCCGCCCAGAACTGCCGACCATCCCAAAAGGGCTCCCCAGTTGAAGGTCAGGCCAAGAAAGAGCTGCGGCCAGTACGTGACCCGCTTCATGAGCGGGTAACTTGCGACCAGGAGCAACGACGAAGCACCCAAAGCAATGCTAGGCATGGGACGGTTAGAAGCCGCAAACTGAAGTGGTGTGCGGATCGCACCTAAATGTGTTGAGCTGGGTCAGCACGGCCAAGCCGGCCGCGAGATTGAGCC
Source organism: Hyaloraphidium curvatum (assembly GCA_025558095.1). Lineage (NCBI taxonomy): Eukaryota > Fungi > Monoblepharomycota > Hyaloraphidiomycetes > Hyaloraphidiales > Hyaloraphidiaceae > Hyaloraphidium > Hyaloraphidium curvatum. The sequence goes on along the minus strand of JAIVFI010000005.1, from coordinate 401,977 downwards.
CGAGGAAGGCGAGCGCCTGAGGGACCTTGACAGTTCCCGACGCCAGCGGCCGCGTCCGCGTCCTTTCGACCTTTCTATCGAATTCAATGTCCCAGAGATCGTTCACAATGCAGCCTGCTCCGCGCATAATGAGGCTCCCGGCACCAAAGAGGCCCAGCATGTAGACCATGTACGGCAACCCGACGGCCGGGTCGCTGTAGGTGGCCATTGCGATCGACCAAGTGCAGGGAAGATAGAGCAGAAGCGTTCCCGCCGGTTTGTCGAGCCGAACCAGGTACAGGTACGGGTGGGTCCACGGTGGGAAGCGGCGGAACAGAGGCGGAACGGGAGTTGCAGGTACTGCGGGCAGCTCGCCCCGCTTCGGGCCCGGCCCCGCCTCGCGCTTCGCCTCGCCGGCCATTGTCGGTGTCGGAACGACATGCAGAGCACGTCGGTGGAGCACAGCGTTCTGCGATCGTGATGCAGTTGGAAGACTTCGGCGCGACGCGTCGGCCGCTCCCGCGACCGATCCCCATGCTAATCGCGTCGAACTGGGTAGGAAAGCGTTGCAAGACGCGTAGAGATGTCGCACCGAGAGCCTTGGCGCCGACATCGCGCGGTTTGTTTACGGCGTGGGGGATCCCATCCGATCCGATCGTCCTGTGCACCCAACAGTCGGGCCGCCTTGCCGCTCAACACTCACGCACCGTTGCGGTGCTCGGACTCCTCGTCGGATTGATAGACGGTGATATGGCCCCCCTCATCAGTTTCCCGTCATCGCCGGACGGGCTGTCGGACCGTCTCCTCGGCGAATACTACGTGCTGTTCTCGACGAACCCTTTCTACCGGAAGAGGAGAGAAGTACGGATCGTTTACGAGGAGGCGCAGCTGGATCCAAAGACGAAGCTCCTCACGATGAAAGAGACTATGTTGTACAAAGGCCTGAACGCATCGGACACCGCGGGATTCAGTCGCGCGTTGGGGCTGGACGTTCAACTGCAACCGGACGACGGTCGGTTCCACTGGCGCATGACAGGCCCCTTTCCGCTCGGCCTGCTTTACTTGAACAACACAACTTCGATCATCGGCCACGGGCCGGACTTTGAATGGATTGCCCTCCACGTGGGAAGCACTATGCTCAACTCGGAATGTGTGCAGATATTCGCTCGGAAGCCGCACATGGACGAGGACTTGTTTCGAAAGCTTCGAGCCGAGCTTGAGGACCTCGAGCTGGTCAAGCAAAAGCGGGCCACCAATTCCTGGGGTTCCTGGCTCGCATTGTGGCAGGATGGCAACGAGGGAGAGCGTTACAAGAACCTGGTTTCCGAGGGCCTTGTGGAAGTAGTGAAGCGAGGGTAGCGCGGACGAGCGAGCGCAAAAGTGTGTACGAGTGGTTGACACAGCAGTGGGATTCGTTCCTAGTCGAACCTCTTCCCCTCGGCCGCCTCCGCCTGCAGTTCGGCCTCGACGATGGCCCTCAGAGCCTTGAACACCACGGGATCATTCATCATCTCCCTGTGGATGACCTCACTCTCGTAGTCTCCAACCACAGGAATTCCCGGCGGCAGGGCGATGGAATACTGCGGAGCAGTCCCGTCTGCTGGCACGCTCTTTACGGGGTGCGTCCAGTCGACCTCGCTCAGCTTCCCATCCCTGAAGCTCGCCTTGTACGTGTAGCCCGCCATCCTATTCCGGCCGTGGACGGTAGCGATGGGCGGATAACGAATGGCAGGATCGTACTTCCGCATATCACGGTTGAAGATCTTGCCCCGCTCAAGCACCTTGGCCATGAACGCCCGTGCCTCCTCCTTCCGTCCTTCGGCAACAGCCTTTCGGATGGCCGTGCTCAGCTCTCGCTCGACCCACGTGTCCGGATTCCACAGGTCCAGGTCCACCAGCTCGCCGGTGTCCGCATCGAGGAAGAGTTCTGAGCCATCGCACAGCATAGAGTAGCCCGAAGCCCAAGTCGACTGTGTAACGTCTGAATGTGCCGTGTCGTTGAATAGCAGCTTGTCGCCTTGGTTCAACGTCGGCAGAATGGATCTCACGGAACCGATGGGGCTGCCAACCAACAGGAGACCGCGCACGAGCTCCGGGCGCATGTGGAGCATGTGCAAGCTTAACAACCCGCCCATCGAAAACCCGAGACACCAGACAGGGCGTCCGCCGTTCTGCTTGCAGATCCCTGCGACGAACTCTTCCAGCTCCCTTGCAGAGGTTAGGTTGTCCCTCCTCCAGTCGTAGGCAAAGACATGGAACCGAAAGTCCGGACACTCCTTCTCGCGTGCGCGCATCGCCGAAACAAAGTCTCCGGTGAGGTTCACGAGGCCGCCCGCGAGGGTGGTTATGACTTCGCCGGGCACGAGCGCGGTCTCCGCGTCGGGATGGTCCCAGTCCGTCTCCAGCCTGAGATCCGGCTTAATAAGATTGAGGGCCAACGCCAATGTCATGTAAACTTTCCGCTTAGTCTTCCTGTCGTGCAGATGGGTACCCTTGAAGCCAGGCACGAATACCATGTCGCCCCTAAGGAAGCCCAGGTCCGGTTTGCGCTTCATTCTCGAGTAGATCGATTGCACGCCGGCGGCCGCCGCGAGTCCGAAGGCGATGTAGGCGGCTGTGCGAGCTTTGCCGGGCGAGAACATGCGGCCACGGAGCGGGAGCGAATGCTTTCCACGGCGGCGGCCAACGCTCCAAGTCCGATGAGGGCAGATCACGCGAGCTCCAAGATGGCAGCTGCGGGGAGACCCAACTCCGGCGGGCGAGATGTGAGTCGTGCGCACGGGTCGGGTTTGGCAATTGGTGGCGTCGAAATCTCCGCCGCGCCGCGACACAAACACTGGCATGTGATCGCCAACTTGAACGCGAACAATGGCAGACGGGCGGCAAAGGACACGCAGCACGCGTTCCAAGGGTCGTGGGAACGCGTCGGGTGGCCTCGCAACGCTTCCTGCGGACCTGTTTGAGGACCTCGACGCGTGCACTACGTGCAGATCCGCGGTGGACGCGATCTGCGCCGCGTGCAATATTCCAGGCAAGTCAACCCGCGCGCCGACACGATTGCGCGACGGGCTGACCCGGAGCCCAGACCTTCAAACCAGGAGCGGTCTCCGGAAGGTGCACGCGAACTTCCCCGCCATCGCTGGACGCCTCGACCAGCTGTTCGAGACCGCGAAGAGCCGTTCCAGCGAGATCGTCTTGGCGGCCGTGGCGGCGATCTGGACGAAGCTATGTGCGGACAAGCTGCTGAAAGACAGGCTGATCGATCGAGGCCTGGTGGAGAACCTGGTGTTCATTCTCGACCTCCCTTCAACTCGACACCTGGCATTGAACGCGATTGCTACGGTGTCGCACCTCGGCGGTCTCGAATCGCGCATGCGCATTGCGCGCAACGCCTCCAAGCTCATCGCCCAGATGAAGGCGCATCCGGACGACGCCGAGATCCAGGAGCTCGCTGTCGTTTCGATGGCTCACGCAGCCGGCACGGCAATCACAGAGGATCAGCCTCCCAGTCCCGCACTTTTGAAGGAAATCGATTTGCGGAACGTGCTGGCGGCCGTTGTGGAGGCCGCGCGAAGTGCCAACGCGTCGCGCGCGAGATCCCGATCAGGAAGGTGCAGGTCCGCCTCGTTCGCGAGCTCGTGCTGGACTTGTATCCAAAGGCGATCAAGGAGTGGGGTCCCGCTGTGAAGCGCTTCGATGATCTCGACGGGAAGCCTCGCGAGGAGGCGTCGAGGAGTGCAACGAGAGACCACGACGACTTGGTTGCTTGGCTGGAGAACACGCACCTCGAGGACGGGCCCGACAGCGAACCCCACTGTGCCCATCCCAAGATGAGCATGAACAGCGCGGCGTTGTACCGTTGCTCGCACTGCAAGAATCCGAAGAAGTGTGGGAGGTGCGGCAACGCGAAGTGAGCGAATGTTCCCAAAGCAATGGTGTGGTTTGCTCAACTAGACTCTCACCCATAGGTACTGCGACATCGATTGCCAGAAGCTCGACTGGGCAACCCACAAGGTTGTTTGCTCGAAGGGGTGAAGAGTCTTCCTTGCCAAAAGGAGGCCACGACTTGGGCGTTCGACCTGCTCAAGGATGCGTGCTGCTGGCATTGCATCACATACGGTGCTCTTGTATAGGGACAGGTCGCCGACAGTAACGATCGGCAATGAGAACGGGATTGAACGCTCGTCCAGCGATCGCCCTTGCCACGCAATCGTTCCAACGGTGGCCCGGCATTCGGAGAGCGGCAGAGCCCGACTGCCCTGTTGAAGCCTTTCTTGGGACTTGTCTCCACATGGAGGACATACGGCGGTGGCTCAAGAGCGTGCTCGTTGGCTACCCGCACGCCGACCGCGTCTTCCGCGACGCCGACGCCGCGCTGGTCAAATACTCTGGTCTCTCGCCCAAACACGAGAGCTTCACCCACGACACGGGCCAGACGGTCGTCCTCCTGTGCCTGCACGGCACCGTGCCCGTGCAGTTCCGCGGGAACACGTACAACATCCCCGTCGCCGTCTGGATCCCGCACAACTACCCGTTCCAGCCCGCGATGTGCTACGTGGTTCCCACGCCGCAGATGCTGATCCGGCCCAGCAAGCACGTGGACCTCAGCGGGAAGATATACCACCCATACCTCGCCCACTGGCACGACCGCGTCGAGGTTCGGAGCGCCTGGCCCTTCGGACGCGGCCGGACGCCCGCTGACGCGCCTCTCCCCATTCCAGGAATCCACGATCGTCGATTTCCTCGTTGTGCTCCAGCAGATCTTTGGGCAGGAGCCGCCTGTCTACACGAAACCCTCCAATCCTCCCCCGGCGATGGCGGGCGCGGCCAAGGCGGCCCCTTCTGCCTCTTCGACCCTCCCTTCCCGCCCCCCTCCCTACAACCCCGTCGGACCCTCCGCATCGGCCTCGGCGCTGCCAGACCGCTCGTCGACCCCGGAGAGAGCCGCGCACGCGCACTCCTTTTCCCAGACGAGCCGGCAATCGGCGGACCTTCCGCCCCCGCCTCCCCCGCTGCGCCCGCCGGCGGAGCCCGCGGACTCGTGGTCGGGATCGCCGACGACGGCCGCGCCGCCCTACTCGCGGACGCCGAACCCGACGGACCTCCTCGCCCGGCCGCTCACGGACGGCGGCCTCCTCTCGGACATTTCCTCGGGCGTCGCGCCGCCCTCTGGCCTGCGTGACCCGCTCCGCCCGCGCCCGTCCAACCCGCGCGACGCGCTGCGGGAAAAGGTCCAGGCCAGCTTCGCGAGCTACTCGCAGCACATGACCGAAAACATGGAGCGGGACCTGATGATCAACAAGCGGCTCAACGACTCGGAGAAGCGCGTGGTGGATTCCCTGCGGCGGCTGCAGGAGGAAGCGGCGCGGATAGACCGCAACACAGAGGGGCTACTAAAGGCGGGGGAGGAGATGCGGGAGGCGGTGGAGGCGCTGCGGAGCCACCCGGAGGTGGACCCGGACCAGGCTCTCGCGGCGCCGTATCCGCTCTACAACCAGTGGGTGTCGGTCCCGCGGCCAGGCGGCCCGAGTGGGCTAACCCTCACCGCCTTTGCAGAATCCTGGAGCTCAACGCCGAGGAGCAGGCCATCGAGGACCTCATCTACCACCTCAGCCGTGCGCTCAACAGCGAGCGCATCGACCTCGCCACCTTCATGAAGCACGTGCGGACGCTGGCCCGGGAGCAGTTCATGAAGCGGGCCCTGATCAAGAAGTGCAGGGAGACGGCGCGATTGAGGCCGGCATAGAGGGGTATCGCGCGCTGTCTATTGCGGGAAGCTGCCCGGCATTGCCGAGGAAGAAGAGTCCGTGCGGCTCAGTCCGTTGCCTGATCCGGATCCCGATGCGCCGCCGCTGGAGGAAGCCCCGCCGCTCGAGGAAGCCCCGCCGCCCGGATCGCCGCCATCCTGCGCAGTACTCGACTCTTCCGGGGTCAGGCGGAACCGGCACACCGGGCTGCCGATGCGGGTCACGTCAGCAACCATAGCCGGATTGCAAAGCAACGGGCAAACCCACCAGGTGCCGTTGATCTTGAGCCACTGGTCGTTGCATTCATCGTGGAAAATGTGGCCACAGGGCAGCTGCGGCAGCTCCTCTCCCTCGACGAATGGGTCCTGGCAGATGGGGCAGGGCTGTCCCTCGGCCTGCTCCTTGGACACCTTGACCCGCGGCAGCTTCTTTATGAGCTCCTCGGGGGCCGGCGGCGGTGCCTGCCTCCCCACGCCCTGCTCCATCAGCTGCGTCACGATGTCGTCGAACTCGCGCCCGAACGCATAGTCCCCCGGGTTCCCGACCATGCCCAGCGAGCCGAAGATGCGGTTGAAGAAGGGCTCCGCGTTGAAGCTCCCGCCCGGCACGCCCAACGCCTCGCCGAGCAGGGCGGCCAGCAGGTTCCCGTTGTTCGGCCCCAGCGCGCCGCCCGCGGGCTGCGCCCCCCACGCCGGCCCCGCAGCCTGCCCCGCGCCGGACGGCCCGCCCGCGTTGAAGGTGAAGGTCTGCGTCTGCGGTCCGCCGGGCCCCACGTGCGTGGCCTGGATGTTGAGCTGCGCGTGCGGGCCGAGCGCCTGCGCGAGGATCTGCTGCAGCATGTTCGGCAGGTCGGGCGGCGGCGGGCCACCGTCGTCGTCGTCCGCGCCGTCGTCCTCCTCGTCGCCGCCGAACAGCTCCCGCACGTCCGAGTCGTCGGTGATCTCCTCGACAAAGTCGCCGTCGCCTGGACGCCGGAAGGGAATCAAGGTTTGCAGCATAGACAATGGGTGGGAAATCGGTAGTTGGGAGGCACGGGAGCGCAGTCGGAGCGAGGCCGGAAGTTGGGGGAAGCCGGAAGAGGCCCGGAAGGGCGGGAACACTCCGCGTCAGTTCCCGACTCCGGCGCGCCCGCTAGAAACCCACACTCCGGGCAGATCGGCGTCGCGTCGGCCCGCGTGCGCTCGGCGTTGCACGTGTGGCACCACAGCCTGTAAACGGAACCCGACGGGCCGTCGCCGTGCTCCCCCGCGGCACCCTCCCCGTCCTCCGGCGGCGGAGATGGCTGCCGGCGCGGCGCGGTGCGGCTGCCCGACATGGCGGGATGAGAGAGAGGCAAAGGAGGGAGGCAGGAGGCAGCGGGGAGAAGCCGAAACTTCCGGTTGACGAGATCAGCATCTGCCATTCACTTCGAACCGCGGATGCGGACTAGACGCAGCTACTATGGACAAGAAGTGCGCTGATCTACATCCCCATGCCCAACCGCGGCCGCTACCAGCAGATCACATCGGTGATCTGATCTGACCCGTGATGGAAGACGGCCGCCTCCAGGCAATCACGCAAAGGGGGGGCATCCGCGGCTTACCACTACGTCCTGCAGCTGCCATGCATTCCATCAATGACGTGCGCGATTGGTTTCAGGCGCCTCATCTAGGAGCGCCGCGATCTGGCATGTGCTGACCCAGCCGCCCCCGGCGCCGCGGCAAGCTCCGCCCCCGTCTCAGAGCCACTTCCATTTCCGGGCGCTGTGCCGGGCTCCATTTCGAGCCGAGCAGACCTCGATTACCCCGGTCACACGATGGACGAACGACCCGCACCAATTCCCGGGGGCCGCGGCGCAGACCCGCTCTCGGCGGCCCCGCAGCGCGCCTCCGCCCCGCCGGCCCCGCCGCCGCTCGCCTCCCCGCCGGGCACGCCCGTGCCGCCGCCGCGATGGGTGCGCCCCGCCTCGGCCATCCCCTCCCCGCGCTCGCCGCTCTCGCCCTCGCGGACAGACAGCCTCCGCGGCTCACCCTCGCCGCGCTTCGCCGAGCCGCCCCACTCGCCCCACTCCCTGGACACGCCCGCCCGCTCCGACTCGATGCAGTCGCGAATGGTGGTGCACGCCCCCGCACGCGGCGCATCGCTGGCCGCAGTGCTCGATTCGCTGCAGGCGCTGCCCGCTGCGGCCGCGATCGGGGCGCGCCCGCTGCTGAGGAAGCTGTCGGCCGCCGTGGCCCCCGCACCGGCCCCCGAAATCGTCGAGGAGGACGTCAAGATACCCGGGATTCCGTCGGGCTTCAAGCCGCGTGAACGGACGACCCAGTTCGTGCCCGGTGTCGTCGGGCCCAAGGGCAGGGCACGCCAGCGCACCCGGAACGCAATCTGGGTCGCCAAATCCGTGCTCTCCGTCTTCCTGGCCTTTGGTCTCCTGAGCGTGATCGGCTACCGCGTCGCCGTCATGCACGGGCAGGCCATGGCGGCCAAAGGGCCGGCGTTCAACGAGTCCGCGGACTGCACGTACGCTGGCCCGCGCGCCCGCCTCGAGCCGCCCGGTTCGGCTCCGATGGTGGGCTTCAGCATCGACTTCCAGGTCGACACGCCCGACGCGCTCGAGTCCAGGCTCGGGCGGCAGCCTGCGGTCGTGGGCAGTTTCATCAAGATAACCGCGTCGGACTACGAGGCCGATATGCTACTCTGGAAGGCGCAGCTGCTCCGCCAAAACGCCCGGCGCCACTCGCCCCCGACGGCGCCCTCCTTGATGCACGTCGCGCTCATGCCAACCACGGAGCTGGACGCCATCAACCCGGCCCTGTACGACCGCATTGCCACCGACCTCCGCCGCATCAACTACGAACTCGGCGTCCCCGTGCTCCTGCGCTTCGCCCACGAGATGAACGGCAACTGGAACCCCTACGGCCAGAAGCCCCTGCAGTACGTGCGGGGCTTCCGGCGCCTCGCCGAGGCCGTGCGCGCGCGGACCAACCTCACGGCGCTCATGTGGGCGCCCAACATGGGCACGAACTATCCGTACGCGCCCAACGGCAACTCCCCCGTCCCGGGGAGCGACGAGTTCCGCGCGCTGGATACCAACCGCGACGGCGTGCTGGACCTGCGGGACGATCCGTACACGCCGTATTGGCCTGGCGACTCGTACGTGGACTGGCTGGGCTTGTCGGTCTATTGGTTCGGACCCGCCGCGGGTGTGAACGACCGCCCGATACCTGGGCACTTCGCAGCGCTCGTGCGCGGCAACTCAAAGTGGTCACTGGACAGTGGCCAGCCGCAGTGGGATTTCTATGCTATGTTCCCTGGAAAACCGTTCGCGGTTCCCGAAACCAGCGCCTCGTACTACCCCGGTGCACCCCCCGGACCTGGCGAGCTTGCAATTAAGCGCGACTGGTGGCGCATGGCGCTCGCGGACCGGCCGTGGCAGGGCATGCCGCGGCTGCGGTTCGTGGGGTGGTTCGAGGAGCGCAAGACGGAGGAGCGCGGGAGGGTCGACTATGCCGTCACCCTGGACCCGGCGATCCGGGCCGAGTTCGCAAAGGAGCTGCCGGCGGACCTGATCTGGGGCGATCGGCTGTCGTACACGTGCACGGGGGAGGTCTCCGTCGCGGCATGATCGACCTCGCGGGGATGGATCGACCATGCTATACCTCGTGCTTCCCCTTCCCCACACTTTCAAACTTTGATTCACCAAATCCACGATACCATAGATGGACACGATACACGAGCAATACCTCCTCGCGGGCCGCTCCGCGGCAAAGCTACATGGCAGGTAGCGGCGGGGGGGGGGCGATACCAGCAGCCAAACGACCTGGAATCAGAGACCATTCGCCGCGCGACCTGGAATCAGTGAACCAGACTCCGTACGGTCTCTATGTAACTGAACGGGGCGCACAATACGCACGCAATGACACCATGCACCATCCCCGCCCGTCTATGCGCTCCACGGCCACCACCACACCTTCTGTCCCTTCACCATGTCCGCCGCGATCCCCAGCCGCCGCACGCCGGCGACCTTGAACCCCGCGTAGGCGACCCCGAGCGCCGCGATGCCGGCCGCCGCCGCCGCGCCGGCCTCGAGGAGGAGCGTCTGCCGCTGCCAGCGGCGCATGACCTCCGAGTAGGGGATCTGGGAAAAGGAGACCATGGTGTAGAGGGGGATGATGCGCGTGGGGAAGAGGAGGTGCAGCGCGTTCTCGATCTGTGGGTTGGGGGGCGTCAGCAACTGCGAACCGAACGAAGGGTCGCCTGCCCGGACCCACCTTTTTCCTCAGCAGGTACCGCCAGTCGGTCACGTCGTGCCGCATCTCGTGGTAGTTGTACAGCGCGAGGTCCATCATGGTCGTCACGTCCGGGTACCGCGTCCGCGTGTACTGCTCGAACGCGGCCTCCATGGCCCCGTGGTCGGGTCTGGCGCCTTTGGGCATCCCAGGGGGCAGGATAAAGTCCAGGATCGAGTCCAGCACGTCCACGTCCTCCATGCCGCAGTTCATGCCCTGCCCGTAGAAGGGCACCATGGCGTGCGCGGCGTCGCCAAGGACCAGGCAGCGGTCGCGGTAGTGGAAGGGGGTGCACTTGGCCATGACCAGCGCGCCCTTGGGGTTGCGGAAGTAGTCCTCGACGAGCGTGGGCATGTTGGGCACGGCGTCGGGGAAGTTGGCGTCGAAAAAGTCGGTCAGGTCCTTGGGCGTGTGGATCTGGTTGAACTGCGACCAGGGCATGAAGAGCGTGCAGGTGAAGGTGTGGTCCTGGAAAGAGAGTGAGCGCGAGCGGGGGGCGCCGGGCCGCCGCCAACGGCACCCACGGGGTTCGGCAGCGCGATCATCATAAACGTGTGCTTGGGCCAGATGTGCAGATGGTTCGGGTCCAGGCGGAAGCCGCCGTCGGCGGCCGGCGGCATCGAGAGCTCGACGTAGCCGTGGTCAATGTACTCCTGCGAGAACTTCATGTGCGTCTTGCGCATCAGCACGCGGCGCACGCGCGAGAAAGCGCCGTCGGCGCCGATCACGAGGTCCGCGGTGGCGTTGACGTCGCCGCCGGGGGTTTTGAAGTGCATCCTGTTTGTCTCCAGGTCCAGGTCGGCCAGGGTGTGCTCAAAGTGCAGCTTCAGGCCGGACAGCGCCTCGGCGCACGTCAGCAGGTGCTCGTTGAGCCGCTTCCTGCCGACCGAGTTGATGCACTCGCCCGTCACGGCGTATGGCTGGCTCACTGCCGAGCCGTCCGGGGCGTGGATCATGCGGCCCTTCATGGGCACCACCCAGGAGAGCACCTCGTCGACGACGCCCGCCCGCCGCATGGCCTCGATGCCGCGCGTCGACAGCGCGAGGTTGATCGAGCGGCCGGCCTGCTCGGCGTCGGTGCGCGGGTCCTTGCGGCCCTCGTAGACGTCGACGCGCCACCCGCGCCGCGCCATGTACACCGCAGCAAGCGCGCCGACAGGCCCGCCGCCGACGACCGCGACGGTGAACGGCCGCGCCGCATCGCTGGGCGGCGAGGCCATTATATGGACTGGTTTAGGGGAGAGGAGGAGTCGGATCGGGTGAAAGATGCTGTGTTGACTACTCCCGGACTGCTCCCCCTCTTCCTCGCGGCGTCGTTTTGGTCTAGTGGTCGCGCCGCATTGCATCGCCATGTCGGACGCGCCGCCGAGACCCGTCGTTTCCTTCGAGGACTTTGAACGCCTGGACATCCGCATCGGCACCGTGGTGGAAGCGTTGCCGTTCCCGGAGGCACGGAAGCCCGCTTTCAAGCTCCGGATCGATTTCGGACCGGCGTTGGGCGTGAAAAAGTCCTCCGCACAGATCACGGAACGCTATTCGCCAGAGGAGCTGGTGGGGAAGCAGGTCATGGCAGTCTGCAACTTTGCCCCGCGGCAGATTGGCAAGTGGATGTCTGAGGTCCTGGTCCTCGGGGTGCCGGACGAGAACGGGGCCGTGGTGCTGCTCCGGCCGACGGATCGGGTGCCGGACGGCGGGAGGTTGTACTGACGGGGAGCATCTCTCGCTCGAGGGCGGAGTTTGCCGAAGCGCTGGGCGGGTGGGCCACACCCCGAGATACCATATAGAGCGTCGGATGACTCGCATCGGGCAACGGATGCCGCGATGGTCTTGCGCCCGGTGGTTGCGGTCCTCAAGCGACGGATGCGCGAGGCGGATTCAGACCCGACACCCGATTCGCCACCAAACTCCGGCGGCGCCTTGCACGCGTTCCCCCTGGTCCGAGCTTCCGACACCCATCAGAATGGCGTCCAAAGCCGTCCTCTGGTACTGGCCGGGTCTGCCGGGCCGTGGCGAACCCATTCGGTGCGAGACGCGTCGCGCGGTCCGGAATGCCTCCCGCTCACGCCCGCGCCCCAGCTGGGCCCTGGAGGACGCCGGAATACCCTACATCGACAAGGGCCTGGAAAAGGCCACCGGCGGCACGCTCATGAAGATGCTCTTCGAGAACTCGCAGCCCGTGCCGGCCCACTCGCCGCAGTCGGTCAAGCCGCTCTCCCCTCCCTTCCTGGAGATCGACGGGCAGCTGATCTCGCACGTGGCCAACATCCTGCTGTACCTGGGCGACAAGCACCCGGGCGTGCTGGCGCCCAAGGATCCTGCGGCGAGATACGCGGTCAACGCCCTGCAGCTCTCAATGTGGGGCTTTCGTCGCGGTGCTGTCGGTGCGAGCTGACGGACGGCCCGGCAGCGCCGACTACGTTGTGGAAGTGCACGACACGCACCACCCGATCGCCATTTCGCTCTACTACGAGGATCAGAAGGAGGAATCCCTGAAACGCGCGAAGGAGTTCCGGGAGAACCGCCTGCCCCGCTACATGAACTACTTTGCGGAAGTGCTCGGCGACCGGGACTGGCTCGTGGGGGACCACTGCACCTGTGCGTCCGCGATCGCCTCTTGGCTGCCTGCGCTGACGTGGTCTCCCAGACGCCGACCTCTCACTTGTACAGGCGATCCAAGGAACGGAGTTCGCCTTCCCGAAGGCGGCGAAGCGCGTGCTCGACGGATTGCCCGGATTGAGGAAGCTGGCGGAGCGGGTGACGGCGAGGCCGAATCTGAAGGCGTACTTTTCCTCGGAACGGCACCAGGCGTTTAACGCCACGGGGATTTACCGGAAGTACCCGGAGCTTGATGAGTAGAAGTTTGCCCGGAGCTTGATGAGCAGAAGTTTACTCCAAGTCGGAGCCTATCGGCTAGGAGGGAGGGAACGGAGGAGAAAAGCGCAGACGCAAGCCCTGGCCGCTCCGAGGCGGCGCCTGATCGACTGGCTGAGCAGGTTTGGAGAGCACTCCGGCCCCGTCGACGGCCCCCATTGCCTGCCCTGCGCGTCCTCCGGCCACCGGAGCAGTGCCTTTCGAGGCGCCGTAGCGAGCAGGAACCGACCGCGGGCGAGCGGGGCGCATCGGGGCCACCCGGGATTCGCCGCTGCAGAGGCACAGCTATCCGCAGGGCGGTGGGGTGCACGCGATGGCGACCGCCGAGCCGATGCCGCTGGCCGACCTGCTGCGCATGATGACCGAGAAGCAGAGCGCCGTCGACGCGCTGGCGGCGCGGCGGGCGGGCGCCGCGCCGGTGCCCGCGCCCAACAAGCGCAAGTCGCTCGGCCCCGGCCCGTCCACCATCGACCCCACGGACGTGTTCGGCCTGCCGTTCGCAGCCGACCTGCACGGCGCAAAGTCGTCGCGCTTCGGCCTCGAGTCGACGCCGCACTCGCTGCCCGCGGAGCCGCTGGCCGATGCGGGCCGCAAGAAGCCCGGCCGCAAGCCGGGGCGTCCGGCCGCGCAGCCGGCCCCCGAGAGCCCCGGCGAGGAGGACGAGGAGGAGCAGCCCAAGAAGGGCCGCAACGGCAGGCCGCCGCCGCAGAGCGAGAAGCGCAGGCGCGAGCAGAACAGGGCCGCCCAGAAGGTGCGTCGGCTTTCGCCGCCCGGTTCAATCACCCCGCTCATCGCACGCTGCCCCGCGCATCAGGCGTGGAGGGAGCGCAAGGAGAAGCACCTCCGCGACCTCGAGGAAAAGGTCAAGCTGTACGAGAGCCAGGACGGATCCATCGGGTCGCTGTACGAGGAGAACGAGAAGCTCAAGGCGATGGTGGGCCCCAACCGCTCGCGTTGCACGTTCCTCATGTTCTAACTGCGCTTCCTGCGCCGCAGATCCAATCGCTGCAGCAGGAGAACCTCCAGCTGCGCGAGACCGCATTCACCTTCGTCCCTCCCTCCATGGGTCGGTAGATATCCCGGAGCCCTGCATCGCACCTCTAACGCCTTCGTCCCGCATACCAGGCATGCCCGGTACCACCACCAAGACGGCGCCGCCGCCGCCGGCCGCGCGGGGCAACGACATCTTCGCCGCATCGGCCGGCCGGATCGCCGCCGTGGCGTCGCCACCGCTCACGGCCACCACAAGCAAGCGGTCGCCCCCTCCCGGCGACGACACGGGCTACTCGTCCGGCTACGGCGTCGGCAGCCCGGCCGGGACGTCTGATTCCGCGCACGACGAGCCCAGCCCGCCGCGGCTGCAGGGCGTGCCCGGGTTCGGCCTCGGCGCGACCCTGGAGCTCGCCAACGTGCTCAAGGACATGGACCCCAAGTCGGCGGAGGAGCTCCTCGTCGAGCTGCTGCGGCAGCAGGCCGAGGCGGCGCAGGCCGTCGGCGGGGCCAGGAGCCCCGCCGGCGCGCTGAACCAGCCCATGCAGCTACCCGGCCTCTTCATGCCCTCGCCGCCGTCGACCGGCTTCGGCAGCCCGCCGGCCAACGACCAGGCCGGCGCGGACCTCGACCGGCTGCTCAGCGAGATCACCAAGACCACGCCGCCCGCCACCGCGCAGCCGCGCCAGCCCTCGCGCGCCGACTCGGCGGCCACGGCCGCATCGAGCTCCTTCTCCATGCCGTCGCCGTCGGGCACCCTGCAGACGTTCCCCGACTGGGGCTCGTTCGACCCCCAGGTCGTCGACCTCATGTCCGTCATCCTGCCCCAGGCCACGGACGACTACGGCACGCTGCAGCAGTACCTCCCCGCCGACTACAACTTTGCCGACGACTTCGAGACCCTCCTCGCCAACCCGCCCGCGGCCGCGCCCCCGCCGCCGCAGCAGTGGCAGGACATCCTCGGCCCCATCGGCATCGGCATCCCCGCCAACGACCTGCCGCTCTTCAACGGGGCCATCGGCCTGCAGCCCGCGCCGGCGCCGCCGCCGCAGCAGCAGCAGCCGGAGCCGATGGACTGGCAGCACATGGTGGCGCCGACCAAGACCTCGTACCGGGACGTGATCCCGCTCGTGGCCAAGTTCAAGCCCCCCGAGCTGCGCCTGCCCGACTCGGCCATCCGCATCCTGCGCAACCTCGACATGAGCAAGGTGCCCTGCACGCTGCTGCGCGGCAAGCTCGAGGCGCTGCGGGACAAGTACCAGAACACCAACGTGGTGACGCTGTCGGACGAGGAGTTTTCGCACATGATGCGCAAGCGCATCGCGGCGATGGCCAAGGCCATGGGGCGGAGCCGGCTCACGCAGGAGGAGGAGGCGCTGCTGGTCGAGATGATGGCCAACAAGGCCACGGTGGTGGGTGCCTTCACGTTGTGTGCCGACCATGTACGGACGCCGACGCATGCATGCCCGTTCGCAGGAAGTGCACGCCGAGCAGCTCGCGGACGCGCTCAACGACATCCAGGCCATGGCCGACGACCCGAGCGCCAAGAACGCCGAGCGCGTCAAGCGCGTGCAGGCGGCGTTCGCGACGTGCCCCTCGGGGGACTCGCACGAGCCCGAGATCAAGGCCGAGTGCATCTAGACGGGCGCGCGCGCGCCGGAGATCTTTGTATGGGGTGTAGCTCTTTTTCGGTGTCAATGCATGTTCTTTGCCGTGCCGATCGTCGTTGCCGTGCCGATCGTGAGAGGCGTGCGGGTGTTCGAGTCGGGCGGCCGGGCTTGCGCGGGACTTCAAGCCCACTCCAAAGATGTCCGTGCCGGCCCCACCCGGGCCCTCCGCCGGGGCGGGCCGCCGGCCGATCGCGCAGCCCGCGCGGCCGTCGCGTCCCCGCGGAGGGCCGGGGTCGTTCGGGTTCGGCGCGGGGCGGCCGCACGACTTTGCGTTTGCCGACTTTGGCTTCGCGGGCGACGCGGCGGAGGGGCAAACGGGCGGCGCCGAGAGCGAGCGGCTGCCGCGCTACGCCGAGACGAAGGCGGCGGGCGCGGCCGCGGGGGGCGAGCGGGGCGCCGGGGGGCCCGAGGCGGGACCCGGGGGCGGCGGGCACGGCACCGTCCCGCCGCCCGCCAAGCCGGCGTTCAACCCGGGCTTCTTCGGCGACATCCGCCAGCGGCCAAACAGGCGGGCAAGGGTGCGGCAGGACGCCCCGCCGCCGCAGCCCGCCGAGCCGCACACCGCCCCCGCCCCGGCGGACGTGCCGATGGAGGACGCGCGGCCGGCAAAGCCCGCGGACGCAAGGGACGCAAAGCCGCGCCCGGCGTCGGCGGGGGGGCGCCCGCGCAGGGCCGCGCAGAAGGGCGACTTCAACTTCGTGCCGACCATCCCCGCCGTGCCCTCGCCGGCTCCCCCGGACCCGCCGCCCGACCCGCCGGACCGCCGCCGCGAGCCGCCCGAAGTGCCTGCGACCCCGAGCCGCGCCTCGACTATCGTCGTGGACGCTGCGGACGGGGCGGCGGGCTCCGTGCGGCCCTCGGTCAGCCCGCCGCCGCTGCCGGGCTCGTTCCCCGCCAGCCCGCCCTACGTGGACGCGGAAGACGGCTTGAATTTCGACGCTCCGGGTAGCTCGGGCGGCGCGACGCGCTCCGCGTCGCCGTCCGAGGCCCCTCCCGCGCAGGCGGCCCCGTTACGCACGCCCGCGGCGACGGAGCGGAGCAGCAAATCCGACTTTCGGCAGCCGAAGATGGCGCGGACCACCGTGCCGTCACCGCCTTTCCTGGGCGCCGATTTTGTGCCGCGGGACTGGGCGAGGCCGGACCTTTCCGGGGAGGGCTCCGCCCCTCCAGCCGAAGGCGAGCGGACACGGACCGCGGGCGCATCGGCGTCCGCCCCGGCCAAAGCCGAGGCCCAGGCCGGAGCATCGCATGCACCGGAAGCTGCTTCCGCTCCCGGCAAAAACAACGCTGCGCCCGCCCCGGTGCCGCCCGCGGCCGCCTTCCCACGCACTTCCCCGCAGCCCGCCTTTGGAACCCCCGGTCTTGGATTCCCCACCACCACTTTCTCCCGCCCGCCAGGCAGTGTCTACACCGCGGACGCGACGCCCGCCGCGCGCGCAAAAGCCAAAGACGACATCAACTTTGTCTTCACCCCGCCTCCCAACTTCAAACCCGCCTTTGGCGGCGCTCCCGGCGCCGGCAGCCCCGTCTTTGGCCGTCCCTCCAAGCTGGAATCCGCCCTCGGCCGCTCACCATCGCAGGCCAAGTCGGGCCCGGACGAAGACGTCGAGATGGCTGCCGCCAGCCCGATCGGCCCCGCACCGCAGCCGGCCAAGGAGCCCGAGCGCGCATCGGGGCCAGCGGCCGAGGCGCCCGCGGTCCCCGCATCGTCCGCGTTCACCTTCGAGGTGCCCTCGCCGAGCGCAGCTGCGCAAAACGAGCCGCCAAAGTTCCAGAAGACGGTGTTCCCCTGGGGATCCTTCTTTGGCGAGCCGTCGCCCGCATCCCCGGGGCCTCTGTCCCCGGACAGACCCTCGGCTGTGCCGGCCCCGACCCCCCCGAAACCCTCGATCGCCCCTACCCCTCCTAAGCCGCAGCCGCCGCCCAACATGGACGAGTTCCGCACCCCCGTCGCGCCCCCGCCGCGCGCGGCCGAGGAACGCAGGCCCGAGCCGCCCAAGGTGTCGCCCAAGGAGCAGGAGAGGATGCGGGCGGCGGTGATGCGCAAGGACGGGGACGCGTTAATGAGGGCGAAGCGGTACGCCGAGGCGGCGGAAAAGTACACCGAGGCGCTCGGTGGGTCGTCCTGCCGCTTCCGCTGCGCATGTGCAAAGGTTGCTGACGTTCCCCGTTCGTTGTCAGCCTCGCCGTTCCTCGACGACCTGCAGCTGTGCCTCCTCGACCGGTCAGCGGCCTACCTGGCGCAGCACAAGTGGGGCGCCGGCCTGCGGGACGCTGCGGATGCGCTGGAGCACCTCCTTGCGCTGCCCATCCTGGACCAGAAGCTGCTGGGCCACGCGTACGACGCCGCCCAGCGAGCAGCGCAGGCCTTCACCGCCCTCGGCAAGGTCGACGACGCCGTGTCCGCGCTCCGGCGCACCGTGGACCGCGCCAAGCATCCCGGCGCCTCGGCCGCCGCCGACCCGCGCCGCGCCAACAAGCTGGACGAGCAGCTCCGCACCCTCCTCTCCATCCAGGCCGACCTGCGCGCGCACGACCGCGAGCTGCTGCAGGGCCGGTACCCCGCCGCTCTGGACCTCATCGAGGCCGCAATGCGCAGGATCAACCACTTCCTCCCCGCGGGGCGCATCCCGCCGTCGCAGAACCTGGGCCACGTGGTGCCCTTCGACTGGATCGTCCGCCGCGCGGCGCTCTACGTCGCCTCGTGCCGCTTCGCCGAAGCCGAGGCCGCCTTTACCGCCGCGCTGCAGGTGGACCCGACCTCGGCCGGCATCCTGTACCTCAAGGCCGTGGCCTACTACGTGCGCGACCCCGACGGCGGCTCGCTCTCGGCCGTCGAGGCGGACCTGGCCCGCGCGCTCCAGTTCGACCCGGAGCACGCGGCCTCGCGCTCCTTCCTCCGCGACGTGGTGCGCAGCGTCGAGCGCAACAACACCGCGGCCAAGGCAAAGTACGCCAAGGGCGACGCGGCGTCGGTGGCGGCCGCCAAGGGCATGTGGGAGGCGGCGCTGGCGACGCTGGACTCGATCGGCCTGGGGTGGAAGGAGGAGGCGCCCGACGACGGCGACGCGGCGGACCCGCGCAGGGTGTGGAGGGGCGGCATCGTGCGGGTCAAGCTGGCGGGCAACCTCGCGAGCGCGCTGCTCAAGATGGGGAAAACGGCCGAGTCGATCGCGCAGCGCAAGGGGGCGCTGGCGATGCTGCTCGCCGTCGCGTTCCCCGGGTCGCGGGACCGCTCTGCAATCACGGCGGGGGAGATGGCGCGGACGCCGTACAGGGACCTCTTTGCGCGCACGTACGCGCTGCTGGCCGAGGCGTACGAGAAGGACGGGAGCACGCAGGAGTCGGTGGATGCGTGGCAGCGCGCGTTGGACGTGGACCCGCGCAAGCCCGAGTTTGCCCAGGGGCTGAGCCGCGCCAAGAGGCTGCTCGCGCGCGCGAGCAAGACGACCTACTACAGCGTGCTCGGCGTGGCCCGGGATGCGACGCAGGACCAGATCAAGAAGGCGTACAGGCAGATGGCGCTGCAGGTGCACCCGGACAAGCAGCCCGCGGAGCTGCGGCCGCAGGCCGAGACCAAGTTCAAGCACCTGCAGGAGGCCTACGAGACCCTGAGCTCGCCGTCGAAGCGGTCCGACTACGACTACAAGCTGCGGACGGAGGAGCGGGAGGACGACTTTGGCACGGGCGGATTGGGCGGCATGGGCGGTTTCGGCGCGTCGGCCTACTCGGCCTACGCGAGGCGGCCCTACTCGGCGGGACGACGATACCAACCGCCGACGGACCACGAGTACGACTACGACGAGGATGACTTCTTCGAGAACTTGTTCGCGGGGGCGGGCAGGCGCACGCAGGGCAAGCGGTCGACGGCGTACGGGGGGTCGTACTCCGGCGGCGGCTCCTCCTCGTCCTCGCGGTCCGGGACGAGCAGCGGCGCGCGGAGCGGGCCCGGGACGTGGCACACCCCCGGACCCAAGGGCAGCGGCACGGGCGGGAAGAGGTAGACGCGCGATCTTGTATTCAAATGCATGCGGATCCCGCCCATGATCTCGACAGAGTGTAACAGTGGTGACGCAGATATGTCCTCGCCTTCTAGCCGTCTATGCAGCTTCGACGAATAGCCTCACTCCCATTATTCCAAAACGCACGCTTGAGTCATGTGGGTCACCGCGGGAAGCCACAGTTGATCATCGTCGCGCCGGAGGAGAGGCACACCGTGCCGGCCGGGCAGGACATGGTGACCCACTGCTCGTTGACGCACCACAGGTAGCTGGCAGCGTTGGTGCTGGCGCACCTCATGTTGCCGTTCCTGGCGCGGGTGCATGCGCCGGGGTCGACGGTCGGAACGGCAGCGCCCTTCACCTTCCGTCAGCGGATTCATCGTCGGGATACGCATGCTCAGCTCACCCGCTTCGTCGTTTTCCGCTTGAGAGTCACTGCCTTGACCGACTTGCGCGAAATCGACTTGGTCGTCCTCGGCGGCCGAGGGGGCGGCGGCGGGGGAGCCGGTGGAGGCGCCCCACCGCAGTTGTCGCCATAAACCGTGACAGGTGGCCGTCCGTTCACCACACGATCGCGGTAATCGTATCCTCCGAAACCCCATTCCGGGAACACGGGCGGTTGAACCTGCGCCACGAAGAGCCTCGGTCCGGTGAAGGGGCCGCAGGTGTTTGACACGATGCGCACGTCCGCGCAGTTCATGTAGTACTCGCGATTACCTAATTGGAAGGGAGCTTCAGCTTGGGTTTCTAAACTCTGGCTCTCTGGCTTACCTATGGCATTCATCTGCGTCGAGTGACACGGAGGAACCAGAGTGAGGTTAGGGCGACGCTGGACTGGCGGAATCAGATCAGCTCACCCAGGACCAGGCAAAGATGGCAGAGCTCGCGGCAGGCAGGTTGCTGGGAAGCCTGAAGGTGCGCGACATGCCGCCGGTGAGGCAATTTCCCAAGATTGTGTCGAGGACCACAAAGGTTGCGCCGCCGTCGTACGACACCGAAAGCTGACAGTGCCCGCCGCCGTGCGTCGCACTCCCTTCCCATTCGACGTAAAAGTCCTGGCCGGCAACCAAAGTTGCAGTGTTGGGGCCCTTGGGCTTGCCGCCGCAGGGGTACCTGCGTTTTGCAGTGGAGAACAATAAGAACAATGAGAATCGGATCTCTGACGAGGGGGGACGATGAGACGACCCACGTCTTCCCGAGGTCGGGATTCAAAGGCGCAACAAGGTCGTAATCGATGCTGCCCTCGCCCCAGAAGCGCCCCTGGCCGTATCGGCTGCCGCGCGCAATGGGAGTTTTCATCAAGATGTGGGCGTCGGCGGGAACGGCTGCCGCGCAGGCGAGCGCAAAGAGCGCCGCGGCGCCATTCAGGGCGTGCAGCCGCATTGCGATGTTGCTCTTCCGAGCCGCGATGCGCCGTCAGCACGAATGAATGGGGCGTTGCGTTCGGGGAGAGGTTGCCGCTCCGCTGCGGCTGGCTGCGGCGGGTTCGAAAGGGCACGATCGATCCCCCAATCCTCCGTGCGCTGCGGATCGACGCTTCGCTGATAGGATGCTCGTTAGCTTGAGATCACGATGGAGGAGCTAAAATGTCGTGGAAGAAGCGAAGGCCGCAATCATGGGTATCACGAGGACCTCGCCCTGGGCCTGAACCAATCTGGCGGTGTAGCTTGCCCCAGGTGCCACAGCTCAAAGCACGGCGACTCCACCAGGAACAAGTTCTTGACGCAATCAATGGAATATTTTCCCTGGTCGTTCTACGGAAGGAGTAGCTCACTGTCTCCTGAACGAGTGTATTGATGGAACACTTGATGAGACTACACGACGGTGGACATGATCGCCGTTTAGGCCTCTGGATAATGCAAAGACGTCAGCAGAGCAACCGAATGCCTCACAAGTAACCCACTGAAGGTAACTCGCGTCATAACGGGAGCCCCGTCCATATAGGAACCCATTTGCTTGCCCAGGGTGCGGAAGTGGCTGCTCTTCCGGTGAAACTCGATCGCAGCGTCGTCTTTGAACTCCTCCAGAAAGTAGAAATCCAGGCTGCGACGCGGGGAAGACGAGGGTGAAGCACCGAACGAGTTGGTCCACAGTTCTGGCGAGATCCGGCAACGGGCCCGCAGAACTCACGGGTCCGACTGGCTCTGGTGAACATCGTACTGAGAAGTTGGTCAGCGGCGTCCATCGTTCATCCGAGGCGCGATGCTTGCCATCAGGGCACCGGGCTCGTTCTTCTTGGTCTGGCGAGCCAGCTCCTCGACGACCGCCGCCAGCTCCTTCTCCATGCCGGCCTTGGCGCGAATCTTGACGATGTTCCGAACGCGGGTCATGGCTCAGGCGAGATGGGACCAAAGAAGTTGTGCGAAGGGCAAGGGAATGGGAGACGTTCCTCTCCGTCGCGGCACGATCACCGTCGCATGAAAGCGTCCTACCTGGGCTTCCCGAACCGCAGCATCAGTTCTACTTGGCGCATCAGTGGTCAATTTCGTCTTTCCGTGGCCGAGCGATCTTTCCACGACTCTTCTGTCGCCAGAATGAAGGTGGGGTGGGCCAACGCTTCTTAGCTGGTTAACCCTTCTGAATCTTCTTTGGACGTACCATGCCTTGAAATGTGACTTTGCGATGCTC
Source organism: Hyaloraphidium curvatum (assembly GCA_025558095.1). Taxonomy (NCBI): domain Eukaryota; kingdom Fungi; phylum Monoblepharomycota; class Hyaloraphidiomycetes; order Hyaloraphidiales; family Hyaloraphidiaceae; genus Hyaloraphidium; species Hyaloraphidium curvatum. Next base: position 379,826 of record JAIVFI010000005.1, on the reverse strand, counting down.
GTGGCACGCGGAAAGGTCGTTCCGGTGCCCTGCCTCGAGGACAACTACGCGTAAGCATCTGGAATCTCGTTGAACGCAGGAGGCCGCCCGGAACCAGCTGCTTTAAGGCACTTCGCTCTGCGGGCCGTGAGATGTGTTGCTCCTTGCTCGCATTGTAGCTCGGGGCACATCACAGGCCCTTTCATGCCGTCACGTCGCCGGCACCTGGGGGCTAACGTCCCGTGCCAACACCTGGTATGATTAACTAAGCTCGTCTCTCTCGACAGCTACGTCCTCATTGATGAGGCTACCAAAACTGCCGCGGTCGTGGACCCTGTAGAGCCCGAGAAGCTGCTCGCCGCCAACGAGGCCGCGGGCAACCCCAAGATCACGCACATCCTGACCACCCACCACCACTTTGACCACGGTATGCGTAGCCTCCTCCTCTCTATTTCCGGTCGCGAACCTTCCTCCCTTTCTCGCCCGCAGCCGGCGGCAACGAAAAGTTCAACCAGCTCGTCCCCGGCCTCCGCATCTACGGCTCCGATGACCGGATCCCGTGCATGAACGAGAAGACCACACACGGGCAGCAGTTCACCATCGGCGGGCTCAAGGTGACGGCGCTGCACACGCCGTGCCACACCACGGGGCACGTGTGCTACAACGTGGTGGACGAGGCAGCGGGGGAGCGGGCGGTGTTCACGGGGGACACGCTGTTCATCGGAGGTTCGTCGATACGTTGGAAAGCGAAGCGAAATCACGGCCTCACGGTCCACGACGGCAGGGTGCGGCAAGTTCTTCGAGGGTACCCCGCCGGAAATGTACAAGAACCTCGCCGAAACCCTTGGCACGCTCCCCAATGACACCAAGGTCTGGTGCGGGTGGGCAATTTATCCCAAATGCCCTGGGACCGTGCCTGATGGCCTGTTGTCTTGCCCCGACTTTTCGATCGGATCAGTCACGAGTATACCAAGTCCAACCTGCAGTTCTGTGCCTCGATCGAGCCTTCGAACGCCGCGATCGCGGAACGGCTGGCGCAGATCGAGGCCAACCCGAAGCAGCAGACGATCCCGTCGACGATCGGTGGGTGGCTTCCCGGAATGGCTCACAGGCGGCCAACGTTCTGATTCCTCCGATAGGGGACGAGTGGCGGTGGAACGTCTTCATGCGTGTCGCGCGCGAGGATTCTGTGCGGAAAGTTGTTGGGGAAACCGACCCCGTCGCCGCGCTGGGCGCGCTCCGGGACTGGAAGAACCGCGGGATCAAGCCCAAGGTGTGAACAGGCACAGGAACGAAGCGACAATAGACGGTGTTCCCCCTCCGAATTACACGGGCACGGGCCACGGAAACCAGCCGCTGCCCCATATCTATCGAAAGAGACGCGAAATACTGCGAGTCTCGGCCGCCACGAGCACGCCGCCGCTTTACAGGGGCTTGCCGAGGGCGTCCATCACACAGAAAGCGACCTATGGAGGGTCCGGGCATCAGCATAGGGCGGCCGAACTCGCCAGCCGTCCAGCCAAGTACCTTGAAGAGGGTGTGGAACCAAACAAAGACGGCGAAGGCGATGACGGCGCCAGACTTGCTGCACTGCGAGTCGTAGCCTAGAATCGCCCAATCTCAGTCAGCAAGAGGTCGAAAGCCAAGCGGACCCGCCTGAACCGACCAGGAATGGAGCCGAACCCGCACCACACGTTCTGGTTGGCCACGGCCGCCCAGGCCGACAGCCAGAACAGGCACCAGAGCGACCACCAGCCGACGCGGATCCACTGGTTGGGGGCGGTGGTGGGGATCATCTTGTCATAGACGTCGTCGATCTTGGTCTCGAGCGCCTCGGGGCGGAGGAAGTACTTGGTGCTCTGGACTGAGGGTTGGCGGGGCGCGTTGGCCAGCGGTCCGCGATTCTGCAGCTTGCCGGGACCCACTGATGGCAATGAACATGTAGACGATACCGCAGAACATGGCGAAGCCGATGCCGCCGGTCCGGAAGGGAGCGCTCGCGCCGATGGACCAGACCTGCGGGACTGTCAGCTTCCGGTCCCACCGGGCTCTCCAGTCGACCCGTACCAAAAGAGACAGGAACGCGACGATGGCCCAGTGGATGCCCCACGCGAAACGCGAGTTGAGCTTAGCCAAAGTGGCGTTTTGGTAGGACCTTTGCCCGGCATGTGTAATTTGGTCGGTTGCGGGCGGGGCGCTCTGAGTCTGGTACTGCGAGTAGTCGGTGGGGGGTGCGGTGACCTTGTACGGGTCGTCGACTGTTCAGGAGCGAAGACAACACCGATGGGAGCCACAGGTCCCCGCAAAGGAGGCACGCGGAGGTAGCCGAGCGCGGTGCGGCCACGGGGCGATGACGATGGCCGGGGGGGGCACAGCATGTGACGCAAGGAGACGCGCGGTCAGTGCGTGCGACGCAGAGGCGGAGACGCGCCGGCTCGGGCGCGCGGCGTACACGCACCGGTAACGGCGGTGTCGGCCATCGTGGCGGAAAGCCTGACGTCTGATGAAGGGGGAGGGCGGAATCGGGAGGAAGAGTTGGACGATCCCCCAGCCCGCCGTTTTTTTAGCAGGCTGCGGAAAGGGGTCCTTCACGCAACTGCGTGTCTTGCTGAGGACGTCAGGGAATCGAATTACGTGCAATAGCGGCTAGTGATAGAATCTAAGAGTCCGGCACGGTCGAACCTTGCGACGAACTCGTTGCCGATCTACCCCAGAGCTCCGGGCGCCTCATCATCGGCGAGCTTGGCGACGAGCCGGCCCCCGCCGTCTTGCGCCTCAACGTGGCGTCCCGCACCCTCCTCATGCTTGCCATCCATTGCTCGAACCGCGCGCGGTCCTCGGGGCTCTCGTCCGCGTCCTCCATCACGGCATCGGGCGGAGGTGACACTACCGAGCCGATCTCGAGGATCGCCGGGTCGATCTGCACCGGCGGCGACCCGGGAGCACCGAGGGTCAGGCCCTTTTTGAAAGCGTCGTCCGATCCCTGGCGGTTGTGCTTGGCCGGCCAGGTGCGCAGCAGATCAACCGGGGACAGGTTTTTGCTCTGGGACGCGTCGCGCGAGAGCGGCCGGCTCGGCGCTACCGACACCATGGGCGGCGAATCCAGGGCAAAGGAAGCGAAAGAAAGCGTGGGCGACAGCGAGCCCGAGGTGATAGTCGTGCTGCTTAGCGATTGCTCAAGCAGGGGCGACAGAGGCGGCGAGACGGTGACCTCCAGGTCCGCAATCTGGAGGATTGGGACCTCCTTGAAGGCGCCAGAGACGAGCTCTTCTTCCTCGTCGTCGTGGGCAGGTGCTACGGCCGCCTCTGTTTCGCGAGCAGCCGGCGCCGAGGGTGCCGCGGGCGGCAGGGCCGACGCCTCCTCCACGGGAGACCCCACAGGGCTCGGAAACTGCAGCACGGATTCCGCCGATGGGCTCAGGGTGAGCGCCTCCGCCCCCGGAAGCACAGCAGGCTCCAGCTTAGCCGGCGACCCCGCAGCGGGTTCTGCAGGGATGCCCGCAGCGAACGTGAGCGCGATTGGGGTGTTGGGCTCGCCGATGGGTGAGGTCCGCACCCGTGCCACGTGCCCGTGAGGGCGCAGCGTCGTCCTACGCCGCTTAGCGGTCAGGTTCCAGATGGGCAGAGAGTCCCGGCGCCGCTTCACGTCCTGTAGCGAGAGCAGGTGCTCGGGCGGCTTCTGACCCAGGGCGATGAACTGCCTCGCCAGCATCTCCGAGTTGACGAGCTCGAGGAACTCGAGATAACCCGGCGGGCAGCACCTGCGGAGCCACGGGCTGGCCAGGGCCTGCGCCGCAGTGGGCCGGTCCGCGGGATTCAAGCTCATGAGGGACGCGACAAACTCCTTTGCCTCCTCGGAAACATGGGACCAGTCCTTGTCCTCGAAAGAGAACCTGCCGTTGATGATGGCCGCGTTCAAAACGCGCGGGTCGGGATCTTCCATCTCCTCCTGGAAGGGATGACACCCCGAAAGTAGCGTGTAGGCGATGACGCCGAGCGCGTAGACGTCCACCTCGGCCCCGTACTCCTTGCCCTGGATCAGCTCCGGCGCCATGTTCGGTCTGCTGCCCACGATTTCGGACGACGTCTCGTCGGCGTCCTCGAGCATCAGCGCCACCCCGAAATCCACGATCACGAGAGGCGAATTGGGAGCCTCGCTTTTGAACAGGATGTTCTCCAGCTTCAGATCCCGGTGGATGATCTGATGCGGCGGTTCGTGAAGGAAAGCTACAGCGGCAATGATGGTGGCCAAGAGAACGCCGGCTGTCCGTTCCGTGAAGCGCTGTGCCTCGACGATCCGGTCGTAGAGCTCCCCGCCAGTACAGAGCTCGAACACCAGGTAATACTTCTGGTCCTCCCCCTCGAAAGCGTCCAAAAGGCGTATGATGTTTGGATGCCGGTTGATTTTGAGCACGGCCACCTCCTCCAATATGAGCTGGAGCCGTCGCTCGCGGCCGATGGTCGGCAGGAAAAGAATCTTCGCGGCAACCTCCTTTCCCGTGGGAAGATGGACCGCTTTTCGGACCACGCCAAAGGTTCCGGCGCCCAGCATTTCCCCCACGCGGTACTGTCCGACCTCGTAGACCCCGCCCGTCTGGCTGGCCGAAAGAGGGTCCTCAAAATTATCGTTGAGGATCAGCTGCGGGAGCTGCGGGAGTCCCGGCGGCCCCATGGTGAACGGCCGACCGCTGGTGACCTCCGTCCCTGCGAGCCTCGACAGGGTCCCGTTGGCGAACTCGGCGGAGACGGGCCAACGATTGTGTATGCTCCTTTATGACGGCCGCAAATTCATTGACTCTCCTCTCCCGTGAGATGCGGCGGCGTGTTTGAGTGATGCCTGGGTTTGGGGTGCGTTCCCGACCTTCTCTATGGAGAGGCCGCTGAATGCGCTGCGATCTGCCAGATTGCCTCTTTTTCTCTTCTTTCTGCTTTCGTTTTTGAATGTCGGAGGCCCGGCGGCATCCGCTGTTGCCTCGAGCACCTCGAAGCTTGAGCACCGTCACCTGCAAGTGTTCTCGTTCAATGTCTCTGGACCGCCTCCTCGAAAGGCAGCTTCATGTAGCGCCTTGTGTGCGGCCCTTGGCACCGCGAAACCGTCCCCGCGATTCCACTCGTGCGGATTCAACTGGAGAAACGTTACCACAGTCTACCGGCGCCCGTATCCCACCGATTGTGGCGGTTTCTCCTTCTTCTCCTCCCGGACGGAAGCCCTGAGCTACTGGAAGGCGCTACCAGCGTCGCAAGCCTTCAGACGTGCCATACGCGCCGTCTCGGGACAGGCCTGGTCTGGCGTGCCAATGCCCCCCGGCACTGAGGCCGCGACCACTGCCCACGGCGCCTCGACGGGCGCACTGCCCTGGACGCACCTCATACAGTACTCTCTCCGGCCTTCTGCCGTCCCCCGTGCCGCCCAGGTGCTCGCACAGTTCCGACGCCTCTCGAAGGAATCGATCCCGATGGTCCCTGGATATAAGGGCTGGAACATCCTGGGATACGCGACGAGACCGCAGGGCGTGACGCTCGGACCATGGTTTTCGCTGGCGGGCTTTGTGCCGTTTCCCGATCTCCGCATGCTCGAGAGCTATCTCAATTACACGGCCTTTCATAGCAAGACCCACTCCGGGGCGGCAAATGCGACGGCTGCAGGCGCCCACGTGATGTACAAGGCTGGCCTAGTGACCGTCAGCTCGTGGACTGCGCGGGACGACTATTCGCAGCTGGGGAATCCACCTCCGTATCCCATACCTTAGTGCGGGTCGTGGGACTCCTCGTTGCGAGTGGAAGTGCGCGTTAGCTGTCGGACACCTCTACTGAACCGTGCTAGAGCAAAGCGGATGATTGGGAGCCGTGTCAGCTTTGTAGGTCGGCAACTGCGGGCAAGGAGTCAGGCGTTTCTCGAGAATCCGCGCGGATTCAGCACCCACTCGGATTCGCATGTATGGTGATGCTCCGTATCCGCACGTCGGAAGAAAGAGGGCGGTATTTGTCGTCGACAGGGAGCTTCTCGAGAGAGTCCAGAGTGTCGAAGCCGTCAATCACCTTGCCAAAGACCGTGTACTTGCCGTCCAGCTGAGGCAGCTTGGCATACTAAACACGAGCGTCGATTGGAGGATGTGGATTAGTTGATCGGCGGTCGCGAGACAACGCTATCACCAACGCTCTGAATCGACGACATGTTAGCCCAGAGCGTGGCGAGCCAGCGAGGTGACAACACACAATAAAGAACTGGCTAGCGTTCGTATCCGGGCCCGAGCTTGCCATCGAAACGATTCCCCGAGCGTTGTGCTGCGCGAAACAGCCGGTCAAGGTCCGTCACAGAGAACCGTTGCGCCCGCAGCGCCCCGAACCTTCAGCGTCGATTTGATCTCGTCCTCGTACTTCCGACCCCATATCGAAGTCCCGCCCTTTCCGGTATTCGTCGGGTCGCCCGTCTGGACAATGAAGCCCTTGATGTTCCTGTGCCGGCACCGTCAAGGTCCGTTCACACCGCGTAACGGAAGCGAATCCCCGGACCTGTGGAACTGGCAGCCATCGTAGTAGTTGGAGGCGCAGAGCGCGAGGAAATTCTGGGCCCTCGGCGTCAGCAGCCCGTCTGCGGCGGAGGAAGGTGTGGGCTTGCCTCGCAGGATTTCGGGACGGCCTCGCAGAACAGCTCGATGGAAATGTCGCCCAGCGTCGTATGGAGCGTGACAGACTGCGAGTTTCCATCAGATCGACGAAGCACGGAGGCGCAGACGAGCCCACCATTCCCGGGATCGGATCTGGACGAACGGGTTCTGGGAGCAGGCCGCGTCTCAACACTTCTCCCTCCCTCCTCGACTTGACCGGGAACGTACGGGCTGCTGTCGGCTGGGCTTCCCGGCAGAAGATGAACGCAATGAAAGCCATCGTGCTCCAACGCTCCGCGGTCCCGAAGGGCCAACCGCGATGGGACCCCGCCCCCGTCACCACCGTCCCCCGGCCCTCCCCGCGCCCGAACCACGTGCTCGTGCGGATCCACGCGTCGGCGCTTAACCGACGGGACATGTTCATCCGCGAAGGATTGTACCCCGGCATCCGGGACGGCTGGATCCTCGGCGCCGACGCGTCGGGCACGATCGTGGAGGGCGGCACGCGTTTCAAAGCCGGCCAACCCGTTTACTTCAATCCCAGCGTGGCGCCGCGCTGGGGCCTGACGGTGGACGGTTTCGGCGCGCACGGGAACGGGACGCTGACAGAGTACATTTGCGTGCACGAGGACATCCCGTTTCCCATGCCGGATCACCTCTCGTTCGAGCAGGCGTCGGCGGTGCCGCTCGCGGGCTTGACGGCGTGGCACGCGATCGTGCTGGCCGAGATCGGCGCGCCGGACGCCAAGGGGAAGAGGGTGCTGGTGCCGGGGATCGGGGGCGGGGTGGCGGTTTTCGCGATGCAATTCCTGGACGCGATGGGGGCGGAGGTGTGGGTGACGTCGGGCAGCGAGGAGAAGCTGGCCAGGGCAAAGGAGCTGGGCGCCAAGGGAGGCGTGAACTACCGGAACGGTGCGATCGAATGGGGCCAGACAAAGCGGGAACAGCTGGTGCTGATTGTCTCTACTCAGCATCGTGGGTCGAGGAGCTCGAGAGGCAGCTCCCGAAGGGCGGAGGCTTCGACGCCGTGATCGACGGTTCCTCCGGCCCGAACACCAAGGCGTTTATGCGCCTCTGCCGCGAAGGAGCCAAGATTGTTGTGTACGGAGCTGTCGCCGGCGCCGAGACAACAGTCACCATGCCGTGGTTATGGCTGAAAGAGCTGCAGCTCCGCGGATCCGTGCTTGGTTCGCGCAAGGAATACGAAGACATGGATTTGTTCATCAAGAACCACAAGCTGAGGCCGGTGGTGTCGCGGGTGTTTGACGGGCTGGAAAACGCAGAGGCTGCGTTCGAGGAGATGCGGGTGAGCGGGTCGGCGCGTGCAGGCAGGAAAATCGCGCTCACGGGTTCTGCCCATCAGAAAAGCACCCAGTTCGGCAAGCTGGTCGTCCGAATAGCAGGCGACGGCGGTTCTGGTGGCGCCAAGTTGTAGCACTGTCTCGGGTTCGAACGACGGCTAGCAGGCGGCGGCGTTTCGGGCGGCACGCCACGATCCAGCGCGGTCTGCGCCTCAAACGACGGCCGTTTCAGCCGCCTTCCTCGGTTTCTGTGCCCCGGTGGGTCCGTCCAGCATGGCCGGCCCGTTGCAGATCGGGCAGCGCAGCTCGCCGCCACGCTCTTTCGTCCGTTGGGTCCGGAGCTGGGCCATGAGCCACGAGTCGAGGCAGGTCCGGTGGAACAGGTGAGCACACGGAAGGACACGGAGCTCCTGACCGGATTCGAAGTCGTCTGCAAGTCCGAGAAACGGTAGATCGTGAGCAAGCCTGCCGGATGGCGGGGTGGGAGGCAGTCGCGCACCGAAGCAAATCACACATGGGTCCGCGGCGCCCGAGACCACGGTCTCCGGATCGTATATGGCGAGAGGAACAGTCCAGATCGGCGGTATCGGGTCCCTAGCTCGTCGCCGAGTGTTCATGGTGCGAGAGTACATCGCAGCGAGAAAGGCCATCTTCACGGCGGCCAGGCGTCAATCGCGGCAACGGACCGCCGGCAGCGGGGCACCATGCTCACCGCAACGACCTGCATGGCGAGGACGACGACCGCGACGGCCTCCATCGCGGGGGAGCGATCGGAGAGAGAGGGTGCGAATGGATGTTCCGATCAGTCACTTCCCGCTCCTCCACAACCGTCTATCTCCGTGCCCGCGCCTCGCCCTTCCCGGCCGCCGCAGGGACTGTGCACACACACGCCATGCCGCGATTAGCGCAGCCCACGCATGGCGGCCCCTCCGCGGCGGGCGCCGCGGCCGCGCTCCCCGCCGCCGCTGCGGGGCCGCCGCCGCTCGCCGCGCCGCTGTCGGCGTCCCCTCCAGCCGCCACGTCGGCGGCGTCGCGCGACGCGTCGCCGAGCTCCGCGCGGATAACGCCGCAGTCGGCGCGCTCCGACTCGGCGGTCGCGCTGGACGACCTCGCCGTCGCCCCCGCGAACCCGCGCGTCGAGTCGGCCGACGTCGCGCTGCTGTCCTTCGCCGGGCTCGCCGTCGACGCGCCGCCCGAGGCGCAGATCGTGCTGTCCAAGGACCAGCTGCTGTCGCCCAAGGAGGACGACGTGCGTGCCCGTGCTGCTCCACCGCCGCCTGCTCACCCCCACGGGCCGTCCGCAGCGGTTACGGCTCGTCGACATGCTCAAGCAGCGCGTCTCCGAGGGCATGGGCGAGTGCACGCTCGAGATCGGGACCGACGAGGAGGGCCGCTCCATGCGCCTCACCGAGGCCGAGTTCGACACCATCCTCGGAAACGTCCACGCCGCCTCCGACGCCATCAACTGCGACGCGACCGTGCTTCATAAGCGCGGCTTCCCCGAGGCCGACGGCCAGCCCGCCGCGCCCGCGCCGGGCAAGCAGCAGGCGTCCAAGGGCCGCAGCGCGCACCTTCTCGTTCGCCAGCGGCCGGGCAACATGGAGGACGTGCTCGAGATCCGAATAGCCGTGGTCGGCAACGTCGACGCCGGCAAGTCGACCCTTTTGGGCGTGCTCACCAAGGACGTGCTGGACGACGGCCGCGGCAAGGCCCGCGTGAACCTCTTCAAGCACAAGCACGAGATCGAGACGGGACGAACCAGCTCCGTCGGCCTGGAGATCATGGGGTTCGACAGCAAGGGCACCATCGTGACCCCGCACGCGCTGGGCAAGCAGCGGGCGACCTGGGAGGAGATCTGCGCCGTGTCGTCCAAGGTCATATCCTTCATTGACCTCGCCGGCCACGAGCGCTACCTCAAGACGACCGTCTTTGGCATGTCGGGCTCGGACCCGCACTTTGTCATGCTCATGGTTGGCGCCAACAGGTGGGAAAGTCCTGTGCGAGCTGGTTCTGCCCTTGCTGACTGTTGCGCAGCGGGATGATCGGCATGTCGCGCGAGCACCTGGGCCTCGCGCTGTGCCTCAACCTGCCGGTCTTTGTCGTCGTGACCAAGACGGACATGGCCCCCAAGAACGTGCTCGAGTCGACGCTCAAGCAGCTTCACAAGATCCTGAAGTCCTCGGGGTGCCGCAAGCTGCCCATGGCAGTCAACTCGATGGACGACGTGCTGCTGGTCTCGAGCAACTTCGTCTCGGAGCGGATATGCCCCATATTCCAGGTGTCCAACGTCACTGGGGAGGGCCTGCCGCTGCTCAAGGCCTTCATGAACGTGATCCACAGCAACACGAGGGGCAAGTACGACGCCAGCAAGCCGGCCGAGTTCCACATCACCGGTAGCTGTTCTCCCTGTCGCTGACGCCTTGCCCCGCCTCATTTACCGCCCTTCCAGACACCTTCTCGGTCCCCGGCGTGGGCACGGTCGTCAGCGGCACCGTCATGTCCGGCATCGTGCACCTCGGCGACACCCTCATGCTCGGGCCGGACTCGACGGGCCAGTTCGTCCCCACGCAGGTCAAGTCGATCCAGCGCAAGCGGGTCAACGTGCCCACGGCCTCGGCGGGCCAGTCGGCCTCGTTCGCGCTCAAGCGCGTCAAGCGCAAGGACATCCGCAAGGGCATGGTGATGATCTCCAAGTCGGCGGACCCGAGGGCCACGCGCGAGTTCGAGGCCGAGGTCGCGGTGCTGTTCCACTCTACGACCATCTCCAACAAGTACCAGGCCATGCTGCATTCCAGCTGCATACGGCAGACGGTCAAGATCGTCGAGATGGACAGGCAGGTGCTGCGGACGGGCGACAGGGCGTTGATACGCTTCAGGTGCGCTCCATTCCGCGCGGCACGGACCGCTTTCGCTCAAACGGCCGCACCGACAGGTTCATCCAGTTCCCCGAGTTCCTCCGCCCCGGTGCTCGAATACTGCTCCGCGAGGGCCGCACCAAGTGCGTCGGCAAGGTCACCAAGTGCTTCGCCGCCGAGAAGGGCGAGGCGCAGGCCGCGCCGGTGCAGTTCGCCTCCAAGCGGGTGCCGCCCAACCATCCGGCGGGGGCCTCGAGGGCGGCGAGGAGGAGGTCGGCGGCCGCGGCGTCGTGAGGATCACTTTGCTTTATCCAGGGAATGCCACGGTCTTGAGCAGCTTTCCTTTCAATCATGTTCAGTATCCTTCATTCCAATGTGATTCTCTGGCAGTTCTAAGGTCTAGCCTTTTCCGGCATGCCCGCATCCGCTGTCCGGGCCAGTGCGCCGGTCTTCCCTCCCTCAGAAGCGCAGCCTCCGGGACTGCTTGACGCCGGGCAGCTGCCGGCTCTTCTGGATCACCTCGTCGGGAACCTCGCCGTCCACCTGGACGATGGCGAGCGCGGAGCCGCCAGGCTTGTCGCGGCCGAGCGCAAAGGTGGCGATGTTGACGCCTGCGTCACCGAGCACACCCGCGAAGCGACCGATGAAACCAGGCTTGTCCTCTGGCGAAGGATGAACGAAGGTCAGAAGAGCGAAGGCGTTAACCGAGGAACCGCTGCCCACCGTTGCGGACGAACATCATGTGCTTCGACACCTCTGCCTCGATCGAAATCCCGTCGATCTCCACGATCCGGAGCAGCTTGCCCTCGCCGAAGATGGTACCGGCGACGGAGCGCGTGACCGAGGCACCCTCGTGCGAAAAGGTGGCCGACACTCGGACCAGGGTAGGGTAGTTGGTCGCCATCTCGCGCTTGGTCTCCGAGACCTTGATGTTGCGCTCCTTCAGGATCACAGGGGCGTTGACCATGTTAACCGACTCGAGCACGCCCGAGAGGAGGCCGGCAAGGGCGACCGAGGTCAGCGGCCGGGTGTTGAGCAGCGAGACGTGGCCCTCGAAGAGGACCTCCACCCCCTGCAGCCCGTCCTTCGAGTCCATGATTTGCGAGGTGAAGCTGCCGAGTTGCTCGCACAGCTTCATGTACGGCCGCAGCCTCGGCGCGTCCTCGGCAGAGACCGAAGGGAAGTTCAGGGCGTTGGTAATCGCGCCGTCGATCAGGAAGTCCGAGAGCTGCTCCGCGACCTGGTAGGCCACGTTGAACTGCGCTTCCACACTGGACGCGCCGAGGTGGGGCGTGCAGACGACCTTGTCGTTGTTGAAGAGGATGTTGGACTTGGCCGGCTCGACGGCAAAGACGTCGATCGCGGCACCGGCGACGTGGCCAGACTCGAGCGCGGCCAGAAGGTCGGCCTCGACGACGAGCTCGCCGCGGGCACAGTTGACGATGCGCACGCCCTGCTTCATCTTTGCCAGGTTCTCGGCGTTGATCATGCCGCGGGTCTCGGGGGTGGCGGGAACGTGGAGGGTGATGAAGTCGGACCGCCGGAAGAGCTCGTCGAGCTCGACCTTTTCCACGCCCAGCGACACCGCTCGTTCGTCGGAAAGGTAGGGGTCGAAGGCGATGACCTGGAGACGAGGGATCAGAACCCAAACGCTCACGGGTCTGCCCAGCAACCGACCTTCATCTTCAGCCCCTGACCACAGCGGTTGGCAACGATGGCGCCGATGTTGCCGCAACCGACGACGCCGAGAGTCTTGGCGTAGAGCTCTACACCCATGAACTTGCTCTTTTCCCACTTGCCGGCGTGGGTCGAAGCGTTCGCTTGCGGGATTTGGCGCGCGAGCGCCATGAGCATGGCGACCGAGTGCTCCGCCGTGGTCACGGAGTTGCCTAGAGGCGTATTCTCGACGACGATGCCCTTGGCGCTCGCCGCGGGGATGTCGACGTTGTCGACACCGATGCCAGCCCGCCCAATAATCTTCAGGTTCGTGGCATGCTCGAGCACATCCTTGGTGACCTTGGTGTTGGAGCGGATGGCGAGACCGTCGTACAGGCCAATGATGGCCTTGAGCTCGTCGGGCTTGAGGCCGACCTTGACGTCGACCTCGATACCCCGCTCGACAAAGATTTCCACGGCGCGCTCCGAGAGCTCGTCTGAAATCAGCACGCGCGGCTTCGCCGTCCGCCTCGTCGGTGAGGAGGCCATTTTGACACGAGAAAAAGTCGTGATTCGTCGTGGCGTCGTCTCGCGAAACAAACAGTCCCGCATTCTCAGAAACCGGATCATCCAGCTTCACCTCGCGTCACCTCACGGGGATGGACAGCACGTACGATTCGCTGGCTCGAGGATTGCGGGACAAGCTGGATTCCGCGCCTCCGGGGGCGAGAATCGTCGTTTCCATATCTGGAATCGCGGGGTCCGGCAAATCCACGCTCGCCAGCGAAGTCTGTCGGCGAGTGAACAATCTGCTGGGCTCCGAGGTCGCTATGGTAGTGAGCATGGACGGCTGGCATTTGCCCAAGTCGGAGCTCGACCGCATGGCAGATCCGGCAGCTGCACACGCTCGCAGAGGAGCACCCTTCTCCTTCGATCCTGACGCCCTGCTGGAGTTCGTTCGCAAGCTAGGAACGAACCCCGGCGGCGCGCTGCATGCACCATCTTTTGATCACGCAGTTGGCGATCCGGTTCCGGACGACATTTGTGTGCTGCCGTCACATCGGATCGTGTTGTTGGAGGGACTGTACCTGTTGCTTTCAGATGCCCCGTGGCGAGACATCGGACCGCTGGTCGACGAGAGCTGGCTCATTGAATGTGACCTCGACGTTGCCTCAGAGAGAGTTGCCAAGCGCCACGTCTTGACGGGGCTTGCCACTTCCTTGGAGACGGGCCGCGAACGGTGGCGCCGCAACGATCTGCTAAACGCCCAAATCGTGCTCGAAAGATCTGGAAATCCAACGCGAAAAGTGCCGTCCGTGCAACAGTCAAGCCTCTAGATTGTGCTTACAACAGCAATAGACAGAGAGATCTACCAGCGGCGGGCGCTTACTCCAGCCGAATTTCCCCGCCTCGGCGCAACTTCGATTCCGCCCAGGCCCGGCCCGAGTCCCAGACCTGCAGCGCAATGTCCGACAATCGCATCCAGTCGCTGATCTGGGTCCCCAAGGTAATGAAGTAGAAGATCCCGACTATCGCGCTCATGACGTCCGTGGTAAAGACCCATTCGAACCTGGGCACGTGCGGCTTTGTGATGTGCGCGCAGGCATCCTGCCCTTCCGGAACATTGCGGATCAAGCACGTGAGCCATTCCTGGCCCCATTCAGCCGCGCCCGAAGCCGGATCGCCACCACCGGACAGCAGCGCGGGCTCGGCGTCCGTGAACCACCAAATCTGAAAGACAAACGTCAGGTGACTGAAGCAAGCCAACGAATGCGTATGTACGCACCACAAAGACCAGGAAGGCGGTCGCAACCATAAACGACAACAGCGCTGTGCGCCAGCTCTGCACAAAAGTGTCGTAGCGCGGGTTGCCAGTAGGTTCGTAGCCGGCGGCCTTGCCCGAAGCCCGCAGCTCCTCGTCCTCGTCCTCCACATCCTCATCACCCCCGTCGGCAGCTGGTCGAGGGGGGTCCACCGCGTCGTCGTCCTGATCGTCGTCCGCGCTGGAAAGAGTAGCTGCAGACCCGCCAACCGCACCATAGCGGGGATCCTTCAGGACAAAAATGTCATAAGCCATCTGTAACGACGCTCAGTAAGGGTGTGCTGTCTGTGGCACAAAGGCAAGACTCGCCTTGCCAATGTACGCGACGTTGAGGAAGCCGCACACGATGCTGACGATCAGTCCTGCAATCAAAGGCATGAGCGACATGTTTCGGTAGAGCTTCAGGTCTCCGGGAGAGCAATGGATCCCGAACTGGTGCGCCGACCCGGTGAGCGCGTACGGCGTTATGTTCAGGATCGCGGCAACGATCCAGATGGCCGCAAAGAGGCGGTAGGCCACCTGCGTGGGTATCGGATCCCGCAGAAGATACAAGGTCTGCGGGCACCGTTAGCGCCGGCGAAGCACGCGGGAAAGGCAAGTGCTCACCAAAAAAAGGTTGACGTTGAACAGAGCCTCACTGAACGAGAACGCTTGCCCGAAGAAGGAGTACGAGATGCCCTCGAAAGTACACCACCCGCGGTTCACGGCGTCCTCCACCTCACTCATGCACATGAAGTCCTGCCTCTTAGAGTTAAGCATGTAGGCCCCGACTCCCGCAAGCCCCAACGCGTTCAACAGCGAGAACATGACGGTCACCAGTCGCGATGACTGCCACACGTTCGGGCGCCCGGCCCACAGGCCCAAGACGACCAACAGGAGCACGAATGAAACGGTGTTCAGCTTCCCCACGACATCCTCCTCGTACTCTGCCCCGGGCTTGGACGGGTAGAGGTTGTGGTAGACTGGACACGTGAAGCAGCTGCGGCGTGATGAGCCCGTGAACACGTGCCATTTCGAGCAACCCACCATTCACCGCCGTAGGCGGGACACGTTCTCGGAACTTTGGTGCCGTTGTAAGGGTTCTTGACCAACGGCGCGGGGCATTCCACGGGACCTGTTTCGGCATCAGAGAGAACGAAGGGCTCCTTAGCTGGTCGGCCCACCGATGTCGGTCCCGTTGCCCATCGAGTAGCAGTTGCGCTCGGGATACGTCGTGTTCAAGGGGGCTCCGTTCGGCACATCGATGCACTTGGGCAAGTCTTCGGGATGGCCGCCCACGGTGAAGATGCTACGGCACGCCTCCTGCGCGACAAGGCAGTCCGACTTGCACTGCCATTCCGGCGTGTCCGCTGCGACGCGCATGTCAAGATCCCCGGACACACCTGCATCGAGGGCACCCACGCAGCGCAGGCGAGCAGTGCGGGAAGTAGGTGGTGCAAGAGTAGCTTTTGACGCGTTCACCGGCGTGTCAGGCGCCCGGCCACATCCCGGTTCCAGCAGACGGAGCCCACTTCATGAAAGCAGAGTAGCATTTCGGATCGATTGGCTTCAGGATCTTGATCTGATCCGCGACGTACTGCATGGCCTTCTCCTGCTTCTCCATGTCCTCCGTGTTGTTGGCCCAGAGAACATATCCGGCAGGCAAGATGCTGGCGCAGGCCGTCCCATTGTAAGGTCTGCAGACTGCCAAGATGGTAGGGAGAAAGATGAAAGAGAGGACGGAGGGAAGATGAGGAAGGGAAACGGGAGGAGAAGAGAAGGAGATGGACGAGGTCTGAGCCTGTCGGCGGCAACGTGCTTGACGCGTCCCGGAGCTCACTGCCGCTCTGTACCGCCGCGGACGGAACAACCAGCAGGGAAAGAATCGCGAGAGCCGCGACAAGCAGCCCACCGCCGGCCAAACGGGCCATGGTTGAGGGCTGTGCGAACGCGTCGGAAACCCGATGCGCACCTCGCACGGTCACGCACTGTCCTCGCACGGCCACCACTACAGCTACACGATCCGAGCGATCTCACACTAATGACGGATCTTGGGGAACAAACTCTTCTGCTCGTTCATCTGATTGAACTGCTTAATCTTGTCCAACTGCAAAGACCGTTAGGATGGAGAGCAGGCGATCACCGAGAACCCACAAAGTCCTTGCTCGAACTCTGCATCTCCTCGGTCTTGAGCATGACGGCTTCGACGTGTTCCGTCCGCTCGTCCATCTTCTGACCGAGCTTGGCAAACGCACTGTTGCTTTCGCTCGCCTCAGCATGGACCCCGGCCGCCACGGATCCGACTTCGCGGCTTCGGCTCCGGTTCTTCAGGATCCTGGAAGCCTTCATGGCTCCCAGCAGCCCCGCCATGGTCCCATGGTGCTGCTCATCATGTCCCTTGGCCTCCGGCTTGGCTTCCTCGGCCGGCACAACCTTTGCGGGTCGCTGGGGCTCGGAAAGCGGGGCAAACATCGCCATCACCTCCGCATCTTGGTACGACTTTCCTTGGCGTGGAGAAGCAGGTTTCAGATCGTCGTCCACGTCCCTGGAGATGTGCTCCGCGTCCTTCAGCAAGTCGCCAAGGTCAAACTCCTTGTCCGTGGCCGTGATATCAGGAGCAACAAATACGGGGGCCACAGCAGCTCCCTTTTCCGGGGATGGAAGCGTAGTTGGGCTAGACGGAGACGGCAACGAATGCGAAGGATTGGTCACCACTCGAGGGTTCGGCGAACGACCCCTCTGGCGATCCGACGCCTGTAGTCCCGTCGGGCTTGGTGGCCTCGCCGTGTCGCCCCGTGGAGCAAACGGGCTCCCTGCCCGGGGTTTGAGTGCCTCGTTCGATCCCCGCCGGGGAGCGGCCGTGTGTGTGTTCTCCATCCCCGACAGAACCCTCGACAGCTGTTCCATGTCCTCGTCGGAATCATCCGAATCTGCTGCCGGCCCACGCGCAGCGCTGTCCACGGCTTTTGGAAGCGGCAAAGGGATGGTTGCGGTGCCCTCTCCGTCTCGGTCCCTGGACGGCCCAGCGGGCTCACCAGAGCCCGCGATTGGGCGGGCTTTGCGTCCGCCCCCGCTCAGCTCAGACGACGAACCCCGCGACAGGGCGTCTAGTCCATCGCGCTTTGCTGCCGTCCGCTCATTTCCGGATGACGAGAGGGAGAAAGTCCGCGTCGGCTGGGAGGTTCGGTCGCCAGCCGCCCTGCGGGGCAGGGTCGCGGAGGAAGCCTCCCGCTCCTGCTTTGGAGACGTGGGCGATGTGGGCGATGTCGCCAACGTCGGAGACACCTGTCCCTTGATCCATTTCCCGAACGAGACAAACGCGCTCGAAACGACTAGCAGCTGGGGACAACGGAGCGTGAGAAACGCGTCTTTCGGCGAATCGCGCACGGGGCCCACGGGATCGGGGTCTTCTATCTCCGAGTCGTACGAGTCGTACTCGCTGTCGCTTTTCTGTCCCTTGTCGGGCATGTCCGCTGGATGACTGCAAGTGCTGTGCTCTGGGGTCTGCAGCGGGGGCCCCGGCTCGATCATGCCTCCCCCGCACGCGCCGATCACCCCGCAGTCACCTGTTTCCTCGCCCAACTATTCTACGATTGGTGGAGAGGCGAAGAGACATGGACACGCCCATCCTGCACGGCTACATTGGTAGCCCCTTCGCCGAGAAGGCGTGCTTGATGCTCAACCTCAAGGTGAGGGGAGCGAGGCCGCATGTCTCCCGGGAAATCTGAACATCCGCATGCCTCCTCTCTTGTCTTTTCTCGTCCATTCAGGGCATCCCGTGGAAGAAATGCGAGACGAGCAACATCATGCCGCGGCCTTTCGAGACTCCGGTCCTTACGGGAGGCTATCGTCGGATCCCATTCATGCAGGTCGTTCCCGGTAATGAGATCCAGACACTGTGAGTGCTCACGGCTGTACCTATAGATCGGTGCCGACATGTACTGCGACACGAACCGCATCGCGGCGGAGCTGGAACGGCGCTACCCTACTCCTTCGCTGTTTCCGAAGGTAAAGCTCACCGGATTTCGCGATGTTCTCGTTCTGATGTCGGCCCCAGGCTTCGAACGGGCAGGCCAACGAAGCGCTTGCTTTCATGTTGTGCGTGCGTTCTCTCCCGCGGACGTTGGGATTCTCACCACTCGGGCCAGATCTTCGACGACGGACCGCATTTTCTTCAACCACGTCGTGCCGCAGATGGACTGGACGATCCTCCCTAAGGAGTTTCTGGCGGATCGTGCCAACATGCGTGGGGTGTCGAGCGCGGAACGTGAGTCGCTTCTTGTCGCCGTCTGTGAGGCCATCCAACGCGGAGGTGATGGCAGCTCCCAAGCCTCTCGACCCCGCGGTCATGATGGCCGCCAGCAAGAACAGCCAGCAACAACTGCACATGTATCTTTCACTGATCGAGGCGCAGCTCAAGTCTTCGCCCACGGGCTGGTTCCTCGGCACCGAGACGCCTCATTACGCCGATCTGCAAATCTTTGCCCCGGTGCAGTTCATCGCCGGGCTCCAAAGGCTCCCCGGATCGGGCGTTGCGAAGGGGTTCGGCCCGGAAGAGTATCCAGCTGTGTGGAAGTGGCACGCGGCGTTGTTTGCCTACGCCGACAAGGTCAAGCACAGGGAGGCCAACGAGCCGATAAACCCCGAAGATGCCTACAAGATCGCGGAGGAGGCGAGCAAGGCGGATCACTTTGCGCCCCACGAGGTCGAGGCCAAGGCCGACGTGCTCGGCCTGCCCAAGCAGATCGGGGTGAACACGGAAGACCACGTGAACGCGCGCCTGCCCAACGTCGCGGAGGGCAAGCTCGCCGGCGCAACGTGGAACGCTACGGGCGGGGGATACTCTGTCCGACGTGATACTGGCAAGGGCTTTGACGTTGTGGTTCACGTTCCCGGTATCGGTATGTACTGGTCTAATCTGTAGTTGCGGAAGGGCCTCGGAAAGCCGCTGGATGGATGGGCATTTGGGGTCTGCGTTGGGGTTTGGCCGAAGTGATGGATACTTCTTTGCATCGGAACTACGCACGATAGAACCAATCATTGCCTTGTCCAGCTTGTTCGTCCTTGAAATGAACTGAATTGGTCGGGACCAAGCCACGTCATCGCACATCTCCTTCAACCCCCAACCAGCCGGCTTACACCGCCCGCTTCTCTTTGGAGCCATGTCAGGCGACGAGCTGGAAAAGCACCTGAATTACCTCCAGAAGAAGGAACTGCGCATCGTTACGGCGGAGTCGGCGACGTCCGGCATGGCCGCTTCGATTCTGTCGGATGTGCCGGGCAGCGGAGCGTGGCTCGAGTGCGGTTTGACGGTGGGACCGACGACTGCTCCAGCATGTCTTTGCTCTTCTGAGCCTCTGCTGCGGCTTCTCTCTGTCGCTCGGCAGACTTATTCCGAAACATCGAAGGTCAAGATCCTCGGGATTGACGAGAAGGTGCTCAGGGACAACAATCTTACGAGCGGTTCGCATTCCGTCAGTCGTTTTCCGATCTCTCGTAACCGCTGTGCCCAGAGCCCGTGGCAAAAGCGATGGTGGAGGGTGCGCTGCGATTGATGAGCCCCCACGCAAACATCGGCATCTCCAACACGGGCGTTGCCGGACCGGGCAAAGGCGACGGCGGCGTGCAGCCGGGGACGATCTGCTTTGGCTGGGCGTTCGACGTGGACGGGCGGAAGCACACCTACACGGAGACCAAGAGGTTCGACGGTGACCGGAACGAGGTCCGCAAGCAGGCGGCCCACTACTCGATTGAAGGGGCCGAAAAGTACCACCGCAAGATCTGCGGTCGAGGAGAGTTCGAGCTGTAAGCGTTGCTAGACAGAAGAGCAATCATCTGCCGGCGATCGGCTTGAGATCAGAGAGTACCTCGCCCCAGCCCACCCACGCCTCCACGACCCGGGCGAAAAGCTCGGGCTCCTCCAGGTTCCACAGGTGATTCAGGCCCGGCGCCACGGCTCCCCTCGCACCGGGATATGCACGCACGATCCGCGCCGCCGCCCTGCGCGCCGGGATCGTCTCCTTCGAGCCGACGGTGACCAGCAGCGGGCATTCCACGCGATCGGGCATGCGCATGCTCATCAGCTCGCGCAAAGTATCCCGCGTGTACTCTGGAGTCGACCCCCGCACGAGGTCGTCGAACACGAGGTGCCGGAACCTGGGCCGGACGGGCACCTGCCACAGCGCCAGGCCCGCCTGGGTCTCGGGCGACAGCCACGACGTCGCGCCGGCGGCAGCCAGCGCCATTCTGCCGAGCCACGGTCCGATACCGTCCGTCGTGCCCGAAACCATCGCCCGCGACGCGATCCTGGGATGTCGGCGCAGGAGCTCAAGCACTAACGCGCCCCCGAGCGACAATCCCACCAGTGCCGGGGGTCCGCGGGCCGATGCGCGCTTCCGCACGAGTGCAGACACCTGATCGGCCGCCAGTTCGAGGGAGAATCGCGTTCGGGCGTTGCTTCCATGGTCGGGCAAGTCAGGAGCGAAGCAGTGGAATGAGCTCGACAAGAGGGCCAGCTGCGGCTCCCACATCCGCCGCGACAGAGGCCCGGCATGGAGAAAGACGATGGCCGGATTCAACGGGTCGCCGGCCTCCGAGAAGGGCATGGAATCGTCGTCACCGGCGGCCGTCATTGTTTGGGGACACGCGTCACAGCCACTCTCGCGCCGCCTCCTCCATCGGATCGAGTCTATTCAGTCGAACCGCACGTCCTCGCCGACGATGTCGGTCCATTTCTGCCCCAGCCGCGCGAGCTCCTCTTTAACCCCTGTCTTGATGTCATAGACCACCCCCGGCCCGCCGTAGCTCATCCCCGTGTAGAGCTGCACCAGCGAAGCCCCCGAGCGCGCGTACTCGAGGGCGTCGCCGGCGGTGGAGATGCCTCCGCAGCCGATGATGGGGACGGCGCCCCGGGTGAGGCGGTAGAAGTTGCGGAGGGTGCGGAGGGCGAGGGGTTTCAGGGGCGGGCCGGACAGGCCGCCGGTTTCAAAGGTGCGGCGGGCGTCTGGAACAAACGGATCAGGCCACAAAGGCGACAGAATCGGGGGGCACTTCACACACCGCTCTTGAGGGTATCGGGCCGCTGGTTGGTGGTGTTGGAGATGATGGCGCCGTCTACGCCGGAGGTCAGGACGGCGGCGGCAATGTCCGCCAGTTCCTCGTCCGAGTTGTCGGGCCCGATCTTGACCAGGATCGGCGGACGGTTGGGCAGGCGATCGCGCGCCTCGCAGACCTGGAAGCGGCGGATCAGCGGCTGAACAGCGTGGCGATCGGCTTCAAAACCCACGTCGCGCATCACGCCCTCGAGCACGCCCTTGCGCTGCAGTGACGTGATCCCCGTCTGATTCGGGCAGCTGACGTTGACGACCAGGTAATCCGCCAGCGGCCCCAGCTTCTCGACACCGACGACGTAGTCCGCGTTGCTCTCCTCCGGGCTGCCCTTGTTCTTGGACAGGTTCACGCCCAGCAGCTTCCCGTCCCTCAGCGACATGGGCAGCCCCGCCTCGGCGGGCGTCCGCACACCCTCGTAGCCCAGCCTCCGCCGCGCGCCCTCGGCCCACCGCGCCGCGCGCTTCACGAGGCGCTGCGCGACCTCGTCCGCGCCCTGCGAGTTGAGGCCGTAGCGGTTGATGGCGGCGTAGTCGGCGTGCAGCCGGAACAGCCGCGGGCGGGGGTTCCCGGGCTGCGGCCGGGGCGTGACGGAGCCGACCTCGACGAAGCCGAAGCCCATGTCGAGGAGCGCGTCCACGGCCTCGGCGTTCTTGTCGTAGCCGGCGGCCAGGCCCAAGGGGTTGGCGAAGGTCTTGCCCCAGAGCTGGAATCGCGGCAGGGAGGCGGGAATCGGCGGCGAGGGGGGAGGAATGAATGGCAATCCGGTGCCGGTAACTGGTGTAGCCCACCTCGACGACCAGCTCCGGGCTGTCCACCGCCGAGCGCTCCCTGGGCGCCAGGCCGATCTTCGCGGCCTCGATCGACCACCTGTGCGCGTCCTCGGGGTCGACCAGGCGGTGCACGACCGGCATGGTAAAGTACTTGTGCACGGCGGCGCGCGAGTCGGTGAGGTACGCGGCCACGACGGCGGCGGCGCCGCCAAACACGGCCAGCTTGACGAGGAACACGATGCGGCCGTCGAAGTCGTCGGAGATGCGCGTGCCCGGCGCGCGGCTCGACGCGTGGCGCGTGGCGCCGCGGAGCCCCGGCACGGCCCCCGCTGCCGCCCGCGCCCGCAGCGCCGCCACCAGCTCGCCCGCAGGCAGCGCGGGTCCGAGCCGCCACACTGTCCGCGGCGCGGAGCCCAGCATTGTCGGTGGAGGGCTCTCGCTTTTCGGAGCTTGCCGGGAGCCCTGCGACAAACCGCCGCGTCAACAACCCAAGCGTCCCAGGCCAGCACTGGACGTTGAATTCTAATATCCATTTTCGACCAGATTCCATCAAGAAGACCGGCAGATTCGTCCCATTCGCCGATCGGCCTTGGCGGGCTCGTCTCAGGCCTGGTAGGTCGACGCCACCACCCGACCGCCCTGGAATCGCCGGCAGTCAGCGAAAACGCCCTAGACAACAGAAAAACGTCCAACATACCTTGCCAGTCCAGTTCGTGTGGACGAAGGGGCCCTTGGGACCGTCCTGGAGGGCGGAGAGAGGGTCAGCGTCTCAGAAACAGCGAAAAGCCACCCGTCCCCCCTCCCCCCGCTCCTCCACCCCCTCCAGCACACAAAACGCCGGATTCTTCACTCACGGCTTCAATCTGGTACGTGTGCGCCCCGAAATAATCTCTTTGGGCCTGGAGGAGGTTGGCGGGCAGGCGGGCGCTGCGGTAGCCGTCGAAGAACGACATGGCGGTCCCCATGGCCGGGACCGGGATGCCGGCGAGCGTGGCCTGCGCGACGACCTTGCGGAACGAAGGCGAGCAGCGCTCCATGGCGGCGGTGAAGAAGGGGTCGAAGAGGAGGTTCTCGAGCTTGGGATTCTTGGTGTAGGCGCTGTGGATGTCCTTCAGGAAGACACTGCGTTCCGTCGCCCGTGAATCGCAGCCCAACGCGCACACAGCAGCAGCGCCCACCTGCGGATGATGCAGCCGCCGCGCCACATGAGCGCGATGCCGCCCATGTTCAGGTCCCACTTGTTGACCTGGGACGCCTCGCGGAAGAGCATGAAGCCCTGGGCGTACGAGATGATCTTGGCGGCGTACACGGCCTGGGCGAGGTCGTGCAGGAAGGCCTTCTTGTCGCCCACGAAGCTCGTGTCCTTCGCGGGGCCCTTGAAGTAGCCGCTCGCCTTGACGCGCTCCTCCTTGAGCGACGACAGGCAGCGCGCAAACACGGCCTCGCCGATGAGCGTGACGGGGATGCCGTAGTCGAGGGCGTCGATCGCGGTCCACTTGCCCGTGCCCTTCTGGCCGGCAGTGTCGCGGATCTCCTCCACGCGGGCGACCGAGGAGCCCGGCTCCTTGTACCTGATCGGGGCTCATGAGCGGTCGGAACCAGATGCGCCGGGCCGCAACGAACCTCAGAATCTCCTCAGTGATCTGGATCAGGAAAGAATCCAGCTCGCCCTTGTTCCACTCGGCAAACGTGTCCGCCATCTCGTCCGTGCTCATCCCCAGCACGTCCTTCATGATCTGGTACGCCTCGGCAATGATCTGCATGTCGCCGTACTCGATGCCGTTGTGCACCATCTTGACGTAGTGGCCCGCACCGGAAGCGCCGACCCAGTCACAGCACGGCTCGCCGTCGGAGGTCTTGGCCGCCACGGCCTGGAAGATGTCCTTGATGTGGGGCCTGGAGCGCGCAAATCAGCGGTGTGCACAAACGAACGGCGCCGCCGCCACGTACCAGGCAGCGGGGCTACCGCCGGGCATCAAGCTGGGTCCGTAGCGCGCACCCTCCTCGCCACCCGACACACCGGTGCCGACAAAGAGCAGCCCCTTCGCCTCGCACTCCTTCGTCCGGCGCACCGAGTCGGGGTAGTGCGAGTTGCCGCCGTCGATGATGATGTCGCCCTTCTCGAGGTAGGGGAACAGCTGCGCCATGAAGTCGTCCACGGCGCTGCCGGCCTTGACGAGGAGCATGACCTTCCGGGGTTTCTTCAGCTTGCGGCAGAGCTCCTCGACCGAGTGGGCGCCGATGATCTTGGTGCCTGTTATCGTGTGGATCGTTCAGTTCGCGTGTCCGCGCGACGGCGAGCGACGCACCCTTCGCCTCGTTGGCCAGGAACTCGTCGACCTTGGAGGTCGTGCGGTTGTACGCGCAGACGACGAATCCGTGGTCGTTCATGTTCAGAATCAGGTTCTGGCCCTGCATTACATTGCCAAGTCAGGGTGGGGCGCGGGAGGCAGAAGCGGAGGCACCCACCATGACCGCGAGGCCAATCAGGCCAATGTCGGCACTGCCGTCGGTCGAGAGGTGAGAGGCCATCAGCTTAGCTCGGTCCCTTCAAAAAGGAATCCCAAGCCAGCCGGAAAAGCGATGCATCGTCAGCGCCGAACCCCCGTTGGACACGCCGCCGGCTCGTGGTCGGAACTTTGGCAATGCCGGCGAAAGACGCCCCTCCCGCGCGCTCCGAGCCATTCCGTCCGGGATGTGTTGCAGCGCGCGCGAGATTGCCTCGCCGACGCGCCCAATCGTGACCCTCCCAACCGGTTGGGTTCGGCTGTGGTTGGGCCGCGTATCCCGCATCGCCCACTCCGCCTCTCCCGCCGCCGCGAGACTTACAGCGCGCTCTCGGCCATCGTGGAAAATGCACGGCGACGTGCGGAGGACAGGTGCAGCTGGACGCGGAGGGCCGAGCGCAGAAACAGTTTTGTAAAGGGGGCGGCGGCAAACGTGCCGAGAAGCCGATCATCCGCGTCTGTTCTTCCGGCGCTCCCCTGAGGCGATCCGTCGTTCTTCCGGCCTGAACCCCTTTGAGAGTCACAGGAGCTCATGTTTTAAGGTTGACACCGTGATTTCCACCAAGCGAAGGGAGGACCTGCTTCAGACAAACCCCGCCAGATCTTCAACCCGCCAACGGTCCAAAGGCGGGTAGCCATACATGGCATGCAAACGAGCCAGCTTCTCCAGCAACATCTCCTCGGTCTCTCTTGGAGGCTTAGAGGGCCCGCGCGAGGCTTCACGCCCCCGATCACCTGCTGCGTGGAACTGCATGTAAGGGTCCTGGAGAAATGCTTCGATCACCGCAACCAGTTGAGCCTTGCTCTCGTCCTCGATCTCCTCCGGATGCCGAACAAGAGGTGCGACGTGAGGATCCGAAGGCGGCAAGCTCGACAGTGGCTGGTCGATATTGCCGCTCACAAGACCTGGACTCCGTCGGTTTGAGGAGAGCAGACGACGCGCATTGCATAGAAGCAGCGCGCCAAAATCGTCGTAGTCGAAACCCGTCTGAGCTTTTAGCAGCAACTGGCAATGATCTTCGAAATCCTGACCCTCGAGGCCGACGTCGGCGATCGCGGCCCTCACCGCCGCAAGCTCGCTATTCAGAAAGTCCCACACTCTGCCGAGCGCCATTCCGCCGAACCAGTTGGTGTTGATCGAGATGGTTGGGGACGAGAGGTTGACAACTTGGTGGTGCAAGCCAGAGGGCACAAATACTATGTCCTTCGGTCCCTGAATGCAGTACGCGGTGTGCAAATGCTTGGCATCGCGGGTTCGGTGCTCGAATCGCAGATTGGGATCGATGGCAAGACCAGCGATGGCGTCGTTGATCGCGCACCGTTGCCTGTCGGTCGCGCCGTCGGATACCATCAAGTCGCCGTTCGCACTGCAGAACGGACGGATGGCTTCGTCGTCAAAGAACAGCCACAGCTTCCAACCCTCCACGTTCGCGCTCCAAGAATGGGACTTCAAAACATCAACGTGGAGCGGGGTCCGTCCGCCGGCATTCGAAGCGTAGACGAACCGGTAGTCGTCAACGACGCCGCGAGATTGCTCCAAGGTCCTCGCATCGTTAAATGCATTCAGGTAGTCGTCCGCAAAGATCGCAGGAACGGTGTACGAGTCGTCGCACGGGTTATGGAGCAAAGGATGGAAATCCTTGAGGTACGAGGTGTCCTCGGGGTCGCTCTCGACCCTTGAAGCCCATTCGTGAGCGTCCAACTGCGTCCGGGTCTCGTTGCCGTATCCTTCGCCGGCTCGCGATGAAACGATCGGCACTGCTCCCCTGTACAGCGAGGCGAGGCCGCGGAGCGAGCGCCATTCCGGTCGCTGCAGAGCGGGCCAGTCCGAGCACAGGCCGCGAAAGACCACGGGGGTAAGGCTCCTGATGTAGGCAAGCGAGGCCCGAAAAGTGACTTGTGAAGCGTCCTCCCCGGATATGGGGTGGAAGCCATCTTCCTCGAGCACCTCCGCCAGCTTCTCCAGAGCATTCATTGGATTCGGCACGCTCTGCAGGTCGCATACGAGCGATACGATCTCGAAACGACTCGAAAGTTCGAGATGGTGGGCTGCCCTGCGGCCCAGCCGCCTCCCGTCCGCGATCCAGCCGCGATCAACAAACCTGTCAAAATGTCGTCGCGCGCACCGGTGGTGCTCTACGACGTTGCGGCCGGCGGCGGCAGCACGGCACACGTGACGAGCGCGTCGGGCATGGGCCGGCCCTCCCCGAGCCGCGTGACCGACCTGCCGCCACTGTCGGACGATTTCGCCGGCCTCGTGGGCGCGCACTCGAAGGACCGGATCTCGTACTACTACAACCCGGTCGTGGCAAACTTCCACTTTGGCGAAGGCCACCCGATGAAGCCGCCGCGTCTGGCCCTGACGCACCAGCTCGTGCTGGGCTACGGCCTGCACAAGAAGATGGAGGTCTACTGCCCGCGCCGCGCCTCGGACGAGGAGATCACGGATTTCCACTCGGAGGACTACATAGAATTCCTCAAAATGTGGGCCGGACCGCGTGGGACGCGTCGGGGCCCGCGCTGACCTCTAGTGCGCAGGATAAAGCCGGACAACATGGAGACGTTCCAAAAGTACATGTCGCGCTTCAACCTCGGCGTAGACGACTGCCCCGTGTTCGAGGGCATGTACGATTTTTGCCGCCTGTACACGGGAGCGAGCGTCGAAGCCGCGCGGAAGCTCATGTCGGGGTACACCGACATTGCCATCAACTACTCGGGCGGGCTCCACCACGCCAAGAAATGGGAGGCCAGCGGATTTTGCTACGTCAACGACATTGTCGTCGCCATCCTGCAGCTCCTGAGGTGGGTTACCGACGCGTTACGGACGGGACAAGGGCAGCAGCTCACCTTGGTCCCGGCAGAACGTTCCCTCGAGTGCTCTACATCGACATTGACGTGCACCACGGAGACGGCGTGCAAGAGGCGTTCTACGCCAACCCGCGCGTCATGACGGTGTCGTTCCACAAGTACGACGGGCTTTTCTTCCCCGGCACGGGCTCCATCGACGAGGTCGGGGTCAAGCAGGGCAAGTACTACTCGCTCAACGTGCCGCTGCAGGAGTACATCGACGATCAGTCGTACACCTACATCTTCAAGCACGTCATGTCGAACGTGATGGAGAGCTTCCGCCCGTCGGTGATCGTGCTGCAGTGCGGCGCGGACTCGTTGGCGTCGGACCGGCTCGGCTGCTTCAACCTGAGCATCCGAGGCCATGGGGAGTGCGTCAAATTTATGAAGAGCTATCGCGTGCCTATGCTGGTCATGGGCGGGGGTGGCTACACGATCCGGAACGTGGCCCGGTGTTGGACCTACGAGGCGTCGATCCTCACAAACACGCCCGTGCCGGACAAGCTGCCCGTGACGGACTACAACGAACATTTTGGCCCGGACTATTCGCTGCACCCGCGGATCGTGGACCCGAACCACGAGAACGTGAACACGCGGCACTACCTGGACTCGATCCGGCAGCAGTGCGCCGAGTACCTGCGCTTCCTGAACGGGGCTCCTTCGGTGCAAATGCAGGAGATTCCGCCGGATTCTGTGCGGTTCATGGAGACGGGACAGTGGGTGGACTACGTTGAAGATTCGCGGCCGGACGAGCGGCAGCGGGACGACTTTCTGGATCCTGCGCGAAGGGAGAAGGAAGTGGTTACCGTGGACGAGCGGGAGTTTTATGAGAACGATAATGATGTCGGCGGGGATGAGCCCGTGGAAGCAGGGCAGGCGATGGCGTGATGCCCGATCCGAGATGTATGCTTTTGGGGGCCCCCGGAAGGCCTTTTGAATCACTTTTTGAATCAATATCCTGTCCTTCAATTACGGGACACATGTCCGCGCTCTACCAAGACAAAGGGTATTACATTCGGCGCGATTCTCAAATGTCCGAGTCACTGAGGAACTCATCCTCGTCCGCCTGGAAGTGCTGGAAGTCCACCTTGTACCGCAAGAGGCCCCCGATGCCTCCGAAACCCTTGACGAACTGCGCGCCAAGGCCACTTTTGTCCGTGACAAACTCCAGGGTGGCACCAAACTCCTTGTAGTGCTCCGAGAACCACTCGAGGAGCTGCTGCTTCTCGACCACCTCCAGCTCCACGCCGTCCTCGACAAACAGCTCCCGGTTCTTTTCCTGCTCCTTGCTCAGGTGGAGCGTCTTCGTCGTGTCGTTCGAAGGATTCTTCAGGACAATTCGGTTGATCTCCAGGTTCTCCCACACGATCAGCGTTTCCACCGCGCCCATGTCCAGTGCCCTCAGGGTGTCATCGACGCCGAAGCAGTACTTCCCCGTGTCCAGGGAGATTTCGTCGAAGTAGCGCTGGATGAGCTTCTTCTCCTGGATGAACTTTACGTTCGCCAGCACCTCTTGCGACAGCTCGATCGCCTGGTTGAACCCGTTCTCCCCGCCGTAGGACACGTCCACGACCTTGATGATCTTGGCCTGCAGGCGCTGGTCAAACATGTCCGACTGCGACAGCTCGGTCTTGAAGTCCGCGGAACCAGCGAGGATAAGGCCCACGACGTTGACCTGCGAGGGTGAAAGGTCAGGAGCGGACCACGCAGCCTTCCACGGGCGCACCGACCCGGTCGTTCGTGATGTAGAACTGCACGGCCAATTCCGCAACCTTGCGGACGTAGTTGTGCCGCTTTTCTTCACGCAGACGTGCGAAACGAAGCGCCGATTGACCACCACGCCCGTGCTTTTTCGGCAGGTCGACCTGCAACCCATCACGCCGTGAGCGGGGCCAGCAGCAACCGCAGCGCGATGCCAACCTGCAGCTTGTGGATAATCTCCCTCGTGTTGCCCGTGAGAGTCCCAAAGAGCGTGCCGTTACCGTCCATGATGATGAAACCAAACTTGGAGTCCGATTCTAAAAGTTCCGCGAGGGCTTCCGTGTGGAACTTGTTATCGCAGAGGTACAGCGACGTGTTGATGGGCTTGAAGGGCTCAAAGTCGATGTTGACCTTCTTCTCCTTGCCTTCGTCAGTCACGATGGTCCCGCAGTAACTGGACAAAGGATGAGCGGTGCAGGCACGCACACCGTCCGGCAAGGCACATACATGACTAGACCGTTGTTGGGCACGCGGTTGTAGAGCTTCAAACGCTGCTGCGTCGACGTGATTGCCGACAGCACGGACAGCCGGTTCACCCGCGACTTGATGTTGGAAGCAGTGCCGTACTCGTCCGCAAGCATCTTCGCGACCCGAGAAATCTGATCTGCACAAAGCGACCGGGCGTCAGGCTTGGGAGCGACTCTGGTCGCCCAAAGCGCGAACCTCGGGGCGGGATGATGAGACTGATCATGCTGGTTCCATTTCCGCGAGCTGCTTCCAGGCTCTTGATCAGGCGTTTGATCTTCCAGATTTCAATGTTTTGCTGAAGACAAAGCAGGGTCACCGAATGCTCGAAACGGCCCAGGCGGCACGGCAGGCCGAGACCGGTGTCCCGGTGCGACGGACCCTACGGCGACAGCCGCTTCCGTCTACATACCTCGGCAATGTCGTCCGAGAGCAGGGTATTGTTGCGCTCGGACATTGTGGAATCCTAGTGAGCGCCGGGAGGCGCTGGAAAGGGCCGAAAGGCCGTCCAGAGAAAAGGGAGGCCTCCCACGCGCCGGTTGGCCCCCCAAAGGATCTTCGAAGGCCACTGGCGCCCAAGGAAGGTCCAAAAGGGCTTCCGCTCGTCTCCCAAGCCGGTGCACGGGTGCCCTCGCAAAGCAGAAAAAGGCCGCTTCACTCCTCCGTAAACCCTTTCATCAACCAAACACGGCGGCATGTCCGGCGATCCTGGGGCCGGGAAACCGGTCGTTCGGACGAGGTAGGATCAGTCGGCTCGAGCTTGACCTATTGTCGTGACCCTCTTGCCCCCGCGCCCCAGCTTCAAGCAGTCCCGCACAATCGAGTCCTTCTACACCGGCGGCAAGACGGCCGTGACCGCGGACGACCAACTGCTGATTTCCACGGCCGGGGAGGACGTTGTTTGCCTGGAGCTGTCGAACGGACGGACGAAATGGAAGCTGGAGGGCGGTGCCGATGCCCTGACGTGCTTTGCGGTGAAGCCCGACTCGTCGGGCCTCTTGACCGCGAGCCGCAGCCTGCTCCTCAAAGCTTGGGACCTGGAAACGGGGAAGGAGGAACGGAGCTTCCGCGGTCACGAGGCTCCCGTGCTCGCTATGGATTTTGACGCGACTTCGACGCTTTGCGCGACGGGATCGGCGGACAGCACCGTCAAGGTGTGGGACGTTGGCCGCGGCTACGCGACGCACAACTTTCGCGGCCATCGCGGCCTCGTGACCTGCGTAAAGTTCAGGCCGGACAAGAAGGCGTGGTGGCTGCTCTACACCGGAGGGGAAGACGGACAGATCCGAGTCTGGGACCTGAAGAAGAAGGGGTGCCTCGCGGTGCTGGAGAGCCATGTTTCCGTGGTGCGCGGGCTCGATCTGACGCCGAATGGCGAGTACCTGATCAGCGGCGGGCGGGATCGTGTCGTGAATATCTGGAACCTGGGCACCAAGGAGCTCGTCAAGACTCTGCCGGTCTCGGAGGGTGTGGAGGCGGTCGGTCTGGTGGACCACTCGCACCTCCCGACCAAGTTGCGGTCGTCCACGAAGCAGACGGACATTGTCTTCTACACGGGGGGCGAAAAGGGCGTCGTGCGAATATGGAACGCCGACCGCGGCGAGGTGCTCCTGGCCCAGGCCGCGGAAGAGAGCAGCAACCACCAGATCTTCGAGGTGCTCTACGTGCGGGACTCGATGGCTCTGGTCGTCGTGACCACGGACCAGCACTTTCTCTTCTATTCGATCCGCGAGGGGCTGCAGAGGACGAAGCAGCTCGTGGGCGCGAACGACGAGGTCATTGACGTGTGCTTCCTCGGCGGCCCGGACTCGTTGGCGCTCTGCGCAAACAGCGAGCAGGTGCGCGTCTACGACATGAACACCGGCGACTGCGAGCTCCTGTACGGACATTCGGACGTGGTGATTTGCATCGATGCCGCCAAGGACGGCGCGCTGCTCGTGAGCGGGGCAAAGGACAAGACGGCCCTCCTGTGGAAGCGGGACTCGGGGAAGTGGCGCAGGTGGGGCACTTGCACCGGCCACACCGAGGCCATCGGGGCGGTGTCCCTATCGAAAAAGTCGGGCGGCTTCGTCCTGACAGGGAGCCAGGACCGCACGGTGAAGATGTGGGACCTGAAAGCCGCAGAAAGCGGCAAGGGCGGCGCGGTGAAGAAGCTCTCTTCCATCTACACCGTCAAGGCCCACGAAAGGGACATCAACTCGATTGCGGTCGCGCCCAACGATCGGGTCTTTGCGTCGGCGTCCCAGGACAAGACTGCGAAGCTGTGGAATGCCGCCGACGGCTCGCTCATCGCGACGTTTTCGGGACACCGGC
Source organism: Hyaloraphidium curvatum (assembly GCA_025558095.1). Lineage (NCBI taxonomy): Eukaryota > Fungi > Monoblepharomycota > Hyaloraphidiomycetes > Hyaloraphidiales > Hyaloraphidiaceae > Hyaloraphidium > Hyaloraphidium curvatum. The sequence continues at coordinate 347,853 of JAIVFI010000005.1, read as the reverse complement.
GCGGTGTTTGGAGCGTGCAGTTCAGTCCCGTGGATCAGGTGCTCGCGACGTCGTCGGGCGACAAGACGGTCAAGCTGTGGTCGCTCGCGGACAGGAGCTGCCTTCGGACCTTCGAAGGCCACCTCAATAGCGTGCTGCGGGTCTCATTTATGAGCCACGGGACGCAGGTGATCTCGTCGGGGAGCGACGGCCTGATCAAGGTCTGGAACATGAAGACGAGCGAGTGCACGACGACGCTGGACGGCGGAGAGGGCAAAGTCTGGGCGCTGGCCGTCGCGAAGGAGGGCGAGATCCTGGCTTCGGGCGGCGGCGATTCCGTGCTGCGGTTGTGGGCCGACATGACCGAGGAGGAGAGCGAGCAGAAGCGCAAGGAGGAGGAGGAGAGGATCGTCAAGGAGCAGGACCTGGCCAACTTCCTCCACAGGAAGGACTACCGCGGCGCCATCGCCCTGGCGATGGACCTCGGCCAGCCGTACCGGCTCGTTAAGCTGTTCAAGGAGGTCATCGATGCGGCCGGGGAGGCCGGCAAAGAGACCGTCACTGGCGCTCAGGAAGTGGACGAGGTGCTGAAGCATCTGGACCCGGCCGGGCTGGAGAAGATGCTGCTGTACGTCCGCGATTGGAACACCAACTCGCGCCATGCGAGGACGGCGCAGACGGTGCTCAACGCGATCCTCAAGTTCTTCCCGCCTTCGGAAATCTCCGGGCTTTCGAAGGCAAAGGAGGTGCGCCGCTCGGCGCACATATGGTAGCCCCTTATTGACAACGCTCCATCTCTTGCAGATTCTCGACGCGCTCATCCCGTACACTGAGCGGCATTACCAGCATTTGGGCGAACTGATCACCCGCTCGTACCTCATGGACTTTACCCTGCAGTCTATGGAGCTCCTCGTCGGGGACATGGCCGACGAAGACGGGGAGGGCGCTCCCCTGGACGCGCTCTGGAAGGACCGCCTGGACCGGCGGCGGGAAGAGCCCTCGGCTCGGCGGGCGGACGAGGGCGACGCCCTCGGCGAGGAGTTTTGGGAGGGGTCCGACATCGAGATCGCCGAGGGCTCGCTGGACGGCGACGTTGCCGGGGAGTTTGTGGAGGCCGAGGCCGAATCGGGGAGCGACGACGAAGAGGGCGACGATGAGGAGATGGAGGAGGCGGACGGTGCGGTGGCGGAGGGCGTCTGGAGCGACAGCGATGACGACGCCGGTGCAAACGGACACCTGCCCAACGGGCACATGGCGAACGGCATCGCCGGCCCGGACGCCGCCTCGTCGAGCTCGGATAGCTCGGAATCGGGATCGAGCTCGGAAGAGGACGGGTCTCAGGGGGAGGGATCGGAGTCGGGAAGCTCCGAGGAAGGCAGCGAGGACGAAGAATGAGCTGTGTACTGACTTCCTGGCACAAGAATGGAATTGCGAAGGTTTTCCCGACCGGATTCGGTTAGTTACTCTTCGTCGTCGTCGGCTTCCTCCAGGGCGGCATTCTCCTCCTCGTCCGCCCCGGCCCACGCCAGCCCCGGCGGCGCCAGCTTCTCCTCGACCTGTTCCCGCGTCTGCGGCGGCAGCGCCCAACCGCCTCCCGGTAGAAGCACCGCGCCCTCGGGCATCTCCAGCCCCTCGTCGTCCGCGTCCCCGGCGGTCCCGAAGCCGTCCTCGCCGGCGGTCCGGATCCCCGACATGTCCACGACGACGGGATCGGGCTCGCCGTTCTCGTCCTCGCGCTCGAGCACCACCGCGTCGTCGCGCGGCGCGGGCTTCGCGGCAGCCGGGGCAGCCGGCTTCGCGGCGGGTTTCTTGGGCCCCTCGTCGTCCTCGAGCCCGCCCTCGAGCCACCGCGCGTACCGCTCCAGCCTCTCCTTCTCCTCCTCCTCCGTCTCGGCGCCCTTGCCGGATTTGTACGCGTCGTACCGCGTCCGGCCGTCGTAGAGCTCCGCGGCCAGGCGGCGGCCGGCGAAGAAGCGTCCGTCCATGAGCTGCACGCAGGCCTGCGCGGGGGGAAGGTCCTTGAAGCGGACCGACATGACGCCGTCGGGGTGTTGCTGTGTGGAAGCGGGGAGAGTTGGCCATCGGGGTAGAGCGCAGGGGGCGCGGAACCCACGTCGTAGAGGATAACGTTGGTCACCTCGCCCAGCTTCTCGCACTCGGTCCGCATGTCGTCCTTGAGGTCCAGGATGAGGGTCGGGTCCGCCTCGAGCTCCTCCTTGGTAAAGACGTTCTTGATGATGACGACGCGTTGGAACTTTTCGGCCTTGGTCGCGGGCTGGGCCTCCTCGAACCAGCCGAGCTGCCTGGATGGACAGGAGGGTCAGGAATCGGCTCGGAGCGAGCGGCGGGAAACCCACTTGTCGAGTTTCTGCAGCTTCTTGATGGCCTTTTTCCGCTCGAAGTTGGGCTTCTTCTCCGCCGGCTCGTTTGGATCCCGCTCCTTCTCCTTGAACTCGGCCTTGGACACGCGGATCAGCGGCCCCTTGCCCGGCCGCAGCTCCGACTCGTCCAGCAGCTGCACGGCCAGGTCCACGCTCTCGGGCTTGAAGTAGGTGACGAGCGCGTCGCCCTTTGGCTCGCCGGTCTCCTTGCTGGTGTATATTTTGACGCGCGGCTCGCCGGTGGCCAGGTCCTCCATGATGATGCCGCATCGCGAGAAGAAGGCGGCCAGCTCTGGCACGGTGGCGTCCGGCGGCAGGCCCGACACGTAGACGGCGGTCACGGGCTTGGGCTGCGCGGGCTTTGCCTTCTTCTGGGCCGGCGGCGGGTCCGCGTCCCCGGCGTCGGCCGCGCCGGTGTAGTTCGCTGTCTGCTCGGCCTTGCGCTTCTTGCGGGCGACGTGCGGCGGCACGACCTCGCCCGGGGCGTCGCCGGCGTCGCCCGCGTACGCGCTCTGCTGGCGCTCGAGCGCGCCCTCGTCGAACGTCGGGAACCACGCGCGCGCGGCGTCGTCCCACTCGTACGCCACGTCGTCGTCGTCGGTGTAGACGTAGCGGCCCGTCTCGACGACGAACTCGACGCGCTCGTCGTCGAACAGCAGCCCCGGCGGCGCCGCCGCGCCCGCGTACTTCTCGCTCGGCCGCGGCGGCGGCACGCCAAACACCGGAAGCGGCGCAGGCGCCGACGGGGCCGGCCGCGGCGCGTCGTCGTCGTACTCCTCCTCGAACGCGGCCATCGCGGGGCGGGATCGCGAAGACGCGTTTGTGACAGGAGTGTCGGCCGCCCCCCGCAAGGTTCGCTTCAAGGCGGGCGGTTTCTTCATATTCTGAACACTGCGGTACAAATGACAGTAAAGAGAAGCTCTATGTCGGAAGCAAGCACACGTCGCCACCAAGCTTCACGTCAAGCGCAGACCGAAGGAAGATTCGTGACATTCGAGATCCTACCACCATTCGCTGTAGTCGGAAAAGTCCTCTTCAGAGTCCGAGTCCGTCCAGTTTCCATACCGGCCATCGAGACCCAGCTCCCGCTTCTCGTCGTCGTCCAGATCGCCGTTGAGGCCTTGATATTCGCATTCGCCGCAGATCGTGTAGTCGAAGGTGTTTGTGCCTTTCGCACAGAGGTGGCACATCTCCAGGACCCGATCGTGGTACCTGAAGTCGTAGCGCCACCACGTGCTGCACGAAGAGCATTCGATGTCGTCGGGGTCGAAGCAGCGCCGGCACAGGGTCTCGCCGCAGGCGCACCGCGTGATTTCGCTCTCTTCCCAGCACTCCATGTCCTCCTCCGACACGGTCCACGAGCAGCAGAAGCACCCTGCGAACCAGTGCTTGGAGATGACGTCACGCAGGGAGATGAAGACGCAGCCACCGAACTCGTCCCCGCTCCGATCGCGCACGTGCTCTCCGTCTGCGGTCCACGGTCGCGTCCGCGAGATCCATTTCGGCTTCTTCCTTGTCCTGAACGCGGCCTTGACGGTGTCGGCCGCCTTGGCCGGCACCTCCCACGCGATTGGGAAGTCGGGGTGGCACGGCAGATCGAGGCAGCCGCCGCAGGTGGTCTCGAGATGGCAGGCAGCGACGAGCCCGTACCAGGTGCATCCGGGGACGCGCTTGAAAAACGCCTTGGCGGAGGCGCCCCTCTTCGCCTCGCCCCGCGGCACCAGATTGTCCAGGTAGACCCTTTTCCAGTACCCGTCGAAGATGCGGTTGCGACCCAGAACGTTGAAGAGGTACGGCGTCGTGTGCGCGAGGTGCAGCAGCGTCCTGGCCCCTTCGAATCCGAGGTCTTTGGTGGTGGCGGATGCGGCCCGTTGCGTGGAAGCCGAGGCGCTCGGCTTTGGAGGCGGAGCTCGCCGGCGCAGGGGCGTCAAGATGTAGACAACAATCCTCAGGATGATCTCGGGCGGCAGGTCGTCGATGCGGCCCCTACCGAGGCGGGCATTGGGCATCGACGTGGCTTTTGGGACCCAAGACGGGGCTGCCGAAGCGCCGCGTGCCGCCGGTGTGGCGGTGGGCGCCGCAGAGCGTTGGACGCGACTGCTATTGTGTGAGTTCATGTCGATGGCTGGCTTTCTGGGCACAACAGGGTGCCGGACGTGCCGACGTGTGCGGTGAAATTGTGGCCACATCATCGATCCGCTTCTGCTTAGTGCGGCTACATCTGAAATCCGTACTCGACGGTCTCGACGCCGCTACTAGTTTTCTGGCTACTGTCATCAACGACTTGCCACCTGATATCCCTTCCCTGCCCACGAAATTCTCCAGATCAATCTGCAAGGCGTTGGCCGGCACGCTCGCAGGGCGAATGCAGGCTTGCACCCACACGTTGTTTCACCACCAAGGCAACGTTGGAGATCCATGGGCGACGGGCAGGATAGTGCACATGCAGGTAGGCTTGATGGAGCTCCGAGCCCCACAGTTGCGCGCAATGCCAAGGGGTGCAAGAGGATGCACGTGGAGTCCAGCTCGAGTCGATCGGCGGTCTCCGGCCCTCGGCGCCGCGCAGCGCCCGTGCGCTCGTCGCCCCTCCGTCGTTGCAGCCGGTAACAGAAAGAAAGAAGCGAAAAAAAGAAGAGAAGATGGGTGCTGGAGAATGGTCAGGTCGGTGTGTCGTTCCGGCGCGACCCCGTGAGACCTACTTCTCTCAATGAGCCGAGCACACGGCCGTCGTGGATGAGGCTCCTGTGCCTGACGGCACCGGCACTGTCGAAAGACGCCGTGAGAAGGCGACGGGGACGGGGCACACGCGGCGCTCGCGCTCCCACCAGGACAGCGCCCCCAACAGCGAGAGCGCGACCGGGAAGCTTTTCTTGCGCTTGCGGGCCCGCATCGCTCTATGCTGGGGAGCAAAGGGGCCGAGTTGTGGGTGATGGTGTCCGCGGGCGATTCACCCGGGCGCTGCTTTTGTAGTTCTTGCGACGAGCGCCACGTAAGCGGCGCCACGTGTGTGTATTTACAAAGCCTCCGGACACAATCCGGACACTCCGAAATACTGCTTTGCAAAAACGCCATGGCCTGGATGGAACGGTCTTTCACCCAGAACACACCTATCTGTTGTTAGATCAGACATGGTTAGAAAGTCCGGGTTGCTAATACAGCCCCACTACCGTCTTTTGCGGCAAAGAAGCAACACTGAGTCACAATATGAGCAGGCGGTCCTACACAATCGACAGGAAGCTGAAAGCGGTGCGGAAGGCGGCGCGGGGATCGGCGTCGCGTGTGGCGAAGGAGCTCGGCGTACACCGATCCACACTTTCGCGCTGGTGCTCCCAGGCACCGGAACTCGGCAAAGCCCCTAGGAAAGTTTTCCGCCGCCATCTTCCGCATCGTGTATGGCTGCCGCATGAACGTGCCGAGCTTCAACTAGCCCGATGGGTCCGCGGCCAGCGGGCTTCCGGCTTCGTAGTCACTTATGCCGACTGCAAAGCGCGCATGGCGGAGCTGCTCTCGACCTTGATGCAGCAGACCACATTTACAAATTTGAAGCTCACATGTGGGCGCAAGTGGTTCGCAGGGTTCCTCAGGCGTCGGGGATTCGCACTCCGGATACCAACAACGCGATACTCGCACGACAGGCCGCGGCCCTCTTTGAAGCTAGTTCCGCTGGAGCTTAAAGACACTACACGGGACTTGCTCGCGTTCTCCAATTTGCTGGAGGAATCTGGGTACTGGGACACGGACCCTGCGCTGGTCGTCAACATGGACGAGACGCCCGTTTGGCTCGACAGCCCTCCACGCAGGACCGTGGCACCAAAAGGCCAGAAACGCATCTCGATCAGGGTCCAGCGCAAGGATCGGATCCGAGTGTCTGTGGTCCTGGCCGTCACCGCCGCGGGCGACAAGCTTCCGCCTTGCGTCATTGCGAAGGCAGGTGTTGATGGCGTTGAGCCTGGAACCCCCTGTCGCGGATACATGGGCCAGCTCATGGCATGGAAACAGCCAGGATCGTTCATGACGTGCGGCATATTCGCTGATTGGGTAGCAAGATGCCTGGCACCCGCTTTGCATGATCCGCGAAGGAAGCTCCTCATCATGGACCGTTGTTCCTCGCACGTGTCCCAACAGGCCCTCGCTTCACTGGCTCTTCACGATTTCGGTGTTGTAGTTATCCCGGCAGGGCAGTCAAAGAACGTTCAGCCACTGGACCTGGCGGTCAACCATCCTTTCAAGGCGGGCTTGGTCGCTGCCTGGGCATCCTTACAGCAGCATGGATTCGTTGATGCAGCCCACGAGGCAGTTGTGTACCGTAGCACCATTGGTCATGACATGCTTCAGCTGGCTGAGCGTGTCAAAAGGGCCTGGGACGCCATCAGGAGGGAGTCGATCATTAACGGGTTCAAGAAGATGGAGGAGGAAACCATCCGTCTTGGACTGCTGAGAAGCGAGCGCGCGAAAGTGTTGATTTGCTAAATGATGACTACAAGGACGTGAAGTCAATTGTCAACGATCCGTTTTGCTATCTCCAAGTGGCAGCTACGCGCCCATCCCGAACCAGAGAAATCCGCGAGGCAAGTCGATTGCAGCATTCAGCAAGTCCCGGCATTCACTCGCGCTGAGCCGCGAAAGCCGCGTCAACTGCACGCTGTATGCACGTATCGCTGAGGGCCGCGATGCGTGGCGGAAGGAGGCTCTGTGCACGCTGCAGACGCACAGCTTCGGGCACGCGGCTGAGCGCCGCAATAATCTCTGGGCCGAGGTGCGCTTCCCAAAGTAGCCATACCGGATCCAAGGCGTCGATCTCGGGGCCCGCCACCAGCATCATCTTGAGGCCGAATCTGAGGATGCTGGTGCAGCTCCAGGGAAGATCGTGGGCGATGCCTGCTCCGTGGACAGGCAAACAGATGATGGCCCCGACGTCGCCGACGGGCTTGTAGTCCTTGGCAAGGTGCTTCATCAGGAACATAAACGAGTTTGTGCCAATCTTGACCGCTTCTCCTGCAACGACGTGCTTCTTGGCGTCGAGGAGGAGATGGATTTCGAAAGCAGGTTGTTCGCGAACGTGAACGAGGATCCTAGAGAAGAACAGCACGTTGCGGCCGTCCTTCGAAGAGAGTGCCTGGCAGACGTCGAACGGTGCCTGAGGGGGCATCTCGGGGACTTCCGGGGATGCGTAGTTGGGTTCCTCCGTGGGCGCAATGCCCTGCTTCCCTCGCCACCTGTGGTCCACCTGCGGATTGTAGAGCCGCTGACACCCTTCTCCTCGCCGACCTTATCCAGAGACCTCAGTCCGAAAACATAGTTCTGAGCAGCCTCCTCGCGCTCCTCCTCGCTCAGCTTCGGACGACGACCGGATCTTGGCCTGCGAACGAAGCTCCCTTGCCCCTTGAACTCCGCGACCCAGCTGTAGAAAGTCGAGCGGCTGGCTCCCGCCTTCTTCATCAGCGCGTCCCTGTTCTCGGGCGTCGGATTCGCCAGAAACTCAGACACAATTTCGTTGATCTTCTCTGCCGGCACCAGCTTTTTGGACGGGCGTTTCGGGCCCCAAGCCGCGTCGGCGCCGGCTCCCGGGTCATGGGCCTTCGTAACCTTATATCCGGTGGTCAGACGACCGAGCTCCGAAGCCTTCTGCGCAATCGACGGCTTCTTTCGCGGAGCCATGGTTCTGCCGTATTGTGTCGCGTCGGATTCTCGTCTCATAAGTATCCTGGTTCCATCACCGCGCTGGCCACCTCTTTTGGTCGTCATGGGCATCGCCGGCAGCTTCAAAGGGCTGCAGAATGAAATTTCTCCCTCGAAACTCTATAGAAATGGAGCATTTGCCGCGGTCGTGGACCTGCGGAAGCAGGGCCAGACCCCGAGCGACAAGAAGGTTGTCGTCGACGCACTCGCCGTGTTCTACATGGAAATCTGGGAGTTCTGCGCGGAAGCCTATCGTGCCAGCCACGCGGAGAGAAACGATCTCTCCGGCAAGCTCTTGGGAAGGATGCTGAAGAAGCTCGGGGTCCGCGACGACGAGCGTCACGCTGCGCTCGCTATCCTCGTCTTTGCCTTCGATGGGAAGCGGAGCTTGGAGAAGAAGCCCACGCAGGACGCGCGTGATGCAAAGGCCGGAAAGGACTTCAAGAAGGTCGCGGCTTTCAATCGGAACGCCGAGAACCTGGCAAAGGTCGGCCGGCAGCAGTCCGGGGAGATCCGGCTGCTGGCGCTAGAAAAGGAGCTCGCATCTTGGAGGTATAACGTCGCGACCGACGGCGCCCTGCTGCGGGACTGTCTCGGTGCTCTTGGAGCCGAACTTCTGTTTGCAAACGCGGAATCCGATCCGGAGCTGGCTCGGCGGGCTATTGAAGAAGGCAGTGCGATCATTAGCACGGACTCCGACTACCTCGCCCATGTTGTGCCTTTTCTCGTGCGCGTGGTCAAGGACGAGGTCGCATTGCCTTTTGCGGACCTGCTTGCCGCGGAATCCATGCCCTCTGAACCGGGGGCGCTCCAAGCGCTCGTCTACTCCGCGAGGGACATTCTAGCGCGTCTGGATATTACACCGGACATGTTGCGTATTCTACTCGCGTTTCTTGGTAACGATTACGCGCCCAAACGGTGCCAATTTCACCGTCCGCAAGGCCTTCGAGGCGTGGCGCTCCGGGGCTTTCGCCGAGATCGAGAGCATCGTCGGCCGCGGCGTCGAGTCAGAAGATGTGCCGGTAATCGTGGATCTCCTCGTTGTAGCCAGCACCGCCATCCTCGGCGACAAGGCGGACGCTGTCTCTTGGCCGTGGCTACAGCAGATGCAGAACGCGGTCTCGACGATGCTCTTCCACGGGTCCACTCCTCTCGATGGTGAGCTTCCGTCCCATTTGGTTGATCCTTCTGATGCGCCGCAGTCGCAGGTCCCGTGCATTTGGCTTCACTCGCCGATACACTGGTTGTGGACAGGTCGGCACCAACTGAGCCTGAGTACACCGTGGCGCAGAAGCGCCCCTTCGACCCCGTTCCTTCCAAGTTTGCGCGCGAGCGCCTCGTCTCGTGGAAGCCCTTGGCGCCGGACGTCGTCGCCAAGGCGTTTCTGCAGGGTGTTCATTCCACGGACATTACTCCAGCGCCCTCCGTGCCGGCGCAAACGAGAAAGCGCAAAATCAGTGCAGTTACGTTCGACAGCAGGGCGACTGCGAAATCGCGATGGGATGATCCAGATGCCCCGGAGAGGGAGAAGGACGAAAGAGAGTTTCTCCCAGGGATAGTGGAAAAAAGGGCTCGGCAGCGGAGGTTTCGGGAGCTTACCGTCTGCGTCGGTTTAGTGGAAGCAAACTCCACCAGGGCCTCCATGTCAGCCTTGTGCATCGACCAAGAGTCAGTTCGCGGTCAATGGAGGCCAATCTGGAGGTCATCCGATGCGGATCAAGAAGAAGTGATGAAGAACACTGTGGCACGGGTCGTCGGGGACAAGATGGACCTCGTCAGGAGGCTCGTCCAGTACGTTCGTGAACTGCGAGCCCGCGCCTCCTGGTTTGCTCTTTACGCTCTCGGATTCGCCCAACGCGAAGGCCTGTCGGCAGCAGATGTGCGCCGGCGCTTGGATCCTTTCTTCCTGGATAGCCACGCCACAGGCAACCGTGGATTGCGCTTTTGGCAGAGCCTTGCGTCGCTAGTCTCGCATAGGCTTCCCCTTAAGCAAGAGACAGGACTTCTTAACCCGGCCATGCTCTCGTTTCATAAGGAGGACGACTACCTCGCGATCAAGGAGGCTTACGACAGCTTGGAAGCTCAGCCGGAACTCATACCACCCGCTTTCTCCACGGACCTCGGCGCTGTGCTCGGGTCGGGTATCCCGGGTACGACACGATTCGAGCTTCTCGCGCGCCTCCGGGAAGCTGCCGCGGCTCACACAGAGCGCGACTTTTCCTCGCACTGGAATGGCAGGCTGTATATGATGGCATCTAGCTTTTCCCGCCAGGCTGACCGGGACCGCGCGGCGGGGATCGCTGCCGACGACTCCCTGTCCGTCCCGGAGCGGTTCGCTAACATCTGGGCAATGCAGGCTGGGAATCCCGGCCGCTCGCGCTTCGCCATTGTTCCATTTCCATCGAACGCCATTCCCAAGAGCGTACTCTTGTCAGAGGAGATGCTTGCCCTGGCACTGCCGGCGTACCCCCTACTGGTGGATGAAGCTGGCGTCCTGGTTGGGGCGCTGAAAGGCACCGCTGTATGGCAGGAACGGGTTGCCGCGGAATCCACGAGGAGGTTTATAGCCGAGCGTACCGCAAAAGGGGTTGACGGACTCGAGCTGGATCTGGCGCTCGTTTGGCGGCTTGTGCCAGGCGAGCTGCTCCGGCATCTCCTGGTTGACCCACGATACCTTCGCGGCGGATCGTGGCATGAGCTCAAGAAGCTTACGGGGGGCTTCGATTCGGATGGGTTCGTCATCCACCCTCACTTCACTGATGCTCGATTGCCAAAGCTCACTAAGGAAGGCTGGGAAGCCGAGCTGGCAATCCCAGAAGTGGGGGATGTGTGCCTTGCGGCCGAGATCGACATTGCGAAGAACCGAGCGCAGCTTGGACAGGACAGCGTCGCGTACATGACCCGCGAGGTTGCCTATCGGAAGCACGGCCTAGATCCGCCGCCAAAGTTTGCATCTGGTGCGGCTGCAGCTCACGAACGGGCAGCGGGGCAGCGCAAGAGCCCGCCGGTCGATCAGAAGCTGGTCGATGCCTTGCTGAAATCGGGACTCCATGTGCTGGGGCTTGACGTCGGTACGCGCTTCTGGCTAGCTGGAGTTTTCTGGCATTCCCTCTCGGGCGATATCGTGCAGCTTCTCGTCAAGGGGTCGCACATGCAGGAGCCCGCGCGGCGGTTCCAGCGGCGCATGGCAGTCCAGCGGTTGGATTCAGACGAGTTTTCTTCCGAGCTCCTTGCGGCGCAGGAGGCGCTCGCAAAGCGGGAAGCTCTGCTTCGGGGTGGTTTGTCCGAGGACGTTCAGCTGCAGGACATTGCGACGGCGATCTCGGACTTTACAGAGGCGGACCGTGTGGCTTATGAATCTCGTTACCGCGACGGCAAGGTGGCGCTCCTCGAGGCCTCTCGCGAGGCATCCAAGCAGTCCCTTGCCGACCAAGTTGTGGAGCAGATTACAAGGCAGTTCGGCAAGAACAGTTCGGTCAAGCTGACTGGCGAGGAGGTCGGGAGGCACATCGTTGCAGTGGGCTCGGAGTTTGACTCCTTTGCGGCTGGCACTTCCGGGCACCGCGGCCTCTTTCTCCACGTGGTGAAAAAGGCGAGATCGGTCTCGATCTTATTCATGCCACCGCTGATGACCTCGCGTTCCAGTTACGCGCCCTTGGATACATCATCGTCCGTGTGGACGAGTACCTCAGCAGCCAACGTTGCCCGAGGTGTCGCGGCTTTGTTGACCACCCCACGATCCGCACTTCATACTGCCCAAACTGCCAGTTGTTCTTCCACCGTGATGAGCTGTCGGGGCAAGTGCACGTGGACATAGCTTTCTCCGTCCTCTTTCAAGGCGAGCGCCCCGCCCCCTATTCCCGCCCTCCCGCCTACTTCATCACGGGTATCGAGAACCCTCATCTCATGCCTGCCCTCGGAGCACTGAAAAAGCTGGCAGAAAGCCTCGCGGAGGCATCGCAATCGGAAACTTTGGAGGACTCGCTGGCTGAGGCGAGAGCCGCGATCGAGGCTGCACGGGGACCGGCAGGAGTTCTCCTCGCCAACATCGCAGGCGCCAGAGCCAGCATAACCGACTCGGAGAACCTGACCGATATCATCAGGCGGAGCGCGATCGCACCCTGCGCCAGGACAGCTGACGAGTTCGCGCGGATGCTGGAGGAATGCCAGGGAAAGGTAGTCACGGCTCGGGTGCGTGAGGCTTTATCTCTTCTCCGTGAATACGTGTACATCTTGATCTGAGGAGCCGATTGGTCCGTGATTGATGTTGGCGCTCTTCATTCTGTCCATGTTTTTTTGTCCGCGGCGGCCTCCACGAACGGTGACAGTGCGCTCGTTCATCACTTGAACCCTGCCTCCCGCAAGACCAGGCGATGAGAGCCAAAAGGAAACGCAAGAAGCTTCGTCTTTAGCGCGCTCTCGCCGTCGAGGGCGTTGTCTCGGTGAGCGGGGGCTGCGGACGCACGCCGGACGCCCATTGACTCGGGCTTTGACCTTCTCGCCCGCCGGATTCGACGCTCCCCGTCATCCGCGCTCGTCACAGCGTGCTGCTGACCATACGCGAGGCCACCTCTATGACAGCACCCAGTCCTCGTGCTCACCGACGAGGTTCGGGAGATGCCCGGTGCGGCCGCGAGGGCGCGGGCTTCTCTTATCGTCCGTCTCCTCTCGACCTCGCTTCTCATCCAGGCTGCCTTCAAGCTGAGAAGAATCTTCTATGTCAGTCCTCGCAACGCGTCATGCCGTCACATCCGACTGATTACGCCTCTATCATCAGTCGACGCGCGGACTCGGCCGCTAGCATGACCGTGCCTTTCAAGTTGTGCTCTCCACACCATTGATCATAACGTCATAGTGGAGGCACAAGCGGATGCTCTAATGCTACTGCCTGAGGCCGCGCCGATCTACAATCTTCACCGATGCATGACCAGCATCTAGATATACCTGGACGGGACTTGCTCCGAGGATCTTGGACCTTGCTCCCTATCCGCCAGGGTAAGTGGCTACGGCTGCGCGTGCGCACTACTGACGCCGTCTTTCCCTCCGACATCGGCCCGGGTGATTGCGGCTGTGGCGCTGCGTTCTGCAAAATGTTGCTTCAATGTGGCAAAATACAGTACATCGAACGAAAGATGGCGGCAGCGTGCCCAGCAGCCACGGCCGGCATGGCGGACTTTACCCCGATATTCATGCGGCGGGTATGCGCCGTGCCGCGGCGCAAACGAATGCTGACGTCGCCGGCGCGAACCAGTCCCGTGCGCCTCGACTTCCTCTCGGCCAAGAGCCCCGCGTCGGACTACTACACGCAGCTGACGTTCCTCAACTCGGAAGCATACATCGTCGGCACCGAAGAGGGCAAACGTCCGTGCCAGTGGTGCCTGACGATGCACAGGTGGGTTTGCCGGCTCGTTCGCGGATGCATGCAAGCTGACCCTCCCCGCAGACCCAAGGCAGGCAGCCGTTTTCCCTTTTGCTGCAACGGCGAGCACTACGCACGCTTCGGAACCGTTCGTCCGGCGGCCAGGGCTTTCGGAATGGACGGGATTCTTCCGCTCTGCAAGGGCGGCTGCGGCGAGATCCTGCCTGAGTGGCCCCAGAAGCAGTGGTGCACGACGTCGAATTCCGGCAAGATCGACTGCAACGGCAAGGAGTGGATCCGCATGAAGGCGGGCTGGTTCATCTACGAGTACCCGGAGCTCGCGCAGATCTACCCCGAGCACTGGGGCCTCGGGGAGGGCGGCGCTGCCGAGGCGGCCGGCGTGCTGCTCAAGCCGGACATCTACGACATCCAACCGCACTACTTCGGCGAGCTCCCCAAGCTCGGCAGCGATGCGGCGGCCAGCATCCTTGCGGCGTGGAACGCCCGCCCGGGGCCGATCACGGCGAGTCTGGACCATTGCGAGTGGAGGAAGAAGGTCCGGAACGAAGTGCAACGGTAGTTGCCTTGAGAATTAGTCTCTGACTCTTTGTAATGGCGAGCAATGAATTCGGCGGTACGGGAAGCAGGATCCCCTGCCGGCCGTGCCCTAGGCGGCACTAACGATGCAAACCACGATCTGTATCACCACGTCTAAAAGCTCTCTGCTGCCGAAAATGATGCCAAGTTCTACCAAGCTACGTGCGCATCTGCACCACCCTCACTCGTTCTCGATCGGCAGATCGGGGAGGTGCCTCTCCTTGCGTGCCACCCAGAGCGACTTGGAGAGGCGGGAAGCCGCCTCGCCGCCCAACCCGAGCGACCACGCGAGGCTGCGCGTCAAGTGGTTCCCGGGGAGCATCTTGTCCTGCGGTGATACCAGTGAACAGTGAGTCGCACTCAACTCCGGACGATCGACCCACGTCCCGGGCGCGCTGCGCCGTCTCGCCCGTGCGGATCTGGCTTCCGCCGCCGCCGAAGAAGGACCTCTTGCCCTTTTTCTTCTGCGCCTGCGCCTGCTCCTGCTCCAGGAACTCGGGCAGTTGCTCCTGCACCACGCCGATCTCGTACTCCTCGCCGTTCCTGATCGTCTCGACCCACGATAGCCCCGGCCGGAAGTTGGCCTTGAAGATGATGCACGGCGTGCCGTCGTCATCTTCGTCCGGGAACGAGGTAGGCGACACGTCGCCGAACCAGCCTCCCGAGAGCTTCTCCGCCTTGCGCACCTCCTCGGAACGCATCTCGCTCTGCTCGGGGCCCGAGCAGGCGGCAAGCACCACCAGCGGCATCAGCGGTCCGTCCGAGCGCGCGATCGTGAGCTGCGCCTCCTTCTCCCCCCTCTCCCTCTCCTCTTCTTCGAGATCCCGCATCGGCTCCTCCGCCCTCTCCTTTCGGTCAACACCGCCGATGCGCTGCAGGTGCGGCACCCTGACCGGCAGGTGCCTGTACAGCGGGTCCGTCCTGCTCTTGCCCGCCTCGGCCACCAGCGGGATCCTGAACCACTCAGCGCGCCCGTCGATCAGATCTTGCGCATAGAAGCTCGCCGACCCCAAAACCCTAGCCCCTGAACCGGGGAGCAGCTTGCCCCTCGAATGGTCGTGCACCGAGATCTGCAGGACGGCCTGGGTTCGGTGCAGCGTGCGGAACGGGAGCACGGCTTCTTCGGGCCAGGTGGGGTTGGCGTCGTGGCGAAGCACCGGGGTCGTCTTCCTGGTCCACTCGGTGTCGGCGGCGAGCGAGAGGCGCACGTCGACGTAGGGGCTGGGTTTGTGTGAGGGCTGGCAGAGCTTGTCGAGGTTTCGGGCTCGGAAGCGGCCGAGCACGATTGTTCCGACTGGAAGAGAGGTTGAGGAAGGGAGGCTGGCCTCGGCAGCGAATGGACCTACCGTCGAAGCCGGACAGGTTGGGCGTCTCAACCAACTGCACCGTGCGAAACACGAAGGAGATCCGGAGCTTGCCGAACCTGCATATGCAAGGTCAAGAGCTGCTTATGGACAGAGGATCCGGTCGCGCCTACCCGATGCCGCCGTCGACGTTCCACCACCGCGTATCGGTCCGCTTCCCGCGCGCCAGGTCCAGGATCTCCCCCAGCTTGACGACAACGACTCCGATCACGGGGTCCCATTCCCTGGGCCTTTCGTCTAAACCAGGATCGCACTGTCAGGATACGCTGACGAACAATGCTGCGAATCCGATCACCTTTCACGACGATCCGTATGACGGCCTTTTCCAAGTCCATGACGGGCCTTTCGATGGAGATATTCCAATAAGGCGCCGGATTGTGCGATTTAGTCCTCGTCTGGATCGAGCTTTCATGTCAGCAAGTCTTCTCAGCATCGACCGAGGCCACGCACCCTGAAGGTGGGCACGTCGTTGATGAAGATCTATGGCGACGTTGAGAGATTGCCAATTGCACCGACGAGCGCCCACACACCTTGGCGTAGGCGCTCACGTAGTCGTGGATTGCATCCTTCTTCCTCACGGCGAGCTCGCTCCCCTGGTGGACGAGAATGCCGAGGATCCCTGCACTGTGCCGAGTCTCGCTCTTCTTCTCCCTCTTCCTCAGCTCGTCCGCAAACTCCCCCGTCTCGGTCACCGGTATCTCCTCCCGTTTAGTTTTGGGGTAGAAGCCGATCTCGCACCGGATCCAGCCTTGGTCCTCGTTGCCCGATCCCAATCCTTTGAGAGCCTTCCAGCCCTGGAAGAACGGCCCGTCCACATCGATGAGGTCGCGGACTGTGGCACGGGTCTTAGCAGAGCACTGATGATGGCAGCCTTCGCATCCGCTCACCGGAGAACTCGGCCGTTCCTAGCAGATCGTCGGGTTTCTCGCTGTCCCAATCCCAAACCTTGAAAAATCAATCAGCAAACGTAACGGGAGCAGTCTTGGAGCCCCGCACCGAGAGCGTGACCTTGGAATCCGCCCGCACGTGGTCGTCGCTCACGAGGATGTAGTGGGAGTCGTGCCACACCGGCCTCGGGTTGTCCGAGACGACTCGAGTGCGAGCGACCGGCCGGGAAAAGCTCTCGACGGAGATCATGACGTACGGATCGCTCTCCGTGAACGCATCGGCTTTCCGAAAACCGATCGCCTCGTGGATGATGACCTTGACGATGCCGAGCGATCGAGTGTCGGAGCTGACCTCCTGGCCCGTGAGCAGGGTCTCCAAATCGATGCGAAGGACCTTGGGTGCGAGAGCGAGCTCGTTGATCGCGCTCGTGATGGAGGCCAAGACGAACGAGGGAAGCAGCGGCAAGTTCATGAGATTGACCAGCTTCAGGGGCTTGATGCTGAGTCCAATCACGGGCTCGGCGAGAAGGCTAATTCGCGCTTCCTTGGCAAACGGAGGCACGCTCGAAAGGGTGATCTGGAGCCGCATTTTGACCTCGATCTGCGAAATCTCAACCAGCGTCGGCACCGTGACGCCGCCGAGGGCATTCTTCTCGCCCAAGTCCATGCTGAGAACCAAGTGCATGCCAAGACGGCTCTGGTCGTTGGGGTTCGTCAGCTGCGGAGGCGCCTCCATGGACATGGAGATGTCCATGAGCTGCGGATGGGAATGTTACTACGGGCACACATTGGAAGGCGTCACCCACGATCGAGTCTTCCCCGCTCGCCTGCGGGAAAACCTGAATCGACGTGATCCGCGGTGGATGCGGTCCGAGCTCAAAGTCGCGGCACGCAATATTGTAGACGAATCCCTGCAGCCCGAATGACGATCAAACGAGTTGGTCAACGGCGGAGCAGCGAACCTTGAGCATGTCCTTCGCCAACAAATTAGCCTGGTCCTCAATCATGTCGGTTAGCGACGCAAAGAGGTCCGAGTTCATGATATTCCAGATCTGCGCGACGAAGAAGCTGCGCAGGCGGTCAGGATGACGATCACATCCACGAGTTATTCGCGCGAGACCAACTTGAGCCACTCCGCCGTCTCGAGGTTCCTTCCCAGCGAAAACGATCCTTCGGCCCGGTGGCGTTCCCAATCCAGTTTCCGCTGGTCCTCCAGGCGAACGTTGCGGATGTAGATCGCCCCGATCGCGGCCGCGGCCGCCAGCCAGATGAAGCTGCCGCCAAATAGCCCCACGATCCAGCCTGCCGCAGACAGCCCAAATACCGCCGCAAAGAAAATGTACTCGTTCGCGCCGATCTTGGAAATGGAAGCCGAGCCGGCGCGGAGGCTCAGATCGCGTGAAGCCTGGTTGAACTCTCCGGTTACGTGCGGCGCACGACAGCAAAACCACCAACCTTGGTGTGCTGGCCATCGACGCAAGGGCGAATGCTCGAAGGAAACGCGGGAACGGGCAGAGGCCGGCCAGTTTCGTCGCGAGCTTCCGGAACGCCGGGAATCGAAACGAGAGGTTTGTTGGCCCGAATGGAACGCACGAGGATCTCCTCGGAACGCTTCTTCTCGCGGCCGCCACCGAATTCCAGGTCTTCGAAGCCCGACGGACTGGCGTTGGTGTGATTCTGGTCCTCGATGCCCGACGGATTGGCGTACGTGTGATGCAGGGCACCAGACTCGTCCTTGCCGACCACCTGGTCACCGGGAATCAAATGCAGCTCGTTTTCAAGCTCCTTGGCTGGTTCATCGAGCAGTGCCACCCCGCCGGACCTCGTTCCTAGGGCGCCGAGGGTCCCCGTTTCCGCGACCTTGTTTACGAGTGTAATCTCCGATTCCGTCCGGTCCCGCGCCACGGAAAAATCCGGGGCAGGCTCGGAACTGGTCGTCAAACCGATGGTCGGCCCACCATCGCGGTGCTGAACGTCGCTCCCGACGCGCTCCATTATTCTGTTCGATGACGTGGCTTCTGAGAGCCCAAACAACACAAGAAAATCGGCCCAAATTGTCTTTTATTGACCCAGATGCGCAAGTCTTTACTTGCTGCTGAGCAATTGATGCGCGTAGAGGTGAGCGCCCCGCTCTCCGCAGTCTTCCGCGAGGACGACCTTGATCGGGCACCGCTTCAGCGCGGGCGACACGCGCCCCTTGTCGAGCATCGTCTGGAGGAATGGCGTCTTTTTCGTGATCCAGTCGAGGTTCTTGGCGCCGATCCCGCCAGTGACGTAGAAGCCCCCGGTCGGCAGCCACTTGAGCATTGCGTTTCCGCACTCGGAGGCGTCTAAAAGAGGACGTCATTGAGATGACGCGTCGTGCCGATCCTAGGGATCCCTGGTACTCACATGCGGTGAACATGATCTCCATTGCGCGTCTGCAGAGCTCGTCGGCGTCCGCGTGCTGGGCCACCACCCCTCCCTTGAGAGACCCGGCGGCTTCAAACTCCTCTTGGATCTTCTTGTTAACCTTTTCCGGGTGCTTCTGGGACAGGTACTCGTAGATGGTAGCCAAGCCAGGGCCGCTGATGACGCGCTCCTGCGACACACGGTGCTTGTGCCTGTCGACATTCCAGTCAGCACCGGCGACTCCGAGCACGTAGGGTGCGAGTTGGACACCAACGCAAACTTCTTGCGGAGGAAGTTCAGGAGATCGACCTCTTCCTCGGTCCGCGGCGACCAGTCCGTATGGCCACCCTCCGTCGGCCAGCAGATGTAGTTCCCGTCGGGGTCCTTGGTGAGGAAGGTCTCGCCCAGACCAGTGCCAGCGCCGACAGTGGCGATCACGCCGCCCGGGACGGGCTTCACGTCCTGGAGCACGTGGCATTCGCTGTCGTCCAGGGTGAGCAGCCCGTAGCCCATGGCCTCAAAGTCATTGAGCAGCTTGACTTTTGGGATCTTGAAGACCTTGGCGAGCTCGTCTCCGGCAATGTTCCAGCCCTCGCGAACGTTGGTGAAGCTGTCCGGTCGTGGTCAGGGTCCATCGGTGGCATTCCGGATCGGGCACGTTCGCCACAGGTCAGCAAGTCCGACATCGCCATCAGCATGCCTGCAACGCACCTGACGGTGTTGTCGAGAATGGGTCCGGCGCACGCGAGGCAGGCAGACGCGATTTCGGAGTCACCCGTCGCGGACTTGCTGTCTTCGATGAACTGCTTCATGACGTCCACGAAGGCTGCCGCAGGCACATCGTCAGGTCAAAGCAGCAAGGATTCGGCGAATGAATGGACCCCACAGTCGAATTTCTCGTTCAGATACTTGTGGTCGAACACCGAGCGTCCCGGGGCCCGCTGGCCGCGCTTCGGAGCCGGAGCATCGGCCGGAATCTCCCACAGGGTCAACCGGCTGTTGGTGCCGCCCAGGTCGCCGACGATGACAAAGACCATGGTTTGACGGAGGGGAGGCACTTCGCGAGGGCCCTGGATTTGCGCCACACCGAGACCCCGAGTCGAGGCGTCTCCCTTCGCGCGATCTTATATACATCAGATCTACTTTGCTTGCTCTTCTGTACAAGGAGCTTTCTCTGATTCGCTTTCTAGGACGGAGGGAGACCCAGACTGCTCGACAGAGGCTACGTGTTCCTCCAGCAGGGAGTTGAAGGTGTTTGGCAGCTGATCCTGGACGGAGTGGCCGCCCATCTTCAAGACAGCCAACTTCGCAGCCGGTCCGAAATGCCGGGCGAGGAAGACCGAGGCAGCGGGGTTGATGATCTGATCCTGCGCGCCGGTGACCACGAGGATTCCGCGGGCGTCGCCGAGCCGCTTTGCGATCCGCCGCAGCCGATTCCGCGGCACCCAGTGTCGGACTGCCGCCGTGGCCTGCGCCAGCAGCGCCGAAGCGGATGTCCGAGGCACCGCCCGGCGGCGGCTGAACCAGAAGTGCGACAAGACGTCCAGATTTCGCCGCGTGGGGTGGTGCTTCGACTGTGCCTGCAGGAAATTGGATGGGTGGTTCAGGAACAACATCATCCTGCATTCATCCGCAAGTGTCATCCCTTCGGTCCTGTGCTTCAAGATCGTGTGGATCACGTGGAGCCTGGGGACGGAAAGTCCAGAGGACGTCGACAGAAAGGTAGCCGAGCGGATTTCCAAGGCTGGTTTGGACACCAAGCAGAGGTTCATGAGGACCATGCCTCCGAGCGAGGAGCCGACCGCGTGGAAAGAAGTCCAGCCAATTCTCTCAAGAAACGCCGCCACATCCTCGGCCATCAGCTTCGTCGTCAAGCGCGGCCCGTCGTCGGCGTCGCCTCCGGTTTCCGAACCCCTGCTGAACCCCACACCCCAGCTGTCAAAAAGGAGGACCGAGTAGGCGGGGTTGCGAGCAAAGTGCGAAACCTGGCGGTGCCAGATCCGCGAGTCCGCCGCCAAGCCAGCAATGAAGACCAGCCGCACGGGACCGTCGCCGTGGATTGTGTAGGCAAATCGTATCGGCCGCGTCCGATGGGCAGACTGGACCTGCACGAGGGTCGGAGTTGGCGCCGCCGCCTCCGACGGCAGGTCCACAAGAGAGCCAGACGCTTCCGCCAAGCTCTGCTCGATAGCAATGCGCTCATCGAGCGCCTTTCTGAATTCGGTATCCCTCCTCAGCATCCAGAGCTTTGGAAGATTCACCGCGCCGACCGAACCCGCTGTCCGAACAGGGGCGGCTGCGGATCGGGTGCGGCCGGCTCGCGACAGGGCCCGCAACGCTCTGGAAACGAGAGCGCTGGGCGACCATGTCCCGCTGGGCATCGGCTTCTTCCCGTCGCCGGCACGGGATCGACAAGAGGCGGGACGCGGGCGGCGGGGCGCGCGCGTCGTCGGCGCGCTCCAAACATTGCCTCCCACGACTTCCCCACCGCCCACCGCTCCGTCCCTGCGTGATTCCAACTCTCGGTCGGTTGTTGACGCCCTCTCTAGCACTCTCCAGGCTCGTGACGAGACTTGGAAGCATGAAGGTCTTCGACGAGCTCAACGACGCTCTCCGGTCCTTTATCCGCGAGCAGCACCTCTTCTTCGTCGCCTCGGCGCCCCTGAACGGCGGCCACATCAATGTGTCTCCTAAAGGACATCCCAGCGAAACCCTCGTCGTGGTGGAGAAGCAGCGCCTGGCGTACCTTGACATGACTGGAAGCGGCGTCGAGACCATCTCGCACATCCGCGAGCCCGGAAATGGCAGGCTCGTAATGATGTGGACTAGCTTCGGCGAATCTCCCAACATCGTGCGGGCGTGGGGCAAGGGCTCCGTGGCGGAGGTCGGGACGGAGGCGTTCGCCCGGATCGTCGGTGACAAGCCTCTGGTGCCTGGCACGCGCGCCGTCGTGGCGCTGGACATCGAAAAGGTGTCGACGTCGTGCGGTTATTCCATACCTCGAATGCAGTACGTCGGCGAGCGCGAGACGCTGAAGAACTGGGCCACGGTCAAGCTCGGCCAGGCTCCGGAGAATGACAAGTTCGTCGGCACGCTGGGCAGCCGCTGGGAAGAGTACTGCGCTGTCAAGAATGCGCAGAGCTTGGACGGGCTCAAGGGGCTCGAAGTGCCGCAGAAAAAAGCGGGGATCAGCCTCGGCGACGACATCGTCGGCCCCCCTGTGTTCCAGTCAAGTCGCTTCGGGAGCCTGAGCCCGCCGGCTGCAGGCGTGGACTGGACGCTCGTTCCAGCTGCCGCGTACATTCTCTTCAAGGGCGTCTCGGTTCTGCAAAGGAACGCCCTTCTGGGCGTCGTGGACCTGCTCGCAGCCGTCGCAATCTTCTTGCCCAGGTCGGTGCCGAAAGCCTCGGCCCTCACGCTGCTCGCTGGAGTCCTGGGTAGCATTGCGGCCAAGCGCAACGATCGCACCGCGGTGCTCCTGGGTCTACTGGTGCTGGCGGCTTCCGCCAGGAGGGGTTGAACGCGGTTTGCCGGCGGGACGTTGTTCCGTGCGTGTACATAGTGGGAGTGCGCAAAAAGACATCTATGCCAGCGGCATCGTGCAAGGTATCAACTAGAAATCATCGCTCATCGCAACCGCGACTCAGCCCCGCCGTCGCCCCCTTCCCGCGCCCCCATTCACGCGCTCTGCAGCGGCATCTTCCTCGCCAGGTATCGCACGTTGTTGAGCATCAGCCTGACCTCGTCCTGGAATCTGCGCTCTGCGGCGCGGTCCCCGCGGTTCCACTCCTGGGCGTGCGGGCCCAGCGTCGCGTTGGCGTCCAGGAACTCGATCTCGAGCTCGTGAGACGCCTCGGCGGACTGGCGCTCGTTGCCCTGGGCCTGCAGATGGGGGAATGAGGATTCGGAGCCGCACCCGCAAGGTGCCACATACGTGGAGGTTCCAGACCTGGGTCAGGTCGATGGAAAAGGCGTCGTAGGTGTAGGATATCCGGTCCTTCTGCCGCCTGCTCACCGGATACCGCCCGTACGGAACCGGCACCTGGTGCTCGACGTTGACGGATATGCGGTAGTCCACGAGCGACTCGGGGATGTGCACGTCCAGGTTGGCCAGCCGCTGCTTCTGGATGCTTGCCGTGACCTTGTTGCTCTTAAAGTCCTTGGTCACGCGCACCTTCTGCGCGCCCTGCACCTCGAAGAACTCGTCGAGCTCGTACTTGTGCTCGTAGCGGACCTCGGGGCGCGCGCGCTGTACCCGGTCGTTGAGGAGGGTGTTGAAGAACTGGTGCTGCTGCTCCGTCATATTGGACTCGAACCGCGTCGCGCCGTAGTCCCTGACCACTTGAACGGGGCGTCCGGACATGAGCCGAATGGCTTGTGGCCTTTGAGAACTCCGCTCACCGGCCTCCGTGTCGATGCCCATGTTCACCCGCCGTCCCGTCTGCTTGTCAAAGATCACGCCCAGCTTCGCCTCGATCTCCAGGTTCGGTCGGCCCACAAACGGCCTGAGAAACAGCGCCACGACGCGCGTCACGTCGTCGCACGGCTCGACGTCGAACATGCTCGGCGGCCTGCGCGGGCCCATAGCGTCCGTGTGCGCGCCGCCGTGGTCGGCCAGCATGTCACTGCGGTGCGGCGAGGCGTCGCGCGTCGGCGGGTCGGGCGGCAGCGCGGGCGAGTCGCGCTCGGCCCGCGTTCGCTTTGCCGGGCGCGAGTCGTCGTGGTGCGGAGAGCCCTCCGAGCCGTGCGCGGGCGACGCCGAGGCGCGGCCGTCGCTTCCCGGCCCCCGCTTGCCCAGCGCACTCGGGCCCGGCGCCGCCTCCGCCATCATTGGTGCGTGCGAGCGTGAATGCGGAAGCGATGTGTGTTGAGACGCTGCCCCGTCAGTCAGCGCCCCCGCCCGCCACTTCCACCCCGGCCCGTGCGGGGCTTGAGAGCAAACGCAGATTCCCACAGGAGTGCTACATGCATGTTGAGAAGAGCTTCCAAAGTCATCGTGTGGCTGCTAGAGGGACTGCGGCGTTGATCGGGGCGGATGTGGCGTCAACAGATCACATCTCCCTTGCCGGTGATCTGGGGCTCAATCGCGGCATCCGACCCCGGGATCTGAAGCAGAAGTCATTCAATAGACTAGCCGGGTGAGTTAGAGGTGACGCTACAGCCGACGGCCCGTCAAGGCGGTGATCTAGACTCGCCTGCACGGTGCCTGCTTTTCGCGAATCCGAACGCTCCTCGAGAAGAAAACGACGCGACCAGCGTCGCCCCCGCCCAGCGCCCGCGCCCGGCGCTCCCGCCTCCCGCGCCGCACCGCGCTTTCAGCCGCGCGCGCATCGCGCGCCGGAGAGCGCCGCCATGTCGCGGTTCTTCCGCACGGACGACACCGACTCGGACCGCTCCGACTCGTCCGACTCGGAGGATGAGAAGCCGAAGGCGCCCGCCGCAGCAGCAAAGGCGAAGCCGGCTGCCAAGCCGGCCCCCGCCGCCGCCGCCGCCGCACCCGCCGCCAAGAAGCCGGCACCGGGCATGGTCGCCTCAAAGTGGATGATGGCCTCGTCGGACGAGAGCGAGTCCGAGGAGAGCGACTCGGAGTCTGAGAGCGAGTCCGGCTCGGGATCAGACTCGGACGAGGGCAAGAAGGCGCCCGCAAAGTTCCTCAAGGGCGGCTCGTCGTCGGACGAGGACTCGGACGCTGAGGTCAAGCGCGTCGTGCGGAGCCACAAGGACAAGCGCTTCGACGAGATGCGCACCATCGCGCACGGCATGGAGAACGGGCGGAAGATCAACGACTGGGTCGCCGTCCAGAACGGTGCGTTGCGTGTGCCTTGTCGTCGCCGCCCGACCGGCTAACCACCCCCTCCCCCCCGCAGAATTCGACCGCCTCACCAAGGCCTTCGAAAAGGCCAAGACCATCGTGGACAAGGAGGGCGTGCCCAAGTTCTTCATCCGCGCGCTGGCGCAGACCGAGGACGCCAACAAGCGCGTGCTCGAGAACAAGGACGCGGTCAAGAAGATGAACACGTCCAACGCAAAGGCCCTCACGGCGATGAAGCAGAAGCTGCGCAAGTTCAACAAGACGTACGAGCAGGACATCGAGGCTTTCCGCGCGGTGGGCCGGGGTCCCCCCTTTTCCTCTCCTCCCAGCTCATCCGCCCGCGCAGAACCCGACCGAGGAGTCCGCATCCGAGGAAGAGGAGGCCAAGCCGGCGACGAAGGAAGGCAAGAAGAAGCCGGCGGCCGGTGCGTCCAAGTGGGCCAAGAAGACCAAGGGCTCGGACGAGAGCGAGTCGGAGGATTCGGACGAGAGCGAATCCGAGGTGGGCACCGGCCTTTGCTGCTGCACGGAAAGGGGATCTGACGTCGTTGCCCTGCCGCCAGTCCGAGTCGGAGTCGTCCTCTTCGTCTTCCTCCGAGGGCGGGGTTAAGCGCACCGGCATCGCGAAGTGGATGAAGAAGCCCTCCAAAACCGCGGCCAAGCCCTCCAAGGACGAGTCGTCGTCGGACGAGGAGGTGAAAAAGGCGTCCAAGAAAAAGCGCGTGCAGCTGGACGCCGAGGAGAGCGACGAGGAGGGTTTCCAGACCGTGACGGACAAGAAGACGGCCAAGGAGGAGGCCGTGACGCTCGACAACCTGTTCAAGCGGCTCAGGGACGTCATCGAGGCCCGCGGCCGCAAGTCGACCGACAAGACGGCCCAGGTCCGCGTGCTCACCAAGATGCTCGGGATCGCTCAGACGGCGTTCCAAAAGATCAAGGTGCTGCTCGTCATGGTGCCCTCGCTCTTCGACTACAACCCCAGCATGAGCTCGCACCTCAACATCGAGACCTGGAAACAGTACGTAGCGGCAATTTTGAGCGCCCTTGGCTTGCTCTGACCAGCGCTCCGCCAACAGGGCCGCGACGTACCTCGACCAGCTCTACACGCTGATCGACGAGAACCCGCACATCCAGATCCGGGAAGCCATGGACGAGGAGGAGGACGACCAGGCCAACGACCTCAAGGCCAAGGAGGGCCAGCCCGTGGCCATCCTCGGCAGCGTGGTCGGCCTGCTGGACAGGCTGGACGATGAGTTCTACCGGAGCCTGCAGAACATCGACCCGCACACGACCGAGTACATCGACCGGCTGCGCGACGAGCCGTCGCTCTACGGGCTCATCATCCGGGGGCAGCTCTACTGCGACCGCGCCGCAAACGCGGTATCGGAGGAGCACGCCTCGATGACGGTGCTGCGGCGGCTCGAGCACCTTTACTACAAGGTATGTTTGCCGCGAGTTCTCGACAAGCATTTGGCGCTGATGCCTCCGTTTGCAGACCGAACAGCTCGTCAAGATCCTCGACGAGGGCTCGCGGAAACTATACCCCTCCGTGGCCGCGCTGCCCGCCGAGGACCCCGACACCCTCGTCTACAACCTCGCCATCCGCCTCTACAAGCAGAGCAACGAGCGCATCCGCTCGCGCGCCCTGCTCTGCCACGTCTACTACCACGCCCTGCACGACCGATACCACCAGGCCCGCGACCTCCTCCTCATGTCCCACCTCCAGGAAAACATCTCCCACGCCGACATCTCGACGCAGGTCCTCTACAACCGCGCCCTCGTCCAGATCGGCCTGGCGGCCTTCCGCCTCGGCATGATCCGCGACTCGCAGGGCGCGCTGCAGGAGATCATGCTGTCGGGCAAGCAGAAGGAGCTCCTGGCACAGGGCTTCCAGATGATGCGCGGGCGGGAGGAAAAGACCCCGGAGCAGGAGCGCCTGGAAAAGGCCCGCCAGCTGCCCTTCCACATGCACATCAACCTGGAGCTGCTCGAGTGCGTGTACCTGGTCTCGTCGATGCTGCTCGAGATCCCGTACATGGCCGCGAACCGGCACGACAACGGCCGCAAGGTCATCAGCCGCATGTTCCGGAAGATGCTCTCGTACAACGAGCGCCAGGTGTTCACGGGCCCGCCGGAAAACACGCGCGACCACGTGATGGCCGCCTCGCGGGCCCTGTCCGCCGGGGACTGGCAGAAGGCGCGCGACTTCATCAACGCCATCAAGGTCTGGGACCTCATGCCCGGCGTGGCCAAGATCAAGGAGATGCTGGGGCGCAAGATCCAGGAGGAGGGCCTCCGCACGTACCTCTTCTCGTACGGCATCTACTACGAGACCCTGAACCTCGGGGACCTGGCCGAGATGTTCGAGCTGTCTTCGCGGGACGTGCACAAGCTCGTCAGCCGCATGATCAACAACGAGGAGATCCCGGCGAGCATGGACGAGACCACGGCGACGGTCATCATGCACGCGGGCGCGGAGCAGAGCAGGCTGCAGTACCTGGCCGTTGCGTACGCCGACAAGGTGCGTTGGAGAAGCTTTTCGTGTTCGGGCGCAAGCTCATCCTTTCTGTCTAGGTCAACAACCTCGTCGACGCCAACGAGAAGATGCTGGAGCAGCGGCTGTCCGGCGGCGCCGGTCCCCAGGACGACCGGGGCGGCCGAGGCGGCCGCGGTGGCGACCGCCGGCGTGGCGGTGGTGGCGGGCCGTACCGAGGCCGCGGCGGGGGTCGTGGCCGGGGAGGGCGAGGTGGGGGGGGCGATCGCGGGGATCGCGGGGACCGGGGGGACCGTGGGGACCGCGACCGCGGGGATCGCAGGGATCGGTATTAGTAGGAAGTTGGGCTCGAATAGCATGCTTGATGCTCACTTTTTGCGATCTGTTCGGACGGCGCGGCCGTTGCTTTGCTGCCGGCGCGCCGGCGCCCAACAGGCGCTCAGCGTCTGTCCGACCAAACGCCAACGCGAACGCGAAAAAATGGACGCCGCGCCCGAGAAATCCGCGCCGCGGGCACCGTCTCGGGAGCGTCATGAAAAGGACGAGGAGTGGAAGCACCCCAGGGACCGCTACTTCGTGCTGATTCTGAACCTGCTCCTGGTGTTTGCGTGCCTCTCCTTCATCGTGCACCAGCACTACCGGACAGACCTGCCGGCAATACATCCGGCGGGCGGGACCATCGTGGAAAAGGGCGAGGACGAAGAGACGGAGGAGTTTGTGGAGGAGGTTGTGGCGAACGACGGCCCCGCGGGCGAGATGGAGGAGCCCGAGGACGAACCGCCGCATTCCACGCGCGACGAGAGCCAGCCGCGGGGTGGCCGCGCGCAGGAACTTGCCGGGGAGAAGATTGCCCGCCAGTTTGACGAGGAGGAGCCGCCGGAGATCAACTTCACAAAGGTCCTCGAGTAGCGGACCGAAATGAAAGGACAAAGTTCTTCCTGCTTCTTTACTTCGCGCTCAGTACTCCTCGTCATCGCTATCGACGGCTGCCCTCTTCTTCCGCCGCGGCGCCCAGTCTGGCTCTTCTTCCTCCTCGATCTCCTGGTCGGCCTCGGAGTCCGAATCCTCAATTACGATCGCATCGTCTCCGGAGGCATTGCTCGTACGCTTCTTCGGCTTCGGCTTCGCTTTTGCATCGCTTGCGGCACCGCTCGACTTGCGCTTGCGAGCCGTCGGCTTGGCGGGTTCGGGCTGGGCAGGAAATTCGACGTACACTTTGCTCTGGACGTCGCTGGGGTTGCCCTGGTGGAGCCGAATCAAGCGCTGGCCCCGCTGCGAGCACTGCAGGTAGCTGACGGTCGTGTACGCGGTAAAGTGCGGGACGTCTTCAATGAGCCCGGAGATCACGCATTGTACCACGATCCGCTCCATCTGCAGCCGGGAAAGCTCGCGTTTGGCATCGGCCGGCACGGCAGCAGCTACAGCAGCCGTATGCTTGCCGAGACCCGAGCCTCTCCAGAGGTCGACGAGCTTGATGAGCGTGGCTTTCTCGTCTTTCTTTCCAGAGGTCTTCAAGGCTTCGAGGATCCCGCAGACCGCCAGGGCATGCTTCGTGACTTCTAGCGAGACGATCGAACCAGGTTCCCGCCGGCAGTTGTCGCAGTGGCCGCATTTCTGTTCGGCGCCCCCTTGCCGCCTCAGTCCCTCCCTTCCAAAGTAGCGGTCCATCAAAACGCGTCTGCATGTCGTGAGGTCTTCGCAGTATCGCAGCATGCCCAGAACGCCTCTCTTGCCCTCGGGCTCCCCCGCCGTCATGGCCGACAGGCGCGAAAAGTCAGAAGGGCGGTAGAAGAGCACGCAATCGCTGTCCAGGCCGTCGCGACCGGCACGCCCCGACTCTTGGTACAGCCCTTCGACGGACTTGGAAAGCGTGGCATGAATGACGAAGCGCACGGAAGGAAAGTCGATCCCGAGACCGAAAGCAATAGTCGCACAGACGACCTTGAGCTGGCGGTTCCGCCACTGCCTGTGGACCTTGTCCCGATCGTCCGCGTCTGCATGATAGAATGCGGCCGCAACGCCCCGTTCCTGCAGCCCCGCAGCCATCTGTTCCGCATCTTTTTTTGAAAGGCAATAGACAATCCCGGTTTCGTCGGGGTGGTGCTGGTCCATCCATTCGGCGATTTCTCCGACCTGCTCGTCCGACGAAGATCCCTTCTGCACGACCGAGTAATGCAGGTTCTTTCGATACAGCTCTGACGAGAAGACCAGGCACCCGTTGCGAGCGTCGCTTTCGACGTCGCGCAGCCCAAGGATGGTGAAGCACGAGGCGACGAGGCTGGGAGGGCAGGTTGCCGAAAGCGCCAGAAGAGGGATGTTGGGAAACAACTGCTTCAGGATGCCTAGCTTCTTGTAGTCCGGGCGAAAGTCGTGGCCGAGCTGGCTCGCGCAATGGGCTTCGTCGATGCAGATGCGCGCGAGGCGCCCCCTCGCGTACACCTTCTCCAGATGGTTCATGAATCTTTTGGATTTGTTGAGCTTCTCCGGCGTCACGAAAACAAGGCGTAGAGACCCATCGTACACCGGTTCGTCCTCGTCCAAGGTGTCGAGGTACTCGCGCTGCCCTCCCGGACCCCAAAGCATTTCATCGAGGATACGCTTCTCCTCGTCCTTCGGCGTTCCGGCGTAAAGCATGGCCGCCTTGATTCCCCTGTCCTCCAGAGAAAGCACCTGATCTCTAGATAGCGAAACGAGCGGGGAGACCACGAGGGTGATGGAAGGATGCAGCAACGCCGGGAGTTGGAACGTCAAGGACTTGCCATGCCCGGTCGCGGCAATCATAAAGACGTCCCTGCCGGAAAGCGTTGCGTTCACGACCTCGAGCTGAGGCGACCGGAAGGAAGAAATGTCGAAGTACTGCTTCGCCAGGTCTGGTAGCATTGGGGACCAGGCGAATGCCGTCGCAGACTTCCAGTCCGTCTTGCGGTTGAGCTCCCGGAAATGCGCCTGCTCCTCTTCCTCTGCGTCGTCCTCGGCCTGCCGGATGCGCCGCTCGATCGAGAGCTTGACATCAGTCAGCTTCTTCTTCTCCGCCTGGAGGACATCGATCTTCTCTTGCACAAGATCAAGGTCGTGCTCGACTTCGAGAAGCTGCTGGGACAGCGAGCTCGCTCCGGGACCCGAGGCCCGCGAAGTGCGAGAGCTGTTTCCGGGTCGCCGGGCCCCTGGCCCTGCCGCAATCTCCACCGCAGCGACCACAAGAGGCTCGTCCTCGTCCGAGTCCGGAATGACGTACGCCGGCGCTGCCATCCTCACGGAGCGACGCGGTCGAAGTGTTTTTTAGACGTGGCGTCCTACAAACTTCTAATTCACTCACCCTAGCTCCTACGCAACGATGTCGGAGCTCGCTAGCTCCACGTCGGTAGAGGATGTGGAAGAGGCTGATGCCAGTCTTGGGCTTGCGCCATCGGAAGACTTGGGACACCGCACGAGCCGGTCCCGCCTGGACGCCTTTCTTCACCAGAACCGTCACATCATTTCTGCTTCCACCGCCTCTGTCGCGAGCTTGGCAGTCGGTTATCCAGCCGACGTCTTGAAGTTACGCATGCAGGTCTCCCAGAACGGCAGGCTCGTGAACTGCTTTCGGGAAGTCTATCGCCTGGAGGGAGCGAGAGGCTTCTACCGGGGAATCCTGCCGCCGATGGTGACAGTCTCCTTCGTCAAGAGCGTTTCGTTCCAGATTTACTCCTCCACCAAGGAGCTTTTGATTTCCAAGCTGCGATTGCCACAGAAGCTGCCGTTCAAGGACCTGACTTTTGTGTCTGCGGCCTCTGGCGCCGTTTCGGGAGCCTGCATCTCCCTCATCAGTTGTCCGCTCGAGCTGGTGAAGGTGCAAAGGCAGCTCGAGGAGTTGCTATCGCGGCAGGGAGGCAAGGTCGAGAAGGGCTCCAGTTTTCGGACATTCTTACGCATCGTGCAGACGAACGGTGTCACTGGGCTTTATCGAGGTCTTTTGCCGCATACGCTGCGTGACACGCTGGGCACTGCCACGTATTTTGCGGCCTACGAAGTCGCACGCCATTGTCTGCTGCCCTTCCTCCCTTCTTCGCTGGCGTACTTTCTGGCCGGTGGACTATCCGGCGTATCGTCCTGGTTGATTATTTTTCCTTTCGACTTGCTGAAATCAAGACTCCAGAAGGACGCGCAGCTCTCGGTGCGAACCTACAGCGGGTTGATGGACTGCGCTCGCAAAACATATGCCACGGGAGGCCTTCGCGGGTTCTACAGCGGATTCTCCGCGACTCTGCTCCGCAGTTTCCCCCTCCACAGCTTGAATTGGCTCGTGATCGAGGCGACGCTGAAGTTCTGCACTAGGCCGCTGTGAGAGCTGTACACACGGCTGGCATTGACTTGTAGCACTCAAATATGCTGAGGCTACAGGAAGCGGGACGATGCTGGGGCTCTCATTCCGCTTTCTCATCCCTCGTAGTCGAGCTAGTCCTTTCCGCTTGCTCTGCTGCGCCAATCCGGTCTGAACGGCCTGCGTTGGAGACCGGTTCCTTTCGACCCGACTCCCCGGGGTCCACGACACGTTCCTCCTCCTCCTCCTCCTCTCTAGCCAGCTGTGCTGCTCGTTCTTTTCTGAACTGTTCGCCGAAGCGAAACATGGCAATAGCCTCCTCCGAAAGCTCAAAGGCAACAGACTCATCGTTCGCGTCTCCGTGTGCATAGTCGTCCTCCTGCATCACATCGCTAGATCCGCAAGCGCTGCAGAACCCGAGAGCGTTGCCGACAATGACCTGCCATTGTTGGCAGCTCGAGCAGAAATTGAATGATGGCGAGACCTCGGGTGCGGGCCCCCGGAAATGCAACGCGTGGAACGCGGCAAGCTGCTCGCGCGACGGGGGCTGGAATCCCGGCCCAGACATCGGTGCGACCCGGGTGCAGAGATTTACTCTGCAGGAGCACAGGAAAGCGATGGAGGTGGGCGAGCTTCGAGGCTGTTTTGCGAGCCGTGTTTACACCGCCATTGTGTCGCGTCAGATGACCCCGCTCGAGAGCCCCACTTTCCAGAACTGGACCCCGCCATCGTTCACCTTGTAGTGATACGAAAGGTCGATTTCGGGAACCAGGGGTCCGCTCCGGATGTTCAGCTGCCCGTGCACATCCCTGCTGACGCC
The DNA here is from genome assembly GCA_025558095.1 of Hyaloraphidium curvatum. Classification (NCBI taxonomy): domain Eukaryota; kingdom Fungi; phylum Monoblepharomycota; class Hyaloraphidiomycetes; order Hyaloraphidiales; family Hyaloraphidiaceae; genus Hyaloraphidium; species Hyaloraphidium curvatum. The sequence goes on along the minus strand of JAIVFI010000005.1, from coordinate 315,790 downwards.
GCTGGGCAGGGTGACGATGTCGACCATCAGATCGGCGGCGTAGCGCAGGCTCTGCACGAGCGCAGTCTGCTCCGAGTGATGCCGCGAACCCTCGTCGGCGACGGGCACCGCAAAGATGGAGAGCGGTACCGAGGTATCGAGCGTCACCGTGTCGCCGTGAACCAACGCAATCAAAGCCCCGTGCGTCGCCGCAGCCATGTTCCTCAAGGCACCAAAGAAGTCGAGCACCGCGGGCACGGTGCACCCCCAATCCAAAAGCGCGGTCAGGTCGTCCACCATGATGCAGACGGGGCCGTGATCACGATTCGATGTCCGCTCGCCGTGCACCGCACTTCCGGGTCCCGACCCCGAGACATCCAAACTCAAGACGTCGGAAACTTGAGAAAGGAGCCCACCGAGGTCCTCGTCCAAGTTCTGCGGCAGTGTCAGGGGGTGCACCCGTTTTGTCCGGCCTGCCGCAGGCCCGCCCGTCCCCGAATACTTTTGCTGAGGACTGGAGCCCACCGACAGATGTTTCATGCCATCGCCTACGTCTCTGCCCTCTGGATTCTCGCCCGGAGAGCCAGGCCACTGGGCCAGCATCCCGAAGCCGTCCAGGAAGTGGAGCGAACCGCCGTCCAGGTTCCTCCCCAGGTCCCAACCCAGCTTCTTGGACACCGCCCGCCAATGCTCGAGCGTTTGGGACATGCTGAGCAGCGCGACGGTCCACGGCCGGTCGTCCGACGCGTCCGACGCGCGCCGCGAGGCTGCAAGGCGCGCGAAGCGTCCGAGGAAGTGGTGCAGCACGAACGAGCCGTCGGACCTCAGGGTGTCCGTGACGATGACGACGTGTCCCGACGCCAGAGACGCCGGGATCGGCACCGCCTCGTCGAGGGCCGCGAAGACCATTGCCGCGATTGCGTTGTTTGTTTACAAGGGATTAGGAAAGGGAGACGCTTCCTGGGCGCGCCGCAGCAGCTGAACGGCTCCTTCCCTACCATGGACCACGGCGGGCACGATGGAGGTCCGGAGGGGGCCGGGACCATACCTCCGGGCTCCCCGGCACGGGACACGTTCCTGCTGCTGCATGCGGCGCTGATGACCTTGGGTTTCGGGGTCCTCCTCCCGCTGGGGGCGGTCCTGGGCATGGTGCGCTCGAAACACCACCGGACAATCCAGGGAATCGGCGTTGGCGTCGTTGCGGCGGGCATGGTGCCGACCTTCTTCCATTCCTCGGACCACGTCCCGCCGGGACCGCACCAGGTGTTTGGGTGGCTGCTGCTTGCACTGCTTGCGTGCCAGGTGGCGGCGGGACTGGGGCTCCATACCGCGAATGCGGCGCACGTCGCGGCTTCGGCGCGGTCGGCGATGCTGCGGGTAGCCTCCGCCTGGCACCGGGCGTTCGGCGTGGCCATATTCCTCTTTCCCTACGTGCAGATTCAGTTCGGAGTCATCGCGATGGGCCGCATGTGCTGGAGCATCCCGGGATACTATTTGGGGCAATGCATTGCTCACCACATTATGGGAACGGCGTTTGTCTACTACGGCGCCTTCACCAGCTTGCGGTATTTCGGATTGCTGCGGGTGCTCAAGATGCCCGACGACTCCTACGACAGCGTCGTAATTCTCGCGTGGGGCGTGGTCAATAGCCTGACGGAGCACCGGTGGGGACAGAGCTGGAATCATGGCGATGTGCAGCACACGAGCATGGGGATCGTTTGGGTCGGCGCGGGCCTCCTGTCCGTGCTGGTCTCCTTCTACCTGCGCTCCGTGCCCAACGTGTTTCCGGCGCTCGTGCTTGGGATCACGGGCATCGCGATGGCATTGCACTTCCAGCATCTGCCTTATTCGACCATGATGCACGCCTTTTTCGGCGTCTCACTCATCCTGGCCTCGCTGTCGCGTATCCTCTCCATGTACTGGGACCAGGAGCGAGCCGGCAGGGGCCGCCTCGGCATTCTTACCTCCTACCTGCTCATCCAAAGCGGGGTGCTGTTCATGGGGAGCAACCAGGAAGCTTTGGAGTTCTTCGCCGGGACCGGCATTGTCGACCCGGCTTCGTACGGAATGCTCCTCTGCGCGGCCGCTTTCCTCATTCAGGCCTGGATCCTGTTGCTCATCTACATCTACGTGCGATGGGGCCCTCCCAAAGGCGACTTTGGCGACGCCGGACGGGCTCCGACGCCGACGGAGTACTCCGCCCTCGAGGACGGGATAAACGGGGATGCGGTCGGCAACGTCTTTGGCCGCGACCCCGTGGACGACGAGGGCGCGGACGAGTCGATCCCCATGGAGATGCAGTCGGACGAGGCGCGGACGTTGATCGGGGACAGGTCGCACAAGGCGAGCCTATCGATCGACCTCGACGAGGACGCGGCGACACTGCATCCGAAGCAGGCGAACCACGTGCACTTGAGCTGATCTGGTCGTTGTGTATGTCGGAAAGCTGAACAGAACTGTTTGCCCGTCAGGTTCGACCAGTCTGGGAGACAGCGGGGATCCATCAGACAATCCAGTCCAGTGCGTGTACTTAGCTCGTTAGATGAGTGCGTGCACACGGGCGCTCTTCGTAACAACCTTGTCGGCAGCGCGTCTCAAGAGGAAGATGTGACTGAAGGCACATCGTCACGTGTCCCGAAGGGTTTCCGAATCCCGTCTCCCAGCTCTCGCAGACGAAAACACCCGGAAGCGCAGCCGCCGACGCTGGCGCAGAGAGCGACCGCCGTCTAGATCCTGCCGCATTTATCCCGCGGCCGGCGGACGAAGCGGTGTGCAGCACTTTGACTCATCTCCATTTCGGGGACTCTCGCGCGCTCCGCCAAGCTGGCGTCCGCGAGCGTCGATGTCCACGTGAGCAGCGACGAGGACGAGGTGCGCAGCTCGCTGCGGCGGCAGCGGCTGCAGCGCGCCAAGATGGACGCGCGCGCGCGGCTGCAGCCGGTGGTCGCGGACCGCGCGGCGTCGGCGGCGTCCGAGGCGAGCTGCGGCGCGCCGCTCGTCGCCGACGACTGGCTCGCCGCCATGGAGCGCATGGAGCGGTTCGCCAGCGCGGACTACGCGGATCCCGTGCTGCCCGCGCCGGAAGCCCCCGCGCACGGAAAGAAGCCCTGGGATCTGCACGTCGTCACCGAGCCGCCCCTGCGCACGCCGAGCGCCACGGCCCGCCGCGCGGCGAGCGTGCCCATCTTCAGCAGCCCGATCACCGCAACCACCGCGTCGGCGCCGTGCCTGTCGCCCAAACCGACCCGGCCCTCGCTGGTGGTGTTCCACACCGCGAGCCAGTCGAGCTTTGCATCGAGCGCGACAGCCACGGCCCAGTCGCCGCTGAACCATGCTCGGCGCATGAGCGTGGACGTCGTCGACACGTTCGAGGGAGAGGTGAGGTCCGGGCGCCTCTGCTCAGTCACCACCCGCTAACAATCAGCAGTGCTGTGCGCAGGCGACGCGGGGCGGCTGGGACCCGCCGCCTGACTTTTTCTGCGAAATCGAGCAGGCGGACGGCTTCTCGCGGCCCGTGCTCTTCCTGCACCCGGAATCCCGCGGGGGGCGGCCGCGGCAGCGGGACGGGTCGCCCTCGGACCGGCGCGGGAAGCGGCGGCGCTCGATCCTGGCGAGCGGGACCTACTACGTCGACGACGACAGCGACGATGGGGGATACACCTCGCGCCTCACGTACGACGAGTACGATTCGGACGAAGTGTCGAGCGACGCCGACGACACGGCGGCCGAAGTGGACCCGATCGGCGCCTTCCGCGGCCTGGAGCCCCTCCTGGTCATGCTTCAGCTCCGCCCGCACGAGCACGTCGTCATCCGATCGCGGTTCCTGGGCCCGGGCCTGGAGCATTCGGCGGGCGAGGGCAACGAATCGCACGAGCACCATGGCATCTTCGAGATCGAGGGGGAGCAGCTCCACGCGGGCCCGCACCAGCACGGGGACAGCGGCGTCGCCCCGGCGCGGGAGACCGAGTGGTGGTGCGTCGGGTTCGCCGTTGCCGACCCTTCGAAGGAAGGCGTCTACCCGCTTCGGGCTCTCAAGGGGTTCGACAAGTGAACGCGCCGCGAGCGCTGTACCGGAAATGCACCGATGACAATTGGGAATGCTGAGTACTGACTCTTGTAACTGGGATCACCTGGACTTGGACAATCTGCTCGTTGGATCTGACAGCTGAACATCACTGGAAATGTGGAGATGTAGGGCGTGCCATTCGGGGACTCGGCCCCTCCGATGTAGTTTATGGCGTTCTTCAGCGTTGCTGTTGTACAGATGCCACTCGGCCTTGGAGAAGTAGAACTAGTCGCCGGTTCCGGCTCACAGAACAGACTTGCCGTACTTGCGCTCGAACCGCTTCGGATCGTCCCGCTGCAGAGGCACGCGCACGCCGCCGTCGAGCCGGATCGTGCTCCCGTTGAGGTAGTGGTTCTGAATGATGTGGATCACGAGCGCCGCGAACTCGTCCGCCCCGCCGAGGCGCCGGGGGAACACGCCGGCCTTGTCGATCTGGTCCTGGCCCCACGATCCGCCGAGCGCCAGCCCGGGAGTGTCCATCGCGCCGGGTTGAATTGTCATACAGCGGATTCCCCACCGCGAAAGCTCGCGCGCGTTGCCCTGTGATGACAGTGAGCGATCGAAAGAGTGTGAAGCCGCAGGACGCCTCCTACCAAGGTCAATGCAAGCACTGCGGCTTTCGCCACATTGTATGGCACGGCGCCCTCCGGGTTGTCCGAGGCGTTGACGGAAGACGTGTGAATCAGGACACCGCGCTCTCCGTCGGGGCCGATCGGCGGAGTACTCTTGATCATCTCCGCCGCCACGAGGGAATCCATCAGATAGGTACCGTGGAGGTTGACCCTCACGATGCGATCGAACAGCCCGATGGGCATCGGATTCCCGTCGCCATCGATTATGTTGCCACGCACACTGAACCCGGCGCAGTTCACCAGTCCGCGAAGCGTGAGGCCCTTGAAAGCGGTCAACCCCTGGGCCAGAGCGGCCTTGACCTGGGCCTCATTTGACACGTCCACCTGTCCGGGCCAGACCACGTTCTCGGCGCCGAGCTCGGCGATGACCTTGTCGCTCGACTGGCGGTCGAGGTTGACCACTTTCGCACCGCGTTTGACGAGCGCATGTACGGTTGCGCGTCCGAGCCCGCTGCTTCCGCCGGTGCTAGAGAAAGAGATCCGTCAACAGAAGGAAGAATGGTCGCGTTGAGGTAGGAGATCGTTGGGGCAGGTCCGGTGAGTGAACGTTGAAGACTGAACAGGCGACGCTGTACCAACACGACAAAGACCGAGCCCTTGATGTAATCAGTCGACATTGCTTCGTATCACGTCCTTTCCAGCACAGTATTCCTTCGTAACGCCGTGAGCTTGGGGGGTCACTTGTCTCCCACGTCCTTCTGCGTGGCGGAGTCGATCGAAGCCAGAAGTCCCGCGCAAAGAACAACGACGTCGGACGAGAAAACGTGGGACAAAATGACTATTCACAGCTTCGTCAAGCGACCGAAACCTATGTTCTAACACCGACTTCCAGCCTTCCGTTCCTTCAGAGCTTGGCCATGCCGAGGCGCTTGGACAGGTCCGCAGCCCTCTGCTCAATGGTCTCGTACGTCTTGTGGACCTGCGAGATGCGCTTCATCTCGTTCTTGAAGACGGTCGGGGCGTGCACCTCGTCGGGGCCGTCGGCGAGACGGAGCGTGCGGATGCCCGACCACATCTCGGCCAGGGGACCGGCGACACCGCCGCCACCGTGCAGCTGGATGGCGCGGTCGAGGATGGCGCCAACAACGTTGGGGATGATGATCTTGGCCATGGCAATGTCGGCCTGGGCAGCCTTGGGGCCGACCTTGAGAAAGTGGAAAGATCAGTGGACCGTTGTCTCATCCTTGCCCGACAGATCACTACCAACCTTGTCCATGGTGGCAGCGGCCTTCAGGACGAGGAGGCGGGCCTGCTCAAGCTCCATGCGGCTGTAGGCAATGTCGCGCTGGACCTTGTCGTGCTCGCCCTTCAGCTTGCCGAACGGCCTCTTGCGGGTGTTGGTGGCCTCCAGTAGCATCATGTCCAAGGCCTTCTCGGCGACACCGATGGACCTCATGCTAATCGGTGGGAAGTCAGAACACGATGCTCATTGAGTTTGCGAGCGAGAAACTCACCAGTGGTGGCTGATCCGGAGAAACCGGCCGACGAAACCAGCGATCAAGATTAGCGACCGTTCAGCGAGCTTAACACGGCAACTCACATGCGCCCGGGGCCGAGACGGCCCTGAAGGACCTCGAAGCCGCCGCCCTCGCGGTGGACGAGGGCCTCCTCGACGGGCACGCGGACGTCCTCGAAGAGGACCTCGCAGTGGCCGCCAATGTGCTCGTCGTACCCGAAAACGGTAAGACGGCGAACGATCTTGACGCCGGGGGCGTCCTTGGGGACAAGCAGTACGGTGTGCTTGCCGTGCCTGCCCTGGTCCTCCCTGCCGACCTGGCGGCCGACGAGGACAAAGATCTCTGGCGAAACAAAACCGGATCAGCCCCAAAGCGTACCCAACGACTGCGAATGGCGAATACGAACTGCAAAGCGGGTGGGCGGCGTTCGAGGTCCACCACTTGCGGCCGTTGATGATGTAGAACTTGCCGTCGGCGGTCTTCTCGATGGTCGTGGCCAGATTGGTCGCGTCCGAGCTGGCAACGCCGGGCTCGGTCATCGCAAAGGCCGAGCGGATCTTGTACTCCATCAGGGGCTTGAGCCACTTTTCCTTCTGGGCCTTGTTGCCGAAACGGGCGATCACCTCCATGTTGCCGGTGTCGGGGGCGGCGCAGTTCGTCGCAGCCGAAGCGAGGCCACTTCGTCCCATGAATTCAGCGACTATGGCATATTCAAGCGTCGAGATGGGGGAGGTCTCTTCGATCTTGCCGTGGAATTCCTCGCCCGTCCTGATGAAAGACGCGTCAGACGAAGTGATTTTGCGCGCGAGAGCTGCTCGAGCCCCTCGTGCTCGGTCCTGAAGAGCCATCATAGTACGATGCTGTCTTCCCAGCGACCCGAGTGTCCTCCCGATGTCCCAAGTAGATCCGAACAGACGATGCTCACAGGAAGAGATTCCAGAGGCCGAGGGCCTTGGCCTTGTCCTGCAGGGCGTGGAAGACGGGAAGGCCGGCCTCGTAGATCTGCATCCGGTTCCAGCCCTTCTCCTCGCCCTCTTGGTGGATGGCGTGCATGAGACGCTCGGCGGGCACTGCGGCGGGGAGCGTCAGAACGCGATGGCACGACAAAGCACGGCAAATTCGCACAGCAATCGTCGTAAACGTAGTCCCTGACAGTCCTGATGAGCTTGGCACCGGCGGCCGAGATGTTCTGTCGCGTGGGGAGGCCAATGGATCGTCAGGCGTCTCCCACTTCAGGCATCGCCGCCCCGAACTCACAATCCAGCTCAGGCCGTCCAGGCCGAGGTCCTTCAACTCCTGCGGAGACGCGAGCGCCATTTCGAAGTCTTCGGGTTGGGGGGAAGGTTCCGAAGGGCGACGGGCGACGTTGATGTGGCGGAATGTTGACCGGCTCGCAAGTTGCCGCGGGCGCCGTTGAAGATTTACCCGGAAAGTTCGAGGATCTTCTAGCACTTCATCGTGACTACACGAGTGCTCGGACACCATACATTCTGCCTCTTGATTGAACGTTCCCGGAGATATGCTCGATGATCCTGCTGTACGGGAGCGGCAGACACGCCGTGGATCCAACTATTCCGCTGCCAACGAGCACAACGGATATCCCTGATCCGCCGCCTCCTCCGCCGCACATGGCAGCCCGGCGCATGCCCCGCCTGATTCCTCAAGGAAGGCCCGGATGCGCGCGATCACGTCCCCGACGCCCTCCCCGGCCCACACCCCCGCGATCTCCTCTTCTATCCACGTCGGCTTCAGCCCTTCGGCGAGCAGCACGTCCCTGAGGAGGGGAATGAAGCACTGCAGCGTCCGTCCGACCTCCAGGTCGTCCGGCATCCCGGCGGATGGACCGTCCACGCCGGATGCCAACCTTATCACCGCCGCCTTCATCGCGAGATGTTCGCGCACGGCGCCCAGTCCGAGCCGCGCCACGAAGCGCAGGTACGGCGCATTCACGAGCGAGAATGCTGAGGGGCGAGCAGACTCAGTTGCCCCAGCACCTTCATTGGTCGAGCACCGGTGACCCACCAAACCGTTTGCACCCCCTCACTTGCAGGTACTCGACGGCCCGCACCATCAGCCGGACGGTTCTGGCGGCAAACGCTGGATATGTACGGGCCGTCTGCAAAACCGTTTGGCCCGTCAGTTGGCATTCGCACGGGCACGATGAAGCCACCCACCGGTGCGAGCGCAGAGCATAGCCTGAACCACGCCTGGCGCCAGAGCTTGTTCTCTTCAGCCTGAACCTTTGCCTGCCGTGTCTCCGGGGGAACAGAGTCAACCGGAATCGAGTTTTGCTGCTCCGCGTCGCGCTGCGTGTCCCTCAGATCGCCGGTGGCGATCATGGCTGTAGCAGCTCGGCAGATACCGGCAGCCGAGCCGGCCAGGATGGCTTGCCTGAATAGCTCAGGCAGGTAGCGATTCACTGGATAGCGGTAGTTCGCACCATGCCCGCTTGCAGATGCCCGGGTAAACCACCCGATCGAGGCCAGCAGGACGGCAGCGCAAGCCTCCCGAGTCGCGAGGATCACACGACGTCGCCGCTTCGAGAAATCATCCGTGCCACTCGGGTCGGACTCTTCCGACACCGAAAAACGGAACACGGTCTCGAACACGACGCCGTCCAGGGCCACTTCTTGCAGAGCGAGAAAGTTGCAGCGATCAATCAGCTCCGCGACCACGGCTTCAAAGCGCGTCCGTTCTTGCAGGTCCAAGCTGACCATGCTCTTGCGCATGCTGGCCTCGACGGCTCGGAGATGCTTGCTGAAGCTCATGATCGCTGATTGGGCGCTCCACGGGTTATGCAACTCATTCACGCCGCCAGCAAACACACTCACCGAGACTCAATCTCTCGGGCACTGTCAAGGTCATCGATGTCGGCAGGACCGTCTTGATCGCCGAGAGGACCTCGTTGAGCAATCCGAAGCCTAGGTTTGGCTCTTAGATAGCACAGGGTGCATAGCCCAGGAGTTCACCCACGATCGAGCGTCACAAGGCCGTCGCATACCCAGCTGCTAAGAGCGCTGAAGGCTCTCAATAGCAACGTCCTTGCCGAACTGTTCGCGAAGGCCGCGCCGTTTGACACCGGTAGCCCGTCCCGCAGAACGAGGCAGATTCTGTCAGTCAACGCTGTGTTTCCAGGACATTCGGCATCCAGCAAGTCCTTGGTGATTTCGTGAGTCACGCCGGCGAAAGATCACCAAGGGCCGAACTCACGATGAGCCAGGGCAAACCGCCGCTGACGAAGGGCGCACAGAGATCTTCTTGCCTGGGCGGCGCATTGAGCACGATCGTCGAGGATGCCCAAGCCCTCGTGAGGATCAGGATAGAATTGTAGAGGCTCCAAGAGCCCTGCCCGACGGTCCAGGCCCACGGCACCACAGCTCTGGCAAACGACGGCTCCAGGATCGGGCTGCTGTCGTTGGCTTTCGACCCAGCTTCCAAGGACTCAATCAGCCGGGCCATCCATGCGACAACGAAGAGCACCCGAGGCGACATGCCTGGACGGCATGTCTTGAGCTTGAATATGCACGCGCATTGCTTGCTTACCAGACGGTGTCGTCGCCCTGTTGTGTCGCTGCGGAAAGCATGTCAACGCGTGCGTGTCATTGCGAAGTATGGAGGCGCTCCCACCACTTGAAGCCACAGAATCCACTGCGTTATCGAAAGCTGCGCCCGAACTACGTCGCCTGCCTTGGCCCTGGTCTGAAGGGCTTCGGCAGAATACTCTTCAATGCCCATTTCCAGTATAGAGTCGATGATGGCTTGCACGCGCTTTGGCGTGAATGGCGAGGACACAAACTCGTGATCGTCAAGGAAGCTGCGAATGAAAGTCCACGCCAGGGCCGTCGTTGTGGGTGGCGGAGATGATTCACTGATCGGAGTTCGGCTGCCATTCGGTTCTCCTGATCGTTTGTGAGGAGCAGTCAGAAAGCGCGGCGAAACAAAAGGCTCCCGCAACTCACGAAGAAGTGCCTCGATCTCGGTATCTTGGACCAGCTCGACAGCACCACTGTCCAGCAAACGATGAAGACATGCACGCAAGAAGCTGGCTCTCTCTGCAAGGTCCACCGCAGCGTCATCCGAGACGCAGTTTTCCACGAACGAGCTCGCGACAAGAATGCGAGCGAAAACAGTAACAGGCGAGGCCTCGGCGTCCAGTACGCGCGGGATCTTGAAAGTTTCGGTAAGCAGCTGCAGCATAGCAGGTATTGCTAGGTCGGCCCCCGAAGTCTGCTTGACATTTGATGTAAGACTCGTCTCGATCGGCGCCACAAGATCGCCTACCAAGAGCCACGGGATCAGTAGATCCAAAGCGAGGACTAGAGACCGCTCGATCGCTTTCTGGAGATCGGTAATCGCCATCACGGAGGCTGCCATGGGAATCGAGCTCCGCATGGCAGCAGAAGCGTTTGCTTTGCCGGCATCGACAAGCAGACGCGCGATTGCACAACCTGAGGGACAGCGATCATGAAGTTGCACGACAGCCGCGCAAGCGACTGTCAGCGAACCCGCGTCTAGATTGTAGCTTTGTTGCATGACACTGCCCAGGAGATTGTCGGTGGTCTCCGCGACGCCTCTGGCGGCACCTATCCAGGCATCGACTCCGGTTTCTAACAGGTGGGAGATGTCCGCCAGAAGGCGGCACAGTCGGTCGGAAGCGCTGTTCTTTTCCTCAACCGGCTCTTGTGCCTGCGAGTGAACAGCAAGGGTGGCTTCGCTGCCAAAGCCCAGGCCTCCATCCGCTCGTCGCGACTTGAACGGTCCCACGATTCGATCTCGTGCTATGTCCACAGCGCTGAAAACAAAAGAAAGAGTCCGTTCGTCTGCTCGTTGGGTCGATCCGTGTATAAGAAACGCGTCGCGGGTCTCCCTCCGGCACCCCAACCGATTCCGTCCGAGAGGATTCTCTCGAAGAGCTTTGTAACGCGTTCCAACGCCAGATCATTGCTCGACGCTTCGGATATCGCGTCTCGCAGTGCGAGAGTATCATCGCCGAGGTCCGTTTCCGGATCCATCTTCCGACGACGCGTTTGTGTTTGCGTGAATCACCGATTTGTCATTCCCCGAGTCCTCTTCCCTTCCTCTCCTTTCTTTTCAGCGCACGTACCAGCGCTGGCTCCACGCGCTGACCGCGGGTGCCACGACAGATCCCGCGACCTCGAAAGTACAATCAATCACAAGCTCTCGCTTGTTGCTACGTGCCTTCCGCAGCCTCATCTTCACGGACAGCAAGCCCCCGTCCCTGTCCGTGACTTCCACCGGTTCGGGGAAGATGAGCACCGTCTGCTTCCAATGAGTGGGCTCGCTCATCGGGGACGTGCTGAGCGCGACGGAGGTCACCCGTTTTGCGTCACGCGGGCCGTCGAAAATGCAATCGAACCAGATCACCAAACCGTGGTTCCGCACGTCCTTCGCCAGCGGCACGCTGAACGTGCTGTCAAAGTCCAGGTTCGACGTTCCGCACGTGTGCAGGTTCCAGCTAATGAGCTCCACGGGCTCGCTCGAAACCTTCTCCTCAGGAATGACGTCCACCTGCGCCTCGGACACAACCAGTTCCTTCATAGGCGACATGTCGAAGCCGTAAACGTGCTCCCACCTGGAGGGTGCATTAGCAGTGCGACGGAAGTTCCTGCGAAGGGAAACCCACCACCAAAGACGATCGTGCATGTACATGTCGTCCGAAATGGTCGATGCAAACATGATGGCCTCATCAGGTACCACTGAAGCATGCCACGTGTGAGATTCATTTCAGTTCCGGTGGGGCAAGCCAACGCACTCAGGCCATCCGGCTTGAGCCACCGGTTCCGCGCAAAGACGACAGAGTCCAGCATGCTCTCGTATACTGAGGGCCGCTGCAAATCAGTCGACGCCGATGGGTGCAAACAGCGTCGAACGCACGAAGGCAGTACCCCATCCACTCGCTGACGAGGATGTCGACCGGTTCCGGGACCGCCTTGTCGTCCAGGTCCTCTACCCGGCCCTTGATCAAGGTAATCTTGTCCCCGAGATCGTTGAGCTCCACGATCTTCCGCGCCTTGTCGATAATGGAAGACGCGTCGATCGAATAGACGTGTTTGGCGCCAGCCTTGACGGCAAACATGGATAGAATCCCCGTGCCGCAACCCACATCAAGGACAACCTTGTCCTTGAAGAGGTCCTTGTTCTCATACATGAAATCACGGTACGCGTCCGTACGAGCCCGATCCTTGATCATCTGCTCATGAATGCCGAAGTTGGAGTAGGATTTGAAGTAGTAGTCCTCTTCGTCCGAACCCGCGCCGTCCGCTTCCGCGTCCCTATCCTTTGCCATCTCAGCGACGTCCGTTTCTAGGACCGTCTCGGTAAAGACCTTCTGCACATCGTTCCGGTATGCCGCAAAGGCCTCCTGCACGCGCCGCAGTTCCTCCCGCGCCTCCTCCAAGGCCTTGTTGGCGGCATGGAGAGAGTGCAGCCCCTCGGGAGCGCTCTGACCAGCGGAACCGTTCGCCACTGCATCCTCGTCGGCGTCGAAATCCAGACCTAAGGCAATCGTTAGCTTGAGTATGAGAACGAAAGAGGCGGAGGCGCACTGTAGAGCAGGGGATCGTCTTGCAGGACAGGCATCAGATAGTCGTCGTTCTCGAGCACCTCCTTAGGTACAGAGCTGGCAGCTTCGGCAGATGGAGCGGTCTTTCGGATCCAGTTCACCAGGCGAATGGTCTGAAGCTCGTCCAGCGCTGGGCATTCGAAGGTCCTGTTGGCCGTCGACCGACACGAAGCCATTCAAAGCCCACCATTGCTACGCTGGATTCCAGAGAGATCGAACTGGTGCTCGACACGCATGTGTTCCAGCGCAACGTTCGGCGACTCGGCAGAGTTGTCGCAGAAGAGGCAGAGCGTCGGCTGAGGCCCGTCCTCTTCCCAGTCCTCCCAACCCTCTTCCTCGCCGTCATCGCCATCAATAGCTTCACGGTCTTCCTCCGACGGGCTCTCGCTGCCCCTGTCGTCCGAGAGGTCCATCCTCGGGAACCCCGCCTTGAGTAAACAGAGCGACGCGATCGACGCCTTACCTTTGGGCAAACAGAAGCTTGGCGCGACTCCGGAAATGGCTTCGCGCCGTATTCTGTCCCTCCCGGTCGCCGCCGCGAGGGCAGCATCATTATGTCGCCCCTCTTCCCCTTCCCGGGCGTTGAACACGGCGTCGCTGGCGCGGAACAGCGCTGGGGACCACGGAAGCCTGTGGAAGAACCGTTCGTCGACTCTGTCCCGGCGTGCCTATTCCACGGCCGATGAGGCTGCGAAACAGGAAGCAGAGTTCGAGCCGGTGTCCGAGGAGCAGACCAAACCCCAGGAGGAGAAGATCCTGTCGGAAACGGAACGCGTGACGGGCCCGATCGAACACCACTCGTTCAAGGCGGAGACGAAACGCCTTCTGGACATTGTGGCCCACTCGCTCTATACCGATCGCGAGGTTTTCGTCAGGGAGCTGGCGTCCAACGCCTCGGATGCTTGCGAAAAGCTGCGGTACCTCATCCTCTCGGACCCATCGGCCCTGGACTATGGCGTCGAGCACCAGAAGCTCGAGATCAACATCTCCGTGGACAAACCGAACGGGATCTTCATCATACAGGACAGTGGCGTCGGCATGACGCTGGAAGAAGTCAACGAGAACCTGGGGACCATCGCTCGCTCCGGCACGAAGGCTTTTGTGGAGAGTCTGGAGACGTCCAAGGACACTTCCAAGACGGCCAAGGACAACCTAATCGGTCAATTCGGTGTTGGGTGAGGACATGTGCTCTGAGCGGCCCGGTCGTTCCTGATGAGGCGACAGCTTTTACTCGGCGCTGATGGTCGCAGACAAGATCAAGGTCTACACCAGGTCGGCCAGGAAGGGATCAAAGGGATACTGCTGGTCCACCGATGGTTCTGGCTCCTACGATGTTGCTGAGGCGGAAGGAGGTGAGGTCTTGCGTACATTTGGAGGGCTCGCAAGCCAATGACCGCCGCCACCCAGTGTCCGTTGGGACGAAGATCGTCCTGCACCTCAAGGACGATTCGCGCAAGTTTGCCGACAAGTTCGACGTCGAGAACATCATCAAGAAGTACTCCAGCTTCATCTCGTTCCCCATCCACGTCAACGGCAGCGTCGTCAACACCGTGGGCGCTCTCTGGACAAAGTCCCCGTCGGAGATCACGGACGAACAGCACAAGGAGTTCTACCGCTTCGTCGCCCACGCCTACGATGAACCGCAGTACCGGCTCCAGTACCGCACGGACTCGCCGCTCAACATCAGGGCGCTGCTGTACGTGCCGGAGCGGCACACGGAGATCTTTGGGATGGGGCGGATGGAGCCCGGCGTGAACCTGTACTCGCGGAAGGTGCTCATCCAGGCCAAGTCGAAGAAGCTGCTTCCGGAGTGGTGTCGCTTTGTGAAGGGCGTCGTCGACTCGGAGGACATTGTGGGTTCAGCGGAGATCGTTGTCCTGGTTTGGCGTTACTCATCTTTGTCTCTTCAGCCCCTGAACATCTCCAGGGAGCACATGCAGGACTCGATGCTGATCAACAAGCTCAGGGACGTCGTCACCACGCGCATCTGCAAGTGGCTCGACGAGGAGTCCCGGCGCGACGCGGACAAGTACCTCGACTTCTGGCGCGACTTTGGGCTCTTCATCAAGGAGGGCGTCTGCGTCGACGCGGCCCACCGCAAGGACATCGCGAAGCTCCTCCGCTACGAGACCAGCCTCACGGAAGCGGGCAAGCCGTGCTCGCTCAAGGACTACGTCTCGCGGATGCAGCCCGACCAGAAGATGATCTTCTACGTCCTGAGCCCCTCGCGCCAGATCGCGCTGGAGTCGCCGTACTGCGAGCCCCTCATCAAGAAGGGCTACGAGGTGCGTGGTCGCTGGCGCGATGCCTTGTCCATTGTGCTGATCGTTTGCCTCGGCAGATCATCTTCTCGTACGAAACTGTGGACGAGTTCGTCTGGACCAACCTCAGCGAGTACGACGGCAAGAAGATCGTCAGCGTCGAGAGCCGCGAGGCGCAGGAGCTCGTCAAGGCCGCCGCGGAGGAGGAGGCCGCCAAGGACGCCTCGGCCGCCGAGCTGTCCAAGGAGGAGAAGAAGGAGCTCTGCGACTGGTTCGACGGCGCCCTCGGCGACCTCATCTCCGAGGTCGTCCCCACCTCGCGCGCCGCGTCGATCCCGGCGCTGATCGTCGACCCGACCTCGGCGGTCATGCGGAGGATGATGGCGATGGCGCCGGGGTCGCCGCTGAGCCAGCTGCCGCTGCCGCCGCAGAAGCTCGAGATCAACACGCTGAGCCCCGTGATCCTGGGGATCAACTCGCTCAGGAAGACGGACGAGCCGCTGGCAAAGATGCTGGCGGAGCAGATAATGGACAACGCGCTGATCGCTGCTGGTGGGTCTCGCTTGTTCTCCTAATCGGCCGAGATCGGAGTGCCTGACGTGCCACTCCTCCAGGTCTCCTGGACGACCCGCGCAGCATGACGAAGCGACTAAACTCCATCCTCGAGAAGCTGGTCTCGGCGCACGGCACGGCGGAGGGCCAAAAGAAGGAGTGATTATTGTAGAGCTGCGGGCAATCTGTACACATCTGCGTCTCCCGCGCACCTAGCCGTCCCTGTCCTCGGCCTCGCACGCGAACCCGACCCAGGCCCAGAAGATCTCGGCGTTGCCGTCCCCGTCCCCGCCTCCTGCTCGGGGAGCAGGCCCACCTTTTCCCACTTGCTAGCGAACCGGTCCGCGTCGGGCCGCTCCGAGAGCACCTCCTCCCCGAAATCCCACACCGCGAGCGCGTGGTCCGCGCCCTCCTCGCCCTGCTCGCGCGCCAGCCGGCGCCCGCGGACGCTGGCCACCACCGTCGGCCTTCCCGGGCAGAGCGTCGAGATCTCGGCGAACCGCAGGTCGGGCGAATAGTTTGCCGCGGCGCCGGGCTCGCACTGCTCGCGGAAGAGGTCGAGCACCGAGAGCTTGGAGCACCGCACCCTTGGTTTCGCGCCTGGGCTCCGCCGCGCCCTTTCGGCCTCCTGCGAGTCGGCCACGGGCGACAGGTCCCACAGGCCGATGCTGTGCTTGTCCGGCCCGTTGGTGATCAGCACGTGCGACGTCATGGCCAGCGTCTCGGGGGCAAAACCCTGCGCGTGCGGGGGCAGAATCGCGACGCCGTGGTCCGCGAGCTGCTCCACCACTTCGTCGTTGGCCACCGGCTCCCGCGACTGATCCGCTTCGGACGGTTCTTCCGGCAGCCACGAGCGCAGCACCGGCAGCCCGGGCGGGAAATGCGCCCGCCCGTCGTCGAACGCGTCCGAGATGACGGGGTAGTTGCGCGTCTGCCCCCTGCGCACGATCGAATGCAGCGATCCCCTCGCGGGCTCCCCGGTGCCCTCGCCCGCGTCGGCCTGCGCCTCGGGCAGCTTCCACACCCACCACGTGCCGTCGTGCACCGCAACGGCGATTTGGTCCCCGGACATGGCGACGTTCATGAGGTTCACGGCATTGACGTGGGGTACGGGGGGCTCGGCCTGCACAGGGGCGTCGGCCGGGGCGGGGCCGATGTCGGCGAGGTTGTCCAGGTCCTCGGGTTCGTCCGCGGCATCCTCCTCGGCCTCGGCCGCATCCGCGACGACCAGGGCAGCGGGTGCTGGCGGGGGAATGGGCACTTCGGCGGCGGGCGGCGCCGGCTCCAAGGGTCGATACGGGCGCGGCACATCGAAAGCGTACACGGCATCGCCGGTGCGCATGTCAAAAACGACGACCTGTCCGAAACGTCCTGCGGTCACGACAAAGTCGTCCCACACGTTCATAGAGAATATGGTGGGGCCCAGAATCGTCCCGGCCGCAATCAAAAGGCGCAGGCGGAACTCTGGTTCCGGCCGGCGGAAAGAATCCCAGATGGAGATCTGCGAGCCCTCGTCAAAGGCAACCAGCGAGCCCTTGCCGTTGCCGAGGATGAGTCCAAACACGGAGGGGTTGTTGTCGGGCCCCATGCCCGGATTCTCGGCCGGCACAGGCGGGGGGTTGGGCAGGACGGCGACGGTGCGCAGCACGCGGTGCGAGCGGCCGCCCTCCTGCGCCGGCTCGCGCAGCGTGTCCTCGTGCAGATCGTAGACGCAGATGCCCATGGGGCGGTTGGAGTCGAGGAGGAAGAGGAAGTCGTTTTCCAAGACCAGCAGATAGGCGTCTGCGGAAAGAGCGATGAGCGACGCGAACGCACAGCGGAATCGCGGCATGCAACGCACCCGAAGGATCGGCGGGCCAGGCCATGAAGGACTGCCGCTTGTGCCAGATGCGGCGCACGGGGTGCCGTGCGGGAGCGTCCGTGCCGGGCGCCTCCACCAGCTTGTCGCCGAGCTCCAGCCGCGACACCCTGCGGCGGCGCTTGCGTGTCCTGTCGGGCGAGCTGCTGCGCGAGCTCTCGCCGGACGATGTGCCGCCGCGCTTGAGCGACGGGTCCCCCGGGGCGTCCACGTTCTCGGGGTCGTCTGCCGGGCCCGCCGGCTCCTCCAGCATGGCCGCGGCATCCAGCGTGCCCGCCGCCTCCCGTGCGGGCCCGCCCTCGACGAAGGCGTCGCTGTCTGTCAGCAGCCGTGCGCGCGCCCGCCCCCTTCGCAGGTTGTCTGCCACGCGGTACGCCTCGCGCGGGTCGCCGCCGCGGTCTGCGCGCCATCGGAAGTCGCGGCGGAGCATCGCGCGGAAGATCGCGGCGGCGAACTTGCGCGCGACGCCGTCGAACAGCCGCGCGGCGCGCCGCAGCCGCGAGAGCGCCGCCGGCTCGAGGAATGCCGCGACCGCGACGAGCACGTCGACGGGCAGGTCGCTCAGCCGCCGCGGCACCTCCGCCTCGGCGGCACCCCGCGGCACGGCCGGCGCCGGCGGGGACAACTGCAGGTGGAGGGGCATTTCGGGAGTGGTTCTGGAGTGTCGTTTCACAGGAGAGGTCGCTCCAAATCGTCGGCATCGGCCATGCTCAACCCCTGGGGCCGACCCCCGAATGATGTGCTTCCTTAAGTCTCTTCCGCCATCGGAATACAGCGTCCGCAGATCTCCAGAAACCCCGCCCCGGCCGGCATCCGCGCCCCGCCGCCCGATCCGTCTTCCCCCTGCCCCCTCCCCTCCCCGTCCGCCGCCCAATCACACCTTGAACCCGAACCCGCTCATGCACTTGCGGTGCTGCTCGATGAGGTCCGCGCACCGCACGTCGTCCTGCCCGAACCGCAGCACGCAGTCGTCCCGCGCGGTCTTGGTCGCCGGGCACGCGCAGCACGGCTTGACGAGGTACTTGCCGTCGGGGCCGATGTTCATCGCAGGGTCCGCCGGCGGGATCGACGGGTCGAGCTTGAGCACCGCGGGCGCCGCGGGCGCCGAAGCGGGGGCCGAAGCGGAGGCGTCGGCGAGCATCGCGGGGGTAAGCGCGGCGAAGTGTCCGGGAAGCGGGTGCGCTCCGACTGGCGCAGAAAGGCGCCGGTCCTCACGAGCAGCGAAGCTGCGAAAGGCTTTATGAACGCGGCGGAGGCCGAAGCCTTCCTTGGTAGCACCTGTGACTGAGGTGCCTGACAGCGGTGTGGCGGCGAGCACCTCGCGTCATCGGCGTTTTCAAATCCTGTGCCTGACTCAAAGGCGATCGCATCGCACCCTCGGATTGCCGACAATCTAGTACATTTTTTCAACGAATTGCTAAATCCGGCTCGGAATGCAAGATCCTCAGCGCCGTGCGTCGGTGGTTTTCTGCTGTCCGTTGGTGGATCTGCGGGGCCCGCGTCAGACGTTCCGAACAGCCGGCGGGCGCCGGCAAGCAACTCACGGGTTCGCGGGAGACGCCGGCTGGTAGGCCGGCGAGGTCGGCGAGTATGCCGGCGAGGGCGCCGCGGGGCTGACGGGCGCATACGCGATGCGCGGCGACGTCGCCAGCACGCGCCCCGCGGGCGACGTGCCCAGCGGGCGCGGGCTCTGCGGCGAATAGTTGGCAGAGTAGGCCGGGCTCGCGGGGCTGTACGCCTTGGGGCTGTACGGCGAGAGCTGCGGCGAGGTGGGCGAGTAGGCGGGCGAGGACGCCATGTTGCGCCCGGCGGGGGAGTGCGGGCTGAACTGCGGAGACGTCGGGCTGTAGGAGGGGGAGGTGGGGCTGTAGCCCGGGCGCCGTCCGGCAGGGCTGCCGGGGGAGAACTGCGGAGACGTCGGACTGCGCGCGAACAGGTCAGGTGCGAAGGAACACTCGGCGCGGGAGATGCTCACGAGTACCGCGGAGAGGTGATCTGCTCGTACGACGGCGACGTCGGACTGTAGGAAGGGCTCGCAGGGCTGTAGGAGCTGAAAGAGAGGAACGTGTCAACCGGTCGCAGCCACACGACCGCGCAACCGTGACTCACGGGCTGGTAGGGCTGTAGGACGGGCTTGTCGGGCTGTACGACGGGCTCGTGGGGCTGTAGGACGGGCTCGTCGGGCTGTACGACGGGCTGGCGGGGCTGTACCCTCCCCGGGCCGGAGAATAGCTCGGCGAAGTCGGCTGCGCGGCAATCGGATCAGCACACACGGTGCGGGAAGCCCAAAATATCGACTTACCGAGTACCTCGGGGTCCCGAGGGGACCGGCCGGCGACCAACCCGTCCTGCCCGGCGTCCACCTGCCGTCCGCACCGATCGGGGAGAAGATGATCTCCTGGTTCTGCACGTCCTGCCGGTGCACGGGCGAGTACTGCTTGTACCGCATCTGCGAAGGCGACATCCCGCCCTCGTTGTACGCCGGAGTTCGGGCGCCAAAGGTGTCCATCTCCATGCCGTACATGCCGCCGGGAGCCGCCATCGGCCGCGCCTTGCTGAGCTTGGTCTCGTCGAGCAGCAGGTCGAACTCGCCCGTGCCCAGGGGCGCGAGCTGGCCCATGATGATGGCCTCGCTGACGCCCTTCATGGGGTCGTTCTCCCCGACCGAAGCCGCATCCACGAGGATCTCCACCGTCTCCTCGAACGAGCACCGCGCGAGGGCACCGGTCTCGGCGCGGTTGATGCCGTGCCGCGTGATGGCCATCATGGTGCCCTTGTGCGTCATGACGTCGCACAGCAGCGCGAGGTGGCGGTAGTTGACGTACGAGCCGTCAAACTCGATGACCTTGCGCAGCTCCCGGAGCAGGGCGTTCCGCGCAGCCTCGACGCCCAGGACCTGCATGATCTCCACGGGGTTGTTGGAGTACGTGCGGCTGTAGTCCACGCCCTCGGCCGCCATGACCTCCTTGAGGTTGATGCCGTCCGTCTCGAGGATGAACTCCTTGTCCTGGATGTAGTCGCCGTTGTCCCCGATCTTGGAGACCTTGGCGTCGTTGATGTACACGCGCGTGATGCCCTCGATACCGCCGAGCTTGAGCTGGTTCATGATGTTGCTCTCGATCTTGCGGAGGATGAGCTCCTCGTCCACCTTTTCCTCCTCATCGATCTGCTCCTTGACGTCCTTCCGGATCCGGACGTGCAGCACGGGCTTTGTTGCGTTGTCGTCCGAATGGAAGACCGCGATGTTCTCGCCGCCGAACGCGCCGGCGATGGCCGATGCGATCTCGTTCAAGCTGATCTGCTTGTCGAGCTTGCGGTTCCGGTCGAGGATGATGCGGAGCAGCCAAGGGCTCAGGTTGTTCGTCAGATTCTCGTCCTCCTCCATCTCCCAGTACGAGTCCAGGAACTCCCGATCCTCCTCCACGACCGTGTTGCGCGGATCCGGGTCGTAGTAGATCTCGGTGGCCTGCGCGATCTTGCGCAGCGTCGTGTACTCGAGCTTGCTCTGGATGACCTTGGCCGTGCTCAGCTCTTTCCTGTGCTTCTCGTCCAGGTAGATAGTGAGCGACGGCGTCTTGATCGCGGTGGCGACGTTGATGATCTCCTTGAGCCGCGGGACACCGAGGGTCACGTTCTTGGACGAGACACCGGCGTAGTGGAAGGTGTTGAGCGTCATCTGCGTCGCCGGCTCGCCGATTGACTGTGCCGCGATCGTGCCGACCATCTCGCCGCCCTGGACCTTGGCCCACATGAACTTCGTCTTGATCTCGCCGACGACGAACTCGAAGGCCTCCGAAGTGAGCCGGTACTCGCTCAGCACGCGCTTGGACGCCAGAGTGCTGCGGACCAGGATCTGCCAGAGCAGGGTCGCGTTCGCCTGCGCCTGCCGGCTGAGGCCGTCCGTCCCGGGCACCACGACGCACTCGGCGAGCAGCGCGCGCACGTCCTGCACGATCTTGGTCGGAAGCAGGTCCGTCTTTGCACGATCCGACAGCCCGAACTGGATGCGAGCGTTGTCGATCAAGCGGCGCAGATTGCCCGGCAAGGGCCAGCTGCTCTCGCCACTGGGGAAAATGTCCTTGCGCAGAACCTTGCGGTCATTCTCGAGCTGCTCAAATTCGCCGTCCACCGCCTCCTGGGTCTCGGCCCAATCCAGCAAGGCCCTGGCGTCGGGGCGCAGGATACGCTGCAACAGCTGCCTGTCCCTGCCCTGGAGGTTGAACTCGTAGCGGCGCTTGAAGCTGATGTCGCTCATGCGGAGGATCTCGAGGTCCTGGCGCTCGACCCCCACGGCGTCCATCCCGTCCTCCCCGTACGCGAACTGGATCACGTGGCCGAGGGAGTTGCGCACGGTCCCGTCGTACTTGACCATTACGTCCTCGAGCGCCTTGACGAGACGCCGTTGGATGTAGCCGGTCTCGGCCGTCTTGACGGCCGTGTCGATGAGACCCTCGCGACCGCCCATCGCGTGGAAGAAAAACTCCTGAGGGGTCAACCCGCGCAGGTACGAGTTCTCGACGAAACCGCGCGACTCGGGCGACTGGTCGTCCTTCGTAAAGTGCGGCAGAGTCCGCAGGCGGAAGCCAAAGGGTATACGCTTCCCCTCCACGTTCTGCTGCCCCACACAGGCGGCCATCTGCGAAATGTTGATCTCGCTGCCCTTGGAGCCGGCGTCGACCATCTGCTTCGCGTTGTTGAACGGCGCCAGGGACTTGGTCGCGGCTTTGCCGGCGTCCTCTCGCGCCTTGTTCAGGATCTTCGCGCACATGCCGCGTGAGACAAAGCCCTTTTGCGGGTTTCGTTTCCTTACGTACCTTGTTCACCACGCTCTCGAACGTCTCGCGGATCGTCATACCGGGCTGGGGCTCGAGCTGGTTCTGCTGCGCCCGCGCAATGGTTTCCCCCACGTCCTCCTTGGCGCGCTTCAGGATCTGGTTGATTTGGTGCATCGTCGCCTTGTCGGCGACGGTATCGCCAATGCCGATCGAGAAGCCGTTCTTTCGAGCAAGGTTAGGAGGGAAGCAGGGGCGCACCGCAGGGGCCGGCAGCTTACCTGGAGCAGCCAGTAGTTCACGACGCGCTGCGTGCCGTTGAAAAACTTCTTAGCCATCTCCGGCCCGTACTCGTTCATGATGACGTGGATGATGCCGCCGGCCGAGTTGCCCACGGTCCGCTTCGACAAAATGCCCGCGAGGACGACGCCGTCCTCAATCACAACCTGGGTATCGCCGGGCGAAATGTTGTCGCGCTCATCGTCGGGGTGCGTCGAGTGCTTTCCCGTGACGTTGATGCGCTAGAACGGGCAGGTTAAGCATACAATGCAACGACGCGCTCCTCGGAGCGTACCGAAGGGATGACCATGCTCATGAGCTGCTTGCCCGTCCACAGCGGCTGCGGCTTCAAGATCGCAGGCGGAGGCAGCTGGCCATCCCAGTCCGGGATCCACATGCAAATGTTCATCACCATGTCGCGCGTCATCATGTTGTCGCGGAGGGTGAACTTGCGGATCCCGCAAAGCGTGTCCTGCACGATGCCCATGACGGGCTTGTTCGCCTGCGGCGAAATGATCTGCCGGGGGACCATCATGATCTCCTTGATCTCGGCCCGGGTCTCGTACGACTGCGGGGCGTGCAGGTTCATTTCGTCGCCGTCGAAGTCCGCGTTGTACGGCGTCGTGACGGAGAGGTTGAGGCGGAAGGTGGAGAAGGGCATGATCTTCACGCGGTGGCCCATCATCGACATTTTGTGCAGAGAGGGCTGCCGGTTGAAGATGACGTAGTCGCCGTCCTGCAGGTGCCTCTCCACCGTGTCGCCGATCTGCAGGGGCTGGTCCCCGGCCTGCGGCACGAACTTGAGGCTGATCCGGTCCCCAGACTGCCGCACGATGTAGTTCGCGCCGGGATGCTCCAGCGCCCCGTTGCGCACGAGCTCCTGCAGCCGCGCTACGTTGTGCGGCGTCACGATCTCGGGGAACGTGAGCGTCCGCGCGATCGACCGAGGCACGCCGACCTCGTCGATGGAAATGTTTGGGTCGCCCGTGATGACGGTGCGGGAGGAAAAGTCTACGCGCTTGCCCATCAGGTTGCCGCGGATCCGGCCCTCCTTGCCCTTCAGCCGCTGGCGGATCGACTTGATCGGCCGACCGCTCTTCTGCATGGCCTGCGGCATGCCGGAGATGTTGTTGTCCACCATCGTGGCCACGTGGTACTGCAAGATCTCCTCGAACTCGCGCGTGATGTGCGCCGGCGAGTTCTCGGCGTCGTGCCGCTTCAGGGCGATGTTCGCCTTGAGGATGTCGCCCAGCTTAAAGGTCAGGTCGTCCTGGCTCCGCATGCCGCCGGATGCACCGTCCATGGAAACCGAAGGGCGGACCTGCGGCGGGGGAACGGGAAGCACCGTGACCAGCATCCACTCGGGTCGCGCAAACTCGGGGCTCAGGCCCATGTCCCGGCAATCCTGGTCCGAGATCACCCGGAAAACCTCGCGGACTTTGGACGGAGTGATGACCTTTCTGTCCTGCCGCGGCCCGGATTCCTGCACGAAGCGCGCCAGGTCAGAAGCGTGCACATCCTTTGCCCGCACGACTGCCACCCACGTCGTCCACCTTGGTCGTGACGGCCAGCAACTTCAAGCCATCCTTCCGGATCTTCGGTTGCGCGGCGCCACAACCGCCGTGGGACTTTTTCTTTGGCGCATCCCCGTTCGCCCCGAACTCGTCCTCCTCCTCGTCCCCGCCCTCGCAGACCATGATGCCCTTGGCCAAGTCCCAGACCTCCTTGAACTTCCGTTTCTGGTCCTTGATCAGGCGCTTTTGTGCAAAGAGGGGGTTCGAGGCGTCGACCTTGAGCTTGCCGCACTCGAAGCAGACGCACTCCAGGATTTTCTTGACCTTGCCGATGAGACCTGCCCCGCAGATCAGGAACTGGACGTTTGCCGTCCCAGCAAGTCTGTGCGATACTCACTGACATGGAACACGGGCCGGGCGAGCTCGATGTGCCCAAAGTGGCCGGGGCAGTTGAACGAGTCCTCGCCGCACGAAAGGCACTTGATGTTCCTGTCCACGGTGCCCAGCCTCGGATCCTCAAGGCCGCCCGTCTTCGGCTTGCCGTCCTCGTAGGTCTCGGCGTGCTCGATGCGGGCCACGGACATGGACGCCTGCGACGCGTCCGAAACGGTTGCACGCGTCAGGCACCCCATCAGGCGCACACACGCGGCCGCGGGCCCGCCCACCGTCTCCTCGGGCGACAGCAAGCCGAACTGCACCGACTTGACCTGCCGCACGGGCATTTTGGACTCGGTGAAGGCTGCGGGCGCGGGCGGGGAAACGGCGCCGGCCGGCGCACAAACGGGCCGTCAGCGCGCCAGATCCGCGGCGGCGACGTGCGCTGTACGCACTGCCGAAGAGACCCATCGCTGCGGTGGGCGATCCGCCCGGCCGTCAACTGGCTGCCCTCCGGCCCCTGCTGTCCTCGGCGCCCTCCTCGGGTGCCGCCCTCCGCCGCCTCCCTCCGCGGCCTCTGCGCCTCCGCGCTCTGCAACGGGCGGCGCCGCGGTCCGCGGGCCCCCGCCGCTGTCGCTGCTCCGCTGCCCTCCCGCCGCCTTCGGCACGCGCGGCGGACCCCGCCGGGCGGGGTGCCGGGCGCCCGCGGTGACCGCGCCTGCGTGCCGCTGCGAAGGCGGTCGCGGGCGGGTCGGAGCGGGGACGGGCGGTCCCTGCTCCGCGGGGCGGGTCTGGGTGAAAGAGTGTCCGTTGGAGGACTC
Organism: Hyaloraphidium curvatum; assembly: GCA_025558095.1. Lineage (NCBI taxonomy): Eukaryota > Fungi > Monoblepharomycota > Hyaloraphidiomycetes > Hyaloraphidiales > Hyaloraphidiaceae > Hyaloraphidium > Hyaloraphidium curvatum. The sequence continues at coordinate 290,641 of JAIVFI010000005.1, read as the reverse complement.
GGTCGATCACAAAAACTGCGGTTAGAGCTTCACTACGAAAAAACCTCCAAACACGGCTTCGCCAAATCAATCTGCGGGTTCCCGTCGCTACGGGGCCAATCTGAGTCTTGCTTGCACTCCAGGGCATCTTAATGGATCTCGGCGCGCTGGTCGACCCGGCCTTGCTGCCCTTCGAGCCGGGGCTGGACGTGGGTTGGCCCTGGCAACTGAGCGTGCTCGAAACCCATCGTGCTTCGGCCTTCTGACAGGTTGCGCCTTCCGAGTATGCGGTGGCTCTATTGGGTGCTACACCGAACAAGCCGGGAGCCTTGAAAGCTCTGGTGCGGAGGGGCTGCCCAACTCCGCCGCTTCGGGCAAAGACATGGTCCGTCATGCTGGGCCTGGATCGGACACCAGGTGGGAGAGAGCTGTCTGTGAATGGCAGATGCGACTGATCTCACATCTTCGTGCCGTCGAAGCCCACGAACGCGACTTTGCAGCCGCACTGACCCGGGCGCATGGACCCAACGTTCCCGTATCCCCGGCACCGCCCCTGTTCGGGGGCTATCTCCCGCGCACCTCCCTGCCCATGCTAACTGCAGCAGGATGGACTGCGGTGGACCATGTTCTGTGCTGTCTGCAGCACGACCTTCCTACGCTCCACTTCTTCCCCGCCGCTGCCCCCCTGGCCGCGATCCTTCTAACCCACCTGGATCCCGGCGACGTGCTTTGGGTGACGGAGACTCTGGGTCGGAACTACCTCTGTGGCCGCGCGCTCCGGGAAGGACTCCGCTGCTTGCCCGTCAGCACGCGCGATGCCGCCGCCGTCGGCAGAGCCTTCTCCAAGCTCATGCTCGCGCAGCTTCCCGCGATCCACACCCACTTGGCAGCGATGGATCCGCGACGGGAGTCGCCTGCCCTGCCGAGGGAGCTCGAGAAGCTCTTCGGGGGCTGGATTTCGGGCTTCTTCCTCGGCGTCTTGCCGGCAGCGTCGGTGCTGCGCATTGCTGACGCTTGGACCATTGAAGGGGACAAGATCCTGCTCCGCTACGCCCTAGCCGTCGTCTCGTGCGCCCGTGAACGTATCTTGGCATGCACAACGCCGGCTGAGGTGACTCGGCTCTTCTCGCCGCGCAGCCCGGATGCGGTCTGGCGGTGCCCGCCGGCGGTGCTCGCGCAGCGCGCCTTCGGCTTCTCCTTCTCCCGCGACGATCTACCCCCTTTGCCATCAATTTCCGTGAGCACGCAAAACCTCGAGGATGCCGGACCTGCGCGGAGGCTGCAGCCCAAGCTGCGATCACCGTCCATTCCGGGCAGCGGTGCGACGCCAAGCACCGCAGCCCCACCGGCGGCAGACGTGATCAAGGAGGATGCCTGGGTGTTCCTCTGGTCTTGGATCCCCGAAGCGCTCAACTCCCGGCCTCTGGAACTGGTCTTCAAGGCCGGGGAACACGGGTTCCGGCTCGGCACACTCTACGATCGGGTTGCCGAGCGTTCGCCGCTTCTCCTGGTCGTGCGTACCGGCTCTTCGGTCTTTGGGGCATTCATTTCCTGCTCCCTGGATCCGGTGCCGGATAACAAGGCCCGATACGGGGGAACTGGCGAGACTTTCGTGTTCACGCTCGAACCCGCCGCCAAGATGTGGGCATGGGTTGGCCTACATGTTGGGGAAGCAGTGGATCCCAAGTACGCCGCCGAGGCCGTGGCGAGGGCCGGCAGGGAGCTCGGCAGCGTGGAAAGCGTCTTGCGAGGAAGCGCAAACGAGAACGCCCTGCGCGGGATCGGCGAGGACACCGAGGCGCCGGCCGTGCTCACGGCCGACGAGCGATCGCTGCTCACAGAGCTTGCTCCGGCACCGTCAGAGCCCACGAGCTCCGCATCCGCCGCTCCGGGATCTGCGATGCCCTCCCCGATCTTCCTCGGTCGGCGTTTCTCTGCGACGCCCGAAAGCGCAAGCCTCTTTGTTCTGGCGACCAAGACGTCCCTATGCATCGGCGGAGGCGGATCCCGAGCGGCGCTGACCCTCGATGTAGACCTCGAAGGATCGACGGGGCCCTGCCACACGTTCGCAAACACCCCGCTGGACGGGAGCCAGGGCATCGGGGGGATGTTTGTGGCGGACGAGGTCGAAGTGTTTGCTTTTGCGGATTAATACAAACTTGCTTCGAAGCTCTTTTGAAGCGCCATTTCGATGTGCGCGTGTTTTTGTAGGGGCTTCCCCGATCCGATCCGTTTTCGCGGACCAGGGTGCCACCTCATCGTTGTCCGAACTTCAAAAACACGCGCGTCGTCCCGCCCCATCACCGCTACACAAACGCAGTCATTCGCAATGTCGTCTTCGAGCTCCGCCTCCAGCACCGCCGCGAGCGCCATCCCGCCGACGGCCTCGTTCCTCCACCGCCTGGCCAGCGGCGACGTGCTCAACAACCCCCACCCCCTTCACCCCATGCTTGTGCGTGACTTCTCTAACCACCTTCAGCGACGCTTGACGACCGAGCTTGCCAGGTTCACGTCCCGCTCGCCTTCTTTCTCACGGCATTTGGCGCCGATGGGTACGCCAAGCTCATGGGCAAAATGCCTGGTCAGGAGATCATTTTCGGGGGCTCTGGACTCGCCATCGGTCCTTTGTGGGTCGTCGACGTGTCCAACTGCCGGCTCATGGCTCGATCTAAACGCACTTTTGTCTTCCTCGTCCACGTGGATCTCGCGATCACCCACCGGCTCCCCTGCGATCGCCGCCTTCTGCTGATAGCTCCTACTGGATGCACGTGCTCGCGGTCGCCACAGCCGTCCCTGCTGCCCTGACCGGCCTTGCCGAATACTTCAACATCCAAGGGAAACGTGACACGGCGTTCACGCACGCTCTGCTGAACGTCACGGCCCTGTCGATCAGCCTTTTCAACATCGCAGCTCGCCGTGGCCGTCCCTCCTTCGAGCCCACCGCCGCTACCGCGATGGCTAGCATGACTGGATTTGCCGGAGCCCTCTACTCGGCCTATCTCGGCGGTAAGCGTGCGATCGCACGTCGAAGCATCGGAAGTGACCGAGTTGGTACTTCAGGCACAATGGTTTACGCCTACGGCACCGGGGTCAAGCGCCAGGGATCGGCCGCCGGCCCCGGGAACCAAGGCTTCGTGGGCGCCAGGGGTCGTGAAGTCGGCGAGCAGATCGTCGGCGCTGCCAAGAACAAGGAGTGAACGCAAACGATGGACACATTCTTCGCTGGTGGTAGGAGTTAGCAATGGTCATCGTGCGCGATTGTAGCTTTTCGGGATGAACGGGAATCGTCGACCGGTAAACTTGTGATGACGAGACGGCACCGCGGTCCTTCGAGCCTTCCATTCCGTCGGCAGCCCCACACCATGGGCCTGCTTACCATCATCCGAAAAGCGCGGCAAAAGGAGAAGGAGATGCGGATCCTCGTTCTGTTGGTTTGGACGCGTTTCGGCCTCCGGATGCGTGCCGACTCGTCGTCCTCTGAAGGGGTCTGGACAACGCGGGCAAGACGACGATCTGCAAGCGGATCATGGGCATGCCTATCGACACCATCTCTCCCACGTTGGGCTTCAACATTGAGACCTTGGAGCACAAAGGGTGGGCTCTGCGGGGTCCCAACCGGGGGTTCGCGTTCTGAACCTGTGTCAAAGGTACAAGCTCAACATCTGGGACATTGGCGGCCAGCGGACGATTCGACCGTACTGGCGCAACTATTTCGAGTCCACCGACGGTCTCGTCTTTGTCGTGGACGCGTCGGACCCGCGGATAACGGACGCGCGGGCGGAACTTGGGGAGCTGCTCAAGGAAGAGCGGCTGGCCGGGGCATCGCTGTTGGTGTTTGCCAACAAGCAGGATCTGCCGGGAGCGCGGACCGTGGACGAGATCGCGAGGTTGCTGGGCCTTGAGGAGGGTGCCGAGATGCTGAAGGGGCACCACTGGGCGATCCAGGGATGCTCCGCGTACACGGGACAGAACCTCCTCACTGGTCTGGATTGGCTGGTCGCGGACGTCGGAGAACGGCTGTATCTACTCGGTTGAACGGGTTGTGGTTGAGTTGCTACGACATGGAGCTGGGACACGGTGACACGCTGGAGGTTGAACGAGGCAGTCAGTGTATCTATCGATACCATTAACGAAACGAGCGCTGCATCTGTTTGCTTTCCTTGGGTTTCGACGCCTCCAACGACGTGAAGCGGCAGATTGGACGCGGAGATCACTTGCGGAGATCGGGACGACGCGCAAGACCCGGCCGCACCGAATCTCCGCTTCTGCTGCCATGAGCGGCTTCGGCAGGCCGCCGGCGACGTTCCGGCAGGGGAATGCCGCGCTGCAGCCAGCAACGTCGCGTCCTTTGGGTTATGCGACCACAAGAATGACCTGGGCGTGGAGAGCTCGGATCGGCAGCGGGTGGAGCCCATCGCCCACGGCCCGCCGCGCTATGGCGACCATTCCCGAGGGTGGTGCTGCCGCGGCTCCCCCGGAGGCGCCCGCGGTCGCTGGTGCGGCTGCCGGAACACCCCCGCCTCCGCCGCCGAAGCGCCCTGGCATCTTCGCGCGGGCTTCGGCGCGTCTCGAGGCATTCAACGCGAGATGGAAGCCCGGTCGCGTGTTTCGCCTCGCCATCTTTGCCTTGATTGCCCTGAGGATCGCCCAGGCGCAGTTGCGGCAGCGCGAGTTCTTGCGCGTTCGGGACGGAACCATCGTTCGATGGCGGCTTGACGTGGGTTCGGCCGCCGTTTGGGAGGTACCCTTCTAAAGCTGTTCGGCTCGGCTAGAAATTGGCGATTGACGAGCAACCACCGATCGGCGGTTTTCGGGAAGCCCTCGCGCGGAGCAACCCGATCTCTGGCATGGCCGAGCGGTTCATCTCCCTCATCGACTTCCTTCAGGCGATCAAGGACATTGAATCGGACGACCGCATTACTGGTGTGGCTCTTCTGACCTCCTTAGCGTGGCAATAGTTTCCTAATCTCGCGGGGCAGGTCTGGTGCTCGACTTGGCTTCCGCTGGCCAGTTCTCGGCGCGCGGTGGCATCGGCTTTGCTCAGGCCCAAGAAATCAGGGAGGCTCTGATGAACCTCAGGGCTGCCAAAGCGGAACGCTTTGGCGAGGGCAACTTCCTCATGGTTGCGTACACGGATACTTTTGGTACCTTGTGCTCTCAACCATCTTTCCTCATTGACTGATCCCGGGCGCAGAATCACAGATTGGATACTATCTTGCCTCCGTCTTCGACGAGATCCGCGCCGAGCCGATGTCTAGCCTGCCGCTGTTTGGCTTTGGAAGCGCCCAGCCCGTACGTCGGTTCCCGTGATCGATGGGTCTCCGCTAATACGTCTCGCTTCGTTACGTTACAGTTCTTCCGCAATCTCCTCGACCGGCTGAAGATCCAGGTTCGCACCTTCACCAGGGAGCAGTACAAGTCGGTCCTCTCGAATGTCCAGGGCACCGAGTACAGCCCCGAGATCAAGGCCAACATGCTCTCGCTCTTCTCGAACCTCAACGAGCAGTTCGTGGCTGGTATCGCCCAGGGCCGCGCCGGCCGCCTCCGGCTCGTGGATCACGATGCCACGATGACGCAGCTGGAGAAAGGGCAGCTGCAGGAGCGGGGGGAACCGGAGGTCTCGGATCTCTACGCCATCGCTGCGCAGAACGCCAAGGCGGGCGTTCCAGAGCACGTGTTGGAGGCAATCAAGGCCAGTGCGGTCGTGGGCGGTCACGAGCCCAGGAGCCTGGTCAAGGACGGGCCGATCACGGGGATCGGTGCTTCCTTCTTCCCCGCCCACGCCTTCCTCACCGAGCAGGAGATGGAGGAATCGGTCGGATTTGTCCGCAAGATCATCGACCGCGGCCCGATGACGGCCAAGGAGGCGCTGAAGGCCGGTTTCATCGACGTGCTCAAGTACCGCAGGGACATTGTCGACTGGTTCCTCGGCGATGTCTGGGAGGGGCAGGTCCGGAGCAAGGCCCGGGAGGAGATGGGCGCGCCGTGGTCCTTGGGCGGCATAATTCTCCCGACCTGGGGGCCAAAGAAAGATCACGTGAACACCATGTCGATTTACCGGTGGGAACTTTCGTGATCCTTTCGCTGTGGGGGCTAAATCAGTACTTGGTGTCCAGGTACAAGGTGGCCCGCGACTACGAGCTCGCTCGCAACAAGAAGCGCTGGTTCCCCAACCCTCTGGTGCCTGCCAAGGGGGCCGGCGCCATCGACGGCGCCAAATCGCAGCGCCTGAACGTGAACCGGATGGTGGTCGGTCTCGTGTACCTGACGGGCAACATCAGCCGCGGCGACGGCCCCGGCGGCGGCAACCACGTGGTCAAGGCCATGTCCGAGGCCGCGCGGGACAACGACGTCGAGGTGGTCGTGCTGCGGATCGACTCTGGCGGCGGCGACGCGCTGGCTTCGGACACGATCTGGGAGGCAGTCAAGAACGTCAGGGAATCGACGGGCAAGCCCGTGGTGGCCAGCATGGGCAACGTCTGCGCCAGCGGCGGCTACTATGCTGCATCGGGCGCCGACAAGATCATCGCAATGCGTGGGTGTCGAGCGCGGGTTGTTGGTCTGAGTTCGCTGACAAGTCTCCTGTCCAGCTGGCACGATCACGGGCTCCATCGGCGTTGCCTCCCTTCGCCCGTGGCTCACACCCGAATTCCTGGACAAGTTCGGCGTCACCACGGACGACGTGATGACCACCGACTCGGCCAAGTTCGCCTCCATCTTCCACGACCTGGACGCGAAGGAGATTGAGCGCACGGAGCGCAGCATCGAAAGCATGTACCGCGTCTTCCGCAAGCGCGTCGCCGATGCCCGCGGCTGGAGCGAGCTGCCGGAGGAGGAGCGCGAGCGGAAACTGGACGCCGTGACGGGCGGCCGCGTCTTTTCGGGGGAGCAGGCCAAGGAGAACGGCCTCGTGGACGAGCTGGGCGGCACCCACGCCGCGATCGCCGCGGCGGTCGACCTGGGGCTCAGGGCCCGCACGACGCTGCTTCCGGACAAGGTCAGGGACGTGCTGAACCAGCTGGCCACGGCACCCGAGCCCGAGGTCGTGGACGTGCGCATATATCCTGTCCAGAAATCCTGGCTGTCGTTCCTGAGCGCCGACAACGAGTCGATCGAGGAGAACCTCGTGAGCCTCGGGCGCACGGCGGCATCCACGCTCGCGAGCTGGTTCGTGGGCGGGAACGGACTGTGGGAGATGGAGAAGATGATGCTCGAGGCCGGGGACCGGGCCGAAAAACAATTCCATGCGGGACGGGGCAGCATGGAGGCGGACATCCGTGTATCGCTATGAGCCCTGTTTAGCTGCGTCAATTCCGACTAGATGAATCTGAGCCAGAACTCGAGCGCGTCCGCCCCGTTCTTTGCGAAGCCCTGCCAGTCCCATGGGCTCTCTGTCGGCTGCACCCTTCCTTCCGAGTCGATCGCGCGGCACAGGAGCCTGTGATACGAATCGTCCAAGGGAGCTTCCGCCTTATCCGGCACACGGACCTTGTAATCGTACGAGAACGGAACCCACGAGAATGTGACGAGGTCCGAAGATGAATCGGGGGGTGGGACGGAGTCGCTGCCGAGCTCAGCGGCGTCCCATGTTTCCCCGCCGTTGGACGAAACCTCCACCCTGACCACGCGGGTCCGCGGGACCGCCGGCGATCCGACCCATGCCCGTCCGCGCACCGTGATCGCCGCCACGTCTTCTTTGGGAACCACGACGTGCTCGGCGGGGACGGCCTTGCCCGTTAGAGCAAAGTCCTCGGCCTTGCCGACCTGGGTCGCACCCGACAGATTGACAAAGACCAGGCGTGTCCGGGTGTACCAATCCACCACCCCCGCAGGCGCCCAGAGGCTCCTGACGCGGATAAAGTCCACCGGAACGCCCGGATCCACGGCCGGCGCGCGCTGGCGCGTTATGTACGTGCCCATCATCTGGTGCCCGAGGAACCGGCTTCCGATCGCACATATTGAGGTCAACCACTTGACGGAGGCGCAGCCGTAGAATCCCGGCACGACGAGCCGCAGCGGGAAGCCGTGCTGCGGGAGAAGCGGGGCGCCGTTCATGGCCCAGCATACGAGGATATCGTCCGGCGAAGGCCGCGGCTTGGCTGGATCCGGGGGGCCGAACATGTCCGCGGGCAGACTCCGGGCGTAGTAGTGCATGTTGCACTTTCCGTCGTGGCCGAAGTCGGCTCCGTAAAAGACAAGGTCCACTGCGGATTCCTCAAGCCCGCCGCACATGTCGACGAGCAGCCTAGAGAGAGGCATGCCCGTCCAGTCGGCAGTCGACGCTGCCGTCGTGGTCCAGGGCATGCTCGGCCACTTTGGCGCGAAGCCTCCGTCTAGAGTCAGGCCGGTGTCCTCGGGCGGTGCCGCGGCTGTCAACGATGCCCTTCCGTTGCCGGCGCACTCCAACACCACCCTGATTGTCCGCTCCCAGCCACTCCGCTTCGCAGCATCACGGATGTCGTGAAGCGTGAGGCGGCGGGGACTGCGGACCATGCCGCCGACTTCCAGCTCCCACGAGTCCGCGTCTTCCTCAAAGACATGGACGTCGAAATGATTCAGAGTGTAGTGGAGACCGGTCGGTGTCCGGGCGAGCCGCAGCGTCTCCGAAGGCTGCCCGTAGTTGCGGTTCGCCAGCATCACCTCCTGCGCCGTGAATGTGGACGGCGGCGAGTGGCCTTTTGGCGGATTGGTGGTGACGAACGGATTCCGCGGCACGGTACGCGTCGCAGCCGCCGCGGACGCCATGATGCAAATGCAGAGACCACTGATTCGGGCCGCGAGGCACGGAGGCGTGCTCCGGCAGTAGCGCGAGAGCGCTGGTGGATTGTTGTGATCGTTGGTGCGGTATGCATGATCGGCACCCCGTCGTCTGTGGACGAGGCAGGCCCGGCAATGGCCGACTTTAGCAACGGCGAGGCGGTGCCGAGCCTGCCGCCGCCGCTGTCGGCAAAGGACCGCTCGCGCGGGCCGCCGCGGTGGTGGCGCGCCGCGCTGCTCGCCGCGCTGCTCGCGCACGCCGTGCTGCTGCTCTCGCGCCCGGCATGGCGCCGCCCGTGCGCGTCGATCGCCGGCTGCCCGAACACTGCCGTGCCGCTCGACACGCCGCCGGCGCTGTGCGCAAACGAGTCGATCCCGCGCGTGGTGCACTTCGTCTTCGGCCTGCGGTCGGATGCGCACATCGACTTCTCGCTCGTGAACTACCTGGTCATCAAGGCCGCGCACAAGCACCTGCGGCCAACGGCCATGCTGTACCACCACATCAACCTGCCGTCGAGCAGGTGGTTCCGCCACGCCCGCCGCTTCCTCGTGCTGGCTCCCATAAAGCCCTTCACCGAGGTCTTTGGCAACCCCGTGGACCACTTTGCCCACCGCGCGGACATCGTGCGGCTGCGCGCGCTGCAGCGCTACGGCGGGATCTACCTGGACATGGACGTGCTCGTGCTGCGGCCGTTCGACCCGCTGCTGAGCCACGACGTCGTGATGGCCCAGGAGGGCGAGGGCGGACGGATAGGCCTGTGCAACGCCGTGATCCTGGCAAAGAAGGGCGCCGAATTCATCGACATGTGGCTGGACAGCTATAGGTCGTTCAACCAGAGCGACTGGAACCACCATTCCGTCATGTGGGTGTCTCCGGCCTCGCGTGCCACCTTTAGTCCTCACCTCCGTCTTCCAGCCTCCCGGGCATGATGTCGCGCAACCGCCCCGACATCCTCACCACGCTGGGCCACACCCGCTTCTTCTGGCCCATGTGGGACGACCCGGCGCTGCACGAGCTGTTCCTGGGCAGCTCGTGGGACTTCAGAGAGAACTTCGGCATCCACCTCTGGGAGAGCAAGTCGTGGGAAAAGTACCTCAAGGGCCTGACGGTCCGCAAGATCATGGAGGGCACCAGCCCGTTCTACCGGATCCTGCAGTCCCTGGTCTGGGACGAGCTGTCGGACCTGCTGTGGATCGACGAGTACGGCCAGGACGGGCCTAGCTGAGGCGTGGGAAAGGAGCGTAGGTTCGGAGAGCGCGATCTGTGGGCACGGTTGAAAGTATTCGTGTAAAGTGCTATTGGCATGGCCACCAATCGGACGAGAGAGAGAGAAATGACCAGTTTTCAGTTCAGATCCAGTTCTGTCAAAGCTCAGAAGCCCGACCGCCTGGGCTTCTTGTTGGGGTTGGGGTTCTTCTGCGATGCTCTCCCGACGGGCGTCGACGTGGCCTGGCTCGCGAGGTAGCTGTCCAGCATCTGGCTGATCTGGGAGGCAGCGGCAGCGGGCGCCTGCTTCGCGGCCTTTGCCGACTGGCTCGCAGGAAGCGCCTGCGATGCCGGCAGCGAGGCGCGCCCAACGTCCTGGGTTCCGAAGCCCACGCTCGCCCCGCGCTGGCTGCCAACCCCGAGGCTCGCGGCCCGCTGGCTGTCCAAGCCCACGCTCCGTCCCCTGCCGTCGGGCACCTGGCTCGGGGCACGCTGGCTGCCGCCCGCACTGACCACGCTCTTGCTGCGCTCCCGCCGCCGCACGGGCGCCACCTCTTCCTCCTCGCCGCTTCCCCACTCGTCGTTCTCGGCCGCGGCTGCCGCCTTTTGCGCCCGCTTGGTGCGCGGATCGACCTTGATCGGGGGGTAGTTGCGCTTCGGCGGGCGGCCCCACTGCGCGCGGAGCAGCTTGGCCGCCTCGTTCAGCTGCAGCGGCTCCCGCAGCATCGGGCTGTGCAGCACGCCGTCGTCCTCGTCGAGGTCCATCGCGCGGTCGTCCGGCGGAGGGAGCAGGATGTTTGTCCCTAGGTACAGCTCCCCCGCCATCCTGTTGACCGATTCGGTGCGCAGCGACCGGGCAAGGGTGTAGTCCGCCTCCTCTCCTTGCTCCGCCGCGATCTCCTCCGCGTCCGTGATGGCCTGCAGGCCCGGGTGCAGGTACCTGTTGGCCAGATCCTCCCAGACGGTGTAGGGTTGCGAGAGGTCGATCCCGCCGATCCAGGACGGACGGTCGGGCGCCCAAAGCCTGTGTCCGTCCGAAGGCATGCCGTACTCTTCCCGCCGCTTGATCACCATGTGCTTGCTTGCCGGCCGGAGGAACCTGCCTTCCTCGTCGTACTCTGCCGGCCGGACAGGAAGGAGATCCAGGAGCGTGTGCGGCACGCTCGGATCTTCGGGCGGGAACCCGTCGGCCTCCCCGTCGGCCTCTTCCTCGTCCCGCGCGCCGACGTTGCCTGAAGCGATGGTCTCCAACGCCGGCTGGAGCAGGCCGCGCATGTCCACGGTCCGACGAGCGTGCATCCAACTCTCGGCCTCTGCATTTTCCGCGGTGCTGGCTGCGAGGGCATCCTCTTGCTCCGCGACAAAAGCGTCCTCGGTCTTGGCGTGCTCCGCCGGATGGTCCCACGAGGTGTTCAGCCCGCCCAGGGATAGGCCCGAACACCAGATGCTCCCGTCCTCGGCCAGCTGCCACAGGACAAGCCGCTCGTCCATTGATGGAAAGAACCGCCCGCAGGTCCCGAGCAGGAGCTTGCGCTCGTCGAGATCCCGGGCGAGCTTGGCATTGGATCCCAAAGGCCGCCCCGGAAGTCGGTCCGCGAGCGCGTCCACGTTATTGCGAAACCCGGGGACGGAGAACGGGAAGTCGGCAAGGGAGTAGGCGGAGCAACTGTCAGTGGATGTGCCGAACGGGACCACGAAAGTCGAAGTAGAGTGACGGGATGCGGCAATGATCCACTCTGAACGCGGCCTGGTTATGCAGGTCCTTCGAAAAGATTGCGCCCACCCACCATCCTTTTTCCGACCCGCTCCCGCAACCTCAACGACGCTCAGCTGAGTGATTGCTGCGGCCGGGTTTCCCACCCCGAAATGGTGAGTCCAGCTCGTCAGCTCCCTCTGCGGCATGCGTCGATCGAAGACAGCGATCGCCCGTTCCGTTGCCGCAACAGCCAGTCCGCCCGAGGTCGCATGGAGGGCCGTGACGCGGTTCGAGGTGGGTGCACTGAACAAGACGTGGTGCTGCAACGATCTCGGAGCCTGAAGAACGGGTTAGCGTGGCCGCGAAGCAATGCATTTGTAAGGCGTACCCTGGAATCGACCCACCCGACGTGCCTTGCACTTCCGACGTTGACGATGCGAGGATGATCCGGCGAGAAACGCGCGCATTTCCATTGCGACATCCAGGATGAGCCCGGAGCGCTGCCCATGGAGCCGAGCAAGCTGGCCGCCTCCGTGAGTGCTCCCATGTTCTGCAGGACCACCTTGCCCCTCTGCGTGACGGCGGCAACCTCGCCCGGGATCCAGCGGTTGAAATCGCAGTCGACTGGCAGGTCCCCTTCGAACCGCCAGGTCGCCACCGTCGGGGTCGCGAAAGGCGGGCGGTCGTTGAATCGCCGACTCCGATCGGCGAGCGAGGCGTGCTTTTGGCCGTACAACTTCGCCACCGCGTTGGGTCGGAAGACAATCGGCGTGAGGAAGTTGATGTTCTGCCGGTCCCGGTACAGCAGCCGCGGGCTTTGGTTCGGAAACGTTGCCCAAAGCAACTGGCGGATGTGCCGGCCGGTACGGAAGTAGGGTGTGGGTACAATGCGGGTCTCCAACTGACTGTCGCCGGCGAAGAAGAAAGGGTGGACATCTAGAGCGGAGGGTGAGCAACCGATGCTGAGAACCATGAAGCTCCACCTACGAATGTCTCCAAAGTCGTCTCCCGTCGCACATGCGGCCCAATGCCAGCTTTTCCAATCAGATTCGTCCGGAACGTGGCTGAGTGCCGGAGTGTACGCCCGTTGCAACCTTGCCTCCGAATCGCCGTCCGAATACCCGTGCTCGTCCGAGCGATCTCCTTCCTCCTCCGAGTCGCCCTCCTCGGCGCGCAACACGACACCAGCAGCATCCGATGCTTCAAACGGCACCCCGTACACGATATCCAGCAACGATCCTAATCCAAGATCGTATCGTCTGGTTTCCGCATCCACCGCCAAGGCTTCCTTGACGTGGTCCTCGAGAACGTCGCGTGGGATGTAGACACCGCGGTAATTGTGCTCGTAGTATTGGATCTGTTGGAAGACGTCTAGCTTGGGCGGAATGAAAGTCGAAGTAGCTCACCATCGACGACACTTCGGTCCTTGGTATGGCTGGCCTAGGCCAAACAGCCCGCTGACGAGGCGTCATCTTAACAGCAGGGAGCTCGACGGCCACGGATACGGCTGCGACATTGACCGGCGTGTGACGGCCGAAAGAGTCCGAAAACGCGGACATGTCCTTCCGATAGTCGACGCGCCTCCGGTGGTCATAGGAAACGGGCAAGACGACCTGCAGCGCGAATCAACATCCGCTGCAGGGCACGTTGTTCGCAGCGCACCTCGGGGTCCGAAAGGAGAGTCGCAAGTGCGTCGCCCGCCGTCGAGGTCGCAACAGCCGGGAAACCGAAAGAGATGGAGCCAATCTTCCCGAAATCGAGGACGGATTCCAACATTCCGTCCATTCTGTTGCCTGCAGGTGCTTCTCCCCGGAACCTCGCGAAGGTCCAGTCCGGAAATGTGGCCGAGGCGTGAAGTACGCCGGAGGGGCCTCGGTCCCGAAAGGACGAGTGTCCATGGTCGAACGCGTCTCCGAGTCCCGATTGGAGCGCAATCGAAGCCCCGGCATTGCCGTAATCTGCTGCGGCGCTGCTTTCCTCCGACGACAAGCGCTCATCGGACGCGCTGGCCGACTCCGACGTGGACTTCGTTTCGCGATCCTCTGAGGGGTCATCGCTGCTCCGACGCGACCCGCTCTCGCTGCGGCTCGTTTCTTCGTCCGACATTTGAAGTCATCTCTCCGGCAGGAGGCAGGGCGGCGTCGTGCTGGCGCAATCGACGTGAGCTTTGCGACGCGCACGGCGGTCGAGCTCAACTTTCGGATCTCGCGAAATTCCGACTCCTTTACGCGACCTGCTGCCGACATGGAAGTCATGGAGCTCCCTCCGAGCCGCAAAAGATCCACGAAGTTGCGCTCGAGGCGGAGGACCGCTTCCCCGGAACCCGCCTGTGCCGAGGCACAGGGGCCCCCGAGCGGCAGCCGAGACGGCAAGGATGTTCAACCGGAGGCGGAGGCGCCTCCAGCACAAAGTGGAGATCGTACTTCTGCCGGATTGACGGCTTTGGACGTGGGAGCAGCCGTCGCGACCGAGGCCGTGAAGCTTGCCCTCGGTGCGACAACCCTGGGGACAGCTCTTGGTAATATCGTCGACCTGCCGCGAAGGCACATGGAAATTCCGCATCAAACGGTGTTGCCAATTGCAGGAAGCACGTGGAAACCTCTGGCCGACAACGGTGCATTTGTCGGGAGCGTCGAAACCGTGCGAGACAGTCCAGCTTCTGCCAGCGGCAAGGCTGCTTATCCGGTCCCTGATGCAACCTGTGAAGCTGAAGATGATTGCGGAGTAACGGCGTTCAGGCGCGGTGGCGTACTTGCGCGCAGAGGAAGACGCCCGAACCGGAGCGACACTCTCGCAGGCATCCTGCGATGTGCCGAGGACCTCCACGTTACCTTTCGGGAATTTTACCATCTGCTGGTTTCTTCGACGAGGATAGATGCGCCTGGAAATGCCATCCATCGCCGAGAGCTACGGCGAATGACGCTAAAGTCCGCCGGATCTCTTTCGCGCCTCGGTCAAGCGGTTGAACTACTCTACGACGTTTGTTTCCCCACGGAGGACGACTGCTTTCGCCATGGAAACGCTGATTTTGAAAGGTTGCTGAATCAGCTCTTGGACTTCCAGAGCTCCTCAAATGCTTGCTTCATCGTTCTGTCAGGCAGGCATGCAGTTCTGCGAGTGGGCCGATCGAAGCTCCAAACTTCCGCAACACCCACGGAGGAGCAAGCAACGCAGACCGAGAAGCGGCGGTCATGGAAGAAAGTGCTGAAAGCCTTGATCGAGAGCCTGCTTCACAGTCCTGCAAAGAGCGGCAGCTCGAGCCCCGATCTCATGTCGCCACAAATGGAACCAAGTACGCAGACTGGGGAGACGGAAGGGCTGAGCGGACTGTTGCGGCAGTTCCTTGCATCGCTGCACCGTTTGCTCGACGTGGTCGAGGAGCTCCAATCGGACCCGAACATGCAGTTGCCGCCTATGTTGACAGATCGGACTGCAGCCATTCGGAACAGCCTCAAAGAACTGTACCCTTCCATACCGGATTTCGCAGGTCTGGGTAGGAGTGTGCCATCGGCTTTGGAATCAAGGTCTGCCCCACCAAGTGCTCCGACGGCCAGCGCGTTCGGTTCTCTTTTCAGGTTGAATCGCGTAATGTGAGCATCTCAATCTACAGGGTCGAACGGCTGCGCCCGAAGAGGCCCGAGTCGGCGATGGCCCGGCCCCACGTTTGAGTCGGAGTTGACGAGAGGTTGTGGGCGCCAAAGTAGGCCACAACCTAAAATTGAAGCGAACGGTGGTCAACACAGGCCGCGAACACTACATGCGTCTCTAGGACGTACCAAGTTAAGATCCGGGTGAACAAAGAGTCCCTGGTCATTCGCACCGGTCTTGACAAAGGCACCATCCTTCCAAACGAGGTCAATCTGATACGAGCAATGACTTATGTCCTTGCGACCTTCCTCTCCGAACATATTGCGGCTTCCGTAGTAGCCCAGCCAGCCACGGTCGAGGATCTGAGGACGCCAAGGGGTCTTGACCTTGTCGAGGAAGCTTTGCGGTACGATCCGCTCCTTGGAGACGGCGGACCAAGAGTCCCGCGTAAACAGGGTGCCGTACCGTGCCAGATCCCGCAGCGTTGAGCACACCGCGGCGGGCGACCAGCACTCGCCGAGCGGCCCCTGCAAAACGTGCGCGTCCGCTTCCGCCCCGATCCTCCGCCAGACCCTCTCGGAGAACGCTTCGTTGAACGGCTTGCGCGTAACGCACTGGACCAACCAGTCTAACACTTGTGTGTCGACACAGCTGTATTCGTAGGCGGCTCCTGCGGGTTTCTGACGCCTGAGGTTGGCTATGAACTCCAGAGTGTCGTGGGAGCGGGTGTGCTTCGCATTCATAATGCCAAAAGTCGCGCAGTACTGCGTGGAAAACAGAGATGAGAAAAATGAAGCTCGAGGAGTGAAGAAACATGCCTGATAGAACTGCTTCGTCGGAACGTTGCCCTCGAGGCGGCCGTCCTCGTGGTCGTCGTGCTCCCGACCTCCCATGCCAGATGCCATGTGAAGACAATCCAGGACCGTCGAATCTTCCCAATCCGTGCCTCTAAGACGCGGAATGTAGAATGCAATGCTCTTGTGCACGTTCACGAGGCCTTCGGCTTCGAGAAGGCCGACCATAAGCCCGACCGTCGTCTTCGAAATGCTCCAATATATGTGCTTGTCTTCCGGCCGCATGCGAGGGTAGCGTTCATACACGATCTTGCCCTCATGTAGCACGATGAAGGCCGCGATCTCGGCCTGATCCACGTAGTCTTCGAGTGTGATGCCGGGGAACGTGCGAGAGACGCCAGGGAAGTCGTTCTTCAGGGCACCGATGGCTTTCTCGAGGTCCATGCGCTTCTGCAGCTCGCGTACTGGTCCTGTTCCCCGCGAGATGTTCGCAGTGTGGAAAAACTCTGGGATCCTGACAAAGGAAAACCAAGCAGACTCGGAAACGTTCCATCCGCGCGTAGTGAAGGTGCGATGGTACTCTGCGACCTGCTCCGGCGTGAATCCGTTTTGCCCGATGTTGCCCATCTCCCTCGGTTTGTACTCTGGCGGAGCAGGTTTCGGCGTCGGCGGCACCTTGAGATGGGCGCCGGGATCGAGGTCCGGCCGCGTCGGGGCATCCTTCGGAACGTCCCCGTACGGAGCGTGGGGAGAAGGCGCCATTGAAGAGGGTTGGCGCGGGGCGGGAGACAGGGAGACTGAACCTTTGCGCGATCGCGCGCGCGCGGGGCTCAATGGCACCTGGCATATGGACGATGGAAAGCGTTGCCTATTGAAGCGCCAACCATGAGCGAACCCTGGCTTCTAGAGAACATTGCGTCCGACGTCCTGCTGCATGTTTTTGAATGGCTTGAGCTGGAGGACCTGCACCGCCTTTCTCTCGTGGGTGGGCCGCTGTTCAGACTCCTGGACTCGCCCGAGTCGGGAAGCATCTGGATACGCAAGTTCCGCGCGTGTTATTCGTTGCTTCCTGTCGATGGCAAGGGAAAGGCCGTTTTGGCCGTTTCAGTCGACGGCAGCGGAAAGTCGGGCGCCCGGCGCTCCCTCGCGAACACAGGCACGGCGAGCATCCAAGCCCCGAGGAAGCTGTACGCCGCACTGCTTCGTCGGTACGGATCGTACCTCGGGATCTACCAGGCGGACTGGCCCAGTTTCAGGGGTTATGCGCTCAGGATCGCGCTGTTTGAAGACGGCAGTATCCGAGGACAGCGGATCGAGTTCGTCAACGCGTTGGAAAGGCGCTTCCAGCAGGCAGCGCTTTCCGTGCGGCGAGCCGTGACCCTGGATGTGATTGAGCCGCAGCTGTGCACGGCGAACGTGTTCCGCATCTCGCTGGAGGACGACAAGGCGCATGCAGCGTGCTTGAGGCGCGGCGTCGGCGATGCTCATGCTCTCGTCTGGTCGACGGGCACCGCCGCGTTCCCTGCAGAAGCCGCGCAGCTGAAGCCTTTCGCAAAGTTCCACGCGCCGAACCGCTACGGATTGTGGCCACACCCCGAATCCAACGTCCCCATGCCGGAAGACTTGACCGCCGCCGTCTTTGTGGGATCGCTGGATGACCACAGCTCCGTCGTTGTCGAGTCGCTGGCGAACATCTACTTTCCGAGCGGCAACAATAAGCGGATGCTGACCATGCACCTTTCGTGTGAGCTGGGGTGCCAATCCCGGTCACTTCCTCTCTACCTCCAACCTTTCGACGCCACGCAAGCCGTTCCGATACCGTCCCAGATCAAGTACACGCCTAGCTTTTCCAAGATCGAACTCGAGTCTCTGGAGCCGATCGACATCTTCCCGGAGCCGCCAATCATGCCCCGCGAGGGAATCTGGGCGGGATCCATTGGGCCGGAGGGAGAGACCGAGGGGCGCACAGCGTTGGGCCTGTTCCTGTTCCGGTTCGCCCCCGTCAACTTGCTGCAGGCGGACGACGAACGGGACTCCGACGACGACGGAATGTCGACAGCCATGTCGATGTCTCACCACGAATCCACGACGACACACACCAACGTGGACATTGAAAGCGTGCTCGATCTGCCTCCCCGCCTCGATGGGCCTCCCCCGCCGAGCCCACCGCGTCGTCGACAGCCCGGGACTATCCCCGCGGATCGTGTTGTGGTGGATGAAATGGAGGAGGGCGAGGGCGACGTGCACTACGAGCTGCGTGCCTGGTCAATTACGGGAAACATGCGCAATCCCCGGGGAGAGCTGGTGTTCCGAGCGTCTATGTCCGACGCCATGACGGTTTCTGTTCGGCGGGACCCAGTTGGTGGCAACGGCAACGACGAGGAGTCGGATGACGAGGACGGCGATCGGATCGCTCTCGACGAAACGCCGGAGTTCCAGAACGCCAGCTGCTACGAAGCTCGAATGGTAGTCGCGCTCTGGGGCTACTCAAGTCGGCGTGAGCTGGCCCACGACTTCTCGCTGATCGTTCTATCCGAGGACGAGGTTGGCCTCTTCGATTCTTCTCGAGCCGGAACCGAACGAGTGTATCGCTTCAAGCGAGTCGTCTTCTGATCGGCAATACATTCGAACCCGCCTAAAGGAGCTTGAAGGGGTATCTGATGACCGGTATGTTAAGTGGTGTCCGCAAACACTCGAGAGTCGTCCACCCACCCGCCGTTCTTGAAGCGGAACGTGCGCAGGATCCACGAGAACATCCCGATGAAGCCCCCGAGAGCGACATACGCCGTCAGGTAACGTTTCCTCGTGTCAGGAATATCGGGTGCCTTCACCGCCATCAGCGCGAAGAAGACGGAAGTGAAGACGTCTGCGGCCAAGAGGCGATAAATCGGGGCTCCATCCGCACCGCAAGATCCACCTACACATGAGCATGACGATCTGCGTCTCCAGCACGAACTGGCTCGAGAATCCGGGGGCAAACACCTCGGGCTTGCCGTCCTTCACGCCCGTGTACGGCGGGTGCCGGATCTGGTTCCACATGTACCCAGACGTCATCACCGAAATCCAGCCAACGGAGAGCACCGTCCACACGGTCCTGTGGGTGAAAACCCAGGCGAAGTGGCGCCAAGCAAAGCTGACGGTGACAAACAGGACGAGACCGATGACGACGTTGGTGAAGATCTTGCCCCAGTCCGTGGGACGAGCAATCGTAATCTGCCCAAATTAGAGGAGCTCAAAGTGGGTCGAGAGAAGGCCAAAACTTTGTCGCGAACCTTGGTCTGGGTGATCGACTCGATGTATCGTGCCAGGTCCTCCGCCGTGGGTCCCCGCCGCTGCATGTCGTAGGTTTCGCGATCGGGTGCCGACGGCTTTGCGTGCGGACCCTCCGTCGGCGGGAAATGCAAGACCAAAGGGACGGAGCGGACCTCCATCTGCAAACGGGTCAGTAGGGAGACTGCCGTGTCTCTAGGCGAGGCCACCTTCTGGAAGACCTCGCGCCCGTCCTTGAAATCCAGCGAGCCCACGTAGAGCCGCGACGGCACTTTTGCCGCGTTCCACGATGCTGCGACCAGCTTCAGCTCGTTGTCAAAGTCCCTGGAGTTCCGCGGACCGGTCAGGCGGGAAGCGCGGGATCCGACGCGTCGTCCCACTTGCACAGCACGCATCCGTGCTCGGCAGACAACGCCGTCAGCACGACTATGGTGCTGTAATTGCGCGGCTTCGACGTGACCTGCTCAAAGAGCCTGCCGTCGAACCGAATGGGCGCCCGCGGGTCCGCGGCGACGCGTTCATTCAGCTTCCGGAGCTTGTAGGCCGACGTCAGGCCCGCAGCCGGCGACGCCAGCGACAGGAGGAGTGCTGCGCATAGCAATGCGAGCCCCGGCAGGGCCCGTTGCCGCATCGTGAGCAGTAGCCGCAAGTCTCAAGTCACCCCTTGCCTTATTGGCCAGCATGCGGTTGTTCCCTTCCGCCTGCTTTTGCCCGCACCAGAGCACCCCGCCGCTGCCAATCGTACCTCGACCGATTTACATTTGCTTCTTCGGCCTTTGTTGCGTCTCGGACAGAATGGCCCTGAGTCTGCAGGAAACCTTCGAATGGGGTCGCATCCTCGGCCGCGGATCCTTCTCGGAGGTTGTCTACGTGACGGAGCGGAAGACGGGCCATCCGTACGCCATGAAGGTGATCAACAAGGCCATCCTGAAGCCCAAGGACGTGAAGCACCTGCTGGAGGAGATTGCTCTTCAGCGCCGGCTCTCCCACCCGAATATCATTGTTCTCCACAATGTCTTCGAGTCAGCGAGCAAGATCTATTTGCAAATGGACTTCGCGGCGGGAGGGGAACTGTTCACCAGGGTCGCAGAAAAAGGGTTTCTAACCGAGGAAGAGGCGAGGGCAATCATCGGCTCAGTCTTGAACGCCGTGGCGCACCTCCACAGCCTGTCGATCGTGCATAGGGATCTCAAACCCGAGAACATTCTCTTCGCGACGATTGATAACGACGGGCCCGAAGAGCTCAGCAATGCCGTGCGCATTTCGGACTTCGGATTCGCCAAACACATGCCGCCGGAGACGCTCCTGAGAACTCAGTTAGGAAGTTTAGCCTATGCTGCGCCAGAGCTACTCCGTGGAAGGCCGTACGATGCCAAGGTAGACCTTTGGTCTACAGGCGTGATCACCTTCGTACTCTTGTCTGGCACGTTTCCTTTCTCCCATCCGAAAGAATCCGGCATGTTCGACGCCATTACCAACGGCCGCTTCAGCATGGTGGGCGAGAACTGGGTTGGGGTGTCGGAGGAGGCCAA
This sequence comes from Hyaloraphidium curvatum, assembly GCA_025558095.1. Lineage (NCBI taxonomy): Eukaryota > Fungi > Monoblepharomycota > Hyaloraphidiomycetes > Hyaloraphidiales > Hyaloraphidiaceae > Hyaloraphidium > Hyaloraphidium curvatum. Next base: position 269,818 of record JAIVFI010000005.1, on the reverse strand, counting down.
GGACTTTGTTCGTCGCTTGCTGGTGCAGGATCCGACGAAACGCCCTACCGCTGAGGAAGCGCTGCGGCATCCATGGCTACTGGAGCCCGCCGAGAAGGGCATTGACAAACTGGACGACGCCAACGTGCGCTTTCCGACCCTGCCGCCTTCGGCCATCGCCCGGGCGCGGAAAGTGGCGGTAGCCCTCAGGGCGTCGATCGACGCCCAATCGATCGTGCAAAATGCCATTCTGGAGCGCGTCAACGAATCCCTCGCGAATCCGGAGGCACAGGATGCTTTGAAGCAAGGCTTGGCCTCCCACTTTTCATACCTGGCGCAGCTTCAAGTGTCGGCAATGAGCGCGCGAAGGAGCCCGTCGCCTCAGCGCATGGAAGTTTCGCTTGGAGATATGGATGCGGCAATGGCAGCGGCCGAGAGTGTCCAGAAGGATACAAAGGAATAGAGTAGACCGGATTTCCTCAGGTGCAGGTGTGGTGATGGCGACGCGGCATCGTGCGGCATCCTCCACGTCACCCTTCATAGCTGGCCCCCACGCGCTCCGTGCTCGCGGCACATCGCTTCTGGGGCTCCCGTGCATGGGGCCGGCGTGTGGACACGGCCTCGACGCGTTCTCGACATCAGGGGCAAAGTGGAAGGTGCCGGGAAGTCGCTGTTGGCCCGGCTCCGCGGGCCCGCCCGCGAGCCCCTGCGAGCTTCGGACATTCCTCTGGAGGCCACGATGGGGAGCTCATATGAGCAGCTGGCCGGAGAGACCGAGGAGGAACGCGACGACGAGGCGGGATGGCCGAGACCGGGGGTGGCTTCCGGCATAGCGGAGATTCAGGCTGAAGTAAAGGCAGAGCTTCCGTGGTACAAGCTGGCCCTCGCGACGCTGTGTCTCTTCGGCGTACAGATTGTGTGGACGGTCGAGCTCGCATTTGGGACGCCATACCTCCTGTCGCTCGGTGTGGCCAAGGCCTTCGTGAGCCTGGTCTGGTTGGCCGGCCCCCTGAGCGGCCTGGTCGTGCAGCCCATTGTTGGTTCTTACTCCGACCAAGCCACGTTCAGGCTTGGTCGGCGGCGGCCCTTTATCATTGGTATTTCACGCTCTGCGTGACATTGTTCAGTGACAAGCTAACCAATTGTCCCACCCACTGTCCAGGAGGTACTGCCGTCGTGTGCATAAGTCTCTTGATGCTTGCCTATGCTTTGGAAGCCAGCCGCTTCCTCGTGGCGGGGACCGGGGAGCCTACCCCGGAGCAGAAGGAGAGCATTGCCGCATTGACCCGATGGGTAGTCGTCGCAGCCTTTTGGATCCTCGACTTCTCGCTGAACGCAGTCATGGCGTCGTCGAGGGCGCTCGTGATGGACATCGCTCCTGTCGAGCAGCAGGGCCTGGCGTCCGCCTTCGCCGGCAGAATGGTGTCGCTAGGCAACGTTGCGGGCTACATTCTTGGCTTTCTCAACTTGCCCGAGGTCCTGCCTGCGCTGGGCTCTGCCCAGGTCACCATACTTTCGCTTCTGGCTCTCTTCATCCTGGTTGCTTGCGTCGCCGTCACATGCATCTGGACGCACGAAGTTGTCGTCCGGGCACCCGGCGTCAAACGGGGGTGGCTCGATCCGCTGAAAGGGATCGTCGCTGCCATCGTTGCGTTGCCTCCTCCGTTGCAGCGGATTTGCAATACGCAGTTCTTCGCCTGGTTTGGGTGGTTCTCTTTCCTGTTCTTCAGCAGCTCCTGGGTCGCCGAGGTTACGCACGGCCCGATCGGCCTGGCTCCCCACGTTCCTGCTCCTGGGAATTCGACGGCTGTTGGGATCTCGCCGGCATCCACATTCTCGTTGGCAATGGAGCTCGACCGTCGGACAAAGCAGCCCCTGCTTTGGTTGCGCGCGCTCCCTCTCGCCGCTGCTCGAGCTTTGGCGGCGAATGGGACCGATCCCGTTCCCGCGCCGCCGAGTGAGCCCGATGATTCGGCATCCGATGGGGCCCGAGCAGGCTCCTTTGCCCTCTTTGTGTTCGCGCTCGTCTCTCTGGTCTTTTCCTTCGCTCTTCCCCCGCTGGCACGCCGCCCGGACGATACGCGGTCCTTCGCGAACTTCTTGCCGTCTGTTCCCGGAATGTGGATGGGCTCGCTGATCATGTTTGCGGCCGTGATGTTCAGCACCATCTTCGTTGGCGGACAGATTGGAGCGACCGTTTGCATCTCCCTCCTCGGAGTTCCTTGGGCTGCGGCAGTGTGGGCTCCCTTTGTGCTCATCGGAGAGTACTGCAGGGCCGAGCTCGATCGAGAGAAACACGTCCGAAACCGCGACCACAACGGCGCTGCTTCCATGACATCATCCACAACTCCGCCGGTTGCTTCGGAGCAAGGCGATGTCGAGGATACGGAGGAAGCGGAGGATGGACTTGAGCGTGGCGATTCTTTTCTGGCAGTACCCGACGAACCAACTGCTCCATCCATCAACTCCGAGGCGTCGGAGAACGCTCCCTCCGTCATTGCTTCTCCGGATCAGAAGCCGCTGGATGTCGGCATCGTCATGGGAATTGCGAATCTCTACGTTGTCGTTCCGCAGCTCGCAATGACGGGCATAAGCGCCTTGGTCTTTGCATTGCTGCACTACCTGGAGGGAACACCTGAGCCCGGACAGCCGAGGCGGCAGCTGGACTCATTCGGATGGGTTTTGAGGATTGGCGGAGTGGCCGCGATTGCGGCGGCGTACTTGGCAACGAAGCTCGAAGCAAGGTAGATAGGCTAGATTCACGGTATACAATCTTTTTCACATTCAACACACCGCATCATTCGCGTTCCCGCTCAGCGGACTCGTAGAAAGTCGCCGCGAACCAGCGGTTGAACTTCTCTTTGAAGGGGAAGGACGGAGCGAGACCGGCCGCCGTGATCAGGAGTGCCCCCGAGGCACCCAGCAATCCCGAGGGAACGTGAAACACGGCGTAGTCCGCAATAAACGCCAGCGGAACTTGTAGGTACGAGAGAGAGGCGGCGTCTCCGACCTTTTCTGTTCGCAAAGCGGCCGAGAGTGCCACCTGGCCGGATATCCCCGTTGCGCACGTGACAAAGAGCCACCACGCCTGCTTGAAGCTGGTGGGGAAATAGTACAGCTCGGAGAACGCTACCGGAGCAAACACCATACGAGCCAGGGCCGCACACGGTAGGCAGACGGCACTGAAGTACCACAGCAGCTGCAGTCCGTGCGCCTGCTTCGTGATCTGCCTGACGCTAATGAAAGACAGGGCCTGGAAAACGGCGCTCCCTACTCCGGCTGCCACCCCGACCAGGGCGTCCCCGGCAGAGTGTTCCGCCCCGTCTCCAGGCGGCCCCGTCTTTGGCAGCACCACCATCATGCAGCCGACGAATCCGAGGGCGCTCATCACCACGTCGAATGCGGTATAGGTTTCCCCCAATATCGCCGCTGCCGCCACGACCGTGATCAAGGGGTAAAGAAATTGGAGGGTCGTCGATTCGCCGACCGACAGCCTTTCGAGCGAGAGGCACTGCATCCAGAGGGACGAGAAGCCCAGCAGACCCCTGAGCATGAGCTTCAGCTGCAGATCCGTCGGCGCCGTCCACCCTTTTGCCTTCGGATCCCGAGCCCACAGACCGCCGGTAACCGCATTCTCCGTAGAATGGAACCCAGACGCCCAGAAACAGTAGAGGAGCGCAGCCACAGAGCGCACCGCTATCACCTCGTAGGATTTCCATTCCGGAGACAACGATTTGATCGCGACTGACATGGCGAAGAAGGAAAAGGTCGCGGCCAGCATCGCCGCGGTACCTGACCCCCGAAACCTCTTCCAGGATTTCCTCGGCAACCGCTTCCCCAGCGCTCCGGCCAGCGAAGTTGCCGAGGACGGTCGCGGAAGCTTCGCAGCTCCGTGGGAGTGTCCATTGCTTTCCGGTTTCGGTGTCGACGGTTTAGGCGTGGAAGTCCGCGAAGGCGATTTCGGCTCCAGAACGGGGCTCGCGGCGCGGGGGACGTGCTTATGCATTGCAGAAGAGGCGACTTCGACAGGGAACAGCCATTAGAGGAGCAACTGTGGTCCTGCTCGGCAACCCGGCCGCCAGCATCGATAGTCACGGACCGCGGCAGAGAGCCCGTTCGGCTATCCGCCTCCAGCGCATAGGACAAGACCAATACTCCTTTTGTAAATGGGAGACAAAGAACATCAAAACCGTCTGCGGCAACCGGTCCGCCCCTCACTTGAACAGCTCCTTCAGGTCCTTGAGGCGCTGCCTCGCCATCTCCTCCTTCTGCTGCGCCGACGTCCCCTTGCCCTTCCCCCTCTCGTCACGCTCCAATGCCATGTTGGCCAGCGCGAGCTTCTTCTTCTGCAGCGCCAGGATGTTGTCCTCCACCGAGTCCTTGACGATCAGCCGGATCGTCGTCACGGGCTTGGTCTGGCCCATGCGGTGGATCCGATCGACGGCCTGGTTCTCGACCGACGGGTTCCAGTACGGTTCCACCAGGTACGCGCGCGAGGCCATGGTCAGATTCAGCCCCACGCCGCCGGCCTTGAGCGACACCAGCATGACGGTGCAGTCGGGGTCGCTCCGGAAGGTCTGGATGGCGGCGGAGCGGTCGGGCCGCGACATCTTGCCGTCCAGCCGCGTGAACCCAAACTCGTGGTACGTGAGGTGGTTCTGCAGGATGTCGAGCATCCCCGTCCATTGCGAAAAGATGACGCTCTTGGGCATCTCGGTCCCCGCCGTCTGGGCATCGAGCCGCACCTGGCGCAGGTCTGCGATGATGGCCCGCACCTTGGCGCTCTCGTCGTACGGGCTCAGCAGCTCGAGCTTGTTGGGATCCACGGTGATGGTCGCGTCGGCCGTCGTGCCGTTGGGACCCTTCATGAAAAGCTTGATGGTCTTTTCGGCTTTCGCCATCGTCTGCTTCGTGACCTGCGCAGAAGGATACCCGATTAGATCTTGCGGCCACAATCAGCGGGAAGTCGGAAACCCACCGCCTCGAGCGACGCCTCGTTGAGCTCGAGCACGTCCGTCGTCGTCACGATCCGCGAGCACATGCGGCACTCGAACGCGTTCTGCTTCAGCCCCGCTTCGACGCAGCCCTTGCAGTACAGGTGCCCGCATCGCGACACCACGGGCGCGCGGGCGGCGTACCGCGGGTCCACGTCGCCGGACGTGGCGTCCACGACCTGCTCCTGGCACCGGCAGCAGTAGTCCTCCCCCGAGTCGCGGAGCAGGTTGTACGTCTCCCACGACTGCGCGGCGTCCACGGCCGACTCGTCCGAGAGGTCGATCACGGACGACTCCTCCAGCTTGAGGTTGGCAAAGTCGATCTGCGACCGCTTGACCAGCCCCGGGTGGGTGACGAGCTGCCTCAGCCGGAGCAGGATCTCGAGCACGTGCACGTAGTTGCGCATCACGTTGTCGTTCTGCACGAGCCGCTCGAAAATCTCCTTGGACTGCCTGTGCGCGGCGTCGTACAGCTTCCGCTCGAACGGGCCCAGCTCCACGCTCTCGACGCGGTCCTCGCGCGGCGGCAGGCTGACGATGGGCTGCCCCTTGATCTTCATGGTCTTTGTGCGGCGGATGGTGACGAGCTTCATGAGTGTCTGCAGCCGCGACACGCCGATGGGGTCCGCGCTCCGCAGCGGGCGCGTGAAGGTGGTCGTCCAGGCCAACTTCTCGTCGAACGGCTGCACCCGCAGAAACTTGATCAGCGCGTACAGGTCGTCGAGCTTGTTCTGGATCGGCGTCCCCGTCAGGCACCACCTCCGCCGGGCGTTGATGCTGCACGCGGCCTTGCTCTGCGCCGTGCTCGCGTCCTTGATCGTGTGCGCCTCGTCCAGCACCACCCTGTGCCACTCGATCGCGTGCAGCGGGGCCAGGAACCCGCCCTCGGCGTCGTTCCGGGCGTTGCTCCCCGCGCGTGCCATGCGGCCGTACTCGATGCTGAGGACGTTGTACGTGGTGATGACCACGTCGTGCAGGCTGAGCTGCTCAGCGCTCTGGTTGCGCCCGCCGCCGTGGTACACGTACGCGCCAACGGTGCCGGGGCGGCAGTGCTGCGCGATCTGCTCCTCCCAGTTGGTCACGGTCGAGAGGGGACAGATGATGAGCGTGCCGGGGGAGCTGACCACGGGCTCGGGGTAGAAGGTCTCGTCGTCCTTCTTCTTCCGGCCGCCGGGCCGGGACGAGGTCTCGGAAAAGGTCGGCGTCGCGGGCGAGCCGATGGAAGCGGCGGTGCGCGCGTCCGGAAACCCGGGCCGCATGGCCGGCGGGGGTTGCGCCGGGGGCTGCGACGCCATGCCCTGCTGGATCGCGTACAGCGAGCCCTGCAGAGCAACCGGGCGCGAGGGCGCGACACCACCGAAGGGGTACGGTTGCTGCTGCTGCTGCACCTGCATCGGCCGCTGCATCGGCGGCGCGGCCGGCGGCGGCGGCGAAGGCGCCGGCTGCGCGCCCTGTCCCGGGAACTTGATCCGGATCGACAGCGTCGGCGTCTGCGGCTTTTCCGGCGGCGGCGGCGTCTCGCTGCCCCTCGCCGCGAGCGCGTTGGGCCGCCACCCGGGCATCGGCCGCGGCATCGCCGGCTCCTCGTCCTCGGGCTCCTCCTCCGGCTCGTACTCGGGCTCCTCCTCCGGCTCGGGCTCGGGCTCCACTCGCCGCCGAGGCTGCGGTTGCGGCTCCGGCTCCGCCTCGGCCTCGGGCTGCTCCTGCGACCACCAACCCCCGTCCTCGCCCACGTACTCCCCCCCCAAATCCTCGAACTCCCCCGCCGGTGGCGTCGCGCGGTACCCCGTCCCGTCCACCTCGTCCTCGTCCGCGTCCAGGTCCACGACCGCCGGCCGGCCGGGCTGCCAGAGCTCCTCCCCGCGCCACGTGCTCTCGGCCAGCGCGAGCGCCGCGGGCGGCGGCGCTTCCGCCTCTTCCTCCTCCTCGCGCTTGCGCTTCCCGATCCGCAGCTTGAGCGACCGCACCGCGACGGGGTTGCTCTCCCCCTTGCCCAGCCTCTGCGCCCTCGTGCCCGGCCGAGCCCTCTCGGGGTCGCTCAGCACGAGCGCGAGCACCTGGATCGTCTTTCCCAGGCCCATGTCGTCCGCCACCAGCCCGCCCCTGAGCTCCCTGACGGCAAAGTTCTCCTCCCCCTTTCGCGGCCGCACCTCGCCGTTGATCACGCACCGGAACGACGCGCCCTCGCGGCGCCAGATGTTGTGCCCCGCGTCCCGCTCGGCGGGGTCGCGCTCCCGCCGCAGCATGAAGGTCAGTGCCTGCCTCTGGTGCGGGTAGAACCCCGTGCGCACGTCCCCCGAGGGCTCCGTCTCCTCGAGGTCCTCCCAGCCCTTCATGGCGTCGTACACCTCGTCCAGCTGGTTCTTCGCCTCGGCGTACTCCTTCAGCGCGCGGTCCTGCGTGTAGGCGGCGTAGGGCTGCCGCGCCGGGACGGCGGCGCCGGCGGGGTTGAGGCCCAGGTACATCCGCGAGCCGATCTGCGCGAGGGTAGGGGGGAAGAGGCCGATGCTGGCCTTGGCGAAGAAGTTGACGAGGCCGGTCTGCTGGCTGCGGGAGCACGAGACGACGATGGTCAGGGGCAGCACGTTGGTGAGGCCGGCGGGGTAGCCCGAGGGGACGGAGCCGGCGAGGGTGATGAGGCGCGCGGCGAGCAGCTGCGCGAGGAAGTGGGCGATGCGGCGGTCGACCTTTCCCATCTGACAAAACGAGTGAGAGATGGCGACTGGAACGGGGCACGCCGTGCAGCCCACCGGCATGCCGAGCAGGTTGTCGACGGACAGCTCCGAGGCGGCGGCGCGGAAGGCCACGGTCTCCTCGACGCCGGGCTTGCTGGAGCTCGTCAGGTAGTTCTCCCACACGATCTCGTGGACGTGCGACTTGACGACGCCCAGCACGAGGTCGTGCGAGGCCGGCGGCGGCAGGGCGGGGTGCGGCCGGGGCGCGGGGCGGATGGCCTTCATCGGCGGGTCCGCGTCGCCGGTGAGGTCGATGACGTCTGCGTTCTGCGCGGGCCGCGCGATCTGGGCGGGGCGGAAGGTGGCCTGCCCCTGGCCGGCGCGGTGTGCGGCGCGGAGCAGCTGCAGCTGGGCGTCGGAGAGGGCAGACGGGCGGGCCCCGGCGGGCAGCGTGGGGGCGACCCGCGCCGCCAGCTCCCGCTTGACCTGCTCCAAAGACGCCGCCTGCTGGGCGGTCAACTGGAGCGGCAGTCCGCCGGGCCTCGCCAGTCCCGCCGAACCCATCGCCGCGGAGGGCTGCCCCGCCCCGGGCACGCCCCGCACGCCGCCCGCCCGGCCCCCGCCGCCCGCGTACATCGCCCCGGGAATGCCCGCCCCGCCGCCCAGCAGCGCCGCGGGGTTGAAGCCGGCCGGAAGACCTCCCGCGGCCTGTCCCGCTCCGACCGGCGTCCCCGCTGCCGACGGCCCGCGCGCCACTGAGTACGGCAGGTGCGGCACCTGCCCGGGCGGCACCTGCCCGGGCGGCAGGCCGCCATGCGGGCCGCCTCCCAGTGTCCCGTCGCCCATCGGGGCTAACGTGAGAGCAAGGTCAAAAGTGTGTGGAGGCGAGCCGCGGCTTCCATCATGCAGCACCCATCAGTCGTCGTCTCAAGGTCTCAATGCTTCGAGGCTGGTCTCTAGGTCTATTCATGCCGACAACAGGCACGCAGCGGCAGCCACGGCACCGCCCAGCACCGCAGCTGGCAGCACCCCCGCCGCCCGTCTGCCCCCCGAAGCGGGTTTCGTAGGCCCCGCGCCGCCCGCCTCCGCCACCGGGTCCCCCGCCGCCGAAAACGCCTTGGGGTACCGCCGCAGCCGCGCAGGAGGCACCGTCCCCGCGCAGTCCACCTCGATCGCCACGCCGGCGTCGTACCCGTAGGTCTGCCCCGCGGGGCACCGGTCCGACAGGCACCTATTGAAGGTCGCGCACGCGGCGGGAAGGTCCCCAGGGGTCCCGAACGCTTCCTGGACTGCAAACCAAACGGGGTGAGTGCGATGCATGCACCGGAACGGCGGGAAACCCACAGCACGGCCAGTCGTTGCAGTCCCCCGGGCACGAGTACTCGGCGCACCCCGCCTCGGGCACCGCGTCGTCCGGCGGCACCTCCCCCCCCTCCTCGACAACATACTCCGGCACCAGAACATCCAGCAGCGCCGCCGTGTCGCTCGCGTTCCCCGGGTACGTCCGCAGCTCCACCCCCGCCAGCCCGCAGTCCGCCGCCGTGCCCGCCGCCGCCCAGGTGAGCGTGCCCGGCCCCGCGGCCGCGAGGCAGGATGCGTAGTCCGCGCATGGTCCGGCTGTCGGCAGGGCGGGAGAAGCGTCCAGCGCGGAAAAGAGCGAGGCGGCGTAGCAGGAAGAGTCGTCGACGTCGTTCGGGCAGTCGACGTCCGCGCAGGGGGCGTCCTGCCGCCGCGGCCATGCGGGGCGCAGCAAAATCGTGTCCGAGGGGGAATGCGCGGCGGCCGAGGCCGCCAGCGCCAGGAGCAGGATCCCGAGGAGTGCCATGTTTGGCGGCGACTCAGCCTTGTCCGGCCCGGGACGTCGATCCAAACACGGCCAAGACGCGTCGGACCGTCTCCCGCGATGGCTCCAAAGTACCACTCGATATACCGCTCCAACCTCTTCAAAGACCGCGTCATCCTCGTTACAGGCGCGTTTGCCCTCCCTTCCCCTGTCTTACCTCCTAACCGCCCTCCTCTCCGGAACCCCCCCACACGCGAACCAGGCGGCGGAACGGGCATCGGCCGCACCATCGCCCACGAACTCGCCTCCCTCGGCGCCACTGTGGTCATCGCCGCGCGCCGGCCCGAACCTTTGGCGCGCGTCAAGGCCGAGATCGAGGCGGCGGGGGGAAGGTGCGACGTGGTGTGCCCGCTGGACGTGCGGGAGGAGGGGCAGTGCGTGGAGGCGGTGAAGAGGATTTTGGAGAGGCATGGGAGGCTGGACGGGTGGGTGGGGTCGTGTTCCGGGGAGGAGATGGGCGTTGACGGATCCGGCGCCGGGGGAGATCCTCTCCTGAACTCTCTGCCCCTCTCCTTGCCTTTCTGTCCATCTCCTTTCTGTTTCCACATTCCAAGTCTCGTCAACAATGCCGGCGGACAGGCACGTTCATTCCTCGGGCCCTTTGGCGCGCCCGGCTGACGCCGGCTCGCAGTTCGCCAGCCCCGCCGAGAAGATCTCGGCAAAAGGGTTCCGCAGCGTCGTGGATCTCAACTTGACGGGCACGTTCCTGATGACCAAGGCGGCCTACGAGGGGTACATGAAGGACAACGGGGGGTCGGTGGTGAACGTCCTGGCGACGTTCAAGCCCGGGTGGTACTACGTATCGCATAGCGCAGGTGCGATACTCAATGGCAACGCGTGGAGCCGGCTAACCGTGCCCGCCCAATGGCAGCCGCCCGCGCGGGCGTCGCCAACCTCACCCTCTCCCTCGTGCAGGAATGGTCCCCCCATTCGGGCATCCGCATCAACTCCGTCGTCCCCGGCGCCGTCATCGGCGCCGGACAAGCGAATTACCCGGCTCCTGTGCAGAAGGCCATTCAGGCGAAATGGCACTACCAGAACCCGTCGGGCAGGCTCGGGACCGAGGCCGAGGTCAGCGCCGCGGTGGTGTTCCTGCTGTCGCCGGGGGCTGCGTACGTCAACGGGGTCGCGCTCGAGTGGGTGCCCTGCATCGCCGGCTGCGCCGGGGATCGGCTGACGCCGGATCGGATCGGCAGGGTCGACGGCGGGCAGAGCTTCAAGCAGGGCCTGATCTTCCCCGAGGAGGCCGTGTACAAGCCCGAGAGCAGGATACCGATGTTCACGGGGTTCGAGCTCGACGACGAGGCGATAAAAGGGATGGGGATGACGGAGGGGTACGAGAAGCTGTACAGGCGGTACGCGGAGATTGGAAAGAAGAAGAAGGGGGCGGATAGCAAGCTCTAGCAGCATGGAAGATGGGCATTCAATACGCAGTTGCTATGGATCTTCGACTGAGCGCGAACGGGTGACGAAGCGCCACATCCGAGGGCAGATGTTGGTACTTGTTACCGCTGGAAAGGAGGGGGGAACAGGGGGGGTTCGCCGATTTCGGCACGCGTGCGAGCCCTGCTCGTTCGGCCGCCCGACTGCAAGCCCCCCGGACTTATGAAGCGCCGATCGCGACCATGGGGCACCACACGACGACAGTCAACCATCAACGAATCGATCCTTCACGCAATTTTTGCATCGACGCCATCAGGGCTCTCGCCGCCCCATTCCCCAGAGACGAGCTCCGAGCGAGTCCACACCCGAATTGTCCAGCTGCCCCCGCCATCGGACGGCCCGAGTCGCAGGCACGGCCAGTTTCTCCTCCAATCGATTCGGCCGCGGCCGCATTAGGCGGTCCGATCTCTAGCGTGTCAGACTCCTGCGCGCCCCGTCAGACACCGTCAGCACGATGAGCTTTATGGACCGTCCGACGATGCCAAGAAGGTTCCACTATCATCCAGTCCATCAAGAGATCGCGTGCACGGAAGATCGATTCGTTGTCCCTATCCGCGTTGGTTGGAGCCAAGGAAACCAATCAAGCGTAAGGGAAGCCCAGCGCCGACGCGAGGATCATGACAGACGAATAGCGTAGCAAACTCTTTCGTTGTGCCCGGAGGGCAGAGGTCAGAGGGAGCGAAACGGAGACCTGGGCCCGAGAAACAAATGTGGGAGAGCCGGCCACGGAGCGCCGGAAGTGCCACGCGAATCGCGGCTTCTATGATTTCTCAACCCATGCAGGCGACCATTCAGGTGCAGAACGCCGGAACTCGACGCGTGTAATGAGGAGCTAGCCCCAATCCCCGCCCATTGGATCGACGCGAAAAAAAGGGTTTCAACTATACACGGACTACGCGGGTGAGTTGGCCGACCGTTGCGGGGCACTGCTTCGACGCGGACTGCTTTCCACACGGACATGTGGCACGAGCCCACGGGGGCGAAAGCGCGGAGGCCGCGTGAGGGAGCGCCGCGTGACTGGACAGCAGCGACTTCTGCGCTGCGACCGCAATCATTCGTGTTTCTCATTTGGTTTCGCATTCTCAGGAATGCAATGGCGGATTTCTTTAGGCGTCTCGGCCTCATCTCGTTGTCCAAGCTCTCGAGGGCGCGCTCCTTCAGCACCGAGAACTTGACGCCCGAAGGGCCGCTGCAACACTTGCAACGGAATGCTAAAGCCTACTCTCTTCTCGCCGCCCCGTTCGGCCTCGTTTTGGCCTTTGGTTACAATACCAGGGCGGAATTGAGGGCCGACATTTATCGAATTGAGGTGCCTCATACACCATGGCTCGTTGATAATGGTCTCTGACTATCTGCTTTCGAAGGATACTATGAGAGCTGATTCACGGGCCTTTAAAGCCGAATTGCGGGCCGATATTGGTCGCGTTGAAGTACTGTTTGCTTTTTGGCTTTGTGGCGGTACCCTCACTGTCTGTCTGTTTCAAGGAAACAATGCGAGCCGACATGCAGGCTTTCAAGGCGGAGTTGCGGGCCGATATTGGCCGGGTCGAGGTAGTGCTCTTCTCAGGGCTTTGTGGTGGGAGTCTCATTGTGTGCTTCCAATAGGTGGGCCTCCAACAGCTCCACAAGGACGTTGGCGAGCTGAAGGGCCTCATGACCGCTAAAGCCTCGTGAGCAACTTGACTGGAGATTTCTTCTACACGGATGGAGTGTTCTGTAGCAGGGGTGTGATGGTTGGGAGGCTCCGGCAGTGTCCATGGAAGTCTGCATGTGCTTTGTCAGGTACTAATTGCGTTGTGCTCATCGAACTCTGGCGCCCATCTTCCCTCGCCTCCATTGTATTTCCCCCTGCCTTCCTCGCGCATCGCTAGGATGCCTGAATCATGCACAGCTCGGCCTTGCCGCCATAGGCCGCCCTGGCAGCCGCCTCGCGCACCAGGCACTCGTACGCCTTGCGCAACCTGCTTAACCACTCGTTCACATGGACCAAAGGTCGTCGCGAACACCGTAGCATCAACGATCTAGGTCTAGGCAAACAGCTCCGGCGGTGGCGAACCCAGCCTGACATCGGAAGCTACCTCCTTTATCCGTCGTCCGTCCGAGCCGCGATGAGCGCCTCGCCCTCCTCGCCCTGCGACGGTCCCGGTCCGGTCCGGGTGCTAGCTCCTCATTGCACGACAGGTTGAACGATCTCGATCAAGGCCAACGGGGCTTCCGCTGCAGAAAGAATCGGATCGACTGGAGAGCAAGAAAAATGTTTATCTGATGATTCGGCCGGGATGATCCGGAAAGCCGAGCTCCGGGACATCTGTTTAGCTACGGACCGAAGCCCGCCGACGCAATGTTCGAGGACCTCTACGGTTTCACGAAGGAGGAGCTTGCTACGCTCATCGTTGCGTTCTTTTTTGAGGGAGCCTGCTTGGCCCATGCTCATCAACGGTCAGTTCTACAAAGGATCCCCGCGAGAACCCTGCTAATCATCTCCTACAGAGAGCCATCCTCTCCTTTCGACCGAGCAATTCGAATCGGGTCGGGAAGGCGATCGTACCTGCTCGACGCTTTCAAGCTCACCAATCTGACCAAGTCGCTATCGGAGCAGGAAAAGGCCGAATTTCTGGCACATCGATGTACTTCCTTTCCTGAACCAGTGAGTCGTTGCAATCCAGCACCAATGTCCCTGGTTGGGATCAAGAGCGGTCCCGGCTAGACCGGCTGTACGGTGACGGCCTCTGCCGCAAAGCTCCTTGAGCAACATGGCGGAAACGGACAAGAAGCACCGCCTGCGGCGGCTCTCGACGTCCATCGTCCATTTCCTGAACATCTCGCGGGCGCTCTCCCACGGCCCGCCGACCGACCCTTCGGAGCTCCCCTCGGAAATCCTCGACCACTTCCTCTGGGTCGGCACGGGCGAGAACGCCGCGAACCCCTGGATCCTGAACGAGCTCCTGATCACGCACATCGTGAACGTCGGCGGCCTGCCCCACGGGGCGTGGGAGTCGTCGCACGTCGGCCTGGTCGGGCAGGGACTGGAATCGGCCGAGGAGCCGGACTTTGAGCACGCTGACCTGGACGCGGCGCTGGGGCTCAAGATCGCCAAGCTGATCGTGGACCGCGAGGCGGAGAAGCTGGATGCAAGGGACGCGGCGCCGCACGGGGCCAACGGCGCACACTGGTCGTCGGAGCCACCGCCGCAGCGCAAAAGGCGGAGGTCGTCGGTGGTGGTGCCCGAAAGCTTCGCCTCCCCGCCTGATTTGGCGAAGCTGAGGATCAGCTACTTGAACCTCGTCATGCGGGACAGCGTGGACGCCGACATCGCCTCGCACTTCCGCGAGGTTGCCGCCTTCATCGACGGGGCCGCGCGGCAGCTCAGGGACCGTGCGCGCGTGCTGCTGCACTGCCAGCAGGGCGTTTCGCGGTCCGTCACGCTGGCGATAGCGTACCTGATGATTTCGCGGGGGATGACGCTGGACGAGGCGTACAGGCTCGTGAAGGAACGGAGACCGCAGGCCCGGCCGAACTGGGGGTTCCAACAGCAGCTCCTGGACTTTTACATGGACGAGCTCGGGGGCACGGACGAGGGCTGCTGCGAGTTTCGGGAAATGGTGAGGAAAGCGACGCCGATACAGCTGGGGTGGCACTGAATCCAGTTCGCCGGACCGCGTGGTGGCTCTGGGCATGGTTAAAGAGATGTAATGTACTCTGGCTTGAGACACGGCTCGCTCTACTAGCAACACAGGCAGAGCCTCTGACTTTCGCCGCACGGTCATACACTCCTACCCGGAAGCGGCCTTCCAGCGAACGATCGGGCACCGGTACTTGTTGCCGAGCCGCCAGTAGTCGTAGCGGATGCCCTGCCAGACCTTGTCGCCCTCGTCCTTGCCAAGAGCCCTCGCGGTCTCGCCGTCGGGCCCGGCAAAGTCCCACGTGACCCATTCCGTCTCGAACCCGAACTCTTCGAGGTCCAGCTCGGCGATGCGGCAGGCGACGTCGTGGAAGCTGGCGAGTTGACGAAGCTGGTTAGCGCGAGCCCTAGAAGCGGAGGGCGAGACACGCACAATTTGTTCCCGCTGCCCAAGCCGTTGAAGAACGAGTAGATCCCGCCGCGGTCCCCGGGTTTCGACGGATCGGGCCGGCGGAGGAGGCGGGGAAGGTAATCCCGGTGGAGGGGAAGGAGAGAGTTGTCGTACTGCTCGGAGAAAGTGTCGAAGAAAATGCCGTCGAAGGGCTCCAGGTCCTCGGCCAACGTGTCCTGCCACTTTCCAAAGAGGATACGGATCCGGTCGGCGGGCAACTCGCTTATCCACGGGGTCTTTTTGCTGCTCGATAGCCACGGCATTAAGGTTGAGCTCGCAAGAGCCGCAGTGGTACCCACATTCTCTCCAAGACCACGGGGTGAGCCTCGCAGATTGTGTGGAGACGAGGTTCGCGCTTGTGCAGCGCTTCGTCGACCATGCCCATTCCGAACCCCACGTTCACCACCGAGAGACCGGGAACCGGCGCGACGACCTCGGCGTGCTTGTCCATAATGATCCGCTCCCACTCCATTTCGATGGCGTTCCCATTGGCGTCAAGCAGCCGTCCGTGCTCATCCTCGTACTTCACTTCTTTCGAAAGGTACGTGTCCAAGTCGGTGCCCGTGCCGGGCTTCGAGGGCGGCTGCACCGCCTTTCCGTTGACAAAGATGGGGTTCGGAAGGGTGAACTCGTCCTCGTCTTTCTTTGGGGCGTCCGAAGAGTCGGCTTCCGCTGCCTCCTGATCCACCACATCTTCAGCATCAACGTCCGCTTGTTCCCCCTCCCCCTCTTCGTCCGCATCCTCCATATCGTGGTCCTCGAGCACCCGAATCAGGAACTCGGTCTCCACGCCGCGAGTGACCATGAACTCGTAGAGCTCGTCGTGGCCATTGTCCCTGGCCAAGTCTCCGGCGGAGATGTACACATCGTCAACAACGTTCCACTGCGCTCCATTGTCCAGCAGGAGCTTCACGACCTCCAGGCTGCCCGCAGCGCAGGCAAAATGGAGCGGCGAACGGTTGTGGTTCGCGGCGTCGCGAGCGGTGTGGACCAGCAGCGGGTCCTTCTCGAGCAGGGTGCGCACGAGGCTGACATCCGCGGGGCCGCAGCGCGCAGCCGCCTTCAGCAGGAGCTGCGCGCCGGCGTCGCTTCCTTCGGCCATTTCGAGAAGGAAAGGTACGGAAACGGAGAACGCAAGGGGGTGATGTTGATGACGCCGGGCTGGTGGGTCGGAGTCGCGCGAAAGTCGCGCCCGCGGGAGCCGGAAACGCTGGCCCGAATCTCCCCGCCAACTCTCCACCTCGGGAGCTTCGAGCGTGCTCCAAACCCTTGTGGATCTGCCGTCTCCTACAAGCGTAAGTAGTTCCCCACCGAGCCCGCCGCTCCCGCCCGGCGCCGCCGAGAATGTCGCCCGTCTGACCGTCCCGTCCCAGCAGCCTGAGCACCGCTTCTCCTCGCCCACACGGACCGCCATGCGGCTCCGCGCCCCCGTGCTGGTGCTCTGCGCCCAGCTCGCACTCGTCAGCACGGCGCTGGCCGCCGCGCTGCGTGCGCGCACCGACGGCGGCGCTGATCAGCTGGCGACTATTGAGCAAGGGTCTGGCAGCGCACCGGAACCCCACCGCCTGGCCTCCAGCTTCGCCAGCGATCTGAATACGTACGGCTGCACGAGCCTGCCTGTCTCTTCGGACGGGCGCTGCGGCGCTTCCTTTGGCCGTGGGTGTCACCCGGCATGGGTGCCCTTGCAACCGTCGGCTCGAATCCCGAACGAACTGACCGTTTCGCCGGCAGACACCCGTTGTCCCGACGAGCAATGCTGCAGTAAAAATGGCGCCTGCGTCGAGGAGTCGCTCAGCCAGGAGAAGGGGTGAGCGACCCTTGATCAGCAATGATCAGCGTCATCAGCTGACAGGTGTCATCCCCGCGCAGGTGCCAAGCCGGCTGTCAGCGCCAATACGGCCTCTGCTATGGAAGCGGTGATTTCCGCTGCGGCATCTTGCATTCTTTTGCCCGCCGCGGGGACAAGACCGGCGACGGCTCGAAGGGCGGGAAGGACAAGGGGGACAAAGGGGGAAAGGACAAGGGGGACAAAGGGGGCAAGGACAAGGGGGACAAAGGGGGCAAGGACAAGGGCGACAGCGGCAAAGATCACGGCTCGAAGTGCAAACGATCCGGCCGCAACGGGAAGCGGAACTGCGACGGCGGGCCAAAGCCACAGTGCACTCACTCCGGGATCGAGTGCGAGTGCTGCTTTGAAGGCAAATGCCGTGATCGCTCGGTCTGCTTCGGCGACGGCGGAGGCGATGGCGGAGGAGACGGCGGTGACTGGGGCTCGGACAAGAGTTGCACCCACTCCGGCATCGAGTGCGAGTGCTGTTTCGAGGGCAAATGCCGCGACCGCTCGGTGTGCTTCGGAGATGGAGGATCCGGCTCCAGCGGCGACAAAACCTGCACTCACTCCGGCATCGAGTGCGAGTGCTGCTTCGAGGGCAAGTGCCGCGACCGCTCCGTGTGCTTTGGCGATGGGGGCCCCGGCTCTGGCGACAAAACCTGCACCCACTCCGGCATCGAGTGTGAATGCTGTTTTGAGGGCAAATGCCGCGACCGCTCGGTCTGCTTTGGCGATGGCCCCGCGGAGAAAACCTGCACTGGATCCGGCATCGAGTGCGAGTGTTGCCACGAGGGCAAGTGCCGCGAGCGCTCGGTCTGCTTCGGTGACGGTCCTGCCGAGAGGACCTGCACCGGATCCGGTATTGAATGCGAGTGCTGCCACGAAGGCAAATGCAGGGACCGTTCCGTCTGCTTCGGGGACGGTCCCTCTGAAAGGATCTGCACCGGCTCCGGCATCGAATGCGAGTGCTGTCACGAGGGCAGGTGCAGGGACTGGTCGGTCTGCTTTGGAGATCGCCCTCGTCCACCACCTCCGCCACCGCCGGTTCCTGTCACCCCTTGCACGGGCTCCGGGATCGAATGCGCTTGCTGCCATCTCGGTGTCTGCTCGGACGTTTCGGTGTGCTTTGGCAGCAACTCCCCCAACGTTTCGTGCACCCTTTCGGGCCGCGAATGCCCGTGCTGCTTCATGGGATTCTGTCGGGAGTATTCCGTTTGCTTCGGCAATCGGCCCCAGGAGGTCGCGCCTCCTTCGCAGGGCGATGGCGGAAACCTGAACCCCAGACCGTCTTCGCCTCCCCCGAGCTCGGACGACACTCTCGGCAACGAGTGCGAGAACGGAGACACCTGTCAGAGCAAGTGCTGCTGGCAGGGAACCTGCTCGACTCCTGCTGTGTGCGGAATGCCGCCGGCTCCCGCTCCTCCCTCGCCTCCTCCGGTAAGCAACAGTGCCTTTCGTTACACGGAGAATACTCTAACGCACCAGCTTGTAAAGCCGCCGTCCCCGCCGCCGCGACCCCCGCCGGTAAGCGCCCCTTTATTGTTGCTCGAACATCCTGCTTACGCCTCCGATCCGATCAGCCTCCCCCGCCCGCGCCCGTTCCTCCTCCCCCTCCGTCACCGGCTCCTGCCCCGCCGCCGCCTCCTCCGCCCTCGTCAAGCTGGCAGTTCAGTGGTCGAGCAACTTGGTTCAACCCTTGGTAGGGATCTGCAGGTGGGACATCATTGAGTAGACACTAACAGTCTCCTTAAGCGATCCTGGGCAGAACCACGGTTGGAATTGGTGCGTGCTGTAGTAACCCTGCGCTGCGACGTGGCTGACAGTGTCCTGGCAGCATGGGCTCCTGCGACAATCGCGTGGTTGACGACGATCCGGTCATTGCCGTCAACTCGGAACAGTACCAGCTCTGGATGTGCGCGACTCGGGCTTGCGTCGAAGTCCTGGACGTTAATCGGGGCGTTACCGCCCGCTTCAATGTTGCCGATCGCTGCGCAGGCTGCGGCTGGGGCAACATCGACTTCACCCCCGGCGCACTGCGTCGCCTGGGCAGGAGCACCTCGGGAGACGGCGTCTTCCCCATCAGGTGGCGATTCTGTTGATCCCGGCCGGCACCGGGAGGTAGATCGCAAGCCTGCTTCGAACTCGTTTTTTCAGAGATACCCCGATATCCCATCTGAGTCTCGGCGCGTCATGGAACAATTGGAAGTGATTCCTACGTCATGCAAAAGGTAGCCGCATGGCCACATCGTGCATTAGCAATACATCAGGTCCAGTAGTACAAAATCTGCGTCTATCGGGCGAGGTATCTCATTGCGCCGTCCAGATCCGCAGATCATGTGGCCGGCACACGCACCCATTTTCCACGACGCAGCACGAGCCGGCTCCGAGATTTGCTCCCCGAGGCGGGCGATTCCGCCCGCTTGCCGTTCGCTCCGTTGGCCGCCGAGCCGCCGTGCCCGTTCGTCTTGGTGCCTTTCTCCTTGCCATTAGCAGTGCCGTTGGTGTGTCCTTTGCCATTGACACCGCTCGAGGACGAAGCCCCAGGCCCGCCGTTGGACTTTCGCGGTTTCGGCGGTGGCGGAAGAGGAACAGCTCGCGGGTTCAGCTGCGAAGCAAACGTCCTTTCGAGAGCGGATCGCGAATCGCCATGCAGATCCTTCGCCTTCTCGAGCGCAGAGTCCAGTATCTCCAAAAGCAGGAAGGGGTGGGTATCGTCCAGCGCCCTCGTCTCCCCCACGTTGTTGTATCGGTCCGGCAGAGGCGCTCTTTCCGTGGCCACAAACAGCGGATTGTCGGAACCAGGTATCGGGGTTATCCGGTAAAGGCAGTCGAGGTCGTGCATGTTCTCGCGGATGCGCGGGGCATTCGGCAGATAGAACTCCGCGTTCGACGTCAGGAGACGCTCGTCGTACATTGCAGTGAAGAATTTGAGAAAGAGACCGCGCGTGTAGAGGCGATTCAGGCAATCTGAGCCAAAAAAGTGAGCTGCTGATTGCGAGCGCCTACTGGATTCCACCAACCTGCCGGAAGCCTGAAGTAGTCCCCAATCACGACACTGAATCGGACCTTGGACAGGCCCCGTTCCTTCAGCTCGCTCTTCAACGAGCGTGCTGCACGGATCCCGTTCGAAAGGTCGATCTTGAAGTGGCGCCGGTCCATCGAGTCCCGGGTTGTGTGCTCCCTGTCCACAGAATACACGTTGTAGTCCAGTTCAAGCTCCAGCAAGCGCACGGAATCCCTGATGGCAGCAGAGCCGATTGGATGGTTTCCAAATTTCTGCAGCGCCCGAGTCAGAAGTGCCGCTCGGGACCGACGTCGCACGAGCCCACCTGGGGATCGCAGTAGAACATGCCGAGCACTAGCGCGTTCTTCTTCGCCTTGTCCCCTCCTGGAACGAAGCGACTCATGTCCATCGGCTCCTCGCGCGACGTGCCGTCGGGTAACACTTCGCTAATCACCGGGCCCGCGGCGGTCTGCTGAATGACGCGAACGGTCCGTCCGCTGTGGTCCAGAACAAAGAAAGGCTTCGGCAGCCTGTTCTTTGGGTAGCCCCGAACGCGTTCGTCATCCGGGAGGGACGGACGCTTGTCTGCCGACACCGAAGCGGCGTCCGCGGATACCGACCGCGCGCGCTTCGTTCCCCTGGAGCGCGGAGGCGGATCGTCCTCCTCCTCCTCCTCTTCCTCCTCCTTGCTGGGCGCTTCCTCATCGTCTTCGTCCTCGCTGCGGTTGTCTTCCTCGGAGCCGAATCCCGAGTCCGAAAGGGGGGCCCGCAGGTCGTTGGACGAAATGGTGATGCTCAGGCTCCGCTCGCGCCGCCGCGGCCGCACGATTTCGAACTCCTCGTCGTACGGAATGTCGAAGACATCGTAGCCGGGTTCCGGAAGAACCATGGCTTTCCGTTGGCGCTCGCGCCAAGGGGGACGGCCTTGCGAGGACGCGCGCAGGCCCGATCACTCGCGGCTCGCGAAAACGACGCGAACGAACGCGCCAGCGGGTTCATTGGCTACCGGAAAGAACTGCTAGGAACGCCTAAGCTTCCGTTTTGTTGCCATCTGGGCGAGAATCGCGTGTCGATCGCGAGGAGACGGAACCTGCACGAGTCCGTTTTCGCGATCCCGCTCTCGCGGCTCGCTGAGCAACTCTGCTCGTATCGAGGTCGCGAGGCTGCTCTGGAGTCTCTTACAATCGTCCATCACGGACGGAGATGCCGCGTGACTCGGACGAGGACGAGGTCTTTGAGCTCCACGGCGGCGAATACGTGAAGCATTCGGATGGAGCTGAGCTCTATTGCAAGACCTGGTTGGCCTGGCCGCAGGATCCGAATGGGCGCCCTCCGCGATGCGTCGTGACGGCATTCCACGGCCTGGGAGAACACTGTCTCCGGTACTCCGTTGCCTTCACGCACTTGGCGGAGCAGGGTATCCAGGTGCATTCGTACGACCAGCGTGGCCACGGGAGAACGCTGAGGCACAACAAGTCGGAATCCAAAGGGTACAACGAGGGCTGGGACCGGACTCTGACGGACGCTCGGGAGGCCATGCTGCGGACGCGGCATGGAGATGCTCCCCATTTCGTCCTGGGAATCGGTTATGGCGGAACACTCGCTCTGCATGCGGCGGCAAAGTACCACCACGAATTTGAGTTCGCCGGCGCGATCGCCGTTGCACCCATGCTCGAGGTCAATCACGACAAGAGGATGCCATGGATAATGGAGAAACTCATACTGGGGATTTCTCCGCTGCTCCCCCGTCTGTCATTGAAGAATAGGATCCGTGGGTGCAGTCGAGCCGTTGGCGCTACTGAGTCTGAGGAGGTCTTCGTTTTCCAGTTGCGGACGACATTTCCAGCGATCCTTCCGTCGGCGAGGAGTATTTCAGCGACCCGTTCAACAACACCGACAGGGTTGTTGGTGAGTACTTTGGTTCCGCTCGCATAGTTGTTGAGTTTTGACCGTCATGCAGTCGGAACCGCCGCCGACTTCATCCGTGCCGGGCGCTCCATGCTGGCAGAGGCGCACAGACGCTTGGATATGCCGTTGCTGATCCATGTCGGCGATCGTGACGCTATCGTGGACACAGAGAGCTGCAAACAGCTGTACGAGCTCGCCGATGCCGAGGACAAACGGGTGGTGGTCTGGGAAGGCGCGAGCCACGATCTTCTGAACGAGGTGGGACGACGTCGCGCCTGCCACACGCCCAATAACTTGACTTTCTTTCGCGCGGTAGCCGAACGGGCTCAAGGATGTTGTGCGGGACGACATCTGCTCCTGGATCCTGGAGCGCTGCACACATGGCCCGCGCCGGATCCTGCAAATGTCCGCGACCGCGCGACTGATTCGTGCAAAGCTCTGATTGCTTTCCTATCTACAAGTATCTTTGTCGTGGCCTGGTATCGTTCCAATTGAGTCCTCTGCGTCACCGTGCAAATCTAGTAATCCACGTCGTTGATTCCTCCTTTGCCGTTGCTGACGACCGCCTGGCTGCGGTACATCTCGGCCACCTGATCCGCCGTTGTCGCATCCTCCGGGCCCTTGTCGTCACGGATGCGGATGAAGCGCGGGAAACGGAGCGAGATTCCCTTGCCGCCGTGGACCTGAAAAACAATTCGTGAGTCGCTTTGAAACTCCGCAGCGAGCCTGCGGCAAGCCCACCTCGCCGATTCCGGCCTTGTGCACGGGGGAGATGGACAGATCGGCACACTTGACTTCCCACACCTGGACGGGCTCGAACCACACGTCAGGAACGACGCGCGGATCGTCCGAGTAGATGTAGTAGGGCCGCGGGATGTCGATAACGTGCTCCTTGAAAAAGTTGGTGTGCTTGCTGAGGTCCTCGTCCGAAAAGCCGGTGCCAATCTGGAAGAACGGTCAGCAGGGCGAATGACAGTCGCCTGCGGCGGAGTCACCTTGCAGATGGTCTGGTACTGCTCGTTGTCGGAATCGTAGCACGCAAGAAGGAATCCTCCGTAACCTCCGGTACGCTTGCCGCGTCCATGGTATCCGCCAATGACAACCAGGTCCAGGCTGTCCCCGATGCCGCCTTTGTTGTCGGCAAGGTAATCCTTCTTGACCTGCTCACCAATGGTGAGTCTGTGCAGACGAAGTGAGCTGCAGCACCAAACCTTGAGCCAGTTCCGCGACCGCTTGCTGGGCTCGTAGCTCGCCTCCTTGTCGAGCGTCTTGACCATCAGCCCCTCGCAACCGCCGGCAATCGACTCGTCCAGGATGCGCTGGATCTCCTCCACGGTGTGCCCGTCGTCGTACTGCGCGAACGCAAACTCGCCCTCGACTTCGCGGAAGTTTTCGTGCAGGATCCGCCTGCGCTCCTCGAGCGGCTTCCGGATCAGGATGTCCCCGTCCAGGTAGAGAATGTCGAACGCAAACAGGACGACTTGGATCTCGATGTCGGCGATGTTGACGTCCTTGCGCTTGCGCGTGCTCAGGGCCTGGAACGGGCGGATCTGCTTCTTCTCCCGGTCCCAGGCGACGCATTCGCAGTCGAGCACAAAGGACTTGACGCCCTCCTTGGCCGCGTTGCCGATGCGCTCCAGGACCTCGGGGTACTTGGGGGTCAGGTTCTCCGAGTTGCGCGAGTAGATGAAGGTGCTGCCGTCCTCGAGCCGGTGCACCTGCGCACGCTCGCCGTCGTATTTCCACTCGCACGTGAACTTGATCCCCTCGAAGCGGTTCAGCACGTCCGTGATGGCCTTGGTCGGGTGCGCGAGCATGGGCTTGAGCGGGATGCCGGGTGTGAGGTGGCACTCGTCGGCCAGCGCATCGATGCCCTTGTCGAGGAGCACGGGTACGATTCGGTCGTAGCTCGGCATCTCGGTGAAGACGGCGCTGATGGTTTCGCCCGCCGCGGCGAGCTTGGCGACCAGCTTGTCCGCCGAGAGCTTCTTGTTCTCGGGCCGCGCCAGCACGGCAGCATGGCCGAGGGCGACGAGCACCGTCTTTTCCGCAAGCCCGATGCGCAGCTTTCCCTCGAGCGAGCGGATGAGGAATTTGGCCTCGCTGCCGTTGCACGCCGCGATCATGGACTGGATCTTCTCGACCTTCTTTTCCTGCGACTTTTGCCCCGAGAAGCTGGCGATCTCCTTCAGCGTCTTGAAGACCTGCGGCACCGTGAGCGGCTTGGGCTTGAACATGGTGCGCTGGTTGTTCCGCGATGTTTCCGCGACCTCGCCCAGGTCGCCGACCTCCTCCATGCTCGATTTGATCGCCGGGACCGAGCGGCCCGTGGCACCGGCGATGGCTTTCATGAGGATGGTGACGCCGACACCGAGTTCGTGGCCCTCGTAGTCCGGTGCGATCTGGCGTTGGCTGGCGGTTAGCAAGCTGCGCCAGTCGCCCCATACAACACAGCAAACCTTGTTCAAGCAGAGGTAGACCGTCTCCAGCAGGTTCTCGGGCGACAGCTGGAACACGGATTGGAAGAAGGACCGCGTGATGTCGATCTTTTCCAGGCGCTTGGTGGTGGCCTCGTTCTTCTCGAACATGCGGCAGAGGGCAGCGTAGGGCACCTTTTCGCCCTGCTTCCATTCGGCCGTCTGGCTTCCCAGGGACTTGAGAGCTCTACCGGTGTTATGCATCAGTGGCCGAACGGAGAAGCCAAAGAGCGAAACGCACTGTTGGGCCGCGGCTTCAGCGTCCATGTCGTCCGCTGCCTCGTGCCCGTCCTCGTCCGCGTCCTTGTCCGCCTTTTTCGAGGACGACGCCGCGGGCGCCTCCTTGCCTTTGCCCTTCTTGGCGGAAGCGGCCATCATGGATTCGAGCGCGTTCTTTGCCGGCGCCTTCTTGACCTCCTTCTTCGGGGACGGAGCTCGGGAGGGCGCTTTGGCTTCCGGCTCCGCATCCTCGGCTTGGGCGGCGGGCTCCGGGGTTCGCGACCTCGACAGCGACCGGGCACGCTTGGCGGGGGAAGCCTCGTGCGCCGGTGCAGCATCGGCTTCCTTGCCTTCCTCGTCCTCCTGCGGGCCCGCCGACGGAGGCGCCGATTTCGGCCTCATCGCCGCCACCTTGCCCCTCGACGCCACCGAGCCCGGGGTGCCGATGCGGTCCAGCGCATCGTCCAGGTCCATCTCCGCGGCCGACTGCCTCCGCTCTCCGCCATCTCCCTCGCCATCGTCGCGCTTCTTGCGCTTTTTCCTGCCGTTGTCCTGGCCGTTCTCCTTCTCCGGGGTCGTGCCCTCGGAGGGGGCGGGCTTGGGCTCGGGCTCCGAGTCGGACGAGGCGACGGCCTTGGGCCGCTTGAGACGACGCGATTCTGGGATTTTCCGCGTTAGATCCCGATGCACAGGAGCGGAAACGGGCGACACTTGCTCGGCTTGGCGACCACGTCGTCGTCGTCCTCGCTGGAGCTCTTCCCCCCGTCGCTCGGGGCCTTTGCGGGCGTGGGCGGCTCCTTCGCCTTCGCGGCGCCCCCGCCGAAGAAGGCCCTGCACGGCGGGCGGCGCAGCGGCGGGACGGGGGGCCGGAGGGGCGGCGCGCGTGAGAAGGTCCGTGGCAGCGCCGCGCGGAGTGCAGCCGCGGCGACGCGCGCGGCCATGCGCGGCGGGCGGTGCCCGACGGCGCGCACTCACGCCAGCGTGGCCTGCTTCTTGCCGCTCATCGTGAGTGCGGGCTTGCGTGTGACGGTTGTCCCGGCTTGTGGGAGCGGGCTAGCTTTTTTCGCGTAGTTGCGCGAGGTTAGCGCCCGCGAACCCCCGCTCTCGGTGGCTGGCACAACACCGTGTTTGGACGGACTCCCAAAGCAACAACGCATTCCGCCCCGTCGGGCCGCCGCATGCCGGCCGTCTAGCGCGACGGAGCAGTTCCATTCAGGCGCGCAGCCCGCCCGCCGCCGCGCCCCGCCCGGTCTTGCCGGGGCACCCCAAACAACCCCGCACGCCCGATCCCCCGATGAAGGCCGACGGCGAGCAGGACCCCGCCATGTTGGCGCCGCCCGGCGTCGAGCGCAACACCGTGGGCGGCATGGGTGACGCCCGCAGGCGCGCCTCGAAGGCCGCGGACGATGCCGGCGTGTCGCCGACCGTGTCGCAGTACGCGAAGCGGGAGGAGCGCATCCGGTGGCAGAAGAGCGTCGACGACGCCATGCTGCTGGTCAAAATCCTGGTCGCCTTCAGCCTGGCGGCCACCTGGATAGGCCTGACGGTGTGGCAGCTGGTGGTGCTGCGCAACGAGGCCCTTGCGAACAATGCTCCCGTCATCATCTGGAAGCCGTCGGCAAACAATTCCGAGGTGCCGGACTGCTCCTTCACGTACGACGCAGCATACGGCGACTACCAGCGGCTCGAACAGCCCTGGAACAAGCCCTACATCGGCTTCTCGATCGACTGGTCCAAGGACACCGCAGCCCAGATCGAGGCGCGCATGGAACACCGGCCCATGATGATCGGCGCCTGGATCCACATCTCCAACGAAACCTGGGAGCGCGACATGGTTGCGTGGTACGCTTCGGAGCTCAAGAAGCAGGCCCAGGAGGGCGGGAAGCGCATCTCGGCCAGCATGCTCCAGATCGCCCTCATGCCCGACAATGCGCTCGACCAGATTCCTGATAGAATCTGGCGGGGATTCGCGGAGCAGATGAGGGATGTCAACTACGTTTTCGGCATCCCCGTTTTCCTGCGTTTCGGTGCGTCCGCTGGCCTGCGGTTGCCCTGTCGTCGATAGCTCACGCTTCCTCCGTTTTCGCCGCCGTCGCCAACCAGCCCACGAAATGAACGGAAGTGAGCAGCAGATGCATTTCAATCTCGATCGGAACTAAAGGCTGTCATCCGCAGACTGGAACCCGTACGGCCAGCGGCCCTTGGCCTTCGTCCGCACCTTCCGCAAGCTCTCCGGATTCATCCGCTCCGTGACTAACCTGACGGCGCTTGCGTGGGCGCCCAACATGGGCGCCGGATACCCGTACTCGCCCTCGATCTACACGCCGGCCAACACCTCGGCCGAGTGGAGGGCGCTCGACACCAACAAGGACGGCAAGGTCGACGAGCAGGACGACCCATACACGCCGTACTGGCCCGGCGAGCAGTACGTTGACTGGGTCGCCATGTCCAACTGTGGGTCGTCCGCAGCCATGCATCCTTCTTGATGGCTGACGTTGTTTCCGCAGACTGGTTTGGCGACACCTGGCCCGAAATCGTCAACAAGGTCACCCCCCCTGGCTACTTTGAATCCGTCATCTTTGGCAACTCGACGCTGTCTCAGCTTTACGGTCAGCCCCAGTGGGATTTCTACGGTGGGTTTCGCTTGCGGACGAATCCGATCGCAGTCCAACTCTTGTCTCCGCAGCGATGTTTGCCGAGCGCTACAGGAAACCACTCGCCGTTCCCGAATCCGGCGCCGTGTTCTACTCCGGCGTGCCTCCCGGGCCCGGGGAGCTGGCCCTGAAGCAGAGCTGGTGGCGGCAGTCCTTCAACGCGGAGATGTTCCGCCGCATGCCCCGGCTCAAGATGGTCTCGGTAAGCAAGCCGCGGGCGATCGCTCCGACGGAGCTGACCCGCGCCGCCCCCAGCACTTCGAGGAGGCCAAGGTCGAGGAGCGCGGCAACGCCAGCTACCTGATCACGTACGACCCGATCCGCGAGCACTTCATGCGGGACTTCCCGATGGACTCCGTCACCTTTGCCGAGGACGTCCGCTACTCGTGCGACGGCAAGATCTGGGCGTACACGAACCCGGCAAAGAGGGGGTCGTGATGCGCTCCGCGAGCGCGGTGAAGGATGGAGGCGGCGAGGGAAGATGCGACTTTGGCACTGTTCGAGCAGCAATTAGACAAATCCGGCGTCGGGCATCACGCGCATAGACTGTCGGGAAAACCAGCATCTAATCCATCAAGAGACCAGTGGTCTACAGGCGGTACTTGTTCAACATGGCCACTTCGCGCTCCTTGCGCTTGGTGACCTTCTCGGTGACCTCGGCAGCGCGCGCGAGCTCGCGGCGGGCCAGCTGCCACAGGTGCACTGCGTCTGTCCCATGCAGAGGTGAGCTCGGCGGCGGAAGCAAGAACGGCACAGAAACATACCGGGTCCGTCACCGAGGCGCTCGGCGCGGGTCGTGTGGAAGGCGTAGGCGAGCTCGTACTCCTGCGAGACACCGCCGCCGCCGGCGAGCTGGATGGCCTGGTCGACGATTTCCTGCACCACACGGGGCACGAACACCTTGACCTGAAGGGAGTTCCGTCAGTTGGACGTTCAAGTCGGTGGTCGTCGAACCCACCATGCCGATCTCACGCTGAGCGCCCTTGGGGCCCTTCTTGTCGATCGCGTCGGCAGCCTGCAGCACGAGCCCGCGGGCGGCGGTGATGTTCTGTACCGATGTGTGTCAGCTTGCAGGCAGCGCGAAGTCCACCGAGACATGCCATGCGGGCTTCGGCGATCATGGTCTGAGTCCCGCCGTATTCGGCCTTGATCTTGCCGAAGGGGCGACGGTCCGTCTTGGTGGCCTCGACGAGCATGCGGTCGAACACGCGCTCAGCCCTGCCCAGGGCGCGCATACCTGTGAAAAGGGAGCTT
Source organism: Hyaloraphidium curvatum (assembly GCA_025558095.1). Taxonomy (NCBI): domain Eukaryota; kingdom Fungi; phylum Monoblepharomycota; class Hyaloraphidiomycetes; order Hyaloraphidiales; family Hyaloraphidiaceae; genus Hyaloraphidium; species Hyaloraphidium curvatum. Next base: position 241,464 of record JAIVFI010000005.1, on the reverse strand, counting down.
TCAGTGAGCGGCGAGTCGGCACACCCAATGACCACCGACCCACCGTAGTGGATGCGGCCGGGCCCCAGACGGCCCTGGAGCACCTCGAAACCGCGGCCCTCGCCGGCAACGAGGTTCGACTTGTGCACCCTGACGTTCTCGAAGAGCACCTCGCTGTGGCCGTGGGGCCTGGGTGGGGGATCACAAAAGGTCACCCGGGCAACCACCCCCAGAAACTCGGTAAGCAACCCACGCATCATCGTAACCCAATACAGTAAGGTTGCGGACGAGCTTGACGCCAGGGAGGTCCTTCTCGACCAGCAGGACCGTCTGGCGGGAGTACTTGTCATTGCTGTCGGGGTTGGTCTGCCCAACGAAGACCATGATCTTGCAGCGCGGGTCGGGGAAGCCCGAGGTCCACCACTTGCGCCCGTTGATGACGTAGTAGTCGCCGTCCTTTTTGACGCTCGCGCAAATGTTGGTAGCGTCGGAGGAAGCCACAGCGGGCTCGGTCATGGCGCTGGGGAATGCGAGGACCGGTCGGTCAGGAGGCTTCCCGCTCGGGCAGCAAGAAACCCACAAGGCCGAGCGGATGTCGCCGTTCATGAGCGGCACGAGCCACTTCTGCCTCTGCTCCGCGTTGCCGAACCTCGCGATGACGTGCATGTTGCCCGTGTCGGGGGCGGCGCAGTTGGTCGCCTCGGGGGCGAGCGACGACTGCCCGAGCACCTCGCACATGATGGCGTACTCCAGGGTGGTAAAGCCGGGGCCGGGCACGCCGTACTCGCGGCTGTAGTCGACGGTCATGAACCTGGGACACGAGGAGAAGCAAAAATCAGCGCCGCAGGGACACCGATCCGCCGTCTCGTTCCCACATGTTCCATAGCCCCAGCGACTTGGCCTTGGCCTTGAGCTCATCGATGACGGGGGGCACGACGGCGAAGCGCTTCTCGCCGATGCCGAGCTGGGCTGCATACACCTTCTCGGCGGGGATGCTGTTGAAGGGCAACGAGTCAGACACCGCATCCGGGAAGAATAACGCAAGATTATTTTCCAATCGTGTTCTACGAATTCAACCAGCGTTTTGTAAGCTTCCTTGGCCCTGTCGGTGATGGAGGCAGACACGCCGTAGTCTGGTGACGGCGGGCGTGCGTGGCAGGATGTCGGGGCAGCGCAAAGCGATGATCGTGCGCGGCAAAAGGTTTGAGGCAAAGAAAATGAGAAAGGATGCTCCGCGGCGAAGCAGGTCGGAGGTACTGACAGTCCCAGGGCCACACTCCGGTGCCGAAGCTACGAATGGGAGACATCCGCGGAAGGACGCGTCAGTCGCCCCGCATCGCGCCGCCGCCGCGGCGAATCCGGCCCACATGTTCTTCTTCTCGGCCTGCGCGACGGACATGTTTGCTTCGGCGGCAGGGAAGGAAGTATGGGTTGCAGAACACGACTCTTTCCAGGTGGCGAGCAAAAGGGTGACAATCCCCAACCGAAAAAGCTCCTTCGTTCTCCTAGCAAATCAGGCGGCCCGCATCTTCAATCACGAGTTACGTTACAAACGCTCATCTGCTTTACATTGAACCAGGTCCAGCTTCGGGCAGCTCTCGCCCTCGTCGCTTTTCATTCCCAACGCCCCGTGCCTACAGTCCACGCTCAAACCGCGCAAGAGAGAACCTAACAGTCGTCAATCCATGCGTCCGAGCTCCAATCGGGTAGATGACCGTCCCAGACTCCTCTGCCGCTCAGTACCCCAGTTCCAGCTTCGCCCTGCCGACCAACACCAGCACGTCCTCGTCGTACTGCAGCTTCGGGAAGAACTTCCGCACGTGCCTCTCGGCGTCGGTGCCGACCTTGATTTCCGTGGTCTCGAACGAGAAGGAGGTACTGGAGGGGGCACGGGGGGGGGGCTTCGGCTCATATTCTTCCGAGGCCGAGGTCCACGCGTCCGAGTCCGAGTCGGAGCCGCTGTCGAAGGAGACGGATTCGCGGTAGTCCGATTCGGATCTTCCGTTTCGGGAGTCCTTCGATTTTGGGCTCTTGGCCGCGGGGGCGCTTCCTCGGGAAGAGGCCTTGGCCTCCGCGACCCCAACCGAGGCCCCAGCACCGCCGCCATGGGAGTGTCCCGCCGGCTGCCCGCACTCGGGCCCGTGCCTGTGGTCGCCCGGCCCGTGGGCGTGGTCGCACGCGTGGTCGTGCTCCGTCCAGTCCTCCAGGCGCGTGCTCAGCTCCACGTAGTCCCCCCGCCCGCTCCGCCTGCCCACGCCGGGAACAGTCCATCGGGCGCCGGTGACGAAGTCGGCAAAGGTCACGTCGTAGAAGCTCGGCGGGTCTGTTTCGATGGGGAGACGCCGTCAGTCTGTGGCCAAGGCCTGCCCGTAAGACCACCCACCGCCGGCGGGGAAGCAGCACGGGTGGAACTCCCTCGCCTCCTTCGCGGGCACGCCCATCACACCAATCTGCCGTGCCGGCGCCCCGGGCGCGGTCCCGAACAGAAGGATCCCCTGGAACCAAGTGGGGCCAGCGTCCCGGGGCGTCTCGGCGTCGTCGGCATCGGGCGCATCGGGCGACGCGTGGAACGGCATCACGCATAGGAAAGCAGGGCCGACGAGACGAACGCGCGGCGGCGGCGACATTTTCGGTGGGCGGGTTCCACTCGTTCGTTCCGTTCCCCATCAGTTGCTGTCCCTGCGAAGTATTCGCCCACAGGCTTGGAGCGCAGGCTGAGGACAATCATGCACGGCCGAGCAGACGGAAGCATGCCTGCAATGTCCGCCGCCGCGTGGAAGCTGGCCTCGGCCGGCGTCGCAACCGTGCTATTGCTCCTCGCCCTGTCGTCCCGCTTCTCGGGGGACGACCCTTTCCGAACTTCGCGGTCTTCGGCGCCGGACACGAGGGACAGCTACCTGCGCCTCTTGAAGTGGGCGCTCACGGGCTCGCTGCATCAAGAGGCCGGCTCGTGCTTCGGGGGACAGCCGAACTGTAACGCTTGCACCGCGGGGCCTTACAACCACTCGAAGCGGCTCATCGGCAACGATTGGCCGCCTCTGGCGCAGACGATGGTTGGTCACTTGCGGCTGGACAACGTGCGGGAGCTTCTGGAACGCGCCGTCGCCGACGGGGTCGCGGGCGGGTTCGCCGAGCTGGGCGTTTGGCGGGGCGGCACCTGCATCTTCGCCAAGGGCGTGCTCGATTCTCTGGGCGAGCGGGACAGAGACGTGCACGTCTTCGACGCCTTCGAGACGCTCCCCGGATACAACGAGTTCGGGCCGTACCTCGCGGTTGCTGAGGAGTCCGTGAGGACAACCTTTGAGCGCTACGGCCTGCTCGACGCCCGCGTGCACTTCCACAGGGGGCTGTTCAACGAGACCCTGCCCCGCTTCCGGGAACGCCACCGCGGGAAGCTGGCCGTGCTCCGCGTGGACGGCAACTTTTACCAATCCTACCGCGACGCACTGTTCGAGCTTTACGAGCTCGTTCCGGCGGGCGGGTTCGTCATTTTCGACGACGTCGTGTCCCACCCCTTCGCCATGCGGGCGTGGACCGACTTCAGGGACGCCCACGGGCTGCGCGAGGAGCTCGTGGCGATCGACATCCACTCGGCCTGGTTCCGCAAAACCAGGGAGGTCGCGGTCGACTTCTCCAAAATGCGGCCGCTCAAGGCGGGCACGATGGACCCGGCGGACTGACCTCCCGGGGCACGAGTCATCCTCCATCCGCCATGTATTCCGTCCCAACGATCAAGAAGACATCCGCCGGGATCCCACGCCAGAGAGCACGCCGCCAAAGAGCACCGTCCGTCCACCGTCGCCGCCAAGGATTAAGCCCCGCGCCCGCGCCCACGGCGCGCGGTATGGTTGTATGTACGTTTCCCTCGCCGCGAGGGAAGCAAGAAGTCAGAAACAGGCCGGTCCACCCGGTCCGAAAGAGAGCGACAGCCGTCGAAACAGATCCGAAGAAGGGGGAGCGCTAGTGCACGCTCCTCGCCACGCCGCCGGGGAAGTACCCCTGCCTCGGCAGCGCCACGGGCACCGCACCCCCGCGCCGCGGCGCCGACCCCACCGAGAGCGTCGACAGCGCCGGGGGCGAACCCCAAGGCGTCCCGCGCGCGCGGGGGGACTTCTCGGGCTTGGGCGGCTGCGGTTGGGGCTTCGTGCCGCTGTCGTAGCACGCGCTGAGGTCGATCTTGGGCTTGCCGGCCGCGTTGACCTTGCGCATGGAGAGGAAGACAGCGGGGTGCGCGTGCTCGAGGTGGTACTGCGGGCAAGGCGTCAGCGAGCGAGATGGGCTGCAGACAGTTGGGAAGGCTCACTTTGAGGCCGCCGCTGTTGCGGTACCGCTTGCCGCAGTCCTCGACGCAGCACTTGTAGGGCTTGTAGACCGCGTGACCGTGCGCGAGGTGATACTTGAGGCCGCCTGAATGACAGAAAGATGAGCAACGGTGCACAGCAGCGGGGCGGGCAACCACCCACCAGGGTTCTTGTACACCTTGCCGCACCCCGGTTGCGGGCAGATGTACCTCCGCGTCGGGTCCGACCCTGTGGCGACCATCATCGGCGACCTCTTCGCGCGTACCGGCCCGCCGCCCGGTCCCGCATCCTCCTCCTCCTCCTCGCTCTCCTCGTCCGAAAAGTCCTCCTCCTCCGTCTCGGCGTCCGACCCGCCGTCCTCGAGCCCCTCGCCCTCCCACGTGCCCAGCGAAAAGGGCGCCGGCGCCGCCCGCGACCGTTCCGACTGCACCCTCGTCGCGGCGCTCCCGTCGATCTCGGTGCCGAAGATAGACATCTCCAGCTCGCGGATGGACTCGACGCTGGCGATCGACGTGACCGAGCCGTAGGCCGTGCTGACGGGGAGCATTGCCGGCGAGGCGTTGGCGGTCGCGTGCGGGGCGCGGGGCGGGGGGAAGAAGGAGACGCCGTTGGGCACCGAGGCAAAGTGCCCGTTTGCGGCGGGGGATGCGTTGGGCGCGGGGTAGGGCGAGAAGACGGGCGGCTGCGAGAGGCGCCGCTGGCGGGGGGGCACCGGCACCGGCGGCGGCCTTGCGGGGTGCGCCGGTGCGGGCGGCGGCAGCCCCGCGTGGCCGTTTGCTTGAGCGTCGCCGCGGCGGCGCTGCAGCATGCTCAGCAGGTGCGCCTCCTTGAGCGAGGTGCCCTCGGCGGTGCCCTCGTCGGGCTCGCGCAGCGGCTCCTCGTCCTCCTCGGTCGCGTCGCCGTCCTCCTCCGTCTCGGTCTCAGCGCCGGCGTCGACGTCCATGTCGTCGAGCGGGTCGGCGTCGGGCTGCGGCGCCGCGAGGGGCAGCTGCGGCGAGCGCAGGGCGGCCATGGTGCCGCCGTCGGCCCGTCGGGAACGCCTCCGGACGGTCTAAGTGCCTCCGCGGGCCGCCGAGCCGCAATGCCGCCCCGCGCCTGTCACTTTCCGGCGGTCCGCTGCCCGCCGGCTGTGCTCGCGCCTGCTCGGGTGAGCGGGCGCCTCTAGAGGCCCATATCGCGAAAGGCCCGAGCACCGGCGGAATCCACCCCGAATGGCCCCGCAATGCGCGGAGCCGCTCGCGTTAACTCCACTGCCGTGTGCAACGGCCCCGAAAACGCAGCGGAGCGAGAAGGGGAGGCGGACGGAATCAGGTCGGAGGTCACCCGACCGGGCAGGCCGAAAACAAACGCGACCCTGTCGACCCGAGCCTGCCGCTTCTGCCCACATCAGGCACAGAGCGCATCCAGGATCCAGATCTGCATTGGTTTACTTCCTAGTAACATCCGGGCGGGGCATGGCCCGACAGCGATCGGGCATCGGGGCACACGGCCGTCGGCCGTATCTCCCTGCCTGACCCGACTGCGGAGTTACGCAGATCGCTTCCGGAATCCGAGATTCGTGCCTTTAGCACATAGTAAGACGCAGCAGAGGTGGCTAGGTCAGCATTCCGGCCAGGCATTCTTTGGATCAGTCCCGGCCGGCTGTCAAGCCCGTCTTGCCCGCCAGCACCTCGTTGGAAAGCGCAAGCCGGACATCCACCGCGTGCCCGAAACAATGAAGATGATGGCGGTCCAGCCCGATGGTTCGCGGAAGGTGATTCGGTGCGGTTGGTGGCGGCAAAGCGTGCCCATTTTGCGCATAGCCCGGGCCGGCGGGCCGGCAGCGGCGCCGAGTATCATTGCCGATCGGGCCGGCCGAATCCCGCGACCCGGCGACGCGGGCGCCCTCTCGAGCCGGCAACCCGCGCAAAAGGCCGCCTTTTTCCTTGGCCGAGGAGATCCGGCGGCGCTTCCCCCCTTTCCGCGTGTCTCCCGCGCCGCGCCGATGCCGGCGAGGACTCCCCGGCTGGCCCGGCTGCCGCCGCTGGCAGCGCCCGGCGCCGCCATGGCCCGCGCGCGCCTCGTCCTCCCGCCGACCCTGGCCGGCCCGCGCGCCTTCCGCGCCGCGCCCCCCGCCCGCGAGGCCGTCGCCCGCGCGGCTCCCGACGCCCCGGCCGCGCCGCCCAAGGCGCACGCGTCGCCGCTGCTCGCCGGCGTGCCGTGGAAGGACATCACCGTCGGCGTGCCCAAGGAGGTCTTTGCCGGCGAGCGGCGCGTGGCCATGACCCCGCAGAACGTCGCGCGCCTCAAGAAGGCGGGCTTCGCTGCGGTGCAGATCGAGCGCGGGGCCGGGGCGGCGAGCGAGTTCACCGACTCGGAGTACGCCGATGCCGGCGCGTCGATCGTCGAGAACGCGGCGGACCTCTGTGCGTGGCCGATCGCCGCCTCCCTTTGTCCCGCCTGCTGATCTCCTCGCCAAATTCCCCGGCTAATCGCCCGGCAAACCCCGAAACTCACCTAAAAACTCGCTGCTTTCTCTCGCTAATTCCCCATCTGGTTCTTCTCAACCCCCATTATATTAGACGGCACCTCGGACGTGATCCTCAAGGTCCGCCCCCCCAGCCCCAACCCCCTCACCTCCCAGGGCATCGCCGAGTACTACGAGACCGCACTGCTCAAGGAATCCTCCGTCCTCATCTCGTTCCTCTTCCCGGGACTGAACCCCGACCTCGTGAAACAGCTCGCGGCGCGGAGGGTGACGGCTTTGGCCATGGACTGCGTGCCGCGCATATCCAGGGCGCAGACGTTTGACGCGCTGTCGAGCATGGCCAACGTCGTCGGGTACAAGGCGGTACGGAGCGGCCATTGCGACCCCGATCGACCCGCCCTCACTCTTTGCGCCCCGCCGGCAGGTCCTGATCGCCGCCGACAACTTCGGCCGCTACTTCACCGGCCAGGTCACCGCCGCCGGCAAAGTCCCCCCCGCCAAGATGCTCGTCATCGGCGCCGGCGTCGCCGGCCTGTCGGCCATTGCCACCGGCCGCCGGCTGGGCGCCATCGTCCGCGCGCTCGACACGCGGCCGGCGACCAAGGAGCAGGTGGAGAGCCTCGGGGGCGAGTACCTCACGGTGCCGTACCAGGAGGACGGGACGGGCACGGGGGGTTACGCGAGGGTGATGAGTGAAGGGTGGGTGGCGCCGGCTGCGCGGGAAGGCGGGGGCTGATTGCCGGCCGCCGAATCGGCAACTCCACCCAGATACCTCAAGGCCCAGTCCGAGCTCCTCATGAAGCAGTGCGCCGACGTCGACATCGTCGTCACCACGGCGGCCATCCCCGGCCAGCGCGCGCCGGTGCTGCTGACCAAGGAGCACGTCAAGGCCATGAAGCACGGCTCCATCATCGTGGACCTCGCCGCCGAGCAGGGCGGCAACTGCGAGGCCACCGTACCGGGGCAGAGGGTCGACTACCGCGGGGTCAAGGTGTTCGGGTTCACGGACTACGCCTCGCGGCTGCCGACGCAGTCGAGCACGCTCTACTCCAACAACATCGTCAACTTCCTCCTGTCGATCGGGTCCCCCAAGGAGCCCTACCTCCGCGTGGACATGCAGGACGAGGTCACCCGCGGCGCGCTCGTCACCCTCGAGGGCGAGGTCACCTGGCCCCCGCCGCGCCCGGCGGCGCCCCCGGCCCCGGCCGCAGCGCCTGCCGCCAAGGCTGCCGAGGCGGCCAAGGCGCCCGAGCCCAAACCGGTCACGCCGCTCCAGGCAAAGGCCAGGGAGGTGGTCGCCGCCACTGCCGGCCTGTCGCTGCTGGCCGCCGCGGGCGGGGCGTCGGCGCCCGAGGCCATGAACTCGCTCACCATATTTGCCCTCGCCTCACTGGTCGGATACCGGCTCGTCTGGGGCGTGGTGCCAGCCCTGCATTCGCCCCTCATGTCGGCAACGAACGCCATTTCGGGCCTCGTCGCCGTCGGCGGCATCGTGCTCCTCGGCGGTGGCTACCTCCCGACGACCGCGGCCCAGGTGCTCGCCGCCTCCTCCGTGTTCCTGGCCATGATCAACGTCGCCGGCGGCTTCGTGGTCACCATGCGCATGCTGGCCATGTTCCGCCGGCCGCAGGACCCGCCCGACTACGGCTACCTCTGGGCCGTGCCGACGGTGGCCTTCGCCGCGCTGTTCGCCAACGCCGCCGCGGGCGGTGCCCCGGGCATCGTGCAGGCCGGCTACCTCGCCAGCTCCGTGCTGTGCATCGCCTCGCTGCAGGGCCTGTCCTCGCAGAAGACGGCGCGCTCGGGGAGCTCCCTCGGCATGATGGGCGTCGGCATCGGGATCGCCTCGGCGGTGACGGGCATGGGCTTTGAAGGGCCGGTGCTGGCGCAGTTCGCCGGGCTGGCCGCGGCCGGCTCCGCTGCGGGGCTGTACATGGGACGGAGGGTGTCGCCAACGGAGCTGCCGCAGATGGTGGCGGCGCTGCACTCGTTCGTCGGCCTGGCCGCGGTGCTCACCTCGGTCGGCGCCTACATGGCCCATCCGGGCGGGGACCTGCTGCATCTGTCGACGGCGTACGCGGGCACCCTTATCGGCGGGATCACCTTCACCGGCTCGCTCGTGGCGTTCGGGAAGCTGCAGGGGCTGATGAAGTCCACGGCGCTCGACCTGCCGGGCAAGAACCTCATCAACCTCGCCATGATCGGGACCAACCTTGCCGCCGGAGCGCTGTTCATGACCACTTCGTCGCCCTCTGTCGGGCTGGCGTGCTTGTGCCTGAACGTGGTGCTCAGCTTTGTGCAGGGATGGCACCTGACGGCCTCTGTCGGCGGTGGTGATATGCCCGGTGGGTGAACTCTGTTTTCTTTTGCCTGGTTGATGCTGACCGCACGCTTTCTCCTCTTCCAGTGATGCTGACGATCCTGAACTCGTACTCGGGCTGGGCGCTCGTCGCGGAGGGGTTCATGCTCCAGAACGACCTCCTGGCCACCGTCGGCTCGCTGATCGGCGTCTCGGGCGCCGTCCTGACGTGGATCATGGTGCAGGCCATGAACCGCTCGGTCCTCAACGTCGTCTTTGGAGGCTACGCGACCGTGACGCAGGCACAGGCCAAGGTGGACATGGGCACGCACACGGAATGGAAGGTCGACGACGCGGCTTCGGCCCTGGCCCACGCAAAGAGCGTCATCATCGTGCCTGGTTCGGTGCTTCGTTGCCAGTAAGGCGCGTTCGATTCTTACCATCCGCTGGGCAGGCTACGGACTCGCAGTCGCCAACGCGCAGTACGGGGTTGCCGAGATGGTGAAGACTCTCAAGGAGAATGGCGTGGAGGTCCGCTTCGGCATTCACCCGGTCGCCGGGCGCATGCCCGGTCAGCTCAATGTCCTGTGAGAGCTTTTGGTTCACTGGCACCAGATCCGCCGCTGAACATCACCATCTTTCCTTCAGGCTGGCTGAGGCTGGAGTGCCTTACGACATTGTGCTCGAGGTGGGTTGCGATTGCAAATCGTCGTCGAGCGCAGCTCATTCCGCGCCGCCAGATGGAGGAAATCAACCACGACTTTGACAAGACTGACGTTGCCCTCGTCGTGGGCGCCAATGGTACGCTTCATGTCAAGAATGAGCGCAACGTTGAGCTTACAACCGACGGCTGCAGATACCGTGAACCCGATTGCTCTCGAACCCAACTCGCCGATCGCCGGCATGCCCGTGCTCCACCCGTGGGAGGCTAAGACTTGCATAGTCGTCAAGCGCAGTCTCGGGTCGGGCTACGCCGAGGTGCCGAACCCGTTGTTCTACGTGGGTTGTTTCGCGGAATCTATGCAAGCGTCACTGAGTGTCCCGCCCGAATCCGCAGAAGGACAACACGCGCATGGTGTTTGGGGATGCCAAGAAGATACTGGATGCCCTTCGGGACAAGGTGGTTTCGGAGTTCGCTTCCAAGTGAGGGAACGGGACTGGTGATCGATCGTGGATGGACACACAATGCCATTAGAAGTTAGATACTATTCAACAATCACTGGCAGATCTCCATGTCTACGAGAGTCTTGTTCTTTGCCGTTCCTACCTCAGGGTGGCCTGAGGCACCCCGCTGTTGAGAAAAGGTCAGCTGCTTGCGAGCGAAGGACGTTTCCAACCCACGTCATCAATTTCGGGAGGTCTACGGCGAGCAGCTCGTCCACGGCAGCGTACACCTTCTTGTCCGGTTTCGCCATCTTGTCCAGGTCAAAGAGCTTGATCCTCTCCAAGAACCGCTGGGCATCGGGGAAATCGCCCGGTGCGAGCTGGTACTGCTGCTGCACCTGCGCAAACTCCCGCGGCAGGTTTGCGTAAAGCTCCGCCTGCTTGTCCTTCTTTCCGAACATGGCCGGCATCTTTGAACGCAGGTGGCCGATAATGAGCCCGTGGACGCGGGCCGTCCGCACCCTCTTGACGATTTCGTTGACTTTTCGGATGGCGGCGTTCCTCGGCAGCTCCTTCAGCATGTTGACAAGGTCCTGGAGGACTACGTGTGAGCTGCTGCCAGGACACAACCGTAACCACAATCGAACCCACGGCCATCTCCGCCTGGAAAAGCGATTCGAGCTCCTTGTACCGGAACGGCTGGTTCCAGAAGGAGCCGCAGTAGACTCTCGGCACCTCGGGACTGCGCACCACCCTGCCGAGCGAGTACATCAGCGCTCCGTAGACCCTGAGGAGCTGCTGCTGGTTGACTTGGTCAGCCTTGTTGAGCACGACGCGGATTTTTTCGTCGTGACTCTTTGACAACGTAGCAGGGTTAGAGAAGCGCTGCTTGCCCACGACTCCGCTTTCACACCTTGATGGCTTGAATGCAGGCCTTGAACTCGTCCGAGATGTCCAGCTTGTGGGCGTCGAACAAGAGAAGGATAAGGTCCGCCCGTTCGGCGAACCACGAAACCACTCCGGTGAAATCGTAGTTGCGGTCGATAGTCTGTTTGGCACCAGACAGGATCCCGGGGGTGTCGACTGGAGGGAAGCGAGGTGAGACAGATTGTGGCCTTGGGACGTCCAAAGACACTTGCTGAGGATGTACTCGTCCAGAGCCTGGCATGCCATCTGCGACACTTGGAAACGGTTGAGGAACGCCGTCCCGAATCGTGCCAAGGCCGTGAAAGGAAGCTCCGCGGACACCGCGGCCGCATTTCCGGGAATCACACGGTCCTGGTTGGAGCCCATGACGGCCACGAAGCGGTCCGTAGTGGGCTCGGGTCCAATGGTGCAGCCGGGGTATTGTCGTCCGAGCAGGTACTCGATGAAGGTCGATTTGCCGGTCGAGTACTGGCCCAGTAGGAGGACCATGGGCTTCGCGGAAAGATCCGCGTCCGTGAGCGGTGGGCTGTGGAAGTTCTGGAACTGGTAGAGCTCCTCCAAAGGCTAGACGCGAGGAACATCGGGAAAGCGATTCGAGCGCGAGGCGGAAGGGGCGTCAACACGAGCTCCGGGAGACGCCGAAACATCGCGGCGAACCTTGGCTTTGGTCTTGTACAGGACCTTCAGCTGGTCCAGCAGTGCATGGACATTGACGGTGGCCATCGTGGCCCGGAGACGCGAATCAATGTCCGAAGGGCGCGATGTTTGCGCCCTGAAGTTCGGACGGAGAGTCGGACGCGCGCGCGCGGCTCCACTGAAAGGGCAGCTCCGTGCGAAAGAAGCGCTCCCGCTTTCACGTCAAATGGCCTTGAAACTTACAGCAGCAGCTTTTGGAACTGTTGCACTCGGCTTCGGACTGCTGTGGCGAGCCTCCGCTCGCGTGTCTGCGCTCCCACGGCCCCCGGTCGGCTCCCTCCTCGACACAGCAGACTCGGCGTCGTTGACGCACCTTCCACACGTGTTCAAGGATGCTTTTGTCGTCACCATTGCTACTCCGGCCTCGTTGGCCGTTTCCGGACGGAGCCCCCGCAAATCGATCGATCTCTACGCAGAAAGATTCTTTTCCTCCTGGGGATTCTTTCCCGAGCGACTAGTCCTGCCGTTCATCGTTCCGGACAGGGATCGGGCTGTGAAGGTGGCAGAAGTTGGAACGTATCATCCAGGGGACGTCCACATTCCCGGATTCCGCGTGCTCTCGAAAAGCCTGGATTCGTACTTCCCGGCAGGCGGAACGACTGGAGAGGTCCTCTTTCTGTGGTCGACCGGGGAGCCCGAGGCCAAAGTGGGGGGTTACACATGGCTCGCCGTCACGACCAGGGGGGCGGAGACGGATCTTTGGTTCGGCAGCGGCATTTGCTCGTCGCGGTCCATCTGGGAGATCCCGCGGCTCGTCATGATCGGACACAGCGTGTATTCGCGGATGTTGCTGCACATGGCCGCCAGACAATTTGAATGAGGCTTCAACGGCCTTTGCGCTGCCATCGCCCGTCCAGTGCGAGGCTTTCCAGATCAACTTTGGCCTCCCAGCGATAGGTGGTCGGCCACATGCGGAACGAGCTCACCGCGAAGGTGAACAGACGGAAAGCGAAGGGCAGCCCCACTGGACTCCAAGGCTGCGTGACGTCTAGCGTGACCAAGGCCGCCTTGCCATCGCACCGCACCGCATAGCGGCCGCCCGTCAAGACCGAACCCGCGCTGATGTAGTCCCATGAGCCTTCTAAGCTCCCGCCGGGCGCCAAGTCTAAGCCTGCCAGATTCGGAAACGCAGGGCTGAACGACAACCGAAGATCCCCAGAGGGCGTCGCCACGCGCGCGTGCTCGACTGACCCATGCGCATCTATGGCGAGGCGCATCGGTCCGGCCTCGATCTCCTTCGACGTCGGCTCCCACAGGCCGACGACCGGCCGCGTCTCGGGCGGGCACACCTGGCCTATGAGAAGCTTGGATGCGTACCGCACAAAGTAAACCCAATTCCAGTTGCGCGGAATGGGAAATGACGCGGGCACGAGCTCGCAGTCGCCCACCCTTGCACGAAAGATCGTCCCAGCGGACCGCACAAAGTCGAACTCTTGCATGTCTACGAGAAAGAGCTTCTTGGGGTCCGCCACGTCCGCTCCCACGGGAGCCAGGAAGGGGAAACGCAGGTTCTCCCCGGGAGCCTCGCGGATGCACAGCTCGACCCGGCGCCCCTTGACGTCGGTGAAGGCAATGTCCACGTCCACACCTTCATCGCTGATTTCGAAGCGCGCCGGATCCATGGGCACCTCCGCGTGCTGGCCGAGCCCCGCCCCGACGTCGAACCCTTCCGCGTCGAACCGCAGCCCAGGCTGGGTGTAGACGTCGACCTTTCCGTCCTTTCGGTACGCGAGCACACGTAGGCCCCGGCCGAGCTCGGCATCGTCGAACACCTGCGGCTCCAACATCTCGAACTCGGGGTCGCCATTAAACGAAGCAACGAGGAGCCTTTCGATGGGCTCCGTCCGAAGGTGGAAGGGGAAGACGAGCGCACGGGGGTTGCCGACCGTCGTGTCTGACATGTTGCTTGCGTTGTCGTGCTCGCAGTGGAAGAGAGTCTGGTGGCTGCGTGACTCACACAGGGACGCGGGGTTGCGGCGGGAGATCCCGAGATTCCGATTCCGCACGCCGCACACGCAGCACGAGGGGCATGGATTCGATCATCTGAATATTCATGTCCAGTGGTTCACGATCATGAAATATCGACCCTTTCATGTATAGTGGTCATAGGCGCCTCGCCGATCGGACCCGCGCGATAATCCACTTCTTCACTCGGGTAGCTGCATCGATCAATCGCCAGGAAGGGCGAAGTACTTCATCTGGGTTGCCGCAGAAGGAGAGTGTTGTACGGCATGATTTCCGATCGATTTGGGGGAAATGGCCGAGGCCACGGTTGGGATCTCGGGCTCGGGGTTGCTGAACACGCAGTTTGTCTCCCGCTTCCAGGAGCCTGCCCTACCCGTGTGCAGCGTCAAACCGTGAATTCGGGCCGGGAATGGATCTGGAAATGGACGAGCGCGTCCACGCTGCGAGCGAGAGCATCGTCGTCGAGCCCCCTTTCCGACTCTCGGATCGCGAGTGGCTCGTCGTCTTTCCGGCTCCAATCCTGTACGCCGCGTCCCCTTTCCCCTACGACCGTGACACCAAGCACAGCGATCGTGCGGAAGAGCTGAGGAGAGCTGACCCCTTGACGCTCGACGCGTTGCTCGATGCGCTGCGTCCTTTCCGGGTTCTGCACGCTGTCTTCACGTTGCAGCTCTCGAAGATCTCCGCAACCATCACGACGTTCAATCGTCTGCCAAACGACTTGCTCCGCGTCCCGCTGTGGGGCCTGGTCTTTTACTTCTTGCCGCCCACGGGCCGCTACAGCGCCGCGGCAATGGCATCGGCAACCGTCGCCTTTGCCGTCCACATTCTCGTGTGGGACATAACGATACTTGGGTTCGGCTTCTTTCGTCACATAGTTTGGCGAACGAAAGGCGAGGGCTCTTCAAACAGAGTCAGAGACGAGGATGTGGAAGCCGAGAAGCCATCATCCAACCCTCTCGACACCCACATCGGTGCCCAACTGGTCCGGTGGCTGCAGATTAGGGGGCGCTCACCGATGAGTGGCACGACACGCTCCCCTTTGGTTGAGCACGTAGCGGGCGACGCACTTTGCCCCTGCGATCGAGAGGAATGTGCAGGCTGGTTTCCCAGAGTTGACGGCGCGATCCGTGTCGTCTACCTTTTGTTTTGCACGGCTTCAAGCGTATTCGTTTGGTCGGTTTTATGCTCCTGGTCGCTCTTCGTTACGATGGCCGCGGAGTTTTGGCCCGTATGGTGGGCTGGGCTGCTGGGCACCGTCAACATCGCCGCCTTGTGCATTGTCTACGGCTGCAACTTCTTGAACGCATGGTTCTTTCAGCCGAATTTCCTTTTGATCGGATTGGAGAAGCGTTTGCAGAACCGCGCGGCATCGCTGACTTTGGATAGCTTCGTGACTCGCTGCGCTGCCGCGTTGCGCGACAACGGCCCCGATCCACCTTCCGGCGATGAAGAGTACCAAGTACTCCACGAGGCGCTCGCTGCCGTCTGGCGCACGCGGACAGTGGTGGGCGCCGGAGGCCGCCGGTCCTTGGTCGTGAACTTGGCCGTGGAGCTGTTTCTCAGCGGAGTCATTTGTCTGGCTGCCACCGGCTGCATCCCTGTCTGGATTTTGGGCTCGGCAGTAGTGAGTGGAACGCTTATTGTCAAGGACCTCCTCGAAAATGCGTTCGCGAACGGGGGCATCCGTACCGTCTCCTCTTTGTATATCCTGGCCGCAAACCGTCTTCGCGCCCTCGTACTTTCATCTTCGCTCCCGCTTACCCCTCGACAGGCCGCGATCCACTCCCGTCCGGCATCTCACATCGAAACCCTGGAACGCCTCGCCGCGGCGCCGGACCTCGAGGCCACCTTTCCGGGTTTCTCCGTCACCTTCAGCAGCGTGAGAGTTGTTCTGGTAACGAGCGTCACCGTGCTTGTGGCGCTGTGGAGCGTGCTCAGGGGGCTCGGGGCCAGGGTCAGCGTCGAGAACGTGTGCCCCTATTGACCATGGATCGGCTCATGGATTACCTTGAATCTTGTGCAACGTAGAGTTGATCGCCCAATGCACTACTGGTACCGTCATCACGTCGTAACTCGCAAACGGGGGCCCTTTCCTTGATATCGCGCTCCGCGACAATGGCGAGCGCATCGCGCCAGGGGCGCGCCGAAGCCATCAAAAAGGAAGGCAACGATGCTTTGGCCCAGTTGTCGCTGGGCGGCATTCTCGCCGATCTCGCGGTTCGAAGACACCGTGAAGCGGGCGGTGGATTCATTGCAGCGGCAGTCGACCATAGCGGTTGCACCTTCGGACTAGAGGATGCCTCCATTCAGCGCAACGCAAACGATTTGCTTTGGTTGCTTCTAGTCACAGACTTCCAGCAAACACGTCTCAAATCTTGGATTTGCGCTCCGGAAGCTTCTGCATCGGCAGGTAGTACTCCCCGGGCGGGTGCGGCGGCGCGTCCTTGAGCTCCTTGCCGAGCACGATGTAGACCTTGCCCTTCTGGGTGTCGTCCTCGATGAGCTGGATGTAGCGGTCGACCATGAGCTCCATCGAGGTAAAGCCACCGAACGACCGCGCTGAGAAGAACGTCCGGCATGAGAATTGCGATCCGGCCGTCTGCAAGCCGCACCCACCGATGCGGCCCCACCAGCCGTCCTTCATGACCTCCTCCTCGTTCTTGAACCGCCTCGCGAAGGCGTCCGTGAACACGATCCCGATCGCGAGCGTGTTCACCCGGGCGCAGTTCTGGATCGCGGGGTCCGTGGAGCGCTCGAGCATGGCGGTGATGGACTGGGTCGCAAAGTTCAGGCCCGACTTGGCGACCGAGTAGGAGAGGTCCATGTGGAGCCCGAACGACGCCGTGGAGCCCGAGTTGATGATGACGCCCGTCTTGCGCTTCTTGGCCCAGTGGCTCATGGCGAGCCTGCTCAGGAGCATCGCACCGATGTAGTTGACCGTCAGGGACTCGATCCAGTTGTCCGTCTCGTCGCGGATCTCGTCCAGCAGGGGCTTGGACCCGAAACCGGCATTCTGCGGTCCTCGGTCAGGAACGAGAAGGACCTCCGAGCCGCGAAGACTGGGGACGCACGTTGATGAGGCCGTCGTAAGTCCCGAACTTCTGCAGCGTCGCTTCGTGGAGCGCCCGGACAGCATCCAGATTCGCCACGTCCGTCTGCTTGAAGGCGACCTGGCTGTCGCTCAAGTTGTACTTTTCCTTGAGCTCGTTGAGCAGTTTTGTGCCAGCCTCGGCATTGCGGTTCGCCAGCATGATCTTGGCGCCGCGGGAGGCCAGGCGGTGGGCGATGGCATTGCCGATGCCCGTCGAGGCTCCGGTGAGGAGGAAAGTGGATCCTTCGATCTTCATCGCGTCGAGGGAGACGCCCGGAAGAAACTGTCGCCCGCCGGCGCGGTCCGACGCGCTTCTGGGAGCCCGCCACAACCCGCTCCTCCATTCGCCAGTGGTTCCTCACATCATCCCGCGAATCGCCCCGAAAAAGATGTCGGAATCATCCTCGAAGCACGCCCCGCTGGACAAGCGCGAGTCGTACAGCGCCATGACCGTGGACCAGGTCACCCGCGGCCTCGACGTGCGCCGCAAGGTCATGGGCGACATCTACGTGGACCGCGCGCTCGGCTCGGTGGACGAGTTCAACCGGCCGCAGCAGGAGATCATCAGCGGGATGGCGTGGGGCGAAATCTGGACGCGCCCGGGGCTCGACCTGAAGACGAGGTCGCTGCTCAACCTGGTGATGCTCTCGGCGCTGAACCGGATCACCGAGTTCAAGGGCCACGTGAGGGGGGCGATCAACAACGGGTGCACGCTGACGGAGATCCGGGAGGCGTTGCTCCAGGTCACTGTGGTCGGTGGCGGCGTTCCTTCACTTCCCGACGACCGTCTGACCCTTTCCAAAAGTACTGCGGCGCTCCTGCGGGCGTCGAGGCGTTCCGCAGCGCGCAGGAGGTGATTGCGGAGATGAGGAAGGAAGGCAGGGAGCTCAAATTCTGATCTCGCGATCGGTGTCTCTTCTCTTGGCCCCAATGACAACCTCCGGGACGGACAGCCCCCACGACGAGCCCGCGGCCCCTCAATCCCTCGTCCACCTCCGCATGATCCCCCCCCTGACACCCGGCTCCGTCCTCTCCTTTATCGTGTCCCACACCCTCACGTAACCCCTCCTCTCCAGCTCCACCTTGTCCACGTGGAACCTCTGCCTCGTCCCCAGCGGCGTCCTGATCCCCGAAGCGGGCCTGCACCCCCAGTTGTAGAAGATCCAGTTGGGTTCGAACTGCAGGTCGTCCAGGCGCAGCGCGTACCGCCGGAACCGGTTCGGGACCATCGTCAGGCGGTACACCACAACGGGGGTGTCGGGGCGCAGCGCGTGCTGCTTGGATCGCGCGGGGGAGGGGCCGAGGTACAGGCGGTACACCTCGCGGCGGCTGATGAGCCAGGTGATGAGGCCGGTGCCGGTGGCGGCGAGCGTCACTGCGGGCGGCGCGCGTCAGCGTGCGGAGAAAACGGTAGGGACGGGAGGCCCACTGATGAGGAAGGAAATGAAGGTGCTCTCGACGGGATACTCGGCCGAAACGTAAAGCCAGATGAGCGGGCCCGCGACGGCCATCGCGACGGCGTACCACCGCTGCAGTCTCACGCCCGGCGTGCATTCATAGATGAGCTCGAAGCCGGGCTCTTCCGAGGCCTGGGAGGACGTCCGCGTCTCGACGGTGCGCGGAGGCGGAGCAGGGGCGGCGCGCGCGGCCGGGGGGCTCCGGGCGGTGGAGAAGGGGGAAACGGGGGTCCGAGCGGCGCAGGGCTGTCGCCAAAGCGTCGATAGGCAAGGATTCGCGGTCCGAATGGAGAGAAACTGCTGCCTGAAGGGCCCAAGAGGAAGGTTCGTCCCCGACGCGTGCCTGGTGGCGCAGAGACCCCGATACGCGCCCAACGGCGGCACCGCCGGCATTCCCGGTCTCAACAGGCGCGTAGAGAGCGCGAACGCGCGGGGAACCGCCCGCCCGATCGCCGCCGACATCGTCCCCGTAGCCTGTTTGTTTACGGCGTCGGTCACCCCACTCACCCGCCGAATCGCCCCGCATGCAACTCCGACTCCGCATCAACTCCGCCTCCCTCCCTCCCTCCCTCCCGCCCGCCCCACCTCCGGCAGCAAGATGTCCCTCCCCCCGTCCCCCGGCGTCTCCACCCCCTCCCTCACCCCCGCCTCCCCGGACCGCTTCGCCGAGATGCGCGCGTACCTCCGCGCGGCGATGGAGAACGAGCGCCGCATGTCGGCCGGCCTCGCCTCGTCCCCGCAGAGGGCCGCGTCGCCCTATGCGCCGCAGTTTCCTCAGACGGGGGGGTACTGCCCGCCGCCGCCGCAGGCGTACTGGGGGTTCCCGGGGGCGGGGATGCCAATGCCGCCGCCGGGGATGGGGATGGGGATGGCCCCGCCGCCGCCGGCGTCGTGGCAGGCGTACTACAAGCAGATCGGGCTGGTCCCGCCCGACGGGTTCCCGGAGCACGCGGGGGTGCAGCATGCTCAGCCGCGGGCCGAGGGGGTCGCCGCTCCTGCGCCGGTGCCGGCCGGGCAGGCAACGGGGGAGGAACCACCCTCCGCCCCCGTGCGGATGCAGAAGGACAAGAAGGACAAGCGAACGAACGCCCCCGCTCCCTCTCCCGTCTCCCCACCCGCGCCCTCTCCCCACCCTGTGCCCGCTCCCCGCCCTCCTTCCCCGCCAACAGCCTCGCCCCCTCCCGAAACCCCCAAACCGCGCACCCGCCGCGCCACATGGTCCCAGAAGGACCGCGAGAAGGACGAACCGCCCGCGTGGAACGCGAGCACGGCCGTCGAGCGCAGGCGGACGCCCTCGCTGGCGTCCGGACGGAGGAGGACGGCGTCCGAGTCCGCGGGGGCGGCGGCGGGACCGCCATCCCCCGCTCCTGCGCCCGCGCAGGGGGGAGGTGGAGGGGTGGCGGCGCCCGTGTCGGTGGGGGTGCCGGGGGAGGACGGCGCGACGCCGGTGACCTTCTCGGTGCCGCCGAACACGGCGATTACGATTTCCTTCGCCCCGGTTTCGGCGCCGGCGCCGGCGGCGGCTCCGGCAGCAGCAGCGGGCAGGAAGGACGCGGGCAGGGCGCGGGCCAGGGCGCGGTGATTCCGTTCCGACAGAGATGCATACCAAATCGCCAAATACATTCCTCCTCGCCCCCCTCACGGGGATTCCTTGCCGCCCCCCACGTGGGGATCACACCACGGCCGCCGGGTTTCCCCTCCCCCGCGCCCACGCCTCCCCGATCCCCCACGCGCCCAGCGCCCCCGCGCCGACCACCCCCGCGCCGACGGCGGCGTAGGTGCCGTACTGCTGCGCGACGCCCTGGGCCTGCTCCGTCGGGCGGGGCGGGGGTTTGGGGAGGACGCAGGCGTCCGCGGGGGGGAGGTCGTCCTGCCGCCGGAGGAAGCGGAGGAAGGCGCGGAGGCCGGGGGTGGGGGTGGGTTCGTAGTACGGGGAGCAGGCGGGGTCGACGAGGTCCGAGGGGAAGGGGGTGGTGGTGGTCGTCGAGAGGGTGGAGCTGGGGGTCGTGCGGGTGGGAGGGGTGGTGGTGGAGGGCCGCGGGGTTGTTGGCGCGGCGGTGGTGGCGAACGAGGAGGTGGACGGGGAGGCGGTGCTCGGCGAGGCGGTGGTGGCCGTCGTCGGCGCAATGCTCGTGGTGGCCGCCGTCTTTGTGGTCGCGGGTGCGCTCGATGTGAACGCAGAGCCCGTGGTGGCCGTCGTCGGGCGGGAGGTCACGAGCGAGGTCCCCGTGGTCGGCACCACCGTGGTGGTCGGCGCAGCGGTGGTCGTCGGCGGGGCGGAGGACGTTGCGGTCGAGGTGCGCGTGCGCGTGACGGGCGTCAGGGTGGGCCCGTTTGTGCACGTCACGGTCTCGTCGAACCAGCATCTGCCGTACCCCAGCTGGCACGCCAGGCCGTACGAGAACTCGCACCAGTCGCTCTCGTTTCCGCAGTAGCCCCAGGCGGAGCAGCAGTAGTCGGAGCGGCAGCGCAGGCCGCCGTGCTGCGGGCCGCAGCGAGCCGTCTGCGTGAATGGGTAGTTCGGGCACGGCTGCGAGGTGACGTCGGGGTAGTTTGCCGACACGTCCGGCCCGCCGGGCAGCACCTGGCGCTGCCTCTCCGCGAGGTCCGCGGCGAGCAGCTCGGCGGGGCCCTCCGCGGCGTCGGCGGCCTGGAACAGCTGCGCGCGGCCCTCCTCCGGGCCGCCGAGCCCGACGAGCAGCATCATCGCCGTCGCCCACGCCGACGCGCGCCACGCCGCACGGCGCCGGAGGGACGGCGGCCGCGGAGTGCGCGCGCCCGCCGCCCGCCGGCAAGAGTCCGCCGCCATCCCGCCGCCCGCCGCCCCGCCCGGCACCGCCGGTCGCCCGACGCGGGCGATGAGCTCCAGTGTGCTGCCGGCGCCGCGCGGCACTCGCGGGGAATCACGCCCGCGCACCGAGCACCGAACGGCCGAAAGGGTTCAGCTGAGGTGGGGGATCGATCGGCTGCGGCGGAGTTCCAATCGCCCCCCCCTTCACACACACATTCCGTCTTCATGAAGGTCTAGCAGCCATCAGAGCTAGTCGTTGCTTCGGTCAACGAATCCGGCTGGCCGCCGGGCCGCCCTTGATCTCTAATGCGGCTGGGCCGGCGCAGCCATGACCCGGCAAGGCGCACTCATCACCTGTACAACCCAGATCCAGACGCTTTGGAGTTCATCTGTGATGTTCTTGGCCGACGCTTATTACATTGGATTGATGCTTCGGCCTGGGAATGGCCGGCGGTAGGTGCCCGCCCCACCGTGCTCCCGCGCGGCCGACGGGGACTCCCGTCCCCCACCATTTCCACCGGCCATCGACCACGATGGCCACCTCGTCGGGCTCGCGCAGCCCGTCCCCCGACTCTCCCGCGCCCCCGCCCCGTGCCGCCGGCTCCGCCCTCCCGCCGCCGCCCCTCAGTTCCCCGCACCCGCACGTCTCCCGCGCCGAGCTCGACGCGCTGCTCGAGTGCGGCCGCATGTTCGTCGTGCAGCGGCACGATGCGAAGCAGGTTCGGCACTCGGTGCCCGCGGGGAGCCCGCGGTGCTGACGCGGAGACAGGCGGGGCTGCACTACGACCTGCGCCTGGAGCACGGCGGCGTGCTCAAGAGCTGGGCGGTCAAGAAGGGCTTCAGCGACGACCCCGGGGTCAAGCGGCTGGCGGTGGAGACCAACGACCACGCAAAGAACTACGCCACCTTCGAAGGTTCGTCTCCCTGCCGCCCGCACGGGACGCGGCGCTCAGGGTCCCCCCCGCTCCAAGGCCACATCCCGCCCGACTGCTACGGCGCCGGCTCCGTGCAGTGCTACGACATCGGCTGGTTCGAAGTCGTCGACAAGGCCGCCGAATCGCGGCGCGCGCACGGCTCCGGTTCCGACTCGGACGCCGACGGCCCGTCCTCGGCGGACGCACCGGGGACGTACAACCGCGCCCGCCATTCGCGCATGTTCGCGGAGCAGTGGGCCACCAAGAAGCTCAGCATCGTGTTCCACGGGCGGCGCCTGCGCGGCAGGTGGTCGCTGTTCCGGTTCGAGGCGCCGCCGCGCTGGAAAACGGCGTCGTACGGGGGCAAGGTCAAGTCCGACCCGCGCTCCGCCGAGGGGTCGGGGTGGTTCGTGAAGCGCAAGAGCGGGCACGGGACCGGGAAGCGCGGGGAGGACGCGGAGCTGTGCGAGAGGCCGTGGACGGCGCGGAGCGCGCTGACGGGGAGGACGGTGGAGGAGATCATCGCCGAGGAGGGGAAGAACTGGGAGAGGGTGAGGATGTCGGACATTTTCGCCGCGCCGGGGGTGGACGGGGGGAGGCCGACAAAGGGGGAGGCGGGGATGTTTGGCGCGACGGGCGGCGCGGATGCCGCGGCCGGCGAGGCGTCGGGCCCGGCCGGCCAGCCCGCAGACGGCGGGTCGCACTGGGAAAAAGCCGGCCCCGGCTTCGTCCTCGGTGCCGGGCCGACTTCCCCTCCCGCGTGGAAGCGCACCGCGCCGTCGCCCAAGGGGAGCCTGGTGTCGGCGTCGGCGCTGATGCTGCTCAAGAACAAGCGCAGGGGGAAGAGGGACTACGATACCGGTTCGTCGAGGCGCCGTCGTGCCCGCTACCAGGGGTAAGGCTGATTCAGTTCCTGCAGACGAGTCGGAGGAGGAGCGCGAGCTCGAGCGGCAGCGCCGCGCGGCCAAGCAGGCCAAGAAGCGCTGAGGCGCGATCGGTCCGCCCGACGATTCTTCCAAGGGGACAGCCCGCCCCGCCACCAATCCTCGGGCCATCTTTGTCACGCTTCTGAATAGCATTCCCGGCATTACGTGTAGAGCTTGTCATCACGATGATCCTGAGTCAAGTCAGTCCCCCTGCCCATCACTCCTGCCCCACGGAGCCCCCCGGCGCCCCGTACCCCGCGAACCCGCCCTGCTGCTCGATGTCCCCGTACGGCAGCTTGCCCTCGTTCGCGTCGCCGCCGCCCACGAGGCCGGACATGCCCGCCGAGAGCACGGGCTGCGGGAGCTGCGGGACGAACTGCGCGACCATGTAGTAGATCCCCACGAGGGTGTTGAGGACCAGGGTGAGGACTGGGTGGGGGTCGGAGGGCGAACAAAGGCGGAGAAACGCGGGAGGGGACGTACTGTAGAGCCACCACGCCGAGTCGAGCACGAGGATGCCCATCAGGAACATCACGAGGCCGCGGCCGAAGGGGATGAAGAGGAAGGGCGCCCATTTCGAGACGGGCTCGAAGGCCTTGAACTCCAGGAAGATGAGCAGGCCCGACAGGAGGCTGTTTCGCGAGCGCGACCGGCGACGCGTCATCCAGCAGCGAGGGCGTCCGGCGGCGCGGGGACCCACATCTCGAAGATGCCGAGCACGACGCCCCTGAATCCGCCCGAGATCATCCAGAAGATGGCCGAGACGAGGACAAAGGCCGCGCAGGCGACGTTGACGGCCTTCCAAGCCACCGCGGGGACGTTCACTTATCGGCGGCGCGGCAAGGGCATGGGGTGGGCGCGGAGCGGCGGGGCGCGTCGAATGAATGACGTGCCGGGGGGAAAGAAGGAGGGAGAGTGCCTACCGTCTGCCATCCTGGACGTGTCCCTCGTGTCCTCGTTTTGAAAAGTGGCGGCTCTCGGTCCCTTCTGTGATCGCCGGCCCGCGCGGCGGCATGCACATTGACAACGCGCCGGCGGTGTTCGCAGCTCCCCATCCCGAAACACCGCGCCGAAGCGAATCGGAGCGGAAACGCGGGAAACCACGTCTTTGAAGCCCGGACTTTGCTCCCCGCGCCCTCCCGGCCCGCTGCCGCCGCGATGGACCTCGCCGTCCCCAAGCCGGACGCCTCCTCCTCTTTCAGCTCCGCCTCCTCCGCCTCCTCCAACAACGGGCATTCGGAACCCCACACGTCTACGCTGGGCCGCCTGTCGCTGTCGCGCCAGGGGGACCGCAGCCAGTCGCGCGAGGGGGACCGCCGCGGCCGAACGCTTTCGCGGCGATGGCTCGACGCGGACGGGGAGCCGAGGAGGGCCGTCAGCCTCTCGAACATCGTCAAAATCGTAATCGACAAGATGAAGGGGCACAGGAACTTCTTGCACACGGCGGAAGAGGTGCGCCGGATTCGTGTTCCGGTCGGTCGCGCGTGTGACACGGTGTCTCCCTCAGTACCCGGTGATTCCCGCCACCCCCCCGATCACGCCCCCGCTTCCCGAAGCCGCCGAGACTGCCCCCTCGAAGGCGGTCGTCGCCGAGCCCGCCCTTCCCGCCGCAAAACCTCTGACGGCCCAGGAAAAGTCGTCGACCTACAAGATCGCATGGCACGACAACGACTTCATGACCTCGGACGAGGTCCGCCCAATGCGGTTGGGTCTCGAGTACACAAAAGTGGAATCGGTGATGCAGTCCCGCGGGATCGAATCCACGGTGGTGGTTTTCGGCTCTGCTCGGATCCGGCCTTTGGCCGAGATCGAGGCGCGGATAGAGGAGCTCGGCGCGATGGTCGCCGCCGGGGACGACAAAGCCGTCGCGGCCCTCGAGACGGCGAGGAAGCTGCTGCCCCTTTCCCGGCACTACGACGAGGCCAGGCTGCTGGGCAAGCTCGTCGCGCAGCACTCGGACGGGTTCCGCCTCGTCGTGTGTACCGGCGGCGGCCCGGGGATCATGGAGGCGGCCAATAGGGGGGCCTACGACGCAAAATGCGAGAGCATCGGCTTGAACATCACGCTCCCGCACGAGCAACATCCCAACCCATATGTGACGCCGGAGCTGTGCTTCAGCCACCACTATTTCGCGATCCGCAAGATGCACTTCCTCTTGCGGGCAAAGGCGCTGGTCGCGTGCCCAGGTGGCTTTGGCACTTTTGTGGGCACATTGCGGCTGCCGGCGACGCTCTTTTTCTGACGCGTGTTCGCTTCCAGGACGAACTTTTCGAATGCCTCACGCTGGTGCAGACGGGCAAGATGGCGCGGATTCCGATCGTCCTCCTGGGCAAGGACTGGTGGCAGAGCGCGGTCAACTTCACCTTCCTGGCAGATAATGGCGTCATCGCGCCAAGCGATTTGAAGCTTTTCGTCATGGTGGACACGGCTCGCGAAGCGTGGGAGCACATCTGCGGCTTCTATGCTGGCGAAATGGAGAACATCCGCCAGAACTCGGGCGACGCCCCGCTGGCCTAGGCGGAACACTGTCCCAAAAGACAAAGCTAAACACAGCTAGTCGTCCAACTCGCTGTCCCCATCCCGCCGCAGGCTCACGCCCCTGCCACTCCGCAGTCCAGGCGTCGGATCGGCGCTCCTGTCCCTCTTTGGCTGCTTGTCCTCCAGCGGATCCCGGAGCTGGGCCTGCCACATCCCGGCAAAGATGCCGTTGAGCGCCAGCAGCTCGTCGAAGGATCCGCGCTCGATGATGCGGCCCTGGTCGAGCACCAGGATCATGTCCGAGTTGATCACGGTAGAAAGGCGGTGCGCGATCGTAAGGGTCGTCTTGCCGGCGCTGAGCTGGTTGAGCTGTTCCTGGATGGCTGTAGGAGCGGGTGTTGGAAAACGAAGCATCATCCGCGGCTCGGGACGGACCTTTTTCTGTTTGAGTGTCAAGCGCGCTGGTGGCCTCGTCCAAGAACAAGATCTTGGGCCGCCGCAGGATCGTCCGAGCAATCGCGATCCTTTGTCTTTGGAAGAGCGATAAGCAATAGCTCGGAAAGGAAACGTCGAAAGCAGCTTACTTCTCGCCTCCGCTCAAACGCAACCCGCGCTCCCCTACGATCGTATCGAACCCGAGCTCGAAGCTCATGACGCGGTCGTAGATCTGCGCGGCTTTCGCGGCTTCCTCCACCTCCTGGTCCGTGGCGTCCAGCCTTCCGTAGCGGATGTTGTAGCGGATGGTGTTGTTAAAAAGCGCCGTGTCCTGCGGCACCACGCCGATAACTTTGCGCAGGGAGTCCTGCGTCACGTCGCGGATGTCCTGCCCATCCACACGGATCGCCCCTCCGGTAACGTCCATGAAGCGGTAAAGGAGACGCAGCGTGGTGCTCTTGCCGCCACCGCTCGTTCCCACGAGAGCAACGGTATGGCCAGCTTGCACATGAGCGTCGAAGTCCTTTATCACCGGCGTCTTTCCGGCGTCGTAGGCAAACGTGATGTGGTCGAAATCGATCTGTCCAGCGGGACAACTCAGTGCAACCGCGTTGGGCTTGTCTTGAACCTCGGGAACCGTCTCGAAAAGTTCCAGCATGCTCTCGAGATCAATCATGGCCCTCTGCTCATCGCTCGGTAAGTGCATGCACATATCGCAACGTTGCACTGCCAGACCTGAAGCGTCCGGTACTGGCGCTGCAACTGTCCCAGCGGGCCGTAGAGCTGGCCGACGTACGTCAAGCTAAAGGGGAACGTCAACAAGCTTGAAACCAACGCAAAGAGGCAAGGCAAACTCGCAATAATACGAAGTCCCCGACGGTGTACGTTCTGTATTCGACGATGCGCCTCGCGCACTGCCATCCGAGGCATTGGTCTGTCCATCCGGCATGGAAACTTGGCGCGACCCACCTCGATGGCGCCAATCAGCATGCCGAGTTGGATAATCATAACCTGAATCACATTTGCTATGCTGTTCATGATGCTGACCTGCCATTCCATGGCTTGATAGTTATCGAAAGCCGTCGCGTATTCCTTGGCCTCGAATCGTTCGTTGGCAAAGTACTTCACCGACTCAAAATTGACGAGAGCATCGACAGCTTTGCCGGAAACCTTGTTCTCGAGCTGATTCGAAGCCTTCCGGTGGCGCACCCGCAGCTGGGTCAGCTTGAACGACGCGAAGATGTAGATGATCATGGTCGAGAACACGATGAGGGAGAACATGCTGTCGAACTGCGTGCTGAAATAGGTGCAAGCAAGGCCAATGTCCAGGAATATAGGCGCCACTTGAAGCAGGCTTGAGATGCAAATCAACGGCGCGTCAATCAGGGAGCCAAGCAATGAGGCCAACAACCCACCATGCATTGAGAATGTCGACAATCGACGTCACACCGCGGCTTTGGATCTTAATCGTCTCGCCTGTCTTTCGCAGCATGTGCCACCGGATGCTTAGTGACATGAGGTGCTGAAACAGCTTGACCGACACGTCCTTTGTGATGTGCTGAGCTACGGGAACCCAGAGGAGACCCGACATCGCTGAGGAAGGCACGAGTCAGGACAGCAGCGAAATCATCGGACACGACTACGCACCATCCAATAAACCCCCTTGGAGGATCTTGAGCCCAGCAAAGAGGAAGAGCGAACGATAGGGGAGAGTTGTGCTTGTCGGATTCGTGAGATCGTCAACCACTCTCTTGTAGGTCAGAGGCACGTTGACGTTCACGATGCGGCCGAGCACCAGCAGAATGAAACATCCAATGAGCGATGCCCTTCCTGCCCACCGATCGGGCCACGCGAAACGGAGCACTTTGCGGAACCTCTGGATAAAGTCGTCCCATGTTTGGGGTGCCTTTGCCATCTGCTCCTTCACTTCCTTCAGCGCTTTCGCTCCTGCGTCGTCAAGGAGGTCGTCGTCGTCTTCGGAAACTGCGGCATCCGGATCCCCCGGCTTCAGGTATTGGCAAACGTAAACGGCCGAAAACTCGAGCACCAAGACCGTCAGAAGAAGCACAAATCGGACTCCGAATGTGACGAGGAAGCTGCGGTCAAAAGGTTAGGAAAAGGAAGTGGCGGATCAAGAAGTGCCCACCTCCAGTCCTCACCAGCAACTGCGGTCCAGCCTCCCATCCCTTCCATGTCACCTCCATCTTTCATTTTCGTCGTTGGAGCCAGGGCCATCCACGAAGCGGAATCGCCCAGTTGGATATTGCCGAAGCCGAGCTTGCCCATCGCGGTCAACACGCCACCCCAAAGCTCCTTCATGCGCTCTCCGCGCCAGGTGCCAGTAAAGACGCCATGAATCCCGTCCATCCGCGAGACCCACTGCGCCCGGTGGTAAAGTTCCACGAGCGCAGCCACAAAGAAGATGACGTGGATGCCCTGGTACCTCCAGCGGAACTTGTACTTCGGAACGACGATGCGGTTCTTTTCAGTGACCGATCCGGTAGTGACCGCGACGTCCTCCTCGAAGTCAATGGCCCAAATCGCGTAGACGACGGTCCAGATCAACACCGTGACCATCCACGGCACAACGGTCCACACGGGCGTCAAGGTCCAGCGCAGGATCGGGCCAGGTTTGCTGGCGTCGGGCACAAAGACATGCTGGGCGAGGTAGAGAGCCTCAAAGAGGGAAATCGCAAGGATCGTGAGGAGGCAGTATTGAACGATGGTCAGGAACAGGGGCACGGGTGCAACCGGGATCGGGAACCGCGCTGACGGAGCTGCGGCGCCAATCTCCACGGCCGTCGCCGCCTCCGGGGCATGTGGCAACACGGTCACGCCCTCTGCCGTCGTAGCCGTGATTTGAACGCGTCCGTTGCCAGCTCCGCGGCCGTTCTCGTCCGAGGCTCCTCCATCGTCTTCCAAGGCCTGATACTGACCACGCAGGTCTCTCCGGAACAGAATTCGCGCAAAGTACGGCAGAAATGCGATTAGAATCGTCGCCAGAAGTAGGAGAACAGGGAAGGTCGTGATGAGGAAGCAGGGCGATAGTCCTCCAAGTGTCTGGGAGTTCCAGAGCGGCGATGGGCAGTAGAGGAACCCGGAGGGCGGGTTGGTGACAATGGGCGGCACTTTAGGCGGCCCATCTGCCGGAGGACCCGGCGCAACCGAGCCCATTGTGGCCACTGGGGGTTCTCCTTTCGTGAGAGTGCGCAAGATCACTGGGGCTGATCGACTCGTCCAACACGGAAAGGACCTGAACGCCTTGAAGCCAAGCCAAAGTTGGAATGGAGTGTAGTGTTCAGAATTGCTACATCATCAATAGATGGATATCGCTCGAATGCAGATCAAAATCAGAGGGAATCAATTGAGGTCGATGCGACCGCTGCAGTCAAAGCCGCGGAGATCATCTGCCCAGATGGCGTCCACGCGGCTGGCGTTCAGGTCCGCCAAGAAAGCGTTCTTGATCGTGCTGTTGAACGTGAACAGGTACGAGGTGTTGCCCTGAGCGAAGGATCAGTAATCCACCACGATTCGAACCGCCATGGCCGATCTCACCCGCTCGTCAATCTTCAGCTCCTCAAAGTTGACGATGGCCTTGAGCAGGGGCCACCTTGCAATGTTGTCCCTGTTCCAGGCTTGACGCCACCACGATCGCTTCAGCGCCAACTCGCCCGGGCCCGGAGGCGCGACATAGGGGTCAAGCGCCCCGGTGACCTCGTCCCGGTGGTCGTTCTTGTTCAGGTAAAAGGCAGCACCGGATTCGGGGAGGATGAAGGGCTTGTTGTAGCGCTTGCAGAACACTATCGAGGGCATGGTGAGACGCAACGGGCAAGTAACGAGACGGCTCAACTAACTGTCGTAGATGTCCCACGGCGGCTGGCTGTGCCGAATTGCCTCTTCGTTGGTGCCGTTGACGATGCTCTCCAGGTAGCCCCGCGGAGTCAGCTCGTTGGTGCCCATGGGCCAGCTGTAGCTTAGCCAATACGCCGACATGCCGACCCAGTCCACGTATTCTGCTCCGGGCCAGTAGGGCGTGTAGGGATCGTCTTTGCCGTCCAGCTTGCCGTCGCGGTTGGTGTCCGTGGCGTTCCACTCGGCCGAGAACTCCGCCGGTGTGAACGTGTTGGGCGAGCCGTAAGGGTAGCCGGATCCGAAGTTGGGTGCCCAGACCATTGCTGTCAGGTTCGTCTTCCTGCGTATTGCCGTTGCCAGACGCCGGAAGCCCTGCACGTAGCCGAGGGGACGCTGCGAGTATGGGTTCCAGTCTGCGGGTCGCGAGTCAGGCTAGACCAGGAGGCCGGATCAGACTTGAGCTCACTTCCGTTCATCTCGTGGCCTAATCTCAGCATGATCGGCACCCCGCGGTCATGGTTGATGCGTGCAAAGTGCTCCGCAATCCCATCCGCAGTAGCTTGCGACAGCTGGTCCATGGAGAAGTGGGGCATGAGGGCAACCAACAAAATGGCCGGCGGGTTTGAAGCGCCGACGTAGTCATTGCCACTGTGTGACTCGTCGTGGTTCGCAACAGTGCCTTCCGCAACCTGCCATGCGTACCTGACGGATCTAAGGTAAGCACGTGCGATGGTGTCACACGACCGTGGCGCCCCTCACCAATCGATGATGTTCTGCTCCCAGTAGGTTGCATTCCGCAGGTGAGCAAAGCCACCGACGATCGACGGTGCGCGTCCATTGAGCCTGTTTGTCAAGTTCAGAGGGTAGTCTTCTCCCCACTCGATCGAGAAGCCCATCATCGGCCTGCCGTCGGCTGGCGGCTCAAGGCGGTTGAGAGACCTCGCTCCAGCGGCTCCTAGCAACGAGCCGTTGATGAAGGAGTTGTTGGAGCAGGCGTTCAGCGCCGGCAGAACGGCCGTGGGCACCGCAGTCTGCGTTCCTACGGCAGTCTGCGTTCCCACGGACGTCGTGGTGGCAGCTGGCAGTTCGCTCGACGCCGAGGTGGCGCTGGGCAGGGCAGTGTTCGTAGGAGTGACCTCGACGATCGGCGTCGGCGTGGAGGTGGTGCTCCTCGCGGACTGCTGGGGCAGAACGACGCCAAAGACGACGCCGAGGGTGGCGCCGATGGCGCAAGCGAGCAAGGCGCCAGCACCAAACCACATGAGAGTCTTTCGGGAGTAGCGGTCGGGTTTCGAGGCCCCAGAAGCATCGTCCATCGGAACCGACCCCGCTTTGAGGGTGCCCGACTCGAGCGATGCGGCTGCCGCGGCGGCCGAAAGCGGGGAGGTAGGAACTTCGTCCGAAACAGCATTGGATTTCTTCTTGCTCTTCTGCGGTACCGTGTCAGCTGATGTGCTTTCCAGTTCCGGGCACAATGCTCACCACCACTTGGGGTTCAGCGCCGGGCATACCGGGGGATGTGGGCGACGACGGACCCATCATGTCAACCGTTCCAAAGGTGACGACTTTGCGGGAGGATTTGAGGCTTCCGGAAGCTCCAGCACCGGCAAGTGCGGCGAGCGATGCGTCGTCGACGTAGGAGGGGTGCGCAAAGTCTGACCACCTCGGGGTGACAGGCGGGGTCGTCCGGGTCGGCGAGGGCTCGGGAAGGCCTGCGGGGAGGCGAACGAGGTCCTCCGAGTATCTAACTGGCGGCCGAGGCTCCCTCGGAGTCGCGATGGGTGATGCGGAGCGGGCGCGGAGGTGCTGTTTCGATGTTTGGTTCTCGGAGGGCCCCTCCAGCGTGGACGCCGTCTGGCGGCCGGGGCAACAAGCTCAGGCGCCGACACTCAGGGTCATTGATGGTCGACGGCAATGCGAGGAGTTGCCCGGCGGCGCAGACCGCTATCGGGGCTTTGATTCGAAGTGGACTTGCGTTGGGGTCCACCGCGCGGGGCGGAGCGCGCCGCACTTTCGCGCTGCGGCAAAACGCCGCGCCTCATTCCCCCGGGCACCGGCCGCTGCGCGCCAAACGCGGCCGCGATGGACTCGCTACAGTCCTTCGTGAATGGTGCGGTGTAGTGGAGGCCGCGATTGCCTCCACGGATCCTGACGGGAGTCTTTCCACGCGTTGTCGGCTGGACGCGTCCCGGTGCCGCAGAACAAGTAGCAGTCCTAACGGTGGACGGGAGATTCATCGTGGTAGGACGTCTTTCGGAGTGCACGCCCTGGATCTTGGGATTGACGACGGGGGCGCGTGCTGCGCATCTGACCGGCAGGGCTTGTTGAAAGGCTTCGACCAGAAGCTGAATATTATCCTCGCGGACACGGAGGAGCGCGTTTTCAGCAAATCGGAGGGCGTGGAAACGGTGCCGTTGGGTCTCTACATCGTGAGGGGAGAGAACGTGTGGGTTTCGTCTCCATGCTGCGTTTCCGGAAGAGTTCTCACCGTTTCTTGGCATTTGGGCCGCTTCACTGCTCCTTCATTGGCGCATTTGGATGATTCGACTTCTTGTGGCGGCTTTCTGGCTTCCGCGACGTCTTCAACGTTCTTCCAATTCAGCGCGACAATTGGACAGCTGGATACCGAAAAGGACGCTACTATTGATTGGCCTAAGGTCAAAGCCGAACCGATACGCGCCTTCTGGGGAGAAGGAGCACATTGAGGCCGCTGGACGGGAGACTTGGGGAGGCTTTGTCACGGAATCTCGATACCCATCATCAACAGTATACCATGAAAAAGAATACCTAGTCGCGTGAATCTCTAAGCATTAGAGCCTTTTACGACGCAGGTCCCTTCGCTGCCGCTCCTATAACGTGACCGAGGATCAGAGCACGACGAGACGGCGGAAGAAGGGGAGACAACAAACCTTCCGCGCCACTCCTAAGCTCCTTCAGGAATTCTTGTAGCCGCAATCGCACCTGTAGAGAGCGTTAACGAGGGTTGCGCAACGGACTCCAAGTTTGTTCAAGGACCTTGTTCGCAATGTCATTCGGGTCGTTGAATGTGTCACTGTCAGGCGGTGGCAGTTGATCCAGCAGGTACTCCGCCTCATCGATGGACAGGATGAGGGGTCCTCGGTTCGGCATCGCGGATTCCGCCGCAGTTTCGACGCGATGGCGGCACGAAGCACGCGTCGTTTGTTGATGTGACGTGTCGGTCCGCAGGTCGACTCGGAATCATCGCCAACATTCCTGCCTCCCGTCAGTTCCTCTATCGCGATGACTATTTTCTCCGACGGACCTTTTCACGACAATCGGAACGTGTTGGGACGGACGCCGCCGCCGCGGGGACGCCTGAGGGGCTTTGACAACATCAACGCGGACCGACCAGTTCAGAGCACGGAGGGGCGTAGATTCATCGAGCCGGATTCATGGGGTTCCAATGCGGGTCGTCTGACCGGGTCGAACGCCGTCCAGCTCGGACCATCTCGAATTCGTATGAGGGAAGCTCCGAGAGAACACCATGCGGCTTTTCCAAGTCAACAGCACCACGAAGCGCCGCGCTTCGACTACGGCCGCATGCCACGGAACATCGATGTTGCAGACACGCGGCACTTTCGTCGGGATCGGTCTCTGTCGCCTCCTTGTCGTCAAGAAGATGCACGGTTCGCCGGGCCTTCCCCGCCGTCGACTCCCCTCGAAGGCTGGAATCGAGACGCGCCGAGAACGCAGCGTCCGCCACCAATCATGCCGCCGAACGACTTCCGTCGGTCTGAATTGCCCATCTTGAGCGATCGCATGTACTTGTCACCGGAGTCAATTTCGCCGCCGAGCAGCCAACCTTTCAACTTTGCGAGAAGCTTCCCGGATCGTCCCAGCAACAACCGCTTGGAACATGACGATGGACCACGCCGTGCGGACGACGACTTGTGGATGGGCCCGCGGCCTCCGAAGCCGCCTTCTCCTCCGCCGGATCGGTTCGCTGCGCCGCCGCTTCCGACGCCTTCACCTTATCGACCGCCGGAGTCCCGCCTACGACTGGCCTCTCCTTCACCTCGGAGGTTCCAATCGCCGCAACCCCAACAGTGGCTTCCCAGGGTACGTACTCCTGAGGTCGATCGGTTTCCTCGTGCGCAAGCTTGGGCTCCGCCTCCTGGGCGCATGCAGTCGCCGCTTCCACAACCTGGCTCTCCTCGCCGCCAAAGATACCCATCTCCCCCGCGCGGACGATACGTTTACTCCCCGCCACCCCGAGCTCGATCTCCGCCGCTGCGAGCTCCATCTCCTCTTCCCCGAGCTCGATCTCCGCCTTCTCGACTTCGATTGCCGCCGCCTCGAGGTCGCTCTCGGAGCCCGATCCCCGGTGTTCCTCGACCCGGTCTTCCTGAGCCGTGGCACCCGGAACGCCGCGATTCTCGGGATCAACCGACGGGCTTTCGAGGTCGATCTCCGCCTCCTCAACCTCGATCTCCGCCGCCCCGTGCTCCACCGCCCCGTGCTCGATCTCGGAGCCCAATTCCCTATGCGCGGCCACCCGGTCCTTCCGAGCCGTGGCGCCCGGATCGCCGCGATTCTCAGGATCGGCCGAGGGGCTTCCCGGATGCACAGGTTCGACGCAGCCCGGAGCGCACCGTAGCCGTGCCGGTCAGGAAGCGCCGCACGGTGGTGGACCCATGGGCAGCGTGGGGAGCAAAGGCTGCTCATGGGCCGCAAACGGACGCTTCGCAGAACTGGAGGAATCGATCTGGGCCAGTGGAGGTCATTGATCTCACGCAAGACGAGGATTAGGCAATGCAGCAGCTTCACCATGTTACGATGCCAGTTTTGAGCGAGTTCCGGAAAAGATGGGAGATGTCCGCGTCGGAGTTCGTGCGGCCCGAACGCAGCTTGTGACTGCCGCCCGCGATCGGCTCCATCCTCCGACGGCGCCCGCGTTTTCTCTCGTTGTTGTCTTCGCGCTTGAACGGTCGGACCCCTGTTCCGACCTCATTACATGCGCCGTTTCGCGCGGCTCCTCTCACCGCCCATGAACGGCGCTGGCCCAGCCCGGGAGCTGCGCGAAAAGATGAACTCGACTTCGTCCCCGCGGCGGGGCCTCATCCCGCGGCACCTCCGGCCGTCGGCCATCTTTGCCTCAGTCGTTTCATTCATCCTTCATCCTTTTCTGACCGCGGCGCCTACCCGCGCGGAGAATGGCCCCCGGCCCGCTGCGCATTCCATCTCGGCCTTCATCGAGAAGGTCGTCACCTTTGTCGTTCCCAAAACTCTCCGGGACCTGATGAGCTTCAAAACTGCGGACCGAATCGCGCACCAGCTCGCGCACGACGTGCTGGAGGACGTCTCGGGGGACGAACCCAAGGGGCCGCCGCACGCGCACGTGCCGGGGGAGCAGGAGTCGCCGACGGACCCGCGCGTGGTGCGCCCGCCCCCGGTGACCATGCGGGACGACGTGCCGGTGCTTACTGTCGGTGGCGCCGCGGGGATGCCGGATCCGACCATGCGGATCGTCCGTCTGCCTCTACAGGCCGGTACCGTCGAGTCGGACATCATGGTCTGGGAGGGCAGACCCGGAATCGGAGACGTGAAGCAGGTTCTGGTCATGGTCAGCGGGAATCCGGGCATCGTCGACTTCTACAACGACTTCTTGTCGGACGTACACACGTTTCTGGGGAAGCGGATTGCGATCGTCGCGACCGGACACATCGGCCACTCGACCACCCTGCCCGCACCGGACTCCGACGTCTTTTCCCACACCCTCGCGGAACAGGTCGAAGCCAAGATCGCCCTCGTCCGGCAGGCGATGGAGTGGTACCCGTCGGCCAGCATCTACATCGCAGGGCACTCGATCGGGGCTTGGATCTCCTCGCAGGTGCTCAAGGCGCTCGAGGACGAGCCGCGGATAAAGGGGCTGTACTGCCTCTTCCCCACGCTCGAGGACATTGTCAACACGCCGAACGGAGTCCGTCAGCATGTGCGTTGCTTGGTTTTCCCGTCGGTTCCGGCGTGCTGACGTGCTTTCGTCGCAGCGCATGTTCAAGCCCCCGTGGCGCAACCTCCTCGCCGGCCTCATCTCCTCCCTCCGCCTCGCCCTCCCCACGGACGCCCTCGTCGACCTCGTCGCCCGCCTCTCCTCCCAGCCCCCGGAATACGCCCGCATCACCGCCCTCCGCCTCGCGGGCTACTCCACCGTCCTCTCGGCGCTGATCATGTCGGACGACGAGATGTCCGCCGTCGCGGCGCTGGACCGGGACTTCTTCGCCCGGAACGCGCACCGCGTCAGGGGTTACTACTCCACCCGCGACGCGTGGGCTCCGCTGGCGCACTACCGCAACCTGCGCTCGGTTTTCCCGCCCGAGCACCTCGAAAGGCTGCAGCTGGACCCGTACCAGCTGCCGCATGCGTTCGTGCTCGATCGGGGGGACGCAGAGCACGTGGCGGGGGTGGTGGCGGGGTGGCTGAAGGAGGATTTGGGGGAGGACGAGGAGGTGCGGAGCCTGAGGAGCGTGAGGAGCGGGTGGTCCAGGGAGGACGACGAGGAGTGAACTCCGCGCGGTTCGGAACTGGTTGCAGTGGGCCGCAGCATATCGTGGGCAGCTTCGTCATCGGCTACTGAGCTCTTCGCCTCGTGGTCGTCTTTCTCCTCCGCGAGGTCGTCTTTCTCCGCTTCGTCGTCGTCTTCCGCCTCTTGGTGGTGGTTCTCCTCCGCGAGGTCGTCCGCACGATCTTCTGCGTCGTCGCCACCACCGGCGGCACATACCCCGCCAATATCGGCTTCCCGTCCGTTATGTACACCCCGTCGCTGGGCACGCTCGTTTGCGGCCCCAGCGCCGCCCCCTCGGGCGACAAGGCGAACTCCACGAAAGCTTTGGCCATCGCCCACCCGTCCTCCCCCGTCGGCACGATCGCATCCGGGGGCACAGCGAACCCCCTCGACCCGCGGTCGCGCAGCTCGACGGTGACGGCCACCATCCCCGCGGCGCCGGCCCAGTCGTCCATGCACCCCGAGGCGGGGTACAGCTGCGCGGCGCGGATGGAGGTGTACACCGCGCCCGTGGCCAGGTAGGCGGCGTACCACATCTGGTTCCCGAGGGCCGTCAGCGCGGGTTCGAGGGAGGAGACGGAGGGGTTGGTGAAGCCCCAGTTGCGGAGGATGAGCTGGCCGAAGGAATGCAGGTCGAAGAGGGCGAAACGCCGCGGGAGGGCGATGATGGCCGCATGGAGGGAGGAGGTTTCGGGCTCGCTGAGCGCGGAGGGGCCGCGGTAAACGTCCGAGTCGGGGTCGGTGGAGGCGCCGCCGTCGAGGGACCAGAAGTAGGGCCAGTTGCGGTTCAGGTCCACGGGGCCCGGAGTGGGGCGGCGGTTTTTCCGCCAGTATCGGTCCGTGGTGTGCGAATACTCGTAGCTGCGGAACAGGCGGGCGGCGGTGAGGGGGGGCGGATGTCGAGACAGCGACGGAACGGCTCACCCGTCGGGGTTGGCGAGCGGGCTCACGAACCACTCGAAGTGTTCCAGCATCTGCGGCTCCGTCGCGTGCGAGCCGATGAGGTTCGAGAGGATGTAGAGGGCGGTGGTGCATGCGACCCATTCCCGGGCATGCTGCAACCCGTTGATCCTGCCAGCAGAGGTTTCAGATCTCTTCTCCATCCGAGAGCTGTTGGCACTCCTACCATATCTGCTTCTTTCCCGCCGGGCCCCCGGATGAGGTCACGCGGAACACGTACAGGTCCCTGCCCTCGACCGACTTTCCGATGCTCGACAGCGAGCCCACCACGCCCGCGGGGAG
Organism: Hyaloraphidium curvatum; assembly: GCA_025558095.1. Taxonomy (NCBI): domain Eukaryota; kingdom Fungi; phylum Monoblepharomycota; class Hyaloraphidiomycetes; order Hyaloraphidiales; family Hyaloraphidiaceae; genus Hyaloraphidium; species Hyaloraphidium curvatum. The sequence continues at coordinate 204,014 of JAIVFI010000005.1, read as the reverse complement.
GTTGGCAGCGAGGTCCCGGAGGTAAGCGACGACCTGGTCGTAGCGCGGGTACTGCACGAAGAAGGTCTGGTTTCCGGCCAGGTCCTTCTGCACCAGCGGTGCGTCGGCGGCAAGGGCGGCGTCGGCGTACACGTTCCCCGATACGAGCTCGCAGGGGCTCCCTGCCAGCGCCTCGATCGCCTGCCGCGCATCGGGGCGCACGCGCAGCAGCAGGCCGCCGCTGTCGGGCCCCGCGGGGCCCCAGAAGTCCGCGCCGGCCTCCCTCGCGTGGGCCCGGAACTCTATCCGCAGGGCGTCGTGAACATCGCAGCGCAGCAGCATCGTCCGCGGGTCGGGCGGGGAGGCGGCGGCGAGACCGGCGACGAGGAGGAGCACGAAGCTTAGGAACAATGGTCCCCCCGGCTGCCGCGCCGGAAGGGCGGTCGGGAGCGGGGCACGGCGGGGCGCAGGCCGCCCCGGGCCGCTAAGGAGAGAGCGCATCGTTCGCTGCGGCCGCCGGAAACGGCAGCGGCTGCGACACGGCGTCGGTAAAGCGGATGTGACTGGGGGGCTTCGCCACCCCGAGGATGCCGCTTGACTTGGCGCGCAAGCAACCACCCGGCGCCAGCAACCCGGAAAGGCACTTCAATCTCTGACGGTGGATGCTGCGATGAACGGCTGAATAAATCTGATGCCGATCGGCGGGCGGCTCGAGTGGGAGGGCACCGATCGGTGCTCTCGACCTGACGAGCTCGAGAAGAGGAAGAACGCGCCCCCCGCAGATTCCTCCGAGATGGCGTTCTCCGTCGAGTTCGAATGCGAGACGAACGCCTCACCGCTGCCCGGCGCCCCCTTCATCGTGGAAGTGCGGCTGACGAACGCGTCCGCCGACCCGCTCTCCGGAAGGTTCGACCTCCTCTTCTCGTCGATGCGGACGCCCTCCGCGGCGCCGCCCGCCGCGGACCTCTACGCCGTGCCGCCTGCTCGCCCGGTGCCGCCGAACCGCCACGCGTTGGTCGCCGCCCACATCAATGGGGACTTCTGCAGACTGTCCCCCGCGCACCCGGATGCGTTCGAGCTTCGCCCCGGCGAGACCTTGGCCGCCCGCTTCGCCGTCTCCTTCTTCTCCATCTCGGAAACCGACGCGCCCTCGGGCTTCTACCTTGCCTTCCCGGACGGCACGGTGGTCGACATCGGCGAGCCCAAGGTGGCGCCCTTTTCGCGCCGCGAGCAGCTGCTCCGCGGCCCGCGCGACGGGGTGCCGGCGGTTACGGCCGAGTTGCGGTACGCTACCAACGAGGCCAACACGCGGGGTGCGCTGCCCCCGGAGGAGATCTGCCCCGTGACGCCCAAGCCCAAGCACTGGCGCCTCGAGCGGGGAGCGCCATTTCGGCTCACGAAGGGGACGTTGATTGTGTGCGCCCCGACGTTCGAGGAGGAGGCAAAGTACCTGGCCGAGGTTCTCGGCAGGCTGCTCGGTGCCCCCCCGCTGCGCGTGTCGAGCTCGCCGCCCCAGGCCGCCGACAAGGAACCTCCGATCGAGCTCGTGGCCAACGACTCGCACCCGGACCGCAACCCGGAAGCCTACGAGATCTCAGTCTCGGCCGCCAACGCCCGCCTGGAGGCCCTGTCCCCATCGGGCGCCTTCCGCGCCTGCACCACCCTCGTCCAGCTCGCCGGCAACGCGCTCCACCCCGCCACCGCATCCTCCGCGGCGGACCTCGCCCCCATCCGCATCTCAGACGAGCCCCGTTTCGGGTACCGCGGCCTGCACCTCGACATTTCGCGCAACTTCCACCCCCTCCCGACCCTCTTGCGCGCGCTGGACGCCATGGCGCTGTACAAGCTCTCGGTGCTGCAGCTCCATTTTTCGGACGACGAGGGATGGAGGATCGAAATTCCCGGGCTGGAGGAACTCACCTCGGTCGGCGCCGTGCGGTCGCACGCGGGGGTCGTGGATCCCCGGGCGGCGCTGCCACCCGCGCAAGGGTCGGGGCCGTTCCCGCGCGCCCCGGGGACCGGTTTCTTGACCCGCGCGGATGCGGTGCGGCTGGTGGCCGAGGCGAAGAGGAGGCACATTCGGGTTGTGCCCGAGGTGGAGATGCCGGGCCACGCGAGGGCGGCGATGCGGGCGATGGAAGCCCGCGCGCACAACATCCTCGCTCGGGGCGGGTCGCGGGAGGAGGCCGAAGAGTACCTGCTCTCGAGTCCGGGGGACGCCTCGGTCTACTCCTCGGCGCAGTCCTTCCGCGATAACGTCATGTGTATTGCGCGGCCATCGGTGCTCCGCTTCGTACGACACGTTCTTCGCGAACTGAGAGCGATCTGGAACGAAGCCGGTGCGGAGCTGGAGATGGTGCACCTCGGCGGGGACGAGGTCGCCGCCGGGGCGTGGGAAAGGGACCCGCTGGTTCTCGAGGAGCTGCGGCGGAGGGGTTGCTCGCTGAGGGAACTGCTGGACGGGTTTTGGGGGCAGGTGATTTCCATATGCAGCGAGATGGGGATCCAGCGGACGGCGGGGTGGGAGGAGATCGCCGTCACCGACGCCGAAGAAGGCGGCAAGCGCCGGCGGATCGTCAATCGGGCGCTGCTGGGAGGCCGGCCGCCCGTTGCTTGCGTGTGGAACACCATTTGGGGTAGCGGCGCCGAGGACCTCGGGTATCGCCTCGCTAATGCGGGGTTTCCGATCGTGCTCTGCTCCGGGCCGTACGCATACCTCGATTTCGCGTACGAAAAGAACCCGCTTGAGCCTGGATTGTATTGGGGAGCGTTCACGTCGCTCCGGAACGCCTGGGACTTTTCGCCCCTGGACCTCTTCGCCGACCCGCCGGAAAAGACGCTATACGGGCAGGACCTCCGCCCCGGCACCGTCGAACGGCTGGAACGGCTCACCGAATCCGGGCGGCGCAACGTCGTCGGCGTGCAGGCGCAGCTGTGGAGCGAGCTCGTGCGGAGCGCGGAGCGGCTCGAGCACATGCTCATGCCCAGGCTGCTCGCCATTGCCGAGCGGGCGTGGGGGAGCGATCCCATCGAGAGCTGGGACCGTGAAGCGCGGGCGCGCGGGTGGAGGGAGTTTGCGGCGCGAGTTGCGGGGAGGGAGATGCCCCGGCTGGATGTGTTCGGTGCATACGCTGCCGCAGGCGGGGGTGGACCGTGGCGGTACCGCGCCCCCGTCCCGGGGGCGGTCATCCAGGACGGCGTGCTGCACGCCAACGTGGATGTGCCGTGCGAAATCAGGTACCGCACCGACGGACTCGATCCCGGACGGTCGGACCCGCTTTACGGCGGGCCAGTGCGGGTGCAAGGGGCGAGGGCATCACTGGCGTGTTTCGCGCCCGACGGGAGGCGCGGGAGGGTGGTGACGGTGGAGCGCGGAGGGGACCCTATGGAGCTCGACGGCCGGGGGCAGGAAGGCTCGACGGGCGGGGCGAACCCGAGGATGTAGAGCGATGGAGATTGAGACAAAGACAAGATGCATGGTCAATCGTCGGAGTCGCTGTCGCTCATCGAATCCTTGTTGAGTGATGGCCGATCGATCCGGAGGCGTCGCTCGTAGAGCTCGTCGAAGACTAAGCTCTAATGTCAGCGCAGCAGTCCATGCCCTCGAAAAGTCTCACCAGGCCGGCATGCTTCGATAAGCTCTTTGACTTCCGGTTCCTGGGAAATGGATCTCGCCCGATCGGCAGCCAAAGTCGTCTTGACGGGTTCGATCATGGAAGTCGAGGCCGCGACGTCATGCCAGCCACGTTTCGACCACGTTTCCCACTCAGCAACCTTCTCTGCGATCCCCCGAGAGAGCTGCTTCAGTGATCTCCTAAACGGCACTGGTGCGAGGAGCACGAACTAGATTTGTCCCATCGCAGCATCTCCTCCCGGAAATCGACGCCCACTTCGGAGCAGTACGCCCGCAGAACAGCTTCCGGGTGCGATCGCAGGTCGCCAGAGTCGACGACGATCGCGTTCTGCCCCAAGGTGTCCGTAACGTAGTGAAAGAACCGGTGGAGGGCGCCGATCCCGCACTCGTGGCGCAGAGAATAAGTACGTGGGTCCGGGTGTGTCTTCCGCAGCTGATGAACCAGTGATGGGAGTGCTAGAGCAAAAACGATGAGGAGATGTCGGAATCGGAACCAAAGAAGAGCCTGATCTTCTTCCGGCGTTCGAATGATGAAGGTCGAAGTGAAATCTCTTACCAGCCGAGATGCTCGTCAAGCACACAATCCAGCCGGTCGGAGCAGTTTCCAATGAAGTCATCGTCAATACCAGCGAGTCCATGAATGGCCATGAAGGCAAGTTCCTTCACAAACAGGATGTCCCGGTCCTTTTCCCCGCGGAAGGCTTCCAAGGACGCCCGCACCGACTCCATGGTCTCCTCCGTTTCCTGCGCGAAGCGCGCGACCTTCCTGTCGGGTCCCAGATGGTATGGCACGGAAAGCGGCTCATGCAGAACCTGACAGCGGGGGTACTCGTGAAATTGCCTTTCGAAGGCCGTCGAAACGCTGCGCGGGTCATTCGAGCCTCCACGGTCGTTCAAGTGGCTGAAGTCTTTCACCTGCGAGGAGCTGTCCACAGGAAAATCCGATTCACCATGTTTGCGGAGGACGCTGTTGTTGGTGAGCGATGACGGTGTGCCCCCGAAAGCCCAGTCATCACTCCTCAGCTGAACCGCACAGGACGACAGCTTCGTCATAGCGCTCCAGCGCCACATGAGGCTGAACCCATTGCCTCGTCGACTCCATTCGATTTCGAATCAACCCAAGCAAGCGTTTCGACACTCGAAGGGCTTCATTCCGGAGAACGGCATCCTGTCCGGAAAACTGCGCGGAATAGAGCAGAACAGCATTTGTGACTTCGATGAAGCTCCTAACGCAGTACTCGAATGGATCGTCCGTCGTTGGAGGCACAGAAGCGCCGTCGCCTGCGATAAAGGTCCAGAGCCGAGTGCAGCTTCCTTCAAGTGCCGTCAAGTCAGTAGCAAAGCTATCCAGGGGCTGTTTCGAATCCACCGCGGCCAAAAGCGAATCAGAAACCGACTCCAAACAGATCTTCAGGACAAGGTTGGTTGCCCAATGAGAAGCGCCGAGGAAGCTTTGGACCGTCGACAGCAACGACTCCACCCTTTCTCTTGACGGCGGTCCCCGGATTTCGGCTTCGAAATCCATGGCCAATGCTCTTGCAGCAAGTTTCTCCTCGAGATTCAAGCTGATCTTTGACGCGGTGCCAAGGAGCGCTCGCGGATCGTCCTCGAAAGAAGCCGAGCAGACGTTGCATGTCCAACGTGCCTCCTCTCCCTCGTTGAAGCAGTAAATGACGCCGTGAGCGCCACTTTGAAATGCATCGGCGGGAAATCGTCCGCCTGGAAGGCGGCGCGGCCCACATGACGGACAAGAAAGGCCGCGCAGGTTGTCAGGTAACTGGACACAGTCGTGAGTATACGAACCCGCGATTAATGAACGACAGACCTCACCCCAGAGCTGCATCTCGCGCAGGCGCAAATGAATGCCTTCGTGTGGTAGAGGTACTCTTTCCTTTGCGGTCTTCCGAGCGGTTGGCGAACGTACGTCGTCGTGACCATTTCGCCGGCGCAAATATCACGCAGCGCAACATGGTGACCGTCCTGGACTAGCGTCCCATCGGGTCCTTTGTATGGCCGCGACGAGTATCGAGAGGCGGGGACCCCGCACGTGTGGGCGAGCTTGCTTCCCAGAGCAAAGAGCCCGCAAGAGCCGTCCAGGTAGCCCCACGAGTTGGCCCCGAGGATGAGCGCCACACAACGAGCCAGAGCTGGCTCGAGAGAGGGCAAAAGGTTCACGGAGAGGGCCGCAGCGAGGACTGCATCCTGAACCATGGCGCTGTCCGCGAACAAATCCGGATCCGGAGAATACAGCCCAAGAACCTTCTCCTTCACATCACTAGGAGCCTCAAGGAAACATAGAATGCCGGCAGCATAGATCACTACGTTCTCTGACACGCTCGCATTGAGGTTCAAGATTCGCGCCCGAAACTCTTCCGAGGGTTCGATGACAAGAAGCGGTTCCTCGGCCAGGAAAATGGTCCCCGCCGGAATGTCTTTTGCTGCAAAGAGAGCCTCTCCGAACTCTGCTGTAGCTTTGACTTCGGTCCATGAAACGCTCATGAAGCGGGCCAGTGAGAGCTCTAAGAACGGGAGACAACTAGTAAGACAACTCCATCCTTCGCATCCCAGCCGTGCGATGGCGGGAGTCCCGCAAACATTCGTCCTCGTGCACGGGGCGTGGCATGGAGGGTGGTGCTGGCGCCAGACCGCCCGGATCCTGTCTTCTCGCGGCCATTCCGTCTTCACACCGACAAACACGGGACTCGCGGACCGGTCGCACCTCTTGGAGGCCCTGGGACCGAAAATCACACTAGACACCTTTGTCACGGACATTGTCAATCTCCTGCACTTCGAGGATTTGAAAGATGTGACCTTGGTTGGGCATTCTTTCGGAGGAGCCGTTATTTCGGGCGTCGCGGACCGCGCCAGGGAGCGGATTCGGCGCCTCATCTACCTGGACTCGCTCATCCTCGAGGGTGGCATATCTCCGTTGGACTCCTTGGGCCCGGAAGTGAAGCGCCATCGCACCGAGCTCGCCATGCAGACTTCTGGAGGGCTCTCGCTTCCTCCACCGAACGCGGAAGCTCTCGGCATACACGATCCCGAGCTTGGACGACTAGTGGAAAGCAAGCTGACTCCGCATCCTTTCGCCACCTACGACACCCCTCTGAACATCAAAGGTCCCGTCGGGAACGGTCTGCCCGCGACGTACATCACCTGCATCGATCCAATCTATCCTCCGCTTTCGGGCAGCCGAGCCTTTGCCAAAGAGGCATCAAGCAGGGGCTGGAGACTGGCGGAGATTGCGACGGGGCACGATGCCATGATAACTGCGCCGGTGGAGCTCGCGGACTTGCTTGAGAAGGAAGGGGAGGCTCAATAGGGAAGACTTGCCGTTCAGTAAACGGTTCGAATCGACCAAATCGACGAACCGTGCCACGCGGATCATCCGGCCTCATAATCGAATAATGTAATTCAGATACTAGTGAGCAGAGATGTGAGCGAGCGCCATGAGCCCGCAAGACAGAGCCACTGTCTCCAAGCATGCCTATGCCGGCGCCTTCCCCGGCACCCCCGCCTTTTCCTTCTCCTTCTCCTTCGCCGCGGCCTCCCTCTTCTGCCTGAACCACGCCTCGCCCTTGAGCGCCTTGGACGCCCCGAACACGTGGTGCACGAGCACCCTCTTGTCCGTCGCCGGCGGGGCCAGCGAGTGGTACTGCCCCGCGCCGAAGCCCTCGATGCCAAAGATCCGCAGGCCGGGGACCGATCCCCCGTCCCAGAGCGTGTTGGGGGTGGAAGAGGCGTTGATGTAGCACGCGTACTGGACGATGCAGTCGGTGAATATGACGGGGCCTGCGATCGATTGCGGGTCAGCCAGCAAGCAATCGCAGAAACCGCACGAAAGAACACCCACCCGTCGTCGCGAGGATGCGCGCCAGCCTCTGCGTGTCCGTGAGGGTGGGTTCCGACGAGGCGACGATGACGTCGGCGAAACTGACGATCTTGGCCAGCAGGTCCAGCATGATCGGGTGGAAGGCCGCCGACGCGAACGCGTACTGCGTGAGCTGCACCGTGCGCTGGCCCGGGTGGTACTTCTCCCCCTCGACCTTGACGTTCTGCGCCTCGACGCCCGAGACAAAGGCCGTCTTGCCCCCGTGGCCCCATTGCAGGATCGGCCTCTTGCAGACCGTGTCCGCGTCGCCGTAGTATCCCCCCAGCAGGCCCGTGACGATGTACCGGTAGATGTCGGCCTTTTGCACCGGCAGGAGCTTCTTCCACACCGCGTAGATGGTCGGGAGGAGCAGCCGCGCCAGCCGGTCCATGTCGGCGTCGTCGTGCACCACGATCCTGAACCCCGGGTTGAGCTTGGCCCAGGAATCGATGTTGGCCTGGATGTTTTCGGGGATCTTGTCGCGCGCGGGCACGGTGAAGTAGACCACAGAGGGGATGTTGTTCTGGGGCCACGCAAACTCGTAGTAGTGGGCGTAGCGGTGGTAGCCAAAGTTGTAATCGGCGTCCACCTCGTACTCCTCCGCCGTCGCGTTGGCCAGGCACCGCTGTATGTCGGCGATCTCGGTCCGGTTCGGGTCAAAGGTCGGCGTCCCCGGCTGCACCCTTGCGCCGTAGCGGAAGTTGGCCAGCCGGCCGCGCAGCGCGCGCGCCGCGAGCACCGACAGCTCCTCGTCCCGCGCCCAGTCGAAATCCGCGCCCGGCAGGGTGCCCGCGAGGATCCACACCCGCGAGAGGCGCTCGACCTTGTTGTGCCCCGGGAAGTGCATCGAGAAGGCGCCGTACCCGAAATCGCACGTGTCGTACGAGTGCATCTTCTTCCAGTCCTGCAGGTAGATCCGGTCCCCGAACTCCTCCGACGAATGGAGCGTCTCGAGCGCCGACTGCTCCGGGTTCCCGACGTCGCGGTAAAACTCGTACGACTGCGCCCAGATGTCCAGGAAATTCCGCGCCGCGGGCGAGTTGCGGAAGAGCATGAACCCGGACCGCACGATCGGCAACGTGTGCCCCCTGTCCTCCCCCGCCATGCACTCGCCGGTGGTTATGACGTCCGCGTCCACCATGAACTCCTGCAGCCGCCTCGTGTGGTCCAAAAAGAGCACGTCGATGTCCGTGTACAGGACCCAGTCGTACCCCTTTGCCAGCGTTTCCTTTATCAGGTCGATCTTTGCCCAGTAGGCCTCCCGGGCCGCCGACACGGGCGCCGTGCTCATCTCGAACGCGTACCCGTGCCGCCGCGCGTAGGTCCGCATCGAGTGCGCCGCAAGCGGCTCGATGGAGCGGTAGTCCTGCAGCGCGACGTAGCCCTTTTTCGGGGCCTCGGAGAGGTACGTCAGGATGGCGACCTTCGAGTTGTCCGTGTAGCGGTCGCCGATGTTGGGCCGCGGCTTCTGCGGGCGCGGGCCGGGCGGGGGGTCATCTTCCCGGTGCTCGCGCTTCTTTGCCGCGGCGAGGAGGGGGAGGAGCGCCGCGAGGAGCGCGAGGAGCAGGGTCCGCAGCAACACTGGCAAGGGCGGGCCCCGTGTTCGCCGGCGGCCAGAGGACCGGGCCCCCGGGCCGCTGCGGTACAGCATTGCCCCGCCACCGGTGTCGGTGCCCCGATTTCGGGCCGCGGGGCCCAACATCGACCGTCTTTGGAACGCTGCGTGTGCCTTGGCGTGGCAGGCCAGACTCATGGTCCCACTATCCAACTCGGCCCCCAAGCGCATTTCAAGAAATGTACCCGTCGAACCGCGTCTCTTCCGCTCCATACAAGCAATTTCAGCGCCGCTGTTGCTCTTTGTCGCACGGCGGCACGGGATGCCTCGCGGTCGCTGGCCCGGGGCGATCGATGGGTCACCGGAACAGGGACGGCTTCGCACGGCAAACAGGAAGGCCGACGGGCCATCCGCCACCGAAACTGGACCCGGGGCTCTAAGCCTGCGGGCTCGATGTGGGGCGATGGGCGATCGGCTGCGGGTCCCTCGCCCGCCCTTTCGCACCCGACCGCTCGCCCAGGGAACAGCTGCCAATCGGCGGCTGGATGGCTTCTATTCTTGCCGGAGACACAGTACGGGGAGCGGGGGATGTCCGCGGAACGGGGCCGAAGCCGACGGCCTCACAGTTGTGGCTTCCCTTTCGGGGTTCCCTATCTGCCGGGGACATCGCGGCTCTGTAAATCGTCTGCTGCGGCGGATGGCTGTCGGAACTACGTCCAACGCCACTCATTTGACTTTTATGGACCGCGGGGAAAGCGTGCTGCGGCTGCGGACGTTCGGGGCGAAGGACCCCTGAAGGCGTCAGGGACGCAGCGAGGGGGACCGCCCTCCCCCGCGGCGACGGGGCGCCGAAGCCGAAGCGCGGCCGCCGCCGGGGTATGGCGGGATTCCGAGGTGTTTGGTCCGATCGGGGGGTGCGGAGGGGGCAGGGGGGCGGCGCGGGGCGGGGGCACCGGTCCGGTATCCGAAAAGGAATGCGATAGGATTCTGTTTATTCGTTTTCGCGCGCTGGAAGACGTCGGAACCGCCCGCGGCCGGCCGGAGGAACTGCGTGTGGTCAATGGACGTGCGATTGGCGGCCGACTGCGGGGCAGGGGGCCCTGCAAAGTGCCTATGACTCGTCTTTCCATGAGAATCTGATTGGGGTGAGCTATGCGCCTGGCTGATGCAGGCTGTGGAGAGTCCGACGCTCGAAGGTCGTCCTGTGCCTGTCCGGGGGCCCATCCGAGCGTCGGCAGAGGTTCCTGATCCACCTGCGCCCCCCGCTGTGGCGGACGGACGGCGTGATGGGGCCGGCGGGGACGCGGAGAGGCCATTGGTTTGCGATGAGCCCAACATGAAGTCAGATTCACCAGCCCTGCGCTGCGGCAGACGCGAGTCTTCTCCTCCCCCCGCGTCTGTGCCCGGCAGCCCGCCCTCCGCGCCCGCCGCCCCCGCGCCGCCGGCATGATGCAGCTGTCCGCGTCGAAGGTGCGCGCGGCCGCCCGGATCGGTGCCGCGCGGCGACTCACCGCGCTCCCCCGCTCCCCGCGCCACGCCCCCCGCAGGCCCTCCTGGCCGTCCTGGCGCTGTGCGCCGCGGCCGCGCTGCTCGGCGCCGCCCCCGCCGCCGCCCAGGGCGTGTCGCCCAACTCGAACAACCAGATCTCCTGGGTGAAGGGCAACACCTGGTCGGTCCCCCCCCCGCGCCCCGCATCGCCCCCGCTGACTCCTCCCCCGCCCCGCCGCAGCGTGTCCGGCCAGAGCGTCGGCGGTGACTGCTGCTGGTGGGCGCCGGCCGGCCGCTGCCATCGGCGAGGTGCTGACAGGTCCCCCTCCCCCCTCCCCCCTCCCACAGCCCCAAACGCCCCAGGGTCGTCGTCTCCACCAAGTTCACCACCAAGACCGCCATCAAGACCGTCAAGCGCACCAGGACCGTCACCCGCACCGTCACTACCACCACCCTGAACCGCCGCCGCATGGAGCGCGACGTCGTGCCCGAGGTGGAGGAGCGCTCCCTGCCCGAGCCCGAGGTCGCGGAGGAGGAGGTCGCCGCCCCCGAGGTCGACGTCGCCGAGCGCGACGTGCCCGAGGTGCCCGAGGTCAACGCCGCCGAGGAGGTCGACGAGGAGTACTCCGAGGCCCCCGGCCACGAGCTCTTTGCCCGCAACCTGTGCCCGGCCTGCCCCAACGGCGTCAACCCCCGCCTCGGCGCCAACGCCAACAACAACGGCGGCAACGTCCGGCTGTGCTGCCCGCGCTCGACCCGGTTCACCACCCGCACCAAGACCACCACCCGTGTCAAGACCACCACCGTCAAGACCGCCACCAAGACCGTCACCAGGACCGCCACGCAGTCGGCTGCTGCCTCCGTGCCGGTTTCCGTCTTCTCGCAGACCGTCCGCCGTGCGTGTGCATGACGATGGTGTCCTTGACATGCTGACGTGTGCTCCTTTTCGCACAGGTCTTCTCGACCGTCAGGGCAACCCGGTTGCGGGCGCCACTGTCGCGCTCCAGGGTCCGCTCCCCAGCACTGCCGAGCTCGGCCGTTGCACCACGGATGCCTCCGGCTCTTGCGTCATCAGGCTCGCCAACCCCCTTCCGTTCCCCGGGAGCTTCGCGCTCGTGATTGTGGCCGGCGCTCCTGCGCAGGGCACGACGATTTTCGCCTCCAACGCCGCGGGCCAGCCCGACATCCCCCCCGGTGCCACCAGCATCCCGGTCACGGTCACGGTGGGTCCCCCTCCGGCGAAGCATCTCCTGCGCAACCCCCTGACGCCCCGCCCCGCATGCAGGAGACCAACACGTTCCGCCTCGGCCGCCGCGAGATGATCGGCCGCCGCGACGCCGACGGCAAGTTCCGCCGGGCGCTCAAGGCCCTGGCCACGCCCGCCCCCGAGGCTTTCTAGGCTTTCTTTTTCGCAGCTCCGTTTTGGGTTTGTGACTGCTGGGGTAACTAATGGAATGGAGGAGGATCAAGGCGCATGCGCGGCACGATAGACTCTGTGTTGCCGGCGACGCAAAAGGGCCTGCATGTCATCGACAAAGTCAAGTGGCACCATCACATATATAATAGCACTCGGTCATTCGCGGTCAAGGAGATGTCCGGAGCTGTCCGTGAAGCTGTCCAGGGCCGTCCGCAGGGTCCGGGAGGCGCGTTCCGGCGCCGGAGTCGGGCGGGCGGGAGGTACGCCGCAGGCGGTCGTTCCGGCCCCCCGTCCGCGGCCCGCCCATGCAAATTCATGCGGCGCGAATGCGCAGGCATCGAATTCGAACTTCCAATTCGACGTCGCGCGGGCCGCAGGCCTCCTCCCGCGGCCGACGAAGGGCCTTCCGCCCGCTCGGGCCGAGGGGGGTTTTACGAGCCGCCCGCTCAGCAAGTCAGGGACGCCGCGAAAACTCCGCACGGCAGGAAGCTGCGGGTTCTGGCGGCCGAGAAACGCGAGGATGTAGCTCCGAGTGGCCGGACCGGGAGGCTTGGCGTTGCGGCAGAGTTGCGGGTGCGGGATGTTGCGCCCGCAACAATCTGCGGCATGCCTGCCTCGACGGCATCCTGGCCGGCCACATACGCCTGCAATCAAAAGATTGCGACGAACGATCGTTGACTCGTCAAGAAGGAGAGTAGACGTGGGCTTTTCGATTGCACGTTGCATCCCGAACGACACAGAATCCTGCAAGAACCTCGCAACGATTCCCCCCCGGCGGCCGCACCCATCACAGCCTCGCCTCCGGCCCCGCGGCCCCTCCCGCCCTGGCCATCGCCTCCAGCTCCCCCGGCGGCCCGTGCTGTATCGGCGCAAAGTCCCTGTGCGCGATCCAGTCGGGCCGCGTGGGGGTGCGGATGTGGTTCGACACGGCGTTGAGGGTGAGGTAGACGATGCGGCGGGGGTACGGGGTGATGTTGGGTGCCGAGCCGTGCTGCGGGACGGGGCGTGAGCACGGGTCAAGCGGGGAAGCCGGGGCGGGGCGCACCACGAGGTTCCCGTGGAAGAGGAGCACCGAGCCCGCGGCGCCGGTGGGCGCGACAATGCCGCCCTCGTCCGCGAGGCGGGCGACGTCGCCTTCGTCGAGCGTCCAGAGGGGGTAGTTGGTGGTCGAGCGGTCGTGGCCGGCTTTGAGGTTGCCGGCGCGGTGCGAGCGGGGGATGAGCTGGGGAAGCTTTAGCTCGGAACGCGATAGAAAAGCAGGCGAGGGTGCACACCATCAGGGGTCCGTTGATCGCCATGACCGGATCCAGGAAGACGGCGATGTTCATGGCTCGCGGTTCCGGCATTCCATCGTCTCGGAGCCACGTGCCGTAGTCCTGCAGGCACGAACCATGAGGCGGAGGTGCGAGGACCGCAGAAATGAGCGCCAGAAAATAAGCAGAAGAGAAGAGCAGGTTCGTAGAAGAGAGAAGAGGTTCACAGAGGAGAGGAGTCGTTCAAAGGAAAGAAGTGTGCGAGATCGAGCGTGAGTAATCCTGGAGCTGCGAAAGGGCAACATCGACACACAGACCTGATGCCACTGCCAGACTTCTCCAGTGAAAGCCGCCTTGGCGTTGATTTTGAACTGGTGCTGGGAGAGAGGGCGTTGTCAGTTCCAGTGCCACGAATCGGCCACGCCGCCGGCTCCTGCCCAATAGCTGGCCTCCATTCTGCAGCCGGATCCTAACCATGTAAGTCCTCTCCCCGAAAATCTGCTCGACGGGTGCCAGCAGCCTCCCGTCCCTCCCCAGAGCTCCGAAAGCGGTATTGTACGTGTGAGCGGCGAAGGCCGTCCGCGGCGCCCCGCTCTTCTCCCGGAATATCTCCTGCCGCTGCTGCGAGTAGATGGCCTCGGCCTCGCGCCGGAGCAGCTCGCATTCGGTGGGCGAGAAGACGTTGGGGATGAGCAGCCAGCCCTCTTCCGAAAACTGCTTCAGCTGGGCCTCGCTCAGTGCGGGAGCCATGGCGGCGGACGGCGCAGAGTTCAAAAGATGTGGAAAACGATGTCAAGCTTCTTTACGAGCCCCTCAAGGGCCAGGAAAGCTTTGAGGTGCGCGGGAGACGGCGGTGGTGGCGAGCGGCGAACTGCGCGGAAGTCAACCCGAACAACGACCGCGAGGCAGCGCTCGACCTTAGGGAGTTCGGCAAGGAAAGCTTCCTCTCGCAAAGATTGGAGGGGTCCGATATCGGACGATACCCTCAAAGACCTTGTTTCCCCTTGACGGTGCTTCAAACGAGGGGTCGAAATGAGCCTTCAATCGCTGCTTCTTTCGAGGGCCAATCCCATTCGGGTCGGCCTCATCGGCTCTGGAAAGTTTGGCTCCATGTTCCTGAACCAGGTTCCTACCTCGCGTGGCCTGGAAGTGACCGCCATCGCCGACTTGGATCCTTCGCGTGCCCGGGCAGCTGTCCGCGAAGTGGGCTGGTCTTCGGAGCGCACGGCCCGGACTTCATTCCTCAAATCCGGGGCGGAGCTTGCCGCCAGAGAAGACGTGGACGTCGTGGTGGAGGCCACGGGCAGCCCGGCCGCGGGAATCGCCCATGCCCGCGAGGCGTTCAGGAACCGGAAGCACGTCGTCATGGTGAACGTCGAGGCGGATTGTCTGGTCGGCCCGCTGCTCGCCGCGGAAGCCAGGGACGCCGGCGTCGTGTACTCGCTGGCATACGGGGACCAACCGGCACTCATCGCGGAAATCGTAGACTGGGCGCGATCGGCCGGCTTTGAGGTCGTCGCTGCAGGCAAGGGGACCAAGTACTTGCCCGAGTATCACGAGGTGACACCCGACGGGGTGTGGAAACACTACGGCCTCTCTTCGGAGGAGGCCAAAAAGGCCGGTATGAATTCTCAGATGTTCAACAGCTTTTTGGATGGCACCAAAAGCGCCATCGAGATGGCGGCGGTGGCGAATGCGTGCGGCCTCCCTCCACACCGCGACGACGGACTACTCTTTCCTCCGTGCCCCGCGGAGTCGTTGGCCTCCGTGCTTGTACCCAAGGAGGCTGGCGGCATGCTTGAGCGCACAGGGACTGTCGAGGTCGTATCGTCTCTTTATCGCGACGGGCGCGAAGTCCCCAACGACCTGCGCTGGGGCGTCTTTGCCGTCTTCCGCGCTCCCAACAGCTACGCTGCCGCATGCTTCAAGCAGTACGGCCTCCGAACGAGCCCATGCGGATGGTATGCGGCGATGTACAAACCGTTCCACCTGATCGGCCTCGAGCTGGGCATCAGCGTGCTCAACGCCGCGCTGCGTGGCGAGCCCACTGGGCAGGCGAGGTCGTGGCTCGGGGACGTGGCATCTGTGGCCAAGAAGGATCTGAATGCAGGCGAGATGCTCGACGGAGAGGGAGGTTGGACGGTTTACGGTCGCCTCGTGCCATCGGCACTTGCCTCGCACGAGGGCACGCTGCCGATCGGGCTCGCGCACGGTGTGCGATTGAAGAAGTCGGTACGGAGAGGTGAGATTGTGAGGAAGTCGGATGTGGAGGCGCCGCAAGCAAATGCTGCTTGGATTGCAAGGCAGGAAATGGAAGCGAAGTTCGGCGCAGGTCGTAGAGACAAGAATTGAGCACCGAATTGAAACTCTATGTCTACCTTCATCGTTCTTCCCATGCCAGCAGCCCCTTTGCTCAAGCAGCTTGCAATGCTGCGCTCCCCTGCCATCCTGTTTGCCCTACTTTCCATCCCTCCCAGGCGCCCGCGGGCTCTCCCGTCACCTCCACAACTCGCTTCCCTACTCCAGCCCTGCCCCGGGCAAGATCTTCAACCCAACCCCTCTCCGCCTCCGTTGCCGCACGAACATACGTGCCGTCGTGCATCCGGAAATCGTGGCACATTTCGCGCTGCAGGGCCCAAGCAGTACGTGCCGGCGAAGCATGCAAGGCAGCGGCGTCGGACAAGAGGGCCTCTCGAGAGCCCGAGTGCAGAAGGGTCGGAGGGAGCGAAGCGAGCAAGTCGGGGGGAGCAAGTGCCGGAGAAAGAAGCGGATGCGAGAGGAGCGCGGACGAAGGCTGCATCGGGCCGTCATGCCATCCGGTCCTGGCCCCACCGTGACCTTCGAGGTAGCCGCCGACCGGGTTACGCGACGAGCCGTAGATTCGGCCATCAACTCCGTTGCGAAGGAAAGGCGGGAGGATGTCTTTGGCCCCGTTCAGTTCCCAAGACGGGCCAGTGCAACGCAAATCCAGCCACGGTGAAATGAGAACCGAGCCGAGGAAGGAGGTCGAGTCGGCAGGCGTGGGGAGGAATCGCCGGAGGTAGAGCAGCGACGAGAGCAAAACACCGCCGCCTGCGCTGTTGCCGACGAGCAGCACCTCTTCCGGCTTGAACGCCCTTTGGAGGGGGATCGTAGTCGACGAATCGAAAAGCTCTGTTGGAAGCGAACCGGTGAGGAAGCCGAGGAGGCAGGCCGAATCTCGCACGCCGGCCGGGAATGGGTACTCCGGCGGCTTCCGATAAGTCAGCGAAAGTACTGGCGCGCGGTGCAAAGCTGCCAAGCGCCGCGCAAAGGGCCGTACGCCCGTCGCGGACCCAAAGGCAAGTCCGCCACCGGGAAGCAGCACAATGAGCTTCGGCGCTTTCGCTCCCGGCTCTTCGGAAGGATCTGATGGCGCCGGCACGTACTCGCACGCGACCCGAATGATCTCCTCCGAAGGTTTCCGGCCCGGAAGCCTGGGAGCATGCTCTGCAGTCGGTTCCTCAATCTCCTCGGGCACACGCCACGTCAGCTCCCCAGGAGCGCCCAAAACGCCCGCCCAGTCGGGGATGGAGCCGCTGTGCAACCTCTCCAGCGAGTCCAGCTTCCGCCTGTCCACGGCCAGGGTCCATTGGTGCGCTTTCGTCGCCGGTGTCCTGTGCTTGGCGGCGTCGACAGAGGCGATGAAACGGTCGCGCGCTGCTTCGATTCGGCGGATCCGTTCGACGCTATGTCGGTGTCGGTCTATACAGAGAAGATTGCGGCTGACCGCAACGGCTCGGGCGTACTCGAGCGGCCATCCCGGGTGCGACTCGGCGCCATCGGTGGGGAGCACTCTGCCGAGCGCAGGAACAGCGTGCAGCGCCGCGGCCCGCGCGTCCGCCGCCAGGATCGTCAGCGGCGTCGTGACGTAGTACGCGATGTCTGACACCAGGCGCTGTTGTGCCATGGTCGCGGCGAGGCGGAAACGCAATGGCAAGTCGCCCTTCGACGCCACCTTTTGGGAGTTCAGCCGACTTTCCCCCTTCGCGATGAGATGACTCCATGCTCACCGACTCGGAGCAAGGCGCTACAAAACTGGAAAGTAGATTATGCCAACTTCTGTTCCCAGCCTGTTTTTTTCGATGCAGTATAAGCACGACGAGGATTCTCGATGATCCCGCGGGACCGGCACCCAGGAAACCCGAAGCCTTCAGGCATTGGCGTTCGATACTGTAGACACTGTAACACAGTTATGGCAGTGGTGCTATAAGCCAGTAGCAGCAGAATCCAAGATCGCAATTGCTCGGTAGACCAAGTACACTCGCTCCTCCCTTTCCTTTCTCCTCTCTCCCCGACCCTGCCGAAGCTCACGAACATAAAGCATGCCATGCTGCCAGATGTGCCTGTTGCCAGAAAGGTCAGCTGAGTGCTCCACGATTGACCCTGATTAAGCCAACCAGTTGTCCCCACCCCGAGCGCCGCCAACTCCATCAAGCGATGCCACCACACGCCAGGCGAGGAAAGCGTCCTGTGGCCCCAGCCTCGAAGGCATAGCGTGTCCCACAGGCAGCTCCGCCGCCCCGCACCGACGAGTTTTCCGATCTTCACTCCTCAGCAACGTTCAGGAAGACGTTCTCCCCGTCCAGCTTGCCCTTCTCGGCCACCTCGGGCACTAACCCCGCGATCGAACCCGATTTCTCCATCCTCGTTCCCACGCGCCTCCGCCGGATGCAGAAGCGGACCAGCAGCGCGAGCAGCACGAGCAGCAGCGCGAGGGCGAGGGCGGAGAAGACTTTGGGCGGGATCAGCACATGCCCCGTCCGGACGGGCGCGGAAATCACGCACCGGAGATGACGATAACGTCCGCCGTGCTCGGTTTCGGCGCGGGGGTCGAGGGGCTCATTGTCACGGAGCCGGCCGGCGGCCCGCTCGCGGTTCCGCCCTGCGCCTGGGACAATCCGGCGCCGGCAACGACCCCTCCGACCGGCCCGGGAGGCGGCGGAGGCTCGTCCGGGCCGTCGTCGTCATCGTCGTCGTCGTCCGCGTCCGGGACCGGTTGCGGGGGAGCGGGCCGGCCGAAGATCGGGAACGCGTCCACGGGGAACAGGCGCGGTATGTCCTCGGGCGTCAGGCCCCGGTAGTTTGGAGGCGGTGGGAAACCGAGGAAGCGGCGCAGCATCGCGGCCAGGGGAGCGTTAGCGCGAGTCGGGTAGAACACGGGTGCTGCATGGCGCTGCCGGCTGCACGCCCGTCCTCCCCTCTAGCTGCTCTCCGATCGTCCCGCGGCTCTTCAACAATCATGGAAACAAGCCATCGCATACATTTCCTCGGCTGGCCCGGACTTGGCCGCAGGTTGCTTGCGCTTGAAGCTCCGCAGGCTCGCCTGGCCAAGTGCGAGACGTTGGATCGTAGTCCTCAATCGCTTTTGCCTGGACGCATAGAAGTGGGACCTAGCGCAGCAGGGCCGGATGGATGCTACGAGATGTATGCTCGATCAGCGCTACAGTGAACCCCATCCCCTCCCCTCTGTCCCCCTCAGCGCCCCAGAGCGAAAGCCTCCTAGAAAGCAGCAGGCCCAGGAGTCGCGCGGGCCTTGAGCGCCCTGCGGAACTCGCCGTCGGCCTCGCGGCGCGCGAGGAGCTCGCGGCGGCCGAGGGCGACCGTGTTGGTCTCCTGCATGCGGGGCGCTGCGTCAGGAAATGCGCGGGGCGGTTCGAAGAAAGAAACCCACGGTGACGGTGACCGGGATGGTACCGCCGGGGCCGACCGGGGGCTGGCCTGCCGGGGTCGCGGTGAAGAGCGTGGTGCCGGCCGAGGGCGCCCCCGAGAGGATCACGAGGCGGTACACGGCGCCGGCGTCGAGGCGGAAGGGAAGGAGGATGGTGCACTTGCCGTCGGCCTCGGTCGTGCAGCTCTTGATGGGCGCGAAGCCAGGGGCAGGTCCCTGGAGCTCGACCACGGCGCCGGCGATCGGAGTACCCGCGCGTTCGGCGAGACCTGTGCATGGCGAGCACGGATTAGAGCATGTTCCACAGTGCGCCGCTCAGCAGACCCACGGAGCGTCGTCTGCGACAGAGCCTCGACGGGAACAACGGCGGCCGCTGGCACGGGGGAGGTGACCGTGATGGTCTTGGTGGACTTGACCGTGGAGGTCTTGACGCGGGTGGTGGTCTTGGTGCGGGTGGTGAACTTGGTGCTCGTCAGGACGCAGCAGCGCTTGGTGTTGCCGCTGCCCGAGGAGAGCGGGACGACGTTCTTGGGGCATGCCTGGCACAGGTTGCGGGCAAACAGGCTGTGCCCCTCCTCCGCAGGCGAGAACTCGTCGAACGACTCGGGCTCCTCCGGCAGCGAGCGCTCGGAAATTTCGGGCTCGGCAACGGCCTCGTCGGCATCCGCGACCACGTCCTCAACGGCGGGCTCGGGCAAGTCGCGCTCGAGCAGCTCGGGGACGGTGTCCCGCTCCATGCGCCGGGGAACGCCAGTGAAGATCAGCGTGGTGCTCGTAATCGTGCTGGTGACGGTCTTGGTGCTCTTGACGGTCTTGGTGGTCGTCTTGGTGGTGAACTTGGTGCTGAGCGTGGTCTTGGGCCGGGCACTGTTTGGACGGGCCGTCAGCCCCGGCGCGGGCCCCACCGACGCCGGGCAACTCACCAGCAGCAGCCACCGGGGTAGCTCGCGCCCTTTGCGCTGCGCGCGGGGGAGGTGTGAGGGGTGCAAACAAACCGCGCGGCGGCGCGCGTCGCACCAGGTCGCGCCCTTGAGCCAGACGGTCTTGTCGTTCAAGCGCTGGGCGTCGGCGGGCGTGGCGAGCACCAGCAATACCAGCGCGGCGGCGAGGGCGAGCGCGGCGGCCTGCGCGGGTCGCTGTCAACAATGCTCCGCGGGCGGCGTGCGGGCGCGCGGCACCTTCATCGCGCTCCGGGCCATGGCGTCGCGGCGGCGCAGAGTCCGAAAGGGCGGCGGGAGCGCGGAGCGGAGCGGAGGTCGCGCGGCGGCTACCGGGCGCGGGATGTGAGTGTTTGGATTCGAGGTGTGAAGGACCCTCGTGCGAGCAGCGCCGACAGACCCCATCAACAGTCAGACCCCATCAACAGCACCGCCCACCCGCTCACGCCCACTTGCCCGACCATGCAGGCCCATTTTGGTGCGCAACTTGGAAATAAAGGAGATGCCAGCGTCAGCCGAGGCCCAGCGCCGCATTTGCATCCCTACCATCCACAGTCTCGCGGGGAGCGGCCTCCTGCCAAGGCTCATCCTTGACTAGCTTGCTTTACCGGGACACACCCATTTCGGTGCGATGCGCCTCAAATTCCATCCATACGTGGATGAGCCCATCCATGTGCAGGAGCCCGTGGATGCCGCAGCACGATCAGGGAGGGCCAACTTCCTCACACACTCTCTATTCCGAAACAGGGCCGATTCCGACGCAGACTACATACTTCAGATCATCAGCCGATGTTGCCAATAAAATGGAGGTCCCAGAATCCCAACGAAGCTGCCGCCGCGG
This sequence comes from Hyaloraphidium curvatum, assembly GCA_025558095.1. NCBI lineage: Eukaryota > Fungi > Monoblepharomycota > Hyaloraphidiomycetes > Hyaloraphidiales > Hyaloraphidiaceae > Hyaloraphidium > Hyaloraphidium curvatum. Next base: position 183,349 of record JAIVFI010000005.1, on the reverse strand, counting down.
GATCAAAACGCGGCGGGCGCCGGGGTCGCGCGGGCCTTGAGCGCCCGACGGAACTTGCCGTCGGCATCGCGCCGGCCGATGAGCTCGCGGCGACCCAGGCGGCCGGTGAGCTGGGCCTGCGGACGAAGGCGGGTCAGAACAATGCCGCGCGAGGTGCAAGCGTGGAGGCGACCCACGTTGGATGCGACTTGGAAGAACCCGGAGACCGGCGACGGCGGGAACCCGTTGGCATCCGTGGTGAAGACGGTCACGCCGGGCTGTCCGGGGATCCGGATCGAGTAAACCGTGTTGGGTGCCAGGGGAGCGGGCAGGAGGATGGTGCAGGTGCCGTCGGCGCCGGTGGTGCACGAGCCGAGGTCGATCTGGCGGGCTTCAAGGCGGCGCGCGCCGCCTTGCTGCAGGACGACGACGGTGTTGGGCAGCAGGGTGTCGGGCGGGTTGTTGTACTGCAGGTTGCCGTCGACGTCTGCCGGATCGGCGCATCAGGACCGGTCGGCCCGCTAATGCGCATCGGGGGCACCCACCGGTGAACGCGAGCACGGGGATGCGCACGGGAGCGACCGAGGTCACCGTCGTCGTGACGGTCTTGGTCGCGGTCTTGACGGTCTTGGTGATCAGCCTGGTGGTGGTCTTGGTGCGCGTGGTGAACTTCGTAGTGGAGCGGATGCAGCACGGCCGGCCGTTGCCACCGTTGTTGTTGGCGCCGATGCGGGGGTTGACGCCGTTGGGGCAGGCCTGGCACAGGTTGCGGGCGAAGAGGGCGTGCACGGATGCTTCGGCGGGGGACTGCTCGGCGGCCGCGGGCTCCTCGGGCACCGAGCGCTCGACGATCTTGGGGTCGGCCTGGACAACCTCCGCCTCGGAAACCTCGGCTTCGGGGGCCTCGGGCAGGGCGCGCTCGGCGAGCTCGGGCATCGCGGCCTCGACATCGCGCGCCATGAGGGCCACGGCGCGCACGAACGAGGTGCTGGTCACAGTCCTCGTGACCGTCTTGGTGCGCTTGAGGGTCTTGATGGCTGTCCTGGTCTTGTATTTTGTGCGGATGATGTTCCTGGGTCGGCCGCTGCGGTGGGCGCCGGTCAGAGGCGGCAATCGCGGACCGGGCGTGCGTCCGCAGCGTACCAGCAGCAGCCCTGGGGATAGCTAACGCCTTTGGCACTGCGACGACGCCGAGATTAGACGGAGATGGCGGCTTTCGCGATGCCGCGCTCACCAGGTGGGCGCTTTCACCCAGCCGTTGTTGTTGCTGTTGGGCGAAAGGCCCTGTCCCGCGGCCGGTGCGGCCGTGGCAAGCAGCAGGACGATGGCCACGGCCCCGAGGGCCAGCGCGGTGCCGGTCTGGTGGGAACGGCGGGCCAGATTAGCGGCCGCGGCCGCCGCGCGGCGCCGCCCGCACCTTCATCGCGGGCGGATTTGCCCGGGCCCGGTCTCCGTGGGTTCAGGCAAGCGCGCAGCGGGCGCTGTCGGGCACAGAAGCGTCTGCGCTGTGTGCCGGGCTTGCGGCGTGGACCCGGCGACGATCCACCAGGCCGGGGCGCGCACAGCTGCACGCAAAATATCCCCGTAACAACCAGCCCCCGGCAGGGTCCATTGGCCGCCCCCGCCCGCGGCCACGCCCATAATCAGTAACAGACCGCGGAGATGCTCGGAATCGCTGCTGATGTGCTTGGCATCGAAACTTTCCGCGCCGATGGCCGGCGTCAGCTGGGCTTTCGCGCGCGCACAACATTGCGGCATCCAGTTGTTGCGGAGGATGCGGCGGTGCCGGCGGGCCGTGCGCGTTCGGCCGCGCCGTCCCCTGCCTCCGCGGCGCCCGGTCTTCTCCCACCCTCCGGATACTGCGATTGGTGTCTGCCCGGACCGCGTGCCAAGGTTCCGCCGCCCGGACGGGCCCGCGGGGCGCGGGTAGTGGCCGGTCGGTGCACAGCCACGGCTCGGCACCGGGGAACGCCGAAGAAGGCGGCAGCTTCTCCCCAATAACACCAAATACGGAATGAAATGCGAAGGGAAAGAAGGGCGTTGAGGCGCGGCTGTCGAGTATCTATCGATCTTGCCCTACTTCAGCTCGCGACATGTGAAGCTCCGAAGCCGCTCGGCGGGTAGCGCTTTCGCCTTCTCGAAGGCTCGCCCATCGGGTCCACTCGTCCGGCAAAAGGACACAAAGCCTGATGAGCACAGACCGGTGGCCGGATGGAGGTCATCCGCGTGGCCTGAACGGTCCCCTTCGTGCGGCCACAATGGTCTCGGCCCTTCCGTAGGAATGACCGGCCGCGGATGCCAGCATCTCACCCCGGAGGCGGTTCTCCACTCCATGGCTATCGCCGTAAACGCGATCAGGGCCCAAGCTCATTTTGATCTCGAGCCGCCGCCGTGGCCGGCCTTTGCTGCCTAATCGCCACCGTATCGATGGCCGGAGAAGTCCCATGTGGAGACGACAGAGCCAGTCCATCGGCAGAGGTGACCGATCGGGGTTTCGGATGTTGTTTGAGGCCCCATCTGGGCGTCAGACCCTTCCCAGAGGTTCACGCGGCCCAACAGGTCCGACCGGGCTCAAGCGAGCGCCTCCAGCTTGTCCGGCGCCGGCTTTCGGCCGCCAACATCGTCGCGTCCGCTCCACGGCTCCGTCGCCGTCAACCCGTGATGGAGAGGCACGCGACGACGTCCCGCGCGAACGCGCTCGCCCACCCGTCCCCCTTCCTCACGCAGAGCGCCGGCCCCCGGATCTCCTTCCCACTGAGCCTGGACGCGCGATCGTTCCGCTTCATCCCCTCCCTGTGCTCCGCGCGGAACACGACGAGGTGCATCGTCGAAAAGAGGGGGCCGCAAGCGACCGCCATGCCCCCGCACTTGAGGAGCTCCACGTCCGCCGCGGGGGGCGCGGGGTCGCCGTCGAGTTCGCCAAAGAGGTGGGGGAGCGCGTCGGCTGCGGAAAAATCGGGGCCGAGGGGGAGGTCCGCGAGGGGCGAGACGACGGGGATGACGACGCCGGTGAGCCCGGCGGCCATCGGGGTCCGGTGGGCAGCAGGCGAGGTACTGAGGCGATCAAAGAAGTAGCTGAAAGTATGCAGCCTTTTGGAAGCACGCGATTCGCGAGGAAAGAGTTGTTGGCGGGGGACGCGGCTCCGGTGGATGTGGCAAACGCGGAGCAGCAGACCTACCCCATCACCGCCGCCGCCGTCGCCTTGCTGCCGCGTGCCGCCAAGATCTGATTGCCAGCTGCGATTTCTGACGTTCACTGCCCTCATGCACCCCTACAACGGCTACTACGGTCACCCCGGCAACTCTAACCCTGACGGCCGCCCTCCGGACTTCTTCCAGGTGAGCATCCATTACGGTCGGCACGCGGCACGGGCTCGGCGGCGGCACGGTGAGCGGACTCGGTTCGATCCTCCACGGGCGTCGGCGCTGCCGGCTGGCGTCTCCCTACATGCCTGGGTTACGGGTATGTCCCGGCCGGGTCCCACCGGCTGCGCATTTTCGCAGACGTACCCCCGGGCCGTGTAATGCTAGCGATTACAGCGCAGAACAAAGCCGCAAATAGGGAGATGGAAGTAGGTTGCTATGGGAACGCATTGAGTGGGTCAATGGGACGGTGGGAAGGGCCAATGGGCCGGGGGGAACGAAAAAGCGCGCGCGGAGCCCTTCGCCTTGTCTCTGGTCCTCATGGCCCTCAGGTGGAAGACGATCAGCCCGGTCTGAGGAGCCCACCTCTTTCTTCTGCGTCTGCGGGACCGACCGTCTATGGGCTTTTCAACGGGCTGTGCTCGTAGTACCCCGTTCAAGAGCCGCTTTCACAAGGGAAATGCGTGACACTTTCGTGGTCATCCGGTATTCGGTCTATGCCCACAGCGACGTCCGGGGCGTAATTTTCGAATGTCACCGCGGTGGCTTGGGCGGCATCGCCAGGGACCTGGGTCCCGACCCGCTACTTCGGACCGAGCGCAATCGAGTAGACACCTGGCGAGCTTTTGACTTAGCGGAAGATCCGTTCACGGGGCGAGGGGAGCCCGTGTGCACCTTAACTGCGGATGCTGCCGTCCTCGCGGTGAGGGACGCTGTGGTCGTGCTGCGGCGATGCTATACGGATTTGGAAGTGGGATGGCCGGTCGGTCCCCAATCCACCAAGACATACGGGAGCCCATGGCCGCCCCTCATTATGCGTTGTTCGTTGTGGGAGACAGCAACACCCTGCATAGCATGCTCGCCGCGGTTCTCATCATTGGTCTTCGAATCCCGCCGCGCTCTCTGAATAAAGAGGGGTCGAAAAAAAAAAGGAGGGATCAGATCTTTGCTCGATCCGCCAAGAGGTCAGGAAGAGCGCCCGAGGGGTCGGAAGAGAGTGATGAGCTGCCTTGCAGTATCCGCGTTGAAAAATAGCCCTCTTAGGCGTGAGTGGGGTCGAAAGTTGAGTTTGGGGACGAGGACCTCAGCCGCAGGACGCGGGTCTGGACCGCGCCAACGAGGACTCATCACCTCCTGGTGACTACCACGAACTCCCCTCCCCCTATGAAGGTGCGGCAGCCGCCGCCCGCCCGCGCGTATAGCTCACGCGGCCCGCGCGCACAGGTCCTGCCGGCGGCGCTGCTGCTGCTGGCGGCGGTGGCCGTGCTGGCCCTCTCCAGCGCGGCCCCAGCCGCGGCGCAGGCCACCCCCAACAGCAACAACGCCGTTTCCTGGGTCAAGGGACCCGTGTGGTGCGAATCACAGCGTGCCGGTGTCGCGGCAGCCCCCGCTGACCCGCCCCTGCCCGCTCGCCCGCCCACCCGCCCGCCAGTGTCCCCGGCACCAACCAAGGATACTGCTGCTGGTGCGTGCCCCGGCCGCCCTGCCCCTCCCGCCCCCGCCGATTCTTATGTGCTATGCCCGTACAGCGCAAAGCGAGCCAAGACGGTCATCAACACGAAGTACACGACCAAGACCGCCATCAAGACCATCAAGCGGACCAAAACCGTCACGAAGACCGTGACGACCACCTTCCTGAACCGCCGCCTCCTGGACCGCAATGTGGCGCCGGAGATTGCTGAGCGCGAGGTGCCCGAGGCCGTCGAGGAGGAGGCCGCGCCCGAGGCCGACGTCGAGATGGTGGAGCGGGCGGAACCCGTGGAGCCCGAGGTCGCCGCCACCGAGGGCGTCGAGGAGGGCTTCTCCGAGGTCCCGGGCCACGAGCTCTTTGCCCGCAACCTGTGCCAGGCCTGCCCCACCGGCGTCAACCCCCGCCTCGGCGCCAACAACAACGGCAACGCCAAGCGCTGCTGCCCGCGCTCGACCAAGTTCGTCACCCGCACCAAGACCACCACCAAGGCAAAGACCACCACCGTCAAAACTGCAACGAGGACCGTCACCAGGACCGTGACGCAATCGGCCGCCGCCTCGATCCCCGTGTTTGCGTTCTACGGTGGGTCCTAGCAGTTTGCGGGTGCATCCCGAGCTCACCGGCATTGCCCATGCACCTTTCGGAACAGATGCCAACAACAACGGCAAGTACGAGCCCCCGGCCGACTATCCCCTCCGCAACACACTCGTCAGCGTGACGTCCGCCACTGGCTTCCGCCTCGCCGCGCGCCAGCAAGTCGTCGGCACCTGCACAACGAACAACGAAGGCCGATGCACAATCCTCATCCAAGAAAAGCTGACGCCGGGCGAGGTGTACATCGTCACGATCCCCGGCCAGTCGGGCAAGTTGGTCTTCACAGCAACCCCGGAGGGCACGCCCCCGCCGTCTACGAACCCCGACGGGACCTACGACGTCTCTACCACGGTGAGTTGCGTCCGTCGTCTGCCCTGTCATGGCGCCAACCCCGCTGTGTCCGCGCGCAGGAGACGACGACGATCCGCATCGGCCGCCGGGAGCTCCATGCACGGCGCGAGGCAGACGGACTGTTCCGGAGGGCTCTAAAGGCCCGGGCAACCCCGCACCCGCACGCGTATTGAGGAGCTCGGTGCGGAGACCGGTCGCGCAAGTGCCAGACGGGATGATAGGACGCCCTATGTCGCACGATGTACGAGTATCTAAGTATTTGCTAGCTAGAGACGAGTCGATCATAGCTTTCGCTTCTGGGTTTCGTGCGAGCGTATGCGGTGTCTTGGCCGCGGCGGGGACAAAACTGGTCCTGTTCGACAGTGCTCCCCATTCGTCCTTGTCTCCTCCGTGCACGCGAATCCCAACGGCAAACAGTGCGTCTGCAGGGTGCCGCCGAGCAGAACATGCGCCGGATGGGCAACTTCGGTGCATTCCAAAGACGACCGGACACAGCTGCGGCCCCGCCCCTTTCCTAGTTCCAAAGCGCCCGGTCGTCATCGCACTCGACCCGCGGCACCCCTTCCACCCCCGCAGCACCCGCGCTGGGGCTCCAGAAGAAGTAGACGAAGCCCTCCTCCCCGCACGAGATGCGCAGGCGGAGAGGGACGCCGTGCAGCGACGCCGCGAAGCCCGCCCTCGCCGGCGAGGGCGCCACGCACCTCCTGCGCAGGTCGGAGCCTGATGCGTAGCTGTGTGCACGCATGCTCGTCAGCTCGATGAACGATGGCGCGCAACGAGGCCAACGGAACCCACAAGTCAACACCCCCGTCCGCCGGCGCCGTCGCCCATCTCCCCTCTCCGGTGTCGTAGTACTGCACCCTCCCCCGGCTCGTGCAGCTTCCCGGGGGTCTGGCACCAGTCGCGCGGAGCCGGATCTCAGCACCGCCCTGGTTGAGCGGCTGCTCGCACGCGGGCGAGTCGAACACGGGGATGCCCGTCCACCTGCCCTCGGCCGAGCCGCCGTATGCGAAAGCGGGGCACGGCAGGCGGATGGGGCGGGCGAGGTTGCGCGCGGAGTAGCGGCCGATGCGTGCGCCGATGCGCTGCGCGGGGAGGTTGTCGGCGGGGAAGTGGATGCCGCCGTAGATGCGGGAGAGGCCGGCCTCGGCGGCAGCTGAGGTGAAGGAGGGGAAGGTGCGGTCCGGGACGCCGGGGAACTCGGTCGAGGCTGCGTGCGCACGCGAGGAAGGGTCACCGGAGCCATCGGAGGCGGGGCGGGCACGCATACCCGTGAAAGTGAACTCATCCTTGCCGAAGACCTGAGCGAGAACCGCCGCTGAGGCACCCGAAAAGGTCGAGTGGCCCGAGGTGTACCCCGGGAAAGGCGGCGTCGGGATGAGGGGCAGCCAATTCGGATCCGGGGCGGGGAGCCGACGGTTTGTGGAGTTGTCGGCCAGGCGGATGGCGGTGATGGGGCGCCCTGCAGTCGGGTAAGCAAAAGCAAGCGAGAGTGCAATGCCCAAAGAGACGCACATCCGTTGTGAAGGTACTTTGTCCACCAGCAGGAGATAGCGCCGTCGGCCTGGGCGGCCGTGAGCACGGCAAACAGCCTGGCCTGCTTCACCAGTGGCCAGCTAATCCCCTGGGCGATTTCGTCCTTGATGCACCGCGCCGCGATCGAGTTCCACATCCCTGGCGGGGTTGAGGTTCCCGCTGCCTGGGCCCAGAACTTGGCGATGAAGGTCTGGTCCTCCGTGCGCACGGTCGAGTCAATCCGGCCGATGGAGGCGAGCTCATAAAACTCGCGCGCGTACCGGGCCGAGCCTAGGGGGGGCGGCGGGGCGCGGACGGCGAACGGCGGACCGTCCTCTTCGCCGTCGGCGTCCTCGTCCCCGCCGCCGGGGATTGCGGGGACAGCAAAGGGGCGGACTCCGCCCCATTGGGGAAGGAGGGCGGGGGCAAAAGCGGGCAGGGTTGGCACCCTTATTGCGGGAGGAAAGGAGCAGTCAGAAGGGTTCGCAGGGCCAGTGGGCCGGACTGGTCGGCCCGCCGCCCGGAGAAGACCCACCACACGTAGGGCCCGGGGAGGGCGTCGTAAGCCACCACCCTGTCGGAGCCGTCGTCCTGCCTGGCGGCGAGCAGCGCTGCGGCGACCCGCTTGCCCCACCGCACCCCTGCGTCCAGCGCCTCCGGGGGCTCCTCCGACTCGAGCAGCTTGCTGGCGAACGTCGAATTTGTCTCCACGGCCAGCTGCGGCCACAAAGCATTGAGCACGGCCTGGGCTGCTGCCGCTGCGGCCGCCTTGGGCCCGGCGCCGAACGCGGCCGGCGACCGCGGCGTAAGATACGGAGCGTACCGGGGCTGCGCCCCGTTGACGGCGTCGAAGATCGCGAGGTGCAGGATCGCCAGCGCCCGCGACGCCCGCGGCGGCGACGTGCCCGTCAGCCGGATGTACTGCAGAGCTAGCGCGTTCCAGTCGGACGCGGCACTGCCTTGTGCGGGGCCGGCAAACAGCAGCGCGCCCGACGCGACGGCCAAAAGCAGCCAAAGTGTGCGCAGAGCGCGCCCCATCGCGATCCGAGGTCTCTTCAGGCGCCCGCGTCAGACATTCGGAGGCGCGGAAATCGTTGCGCAGTCCCTCTGGGCTGTGCGCCGACGTTGCGCAACGCCAAGTCAAGGAAAGGCCACTGGCATCCTGTCTGACCACCCGTCTGGCTCCGGAGCCAGCCCGAATTCCATCTCACGCACCGATTTCTAGCTGCCGGTTGTCCCAGTGCCCTCGCCCTGGCGCGCTAGGCTAAGCAGACGGAATCCCTCAAAGATCGATTGGCTTCGCAAGGGCACCAACCGGCCCATGATGGTTCGTGGTCCCTTTGCCGCTCCGTCCCGCAAATGTCCTGCATGTCGCCGTCCACGGGAGTTCCTTCCTATTTCGGTGCTGGCCGCAGCTCCAATTGGCCGTGCCGATTGGGCGAAAAGGAGCGGCCGACGGGAGACGAGGACAGAACAACACGAAAGGAATGATATTGAAGAGAGGTTGCGTACAAAGAGTTATTCGGGTATCGAGTACTCATGCGGCCGCGAGTGCCAGCGCGATGACGAAAGCAGGCAGCGCCGCGAACGGGGAGGTCGATCCGGCCCGATCGCCCCCCCCCGGCCTCTCCGGCGTCCCGTTGTTCGCAGCCGTGCTCGAAGGCCTGGCAGTAGAGGCCGTCGTAGCCTCGCCCGAGTTGCTCGATGTCGGGCACGCAGGATCCGCAGCCTGCTCACCGCTGAGCACCGCGACGGCCCTCGCACACCATCCTTCCGCCCTTTCCGGGCAGACCATGCCCCCGCCTTCCATCGAAGGTTCGGGTTCCCCCGGTGCCAGCACCGTTCAAGCCCGATCGGCGTACCATGAGCACCGCTGGGCGTCTGGGCCCTGGCATTGGGCCACGCGGCCGGATGCGCGCACAGCAATGTAGTTGCCCTTGTCCGCGCGAGAGCGGATGCATGTCCAGGTCGAGGAAGGCGGGGTCGGGGCCGGCGTCGGAAGGCGGGGTCGGGGCCGGCGTCGCCTGGTTGACGGAGGTAGCTTGCTGCTGCAAGGCAGTCGTCGTAGCCGGCGGCAGCCCTCCGCCGTTGGCGTAGTCCCACTCCGGGTGCGCAACAAATTGGCGCAAAGCACTCGCGCACCAGATCTCCGTGCAGGGGCAGATGCACGGGCCGACCTCGGCCATCAGCTCCGTCGGGGTGCACGTAGCCTCCCGAGCTGTCTTCCCGGGCTGCCACCGCGCGGCCGCATAGGCGTTTCTTGCTGTCAGGACAACCGCTCGGCCAGGCTGCCTGGACGGTGCAGTTCCTGTCCTTTTACGCCCAGCAGCTGTCCGCATCCGGCCCGCGGCACTGCAGCGTGTTGCGGCCGTTGGCATCCACCCGCCGCGCCTTCACGTACCCGAAGCAGAGCACGTTTCCCAAGCACTGCCAGTCAGAAAGCGGCAACAGGGTGCGCACAGGGCCGGGAGTGGTGGTCGTGGAGGTGAGCGTCTGGGTCATTGGCGGCGCAAGGCCGGGGCACTCGTAGTCCGGTGGGATGCCGCGCAGGGCGGCGTCCGCGGCGAGCTTGCACCACCCCGAGTCGGTCTGCGTGCAGGTGACGCCGTAAAGGCGTGCGCCATAGCCGCCGTCGGAGGACGGCGCCGGCTCCCCCGGGGCGAGGATGGAGAGGCCCATGTCCGTATACCAGGAGCACCGCGAATTGTCGGGGTATGGGCCGTGGCACATCACCCCGAATCCAGCGCGTCTGATCCGGAGGTAGTTGCCCTTGTCCTCACACGACCGAATCGCCATCCGTTGCCCGTGGAAGGTCTCGTTGCTCGAGGTCTCGGTCACGTCGGGGCACGAATCCGGTTTCTTGGGGTACAGGAGGTAGTTGTAGACCTCGCTGCAGAAGCTGTAGCTCTCGTCCCACGGTATGGCCTGCGTTGCGTTGAGTGGGACGTTCTTTCCGTTGCATCGGGCACCGCCGCCGGCGACGGGTTACCCGTTCTCGGCCACCGTGCAGAAGGGGTCCGAAAACAGGCTGCAGGTCCCGTTCGCCGGGCCGGCACAGCTCGCCCCGAACCGGTACGTGATCTCGACGAGCCATGCCCGCCGACGCAAGGACCCACTTGCACCCCAACGAGGGCACCCTCACGCACGAGTCCGTGCCGTTGTATTTTCCGCACGTGAAGCCCCACTGCGATCGGGAGGCGAGGCGGCGGCGGCTGACGGAGTGGCCGGTGCCGGAGTCGCACCACCCGATGCACTGCGACGCCCTGTAGCTGCCGTAGGACCCGCTGGTCGTGTGGCGGCACACAAAGAAGCCCGTGGCGGGGTCGATGACCTCTACGTCCGAGGAATCGGTGTGGCTGGTCGCCGCCGCCGGTGCCGGGAGGGCGAGCAGCGTGGCGAGCACAGCGGCCGCCGCGGCGCGGAGGAGGGCGGCGGCTCCTGGCCGGCGCCGCCGAAGAAGGAGCTCGGGAAGGTTCGATTCCGAGTCCGTTCTATCGTTCATTGTCGTTGTTTTCTTCGGAAATCGGTTGCTGAATGTCGGTTCTGTTGGAGTCATCGGCAGCGTGTTGCCAAGCAACGCGGATGGATCCCTGAACACCCTGGACGGCGGCATGCCAAGCACAAGTTCTCGAGACATCCGGCCCAAAAGCGGCGCGCAAAGGGTTAACCCCGTCTAACCTCGCATAGAAACAAGATGACCAAATGCCCGCAGCCCCTTCCCCCGTCCCCACCGATCCTCCCATCCGCCCGTTCGGAAGTTTGGCCGCCGGCCACATCACGACGCCGACGAAAACGACAGCGCGCTCCGCAGCGCCCCCCACGCCCTCGCCTTGCGCTGCTTCTCCTGCTTGGGCTTCCTAGGCACCGTCTGCGGGTGCTGCGGGATCCTTCACAACGAGCCCGTCAGCACGGTGCCGCCGGCGCGGCGCGGCAGGGAACCCACCCCGAGAACGGGTTCTCCCTCTCCCACCGCGCGTCGGCCCAGTACGCCTCCAGCGCAGCGTCGAGGTCGTAGTCGAATCGGAGCATGTACGACAGGGCTTCCTCGGGGTGCACGCACTTGGCGAGCAGCTGGAAGCGCTTGACGAGGGCCTTGCGCTCTGCCGGCGGAGCGGGCCGCGGGTCAGATTGCGCCGGAAGAGGGGGGGCCCCGGGTGGGGAGGTGCGCACCGTCCTCCTCGGAGCGCACCGAGTGCGTGGGCCCGGTCCAGTTGGTCACGGGGACGAGCAGGTAGCCGCGCTCAAAGATGGACGAGCCGTAGAGCTTGTTGGTCAGCCTGATGCTCTCGACCTTTTTCCCCCGCGGGTGCGGGGCCGGTCAGCCTCTCCTTTCGTCGGAGGGGAGGCACGGAGGAAACCCACCGACACGCCGTACTTGAGCGACAGCCCGACCAGCGTGTCCGTCGCCTGCACCCAATGCAGCACGCCCTTGCGCGTGACCTTGCGCTTCCCCGCGTCGCCCTTGCCCTCCTCCTCGTCCGACGAGCCCGACGAGTAGCCGTGCCTGCGCGACGCGAGCGTGCGGGCGTCCGACTCCGTGCGGTGCAGCGAGAGCAGCTCCGTGGGCGCGTCGAGGTCGACTTCGATGTCGCCTTCGAGGCGCGTGGAGACGGAGGCGGAGACGGAGGCGGCGTCGAGCAGCGAGGGTGCGCGGAGGGACGGCGCGGGGAGGGCGGCGACGGCGATGGGGAGCAGCGGGCGGGCGGGCGGGGGGGAGCGCGGGAGCGGGCGGAAGCGCGCGTCGTCGTCGAACGCGGGGAGGGGCGGCGCGGCGTCGGCGGGGTCGGGCGCGGACGATGCGGAGCCCGCGACGGAAGACCGGCGGTCGGTGGAGGAGCCCCCGACCGAGGCCTCGTCGTCCTCGGGCGCCGCTGCCGGCAGCGGGTCGGACGGAGGCGGAGTCATGGCGGATGCGCGGGCGGCGGGCCGGGAGGAGGGGGCCGGCCGCCGGCGGAGATCTCGAGAGCCTGACTGATTGAGGCGCGCGGTGCTGGGCTCCAAATCTGCCGCGGATCGGGCCGCTCCCTGGACTGAAACCGGCTTCGATTGTCCCGATTCGGGGCTTGGACAGCGGATGAGGAAAGGATGCACAGGGCGCGGGGCCTGACGGGGTGGATTCGTTGGTCGTGGCGGAAGAAGCGGTTCCGGGGCACTTCTAGGGCCGTCCCGGCCTAGAGAGGGTGACAACTGCACCTCCTTTTCCCCCGTTCTAGGTCGCCGGACAAGAAGTTCGGCGTCTTCTGGCCCGTGGAGCCCCCGATAAGGTCCCGGGAAGGTCGCGCGGTGCGCGTCATGCGGAGCTCGGACGGGCGGCCCGCTGCCCCCCGAAGGAGCCAGTCGGACCCCGTTCGCCGGCAGATGAGAAAGCACGCGTAATTACATGGTTTGGGGACCCGAGCTGATCGCGGATCGCGGTGAAGGACCCGCGGCCGGTGCCTGACTCGGTCTGGAAGGGCACTCGCGGGCCCGCGGGCCCAAAAGGTCGCACCCTCCGATGCACACATCCATTGCAGTATAGCTGTCTCGGAGGCCGCTGTCCTGCTGTCGCTGGTAGCGGGCCAGCGGGTGGTAGGGCATCGGACCCTGGTAGGGACCGACCGGCCGACGGCTCCCACCGCCCAACGTCACCCTCCATCGGCCCTCTCTTCCTGCCCATCCTCCGGCCGCCGCCGCCCCCGCGATGGCACGCCGCACCTTCCTCCTCCTGCTTTTCCTGCTCCCGGCTGCGCTCGCGGGTTCCGCCGCCCCGGGCCCGCTGCTCCCGCGGACCACCACGCGCACGTACAACACCGACTACGCCCTCCTCGCCGGGCCCCCGGTGCCGCGGCTGCCGTACGTGCAGTACCCGTCCAACCTGCGCACGGCGGCCGAGGTGCTGCGCCACACCGTGCGGACGATGGCCCGCCGCAACGCGACCTTCCCGCCCGCCGCGCCGGCGTTCCCTGCCGGCCTCGGGTTCGCCTGCGGCGTCTGCGGGCGCGCGGACCGCCGCGGGCTGTCGGCGGACCCGGCGGCGGTGCAGCTGCCCCCGCCGCCGGCGATGTTCGCCCCCGCCTTCACCACCCTCCAGCAATGCTATGCGACGTGCGGCCGGCCCCAACCGGCGTGCGACCGCGCATTCTACGACCGCATGCTGGCCGCGTGCATGGCGCAGCGCCCCGCCGCGCGCGATTTCTGCCGGAACGCGGCAAACGCGCGGTACGCCGCCGCGGCCGCATCGTGGGGCCGCCCGGCGTACTGCCGCGCGCAGGACGCCGCGTGCGCGTGCAACGCCGACATCGGGGGCGCGGAGACCGTTGTTCCCATACCGGGGGTGCGCACGCCCCGGCCGGCGCCGACGGCCGCAGCCCCGGAGGACGCGGCGGCGTCGACATCCCCGGCCGCCGCGGCCTCCCCCGTGCCCACGCGCCGCCCGCCCGTCACCGGCGGCCTGGAACCCCCGCCCTTCGGAAAACCCCCCGTCACGGGCGGCATGGACCCCTTCCCCCCCTCTCTGCCCCCCCGCCCGCCCGTCACGGGCGGTCTGGACCAGCCCCTCCGCCCGTCCGGCCAGCCGGTCACGGGCGGCCTGGACGAACCGCTGCCTGCTCCAGCGGCATCGACGGCGGGCGCGGAGCCGACATCGACGGGCGCCGCGGAGCCGACATCGACGCCGCCGGCGGAACCGCCCACCGGGGACGCGGAAACCCCGGGCACGGGCGGGATGGAGAAGATCCCGTGGACCAAGGACGGGGTGGAGACGGTGCCTGCGTAGCCGGGATGTACTTTCGAACTAATCACAAGGGTGGATAGAACAATTGGTGATGGTTTGCGGGATCGCTAGTGTTGGCGCCGGAGAAGCCCACCGCTGAGCTGTCCACCCAGACACTTCCACGGCGACAATGGCGGACCCCGGCAACGGCGACGCGCTCACCGGCGCAGAAATCATCGGCACGGACGTGTTCCTCTTGAACGGACTGGTCGAACTCTTCTGTTCGTCCCGTCCAGACGCAGGAGGGCGTCCCTGATCGCCCCGTGCCCCGGCAGACGGCTTCCTCTCCCTCGTCCCGACCTTCTTCCCCGCCCCCTCCTCCGGCGCCTCCCTGACCAACGGCGCGGGAACCGCGGCCTCGGTCGTCGACCCCGTCTCGGGGGACACGCTGATCCCCGTCCCCCTCCCCTCGGCCCCGGCCCCCGCCGCCCCGGCACCCTCTGCCGCGGCGCACCACGGCCTCATCCCCCCTTTCTTCGGCAACCAGCCCGCCGCCGCCCCGGCCCCGCAAACGCAGCCGTGGATCCTCCGCGTCCCCGCGCGCTCCACCGACCTGCTCGCGCTCGCCGCGGCGTGCTTCGGCGGCATCCCCAGCGTGATCTTCTGGGCCAGGGGCGTGGGAAGGGGGGGAGGGGAGGACCAGGCGGCGAGGGATTACGCGGTGGGCGCGCTGGTGCGTGGACGGACGGCCATCGTCGGGCGAACGGAGCTTCTGACCGGCGGTACTGCATCCACTGACGCGCACAGATCTACCACATCTCGGTGCCCCTCGTCTCCCTCTTCAAGTTCCTCCGCGCCGAATCGGCCTCGCACTCTTCCCACCCTCCCGCCGGGATGGTACCAGCCGCGGCCGAAGCAGCCGTCGCCGCCGCGACCCAGGCCGCGCAGGCCGCCGCCGCGGGCCGGAGCTTCGGCGAGGGCGCGATCGCGAGCGGGGTGATGCACCTCGGGCTCGCCGTCGGGTGGGTTCCCTCCCTCCGTGCCTCGGATCGGGGACCGGGGCTGACCGCGCCAAACAAGGTTCGCGAGGTGGTTGCTGCGGTCGTACCCCAAGAAGCCCGCGGCCAGGCGCGGTGCGGAGCAGGGCGAGGAGGCGGGCGGTGCGGGGGATGCGGCGGGTGCGGCTGCGTGATGCAATTGTTGCGGTCTTGGGGGAGGAATCGAGGTCATGTTTGGTCCCGCGGTCGAATGGTGTCGGCTGGCCTGCGGAGCCGGCCATCCCTGCTCTTTCTGAGCTGATGATGGAATCCCGTACGGAGCGAGTGGCGCTGGTGCGTTCAGTGGCATGCCGCGGCTCGTACTCCCGACGCTGGATTTGGGATCCGTAAGCCGACCACCAGGCCGCAAGGGACAGCAAGGACCCGTTGCTCCGCCACATCGTGACTCCCAACACGAACGAACACATTTCGCAACCACATTCCGAAGAAACTGACCGCAACGGACGACCGAACGGACGTAGAGTTGAACTTTCCGAATTACCAGCCGCGGCGACGCCAGTTTGGGCCCGCAGTGCTCCGCCGCGCCGGGGGCGCCGCCCTCCTCCGTGCGACGGCCGCCGCCGTGCTGGCCGCTCTGCTCACCCTCCCGACGCCGGCGGCAACCGGCCACTCATCCTTTACGGCGAAAGAGGTCATCGACCCCGCAACGGGGTTTTTGGTGTGCCGCCTGGAAAGTTCCAGCTCCTACGGGGACTACCAGGCATCGCAGTGCATTGGGTGGTGCGACAATGGGGGCCCGGACGCCAAATACAGCCGCCGCCGCCTCGCCTCCCGGTCGCAGTGGGGCTTCACGTGCGGCAAGTACAACGGCACGGGCTCGTGCGTCCGGGCGCCGTCGCTCGGGTGCAAGTGGATACGGGCTTCCGCGCGCATCGACACCTTGATCTTCAACGACAACCCGGACCGCTACCACGCGAGCTGCGTCGGGCCGGCAAGTGGGACCTGCAGCCTGTTCTCGGATCCCTTTTGCGCGGGGCCGGCCGACAATGGGGATCCGGTCGCAGACGGTGGTGCCCACTGCACGGGTAGAGCCATTCCAATCAACGAAACGCATTCCGAACTGAAGTGGAACGAGACTTACAGCTTCTGCAGCGAGGTTTACGACTACCTCAAGGCACCCAAGATCCCGGAGTCGTGTCCCTACGTGACTCAGACCTCTAGTAGCGAGACCTGGAACGGGCCGTGGATGGCCATCCGCTCCTGCGAGGACAAGGGCAACTACCTCCGGATTAGGCGCGCGGGATTTGGGGTCATGTGCCACGGCCCGTTCCCCGACAATTCGCGGTGCTCCTGGTTTACGGACATGGGCCTTTCCATCCTCGCCCCGGGGGAGCCGGCGCCGTCCTCCGACGGCGGCTATGGCGCACGCCTTTACGGCGTCACCTGCACGCAGACCGACTCGGGCTGGTGTAAGCTTGCCGCGGACGCCGCCCTGCGCGGCGTCCCGCCAAGCTACGAATGCCCCGGCCTCGCGCCGCCGATGACTCAGACACACACTTCGACGACCACCACCCCCGGCCCGGTGCGCACCCTCTCGCCGCTTTCGGACTGGCACTGCCTGGGCAATGTCATCTGTGGTGGGTACGTGAGGGCCCGGCGGGTGGATGCCGACGGCCGCAACACGCTGCAGTGCCGCGGGCCCGACGCGGAGAGCTGCTATGCGTACGAGGACGCAGGTTGCACTATCCAGGCGGCGTCACCAGCCACCTGCGACAGGAGCAACACGCCTCGGTGCGGCGGCGCCGCTCCGGCCCCGGAGGGCGGCTCGGGAGGCGCGGTCTGCAGCCCGACCCAATTGTTGGACGACCGCCCGTGCCTCTGCCCCTGCACCAACGTCTGGTGCGCAAGATCCGTGCGCCGCTTTTCGGAGCATCCAGAGTGGGACTATGCCAACGGCGGACAACTGTCGGCCACCCTCACCCAGACGACGCCCCACGCCGCGCCTGATGGGGCCGCCACCACGACGGTGTTGCAGCAGCAAGCCACCTCTGCAAATCAAGCGCCGCCCTCGCCCACCCCTCCTTCCTCGACCTGGACCTGCATCCGCTCCTGCGCGGACAAGGGAAACTACGTCGCCGTTCGCGCATCCGGCCGGGTGGCCCAATGCAAGGGCCCGGACGCCCAGCGCTGCTCCTGGTACTCCGATCGTGCGTGCACGGTGGTCGCCCCTGGGGAACCGGAGCCCTCTGCGGAGGGCATCGGGATGGTCTGCCCGGAGAGGGCGGAGGGATGGTGCGCCAGGGCCGTAGGGGTGTTCAGCGGGGAGCAGGCTGCGGATCCGACGTGCCCGACGGGGAGCAATGCGGCGGGAGGGACGGTCGCTTCCGCGGCAAGCCCCACGAGCTCGCCCGCGGATACCGGGGCGTCGGGCAGGCCATCTGGGGCCAGGCGGAGAGCCGTCTCTTTCGCGCTGCCGGTCTTCGCCGTCGCCGTGGTTGTGGCGGTTGTGTGAACTCGAATACCGATAGTGGTTTTGTATGGAGCCTTTGATATCCGCCGATGATGAAGTCCGATCCTCGTCACTGGGACGCGCGGCAGCCTCATCAGGGACCAGGGATCCAGGGCCTTGCTCCGCCACCGATGACTCCAGCAACCAGAACCTCACGATGAACCACTTTGCCAGGGAACTTACAACAACGGACGATAGAACGGACGTAGAGTCGAACTCTCCGAATGACCGCCCCCGGCGGCGCCGGTCCGGGGCCTCCGCCCGCCGCGATGCCGGCGCCGCGGTCTTCCGCGCCGCGGCCGCCGCCGCCCTCGCCGCGCTGCTCGCCCTCCCTGCGCCGGCTGCCGCTGGTCACTCATATTTTGACGTCACGGAGGTCGTCGACCCCGCCACGGGCTTCACGGTGTGCCGCCGGGAGGGTTTCGGCGCGTACGGGGGCTGGCACGCCTCGCAGTGCATCGGGTGGTGCGACGGCGGCCCGTACGCCGCCTACGGCCGCCGCCGGCTCGCCTCCCGGTCGCAGTGGGGCTTCACCTGCGGCAAGTACAACGGCACGGACTCTTGCGTGCGTGCGCCCTCGCTCGGGTGCAAGTGGATCCGAGCGTCGGCGCACAGCGACAGCGGCCTGGGCCAGTACCTGTACCACGCAAGCTGTGCCGGACCGGCAAACGGGACATGCAGCCTTTTCTCGGATCCCTTTTGCGCGGGGCCGGCCGACAACGGGGATCCGGCCGCGGGCGGGGGCGCCACCTGCATCGGCAGGGCTCTCCCAACCAAACCTGAGCAGTTCGAGCCAAAGATCCAGTGGAACGAGACCTACAGCTTCTGCAATGATGTTTGGGACTATCTTCAGAAGCCGAAGAAGCCAGAGTCGTGCCCCGACGTGACCGAGACCTCTTCTGACGAGCCCTTCTTCGGGCCGTGGATGCCGATCCGGTCCTGCGAGGACAAGGGCAACTACCTCCGCATCAGACGCGCCGGCTTCGGGGTCATGTGCCACGGCCCGTACCCAGAAAATTCGCGGTGCTCCTGGTTCACCGATCCGGGCCTCTCGATCCTCGCCCCCGGGGAGCCGGCGCCGTCGGGCGGCACCGATGACTCCCGGCTTGTGGGTCTCACCTGCAACCAGACCGAGTCGGGGTGGTGCAAGCTCGCCGCCGACACCGCCCTCCGCGGCATCCAGCCCGACTACAAGTGCCCCGGCCTCCCGCCCCCAACGACCCGGACGCGTACCTCCACGACCACCACCCCCGGACCTGTGCGCACACTGTCGCCGCTTTCTGACTGGCAGTGCTTGGGAGAGGTGCTCTGCTTCACCTACGTGAAGGTCCGGCGCGTGGATGCCGACGGCCGCAACACGCTGCAGTGCCGTGGGCCTGATGCAGAGAACTGCTGGGCGTACGAGGATGCAAACTGCACCGTCCAGGTGGCCTGGCCGAGCGGCTGTCCTGATAGCAAGAAGCGACAATGTGGCCGCGCGGTAGCAGCGCGGGACGAGGGCCCGGGAGGCCACGTGTGCACCCCGACGGAGCTGATGGCCAAGGGCGGCACCTGCATGTGCCCCTGCACTGAAATCTGGTGCTCGAGCGCTCGGGGCTTCTTTGCCGCGCATCCGGAGTGGGACTATGCCAACGGCGGAAGGCTGCCTGCCACCACGACCCAGGCCAGGCACGAGTCGACAGTTGTGCAACAAACCACTTCAGCTGGTCAGGCATCCCCAACCTCGACCCCGCCTTCCTCCACCTGGACCTGCATCCGCTCCTGTTCAGACAAGGGAAACTACATCGCCGTGCGCGCAGCCGGCCGCGTGGCCCAATGCCGCGGCCCAGACGCCCAGCGCTGCTCCTGGTACTCCGATCGTGCGTGCACGGTTCTGGCGCCTGGGGAACCCGAGCCCTCCTCGGACGGCGGCGGGATGATCTGCCCGGAGAGGGCCGAGGGATGGTGCGCCAGGGCCGTCGGGGTATTCAGCGGGGAGCAGGCTGCGGATCCGACGTGCCCGACGGGGAGCAATGCGGCGGGAGGGACGGTTGCTTCCGCGGCAAGCCCCACGAGCTCGCCCGCGGATACCGGGGCGTCGGGCAGGCCATCTGGGGCCAGGCGGAGAGCCGTCTCTTTCGCGCTGCCGGTCTTCGCCGTCGCCGTGGTTGTGGCGGTTGTGTGAACTCGAATACCGATAGTGCTTTTGTATGGAGCCTTTGATATCCGCCGATGATGAAGTCCGATCCTCGTCACTGGGACGCGCGGCAGCCTCATCAGGGACCAGGGATCCAGGGCCTTGCTCCGCCACCGATGACTCCAGCAACCAGAACCTCACGATGAACCACTTTGCCAGGGAACTTACAACAACGGACGATAGAACGGACGTAGAAACGAACTCTCCGAAGAAACGGCACCGCCGGCGCCGGTTCGGGGCCGTCGCCCTCCGCCGCAATGGCGCCGCAGCCCTCTTCTGCGCGGCGGCAGCCGCCGCCCTCGCCGTGCTGCTCGCCCACCCTGCGCCGACGGCGGCCACCAGCCACTCCGATTCATGGGACTTCGAGGTCATCGATCCCGCCACGGGCTTCCTGGTGTGCCGCTCCACTTGGTCCGGTTCCTACGGCAACCGCGGAGCGTCGCAGTGCATCGGGTGGTGCGACAGGGGCACCGGTGCGTCCGTCGGCCGCCGCCGTCTCGGAGTGCGGGCATCGCAGTGGGGCTTCACGTGCGGCAAGTACGACGGCACCGAGTCGTGCGTGAGGGCGCCGTCGCTGGGCTGCAAGTGGATCCGGGCGTCAGCGAGCACCGGCCCCTCGTTCAATGACATCGAGTACCGGTTCATGGCAAGCTGCGCCGGGCCAAAGAACGGGACCTGCAGCCTGTTTTCGGACCCCTTCTGCACGGTGGCCGAGAACGGGTACCCCGTCGCCGGGGGCGGTGCCCGATGCCGCGGCAAGAACGTCGAACTCAACGCAACGCAGGACGTACCGTGGGAAGAGAGCTACAGCTTCTGCAGCGAGGTTCACAACTACCTCCTGTACCCCAAGAAACCGGAATCGTGCCCCGACGTGACCGAAACGTCGAGCAACGAGACCTTCCACGGGCCGTGGATGGCGATTCGGTCGTGCGAGGACAAAGGCAATTACCTCCGGATCAGGCGCGCCGGATTCCGGGTGATGTGCCACGGCCCCGACCGTTCGCGGTGCTCCTGGTATACGGACATGGGCCTCTCCATCCTCGCCCCGGGGGAGCCGGCGCCGTCGGACGACCGCGGCTACGGCGCCCGCGTCGTTGGGCTCACCTGCACGCAGACCGACACGGGGTGGTGCAAGCTCGCCGCGGACGCCGCCCTCCACGGCATTCCGCCGGACTACGAATGCCCTGGTCTCGCGCCTCCCATGCCCTGGACCTGCATCCGCTCCTGCGCGGACAAGGGCAACTACTTTTCCGTGCGCTTCTCCGACAGCTCGGTCCAATGCCGGGGCCCGGACGCCCGGCGCTGCTCGTGGTACTCCGATCGTGCGTGCACGGTGCTCGCGCCGGGGGAACCCGAGCCGTCGGCGGAAGGCGGGGGGATGATCTGCCCGGAGAGAGCCGGCGGATGGTGCGCCAGGGCCGCAGGGGTGTTTAACGGAGAGCAGGCGGCGGACCCGCGTTGCCCGACGGATGAGAGCGATGCAGCGGGAGGGATGGTCGTTGCAGTCGCCGATGGGATGACCGGGACGCGAGCCGGCTCGCCTGTTGCACGGCTGGCTCTTACCATTGTGCTGCTTGTGGCGACCGCGTGAGGCATGCGAAAGACGATCTCCAATGTACTTGCTACACCGACTTCCATACATCATGTTGCTCCCCGAAGTACTCCGAAGGCACCCGATCTCATTCCCATGCCTGGACCATCCGGGCCACAGAGAGGATGCGCGGCCTCCGCAGCTTGCTCAACCTCCCCCCGCCGCGTCCGCCCCCCTTTCCCTTCCTTTTCCCGCCCCCGCCGTCGTGGCGAAGTATGCCGTCTCCTCGTCAGCGGCGTGGTATGCGCCGTATATCCCGACGCTTTGCCCTTCCCCTTCCCGGCGGCCCTCGCCTCGTCGGTCGAGAGGTACGCGGCCATCGACCCGTCGTCGGGCTCGCCCGGCTCCTCCGCGGAATCGTACGCCTTCGCGGCCTCCTCCACGGCCTCGTCGACCGCGTCGGGGAGGTCGACGGGCCTGGGATTGGCCTGGGGGGGCGGGCGGCTTGCCGTCCTTGGTCTTGAACCTGATGGCCTCGTTGGGGTCCTCGGCCTGCTTGGTGCCGGCGCGGATCAGGCGCTCCGGATCGGTGGATTGGAAGAAGGGGTGGCAGAGCACGGCCTGCCAGTCAGCCTGCGTAGGACATGAAGGGGGGCGGTGTTCAGGTGGAAGACGGGGTTCTCGATGGGATGAAGGAAGGGCAGTCCGAGAGTAACTTTGCCCGCCATGGAGGAACGTTTCTCGGTGCCCGTCGCGGGGGTGCGTTCCTGCGTGAGTGTTTCGCTCCGGCCGACGAGGCGGGCAGCAACCGTCCGAACGGCGCCAAATGCTCGACGGGAGAGCGGCGAGCGAGTGCTCGCGAGCGCATTTTTCCCCGATGATTTTCGGGAGACATGGCTCAACGCCGGGGGCCTCACCCGCGTCGCGCTGTTTGGAAACCAATCGCGCCATCCGTCTCCGTGTCTCCCGTCCGCCGTCTCCCTCCGCCTCCCGCCGCCGCCGCCGCCATGGCCGCCGTCCTGCCCCCCCTCGGCATCCTTGCCGGCGCCGCCCTCGGCGCCATGGGCCTCCTCTCCCCGCACGCCGCGTTCGCCTTTGTCGGCGTCCGCGCCGCCGCGCCCGAGGGCCTCGCCGAGGGCCGCGCGACTTATGGGGGACTCTTCCTCTTCCTCGAGCTCGAAGCCGCGCGGCAGCTGCTGCGCGGGAACGCCTCCGGCGCGAGGGTCGCCGGGCTGGCGTGGGTCGGCGCAGCGGTGGGGAGGGCGGTGTCGCTGGCGCTGGACGGGGCGGAGCGGAGGACGAAAAAGAACTTCGGGGCGGTGGGGTTCGAGCTGGTTATCGGGCTGGCGCATCTGGCGGCCCTGCTGGGGGAGAAGGGGAAGGAGAAGGAGGGGTGAGCCGCGCGGCGGTTCCTGGCGAGCGCTCGATTGTATCGGCCGCGGGCCATGAACGACGCCGCGAAGAAGCGAAGTTGCTACCCGAGCTCGTATTGCTTCGAAGATCGTCTGTCAACGAATCCATCTGCCTTCGAGTTCCTCCGGTCCCGCGCCAGGCCCGAGTCGGGGCCGCGGCCGCGCGGGGGGTGCCGGGGAAAGGCGCGCACCTTTCGGCGGGTTGCAGGGCGGGCACCGGCGACCGCGAGCGGATGACGGATGAGTGCGGTCGGCCGTGCGGGCGATGTCGGGACGGGCCAGCCCCTGCGGGCGGGCTCGGCGAGGCGGTCCCGCGGGGCCGCCGTCCTCTGCGTGTCCGCCGGGGCGGCGGACGGCGGCCGCGTGCCGCGCGTGCGGAGTTGCTTCCGCCGCAAGGATGGTCGGCACCCGGATGCACAATCTGGTACGGCCGGCCGCGACGTCGTCGAGTCGGCGAGGCCCGAGGCCCTGCGGGTCCGACGCGGCGGTACCCTCGAAATTGGGGTCTCGAACCGCCGAATATGGCGCACCCATCGCCGTCCCGCGGGCCGCGCACCAGGCCCGCAGCCAGACAGGGCAGCCTGCCGAGCTCGCCGGACGAAGGGAAGCCGCGCATGGTGGCGACGGGGGGCACGGGGGCGGCGCTGCGGGGCCTTGGCACCGGGGCCGAGTCACCGGCCGATGCCTGAACCGGCCCGCAGGACACAGCTTCTCGGTGGGATCTCGGCCGCCGATCTCGCACGGCGCCGCATGCCGCCGTCGCGGACGGGGCGCATCATCCCGCCGGCCCGATCTCCACCCCCGCCTTGCATGGCGGCGGCGGCGCGGGGGTCGCGCACCGCCGGGTTGCCGGCCAGCTAAGGGACGGACCCTCGCGCGGCGAACGACCGCGACCCGACTCTTTCGGCGGTCGATCCCGCGCAATGCTGTCCCCCTACTTCGCCCCCGCCCAGCCGCCGCTTTGGGGCGGCGGCGGCCGCGCGTCCCCGCCCACGCCGACCTCGTCGGACGGCACCGCGGTGGCGCCGGCCCCCGCACCGCCCGCGGACCCCGACGACGACGCCACATCGGCGTGCGAGCACGGCCTGCGCCGGCGGAAGCGCTTCCGCATGGTCCGCGTATTGGGAAAGGGCTCCGAGGCCACGGTGCGCGCCGCCGTGGCGCTGGACTGGGGCACCGCCGTCGCGGTCAAGTGCTTCGAGCGGCCGGCGCTGCCGGCCGACCCGGGCACCGGCGGCCGCAAGCTCGACGCCGCGCTGCGGGAGCGGGAGACGCAGCACGCCGCGCTGCGCGACCGCTTCCGCGCCGTCGCCGCAATCACCCACCCCTCCGTGTGCCGCATGTTCGAGTTCTTCTCGACCCCGGAGAAGATTTACATGGTGCTGGAGCTGGGAGAGGGGGTGGGTGGGCTGGCTGCCGCAAGGAGAACCCCGGCTGACACCCATGCTGACACCGTCCGCTGTCCTTCGCAGGACCTGCAAGTCTTCGCCAAATCCCGAGGAGGCACCCTCCCCGACACCACGGTGCACACCGTCATGGAGCGAGTCTTCTCCGCGCTCGAGCACCTCCACTCCCACGGCATCGTCCACCGCGACATCAAGGCGCCCAACGTCCTCCTCCGCTCCTTCCACGACCCCTCCTCCCTCTTCCTCGCCGACTTTTGCGGCGCCCACGTCCGCCCCTCCGACAAGCGCGGCATGACCACGATGATCGGCACCCCCTTCTACCTGCCCCCGGAGCTGGTCCGCGGCGAGCCCTACGGCGAAAGGGTCGACTGCTACTCGGCCGGCATCCTCGCCTACGAGCTGCTCTTTGGCGCCACCCCCTTCGAGGACTGCGGCGACTTTGTCGAGCTCTACCGGCGCATCGACGGCGGCAGCTTCTCCTTCCCCGCGCGCCCCGCGCCGCCGCCCTTCTTCGAGCACTTTGTCCGCGGCCTGCTGGTGAACGACCCCGCGGGCAGGATGTCGGCGCACGCCGCGCTGCTGCACCCGTTCCTGGCGCCGCCGCCATGGGAGGAGGACGACTCGACGGGGACGCTGGTGGTGTACGACGAGTCGACGGGGGAGCTCAAGTGCGCCCCGAGGGGCGGGTGGCCCGACGGGTGAGGGTGCGGGCGGGAGGATGGGGTGGCTTTGGAGGCGGGGCGGGCCGGGCGTGTGGGCGATCGTCGGCCTCTTGAGTTCGATGCGAAGAGCGCGTGTGCTTCCGTGGGAAGAGAGCGTGTACCTGCTCCGCATACAGATTGCTTCGCGTTTCCTCGCGGTCCGACCTGCAGAAATGCCTCGCGATCCGTGGAGCAGTTGGTGGTCAACTGCTCTGTGAACCGACGCCTCATCTGGGGGAGACGCGGGACCGGATTTGTAAGCCGCCGAAACACCGTCCAGCCGGGAGCAACGATGCCGCCCCTAAACGGACTAAACGCGTCCTTTGCCCAGCTCCGACGCGCCGTGCAGCCTTTCCCGCTCTGCGGTGCGCGCGCGCTGTCCGCGCTGTCCGGCGCGCCGCGGTTCCTGTTCTTCAGCGGCAAAGGCGGCGTCGGCAAGACGTCGTTGGCGTGCGCGGCGGCGCTGCGGCTCTCCGACGGCGGCCGCCGCGTGCTGCTCGTCGGCACCGACCCGGCGTCCAATTTGGCTGAGATGCTGGGCGCGCCGGGGCCGGGCGCGCGCGACGTGCCGGGCGCGCCGCGGCTGCGCGTGCGGGACATCGACCCCGGCAAAGCGGCCGAGGCGTACCGCGGGCGCGTCATCCAACAGATGCCAAGGGAGACGCCGCCGGAGGAAATAACCAAGGTGCGGGAGCAGCTCTCGGGCGCGTGCACCACCGAGATCGCCGCCTTCGACGAGTTTGCCGGCCTGCTGGCGGACCCGGACCCCGCCTACGAGTGCGTGGTCTTCGATACGGCGCCCACGGGGCACACGCTGAGGCTGCTGAGCCTGCCGCGGCTGTGGTCCGGCTTCCTGGAGGGCAACGACCGCGGCGCCTCGTGCCTGGGCCCGCACTCGGGGCTCACGACGCAGCGGGACATGTTCTCGCGCGCCGTGGCCGCGCTGGCGGACCCCGGGAGGACGCGGATCGTGCTGGTCGCCAGGCCGGACGCATCGGCGCTGGCCGAGGCCGAGCGCACGCGCGGGGAGCTCGCCGCGCTGGGGCTCGCGAACCAGCACCTCATTGTCAACGGCGTGTTTGACGCCGATCCCGCCGGGGATGCCGTGGCGGAGTCCCTGCGGTCCAGGCAGCAGGCGGCAATGGCAGCGATGCCCGCGTCGCTGGCCTCGCTTCCGCGGGACGCGGTGCCGCTCAAGCCGTTCGACATGGTCGGGCTGCCCGCGCTCCGTGCCCTGCTGGATCCTTCCGGCTCGGCGGGCCCCGTGGCCCCCAAAGCCCTTGACGCCGGCGACGAGGCGCCGCTCCCGCCGCCGCTCTCGGCCCTCGTGGACCAGCTCGCCGAGCGGGACACGGGCCTGGTCATGGTCATGGGCAAAGGCGGCGTGGGAAAGACCACCATCGCGGCCGCGATCGCCGTCGCGCTCGCCTCCCGCGGGAAATCCGTGCACCTGACCACGACGGACCCCGCGGCGCACCTGGAACCCACCCTCCGCGGCACCCTGCCCCACCTCCTCGTGGACCGGATCGACCCCCGGGCCGAAACGCAGCGCTACGTCGACAAGATCCTGGCGACTAAGGGCCGCAACCTCGACGACGAAGGCAGGAAGCTCCTCCTGGAGGACCTCCGGTCCCCCTGCACGGAAGAGGTCGCCGTCTTCCACGCCTTTTCCCGCACCGTCGCCGAGGCCCGCTCCTCCTTCGTCGTCCTCGACACCGCCCCCACGGGCCACACGCTCCTCCTCATCGACGCCACGGGCGCGTACCACCGCCAGACCGAGCGCGCCCTTCCCCCCGGTACCAAGCACTACTCGACCCCGCTCCTCCGCCTGCGCGACCCCGCGCATACGCGCACGGTGCTCGTCGCGCTGCCCGAAACCACCCCCGTCTCCGAGGCCGCGGCGCTGCAGGACGATCTGCGCAGGGCGGGCGTGGAGCCGTTCGCGTGGGTGGTCAACGCGAGCCTGGCGGCGGCGGGGACGCGGCATCCGCTGCTCGCGGGCAGGGTGGCGGGGGAGAGGGTGCAGATGCGGAGGGTGGGGGGCATGGCGGGGAGGTGCTTCGTGGTGCCGTGGAGGACGGAGCCGCCCGTGGGGATCGCGGCGCTGAGGGAGCTCGCGGGGGCAGACGGGACCGGCTCGGGTCGTGGCTGAGGTTGCCGACGGCCGCCGCGATCGACACCTGGCAGTTCGGGTCCGGATTGGCCGAGTTCGGAAGCCACCGATCCTAGATTTTCATCAACTCCACACGGCCGGGGCTTTGGCGCGTTCCCGGTCCAGCA
This sequence comes from Hyaloraphidium curvatum, assembly GCA_025558095.1. Classification (NCBI taxonomy): domain Eukaryota; kingdom Fungi; phylum Monoblepharomycota; class Hyaloraphidiomycetes; order Hyaloraphidiales; family Hyaloraphidiaceae; genus Hyaloraphidium; species Hyaloraphidium curvatum. Next base: position 156,372 of record JAIVFI010000005.1, on the reverse strand, counting down.
GCGGCCCGCTCTGCTTTTCCCTTCTCATCGGCTTCCTGGGACGTCCCGTCCTTCCCACTCCCGTCGATGCAAACCCCCGCACCCTTCAGAAACACCGCCGCGGCACCCGAATGCGGCGCGACCGCCTCCTCCGCGAACTCCCTCAGCCTTTGGCATCGCCTTCGAAAACCACCGCGGCGATCGCGCCCAGCGCGCCCGCGAGGGGCCAATGCGGGCCGGAGTACCTCCTCAGCACGCATTTTGCCAGCATCTCCATCCCCTTTCCCCCGTCACAGGATCCCGCCCCCGCGTGCAGCAGCGCTTCCCCGGCCCCGACCTCCCTCCAATCCTCGCGGCGCATCGCGCGGCCGGTCCTGTAGATCGCCATCCAATTGGCATCGTACACGGCGCGCCTCAATTCGTCGAACGCCCCGGCGGCCAGAATCGCCCTGGCGCGGCGGCGGAGCGCGGCGCGAGCGCATGGTGCGAGGCAGGCGCACGCGCGGCCGAGGAAGAGGATGTCCGCGGGGGGCAGGTGTGCGCAGACGAGGTGGAGGAGGTCGGTGTGGAGGCGGCAGAGCATTATTTTGGGGGTGCGGGGGGATTCCGGTCTGAGGGGATGCTGACTGGCCTGGGGTCGGGTTGACGGCGTCTCGGCTGACGGGTTCGACAAGAGGCGCCGGCCGGGAGGCCGCAACGTACGCTCACGTCCGGATGGACAGCTCCCCGCTTTTCGGGGATCGGGCGCCGTTATCGGCGTCGGGGCTTCGGCAAAGAGAATGTTCCACTTTCCGGCTCAGCCAGGGGCTCGGCCGTGGAACGTTCGGAATCGCGTGCTTTCCGGCGGCCGCGCCGGCATCTGAAACGGAAACGAGGGAGTTCCCAAGAAAGAGAAGTTACGTTACGAACCGGAAGTGTTCGGATAGCTTGCTGCGCAGGTGCCGCAGGAGGTGCTCGGGAATGCCGTGCAACAGTCGGGGCTTTGGGGGACGGTCTCGGAGACTGGCTCGCGTCCGGGCCGATCTTCCGCTAAAGTCGCCGCGGACCACCTCAGGACGCCGACATCGAGCCCCATGGACTCTGCTGAGCCGGATGATGGATGATGACGGGGTGTGGATCCCCCGGACGCGCCGATCCATCTTCTCCAAGCAAGCCCGATACTCCGAACTCTCCCGTCGGCCAGTCCCGTCCGCTCTTCAGGCGTCACGCCAATCATTCCGCCCATCAACCGAGCCGATCGACTCCTCCCGTTACGGCCGCCGCTTGCTCCGCAAACCCATCGGGGCGGCGGCGTTGCGTCATCCAGGCAGCCGGCTCGACACAAAGGACCGTTCCACCTGCCAAAGGACAGGTTTCCGTGTCCGCCCGAAAACATCGCCGCCGTCCGGAAGCAGTACCGGCAACGGGGCCGTCCGTTAGAGCACGGAGATGGCACGCAGAGGCGCAGGGGCCTCGGGATGTAAGATCGGGCGCCGGAACGGGTCACTGGAAGCGCCGCGGTCCCGCCGTGGCAAACTGTAGAGCGAGGCATTTCTCCATTTCGTAGCGGGGCACGTCCGCAGATGCCCCTGCCGATCCAGAATCTCGCCATCGCTTCCGATTTTGCGCCGAATTGCATGCTGACGGTCACGTGCGGTGGGAAAAGTCGCGTTCCGAAAGATGTTTCCGGGCCTGGGTCTGGAATCTTCGTCCTTCCGATCGCCCGCTCCCGATATAAGGCCCTCGGTCCCTGAGCAGGACGTCCATTCGGACTGAGTTTTGTTCTCCGTGGCGGGGCCTGCAGTTCCGAGCGGGCCAGGAGGCTCCTGGCCATCTTTGCCACGGCCAGACCCTGGCCAAGGGAGGCCACGGGTGCGTCCGCCGACCCCGGCCACACACCCCCAACCTCCGCATTCACCGAGAATGCTCTGCCGACTCCACGGCGACCTCCTGCTCCTCGTCGGGGAGCACCTGTCCCTCGCGGACCTGGCCTTCCTCGGCCGCGCGTGCGGGTGCCTCGTGCCCTGTGCCCGGGTCGCGGTCCGCCACCGCGTGCGGGCCTTGCTCGCAGCCGGAGCGTTCAATGAATTGAGGAGGGCCGTGTACGAAGCCAATTGGACGGCCATCTACAGGACCGGCCGGGCGATGCGGAAGGAGGACTGGAGGGACTTCGGGGACGCGCTACTGGACGCCGGGGCCGGATCCGATGGGGGAAAGGGGATGGAGATGCTGGCGAAGTGCGTTCTCGGGAGGCAGTGCGGGCCGCATTGGCCGCTGGCGGGGGCGCTGGGCGCGATCGCTGCGGTGGTTCTGGGCGGGGACGAGGCGAGGCTCACCAGGTTCGCCGAAACGGTCGTCTCGCCGCATCCGGGTGCCGTGGCGATGTTTCTGAAAAGCGCGGGGGTCCGTGGGAAGGAGCATGCGAGGAGGGACAGGTCGTCTTCGGCAGACCAGAATCGCGAAATCGAACTTTGACTGGGTCCCCGAGTGTAGCACGGAAGCACAGTGCAGCCCGTATCGTACGCCGCCTCACCCCAACATCGTGTATTCCAGGCGTGACGCAGAGTCCGACCAAGACATCAAGCGCCGTCTCAACCGTCCCGGACCCCCGCGTCCCACCCGCACAGCGCCCCCGCCGCCCGATCCTTCCCAACCGCCGCATACCGCTCCAGCGCCCCATCCACGATCCCGCTCCAGTGCCCCCCCGCCGCGCCCGGCTGCGAGAACCCCGACTTGAGCCAGCACGCGCCGTTGGGCGCCAGCGTCCACTGCGTGCACGGGCCGAACCGCGACGACCGGTTGTCCAGCAGGTTCGCCGGCTTGGCAACGCGCCCGTGGAACGCGTCCACGGGGCGCGGGGGGACCGCCACCGCCGCCGGGATGTCCGTGACCCGGTCGAGGGCGTGGCATGCCTCCATGCACCGCAGCGCGAGCGCGGCCTTCCTGTACATGGGCGTCCGCGGGTCCAGCCCCGTGGCGTTGAGCCCTCGCCGCACCTTGTCCGTGAGATGCGGCTTGTTGTACGTGCCCTCGAGCAGGTCGGCCAGGTCCTCCTCCGCCGCCTCGCCGAAATCGTCCACCGTGCCGCCCTCGGGTGCCGGCGACAGCTCCAGGAAATCCATTCCCCCGCGGCCCGTGTCCCTGTCCACCCTGCCTTCGAGCCCCAGCAGCTCCTCCCCTGCGCGGTCCCAGAACACGTGCCACATGTCCGCGTTGGTCACGTGCCCGCCACCCGAGGCCGGCGACCGCTCCACCGCCCCGATCCTCGGGTACTTGTCCGGCGGCACCAGATGGTACGTCAGTACGGGATCGCACGCCCTTCCGAAGGAATGCCAGGGCCCCTGCGGCCCGACGTGCATCCTCCCCCCCACCTGCCACGGCCATTCCAGCCTCGCGCGGGCCTCGTAAAGCCAGATCGCCACCCGCGCGTCGCCGGCCCAGCACCCCTTTGTCAGCTGCACCCCCAGCCGCGCGAGCGGCAGCGCGGCCAGCATCGCGCCGCGGGAGAGCACGATCCCCGCGCCGCCCGAGGCAAAGTAGAGCTCCTTCACGCGGTCGTCGGCGCGGGGCTCCCAGTGGCAGCCCGTGAACTGGAACGCTTTGCCGATGTAGTGCACTTCCGAGGCGTCGTAGTGCGATTCGAGGTGCCGCCACAGGGAGGCGAGGAAGGGGTAGGCGTCGTCGTCGACCATGAGGTACCACTTGGCGTCGGGGAAGCGGTTCCAGAGCTCGACAAAGGCGGGGAGGTTCTTTTCCGCGTCCGAGGCCCAGCCTTTGTAGGTGCCGCCCGTGCCGCGCTTCGTCAGGCGGCGCCGGCGTTGCCGGCGAGGTCGATGCCGACGGTGGAGTGATGACTCGGAAGGCGATCGGCGCCGCGGTTTCAGCTCCCTGTCCGGCAGCAGCTTTCGGGGCGGCAGAACGCGTTCCAAAAGCAGCTGTCGGCGCGGCCGAGTCCGGAGGCGGCGAACGCGGCGCGGCCGCTCGACTGCCCCCTCGCGCCGGAGCAATCTCCGCCTTCGCGGCATGTGGTCCTTCCGATGCCGGTTTCGCCGCCCGATCCGCCTCATCCCGCGGCGCGGCTGTTCCGCTTCCGCCTCCTCCTCCGCTTCCCCACCCTCGCTCTCATCCGCCGTCCTGTCATCCAATTCCTCGTCGGGATCGGCGGACCGCACCGTCTCACCCTGTCCTTCCAGCCTGGGCTCGTCCTCGCCGATGGGCGTCGAGTCGCCCTTGGGGATCTCCACCTCGGGCTCCTTGTCCCTCGGCGGGTCGTCCACCGCGCTGCTGCTGCCGCCCGTGTCGGGGCCAGTGCCCGGCAAAGGCTGCTCCCCGGCGTCCCGCTGCACCTTCACACCCTCGCCCTCACCGTCCCCCTTCCCCCGCTCCTCCTCCCTCGCCTTCCGTTCCTTCTCCTCTCTCTCCTTCCTCCTTTCCGCCCTCCTCTTCTCCAGGAATTCACCCTCCCTCTTGTCCCCCTCCCCTTCCGCCCGCTCCCACTCCCCGGGCATCCACCTGTCCCGCCACCGCACCTCCATCGCCCGCACCCGCACCGGATCCGCATCGGGATCCCCGCCTTCGTACTCGTCGTACAGCCCTCCCACGACGTCGTAGGCGCGAAACTCCCTCCCCCCCAGCTCCACGAGAAAGTCCCGCGCCCCGGTGCCCAAGCGCGCCTCGCCCGTCCCGGCCTCGTTGAACTCACCCTTGTACCCCTTCTGCACAACGCTCGCGTCCAGCTGCCCGTTTGAATCGGTCAGCAGGGCGAGGTGGCACAGGTCCCGCGCCCAGGTCGCCAGCACGGGGGGCAGCCGCGCGCGGGCGACGGAGCGCCCGGTTTTGAGGGCCACGGCGAGGTAAGGGAAGCGACAGGGGCGGGAGGTAGGAGCAGAAGGAGGGGGAGGCGGGGCGGGAGGGGGTGGAGAGGGGGAGGAGGGGGGTGGGGAGAGGGGGTTCTTCTTGCGGCGGGGGCGCGGGCGGTGGGCCGGCTGGGCGGGCTCGCTGCCGTTGTCCGCGGACGCGTGCTCGTTCTCCGTGGTCAGAGGGTCGTCCTGTGTCCGTTCTGCACCCGAGTCGTCCGGTTCCGGCGCCTCGTCCCTGTGTTCATCGCCAGCGGTCAACCCGGCCCCTTCGTCCTCGGCCGGCGGCCGCTTCCGGGTCCGCCGACCGGCCTGCTTCCGCGCGGCGGCCCTCAGCGCGCGCAGTTCCTCGTCGGCCCGCGGGTTCCGTGTCCGACCTGGCCCCTCCGAGGCGTCCGCGGCCCGACGGCCGGCGTAGTCGACTACGATGGGCCGTCCTGGGCGGTCGCTGCCTGCAGACGCGTCCAACGGCGCGCCCGAATGCAGCCACACCGCTAGCGCCGCCGCCGCGAAGAGCAGCAGTCCTAACGGCCGGAAGCACGGGCGGAGCCGCGGCATGCCGGACGGCGCCGGGGGGAGGCAGCCCCCGTAAACAGTTGGTTCGCACAGCGCCCGCCCGATCGCGATCGTCGTCTCCCTTCCACCAATAACTCCCCGCTCCGTCTCGCCGGGCTCAGAAAGTCAATAGGAGTGTCTCTATTGCTCTCTGGCTCCGCTTCTTTGGCACTCTTAAGTTCCCGGCTCCAACACCCCCGCGATGCCGCCCGCCGACGCTTCCACGCACTCCTCCGTCGCCGTGCTTCTCCACTCCCCCGGGCCTCCCTCCCCCTCGGATCTCGCCCCGCTCACGCACGTCCTGACCGTTCTCGACGTCTCTGATGAAGTCCCCGGCGACTGCCCCGATGGTGACGTGCTCCGCGGCGTCCTCCGCAGGCGCAAAGCCAAGCCGGCCGAGCTGTCCGAGGACCCGGTGCAGGCCACCGCGGGCAACGGCGGGCTGCGTGTGTGGACCGCGCTGGACCCTTCCAAGGACGCCTTCCACAACCTCACCACCCTTCGGGAGGCCTTTTCCCTCCTGCTGGAGGAGGACCCATCCCGGATCGACGCCGTCGTCCTCTCCCAGATCCCCGACGCCGGCGAAATGGCCGCATACGTGGGCCTTGCCAACGGTGCCCCGCTCCCGCACCGCAAGGCCAGCGACTTCCCCCTCCCCCTGAAGGAGCTCAAGCTCTGGGCCGTCCCCTGCCGGCCCGCCCGCGCCGCCGCGCTGGCGGCCGCCAACCACCTCTGCCGCTCCCTGACCGCCCTCCCCCACGCCGAGCTCGGCCCGGCGGCGTACCGCGCCCGCGCGGCGGAGCTGGCGGGGGAGAAGGGGTGGGGGCTGGAAGTGTTCGACGCCGAGCGGCTGGCGAGGATGGGCGCGGGGTGCTTCCTCGCCGTCGCCAAGGGCAGCGAGCACCGCGACGCGTGCATCGTCAGGCTGTCGTACGTCCCCAAAGCCCCGCCAAAGGGTAGCGTGGCGCTGGTCGGCAAGGGGATCTGCTTCGACGTCGGGGGGCACAATATCAAGCCCGGCGAGGACATGCGCGGCATGCACGAGGACATGGGCGGTTCCGCCGCCGTCCTCGGGGTCATCCACGCCGCCTCGGAGCTCGCGCTGCCCCTGCGCATCGACGCGTGGCTCGCGATCGCGGACAACGACCTGTCCCCGCGTGCCATGCGCCCCGGGGACGTCGTCCGCGCGTGCAACGGGACCACCGTCGAGATCGTCGACACCGACGCCGAGGGCCGCTTGGCGCTGGCCGACGCGCTCGCGCTGGCGTGCAGGAGTAAGCCCGATCTGGTGGTGGACTTTGCCACGCTGACCTACGGGATGATCGCCGCGCTCGGGTACCGCCGCTCCGGGATATTTGCCAGCGATCCCCACTTGGCCGCGCTGGCCGTCGACGCCGGTATCCAGTCGGGCGAGCGGGTGACCGCCTTCCCCTTCGACGACGACTACGACACCCTCCTCGACTCTGACTCGGCGGACGTCAAGCAGTGCTCCGCCGGCGAGGACGACCCGGACCACATCCTCGCCGCGCGGTTCCTCTCGCGCTTCGTCGGAGGCAGGCCGTGGGTGCACGCCGACCTGTCCGCGGCGGCGTGCGAGGACGGGTTGGGCGCGATCGGGACGGAGCAGACGGGTTTCGGGGTCGCGTGGGGGGTGAGGATGCTGGAGATGTGGATGGAGGGGAGGGAAGGGAGGGGGCCTTGACCGGGTATGCGTGCGGCACGGTGCGGGGCTCGGAGGGCTGCCGCGCGAGGGAAGCGTGCGGCGCGTCCCGCACTGCCCTTTTCGATCAGTCTGGAGGGTCGTCTGTGGTTGGCAAGGGCCGTCTTTAGGCCCGAAAACCTCGGTCGGGGGTTCGCGGAAAGCCCGCAGTCAGCAGCGGTAGACAACCGGGTGGGAGACGACGCTGCCTGGAAAGGAAATGCGCGGCATGTAACTGAGCCGGAAGCGTGTGGCAGCAGCTCTGTTTCCTCACACGCCGAACGCGGTCCCATAACGTTGGACGGGAGAGGAGGTAGTTGATGCACGCCTAAGGCGCCTACGTAATTGCACAGCCACGGCACGCGAGACCAACTCGTTCCAGCGTACGCCCGCAAGCCGGCAAGCCCACGGAATAACTTCTTCGGGAATCCATCCAACTCCTGTGAGGCACTACCTGGGGACTCAGGAGGAGTCTGTGTCGGTTTCTCGCCTGTTTCCTGTTCCGGGAGAAATTGACCTTAGGGTTCAAGGGCCAGCACCCGCGAAGCACGCGCAATCCGTCACAAGGGCGGTCCGATGGCGCGCCGACTGGTGTCTGCGCTGCTCGCGGCTCTGCTGCTCCCCGCGGCGCTCGCCCTGCCGCACCCGCACCCGCGGGCGGCTGCCGACGACGACGCGCACGCGGCCATCTTCGCGCCGCTCGCCGCGCCCCGCATCGTCCCCCGCCAGGCCGTGCAGCCGCCGCCGCACCTGGGCGCGCCGCAGATCACTGCGCCGCCGGCCGCCGGCTTGCTGTTCCGCAACACGCGCGTGTTCGACGGCCGCGAGCCCGCGACGGCGTCGACGTGCTGGTCGTCGGCCGCAGGATCGCGAACGTGTCGGCATCGCGCCTCCAAGCGCCCGCCGGCGCGTGGGTCATTGATCTGGCAAACATGTGCGTGTGTCGGAGTGCGTGCGGGCCGCCCCACCGAGGCGCACGTTACGACTCCCTACCCATCCTTGACGTGCCCTCGGCAGCGGACGCACCCTTATCCCCGGCCTCATCGACGGCCACGTGCACCTGCTGATGTCGTCAAAGCCGGCGCAAGTGCTCATGTTTTCCTCGGACTGGCAGATCGGGGTCTGGTGGGGCGCCCCACCGGTTCCTGCTACGACCCCGCTGACCTACCGTCCAGGGGGGCAAAGGTGGCCCAGGACATGCTCATGCGCGGCTATACGACCGTACGCGACGCCGCGGGCTCCGACGGCTCCATCGCGCAGCTCGTGGCGGAAGGTTCCATCATCGGGCCCCGCGTCTTCCCCTCGGGCGCCATGATCAGCCAGACCTCGGGCCACGCCGACTTCCTGCCGCCGTTCCCGCTCACCTACGGCGACACTTCCATGAAGGACCGCGCGCAGCAGAAGGGCCTAGGGACGATCGCCGACGGGGCCGCCAGCGTCCTGTGGGCGGCGCGCGAGAACCTCAAGCGCGGCGCGACCCAGATCAAGCTGGCCGCCGGCGGAGGGGTGAGCTCGAACTTCGATTCCCTCTTCACGACGCAGGGAACGCTGGAGGAGATGAAGGCCGCGGTCGCTGCGGCAAAGAACTGTGCGTGTTGACTCGTGCTGCATGATCGACGCACGACCGCGGCCTCTGACTTCAGCAACCAGGGGGCACGTACGTCATGGTACACGCATACACGGAGAACTCAATGAGGCAAGCCATCGAGGCAGGTGTCAAGCAGAGTGAGTCGGCACGGCCTGCTTCGAGGCCCAGCTGATTTCCCGCACCGTTGCGATCGCGCAGTCCTCCACGGCAACCTGGCCACGGACGAGATCATGGCGCTCATCAAGCAGAACAACGTCAGCCTGGAGACCGAGATCGTGAACTTCTGGGCGGACTACGGAACGGATCCGACCGCGACAGGCAAGGGCAAGGAGATCTACGACAACATCCCCAAGTTCATGGAGCTCGTGAAGAAGTACGACATCCCGCTCGGTTTCGGAACGGTGCGGTGGCCCGGCTCTTGTCTGGCCCCCGTCTCCTAACGTAGCTGTCATCCGTTCGCTCCCTCTTTCCCGTCGGCCCCGTCCCTGCCACCAGGATTTGATCCTCCAAAACGACGCCAACAAGTGGCAGTCCAAGGAGTTCACCCTCCGCGCCCAGCACTTCCCCAGCGTCGAGGTCCTCCGCCAGGCGACCTCGATCACGGCGGCGCAGATCATGGCCTGCGGCCCGCTGAACCCCTACGGCCGCTTCGGCGAGATCAGGGAGGGGTACCTGGCCGACCTGCTCGTCGTCAACGGGGACCCGACGAAAGACGTGTCGCTGCTGGAGAACGCGAGGGACAACATCGCCATGATCGTGAAGGACGGGAAGGTGTACAAGAACATCATGTAAAGAGAGTCCGGGGGAGTCGATCGGGCTCCCTTGTGCGTCTTGGAGGCGACGGCCACTTGGCGAGGGATGGGCCGAGCAGCGTCCCGAGCTTTCGCGAGGCCCGGCCGGCGACGTCCAGCCCCCGCTATAGTCCCGTAACCCGGACCGTGCTTTCTCCAAGCTCAATCTCCGCCAGGCGGCGCGCAGACTTTCTTGTGCCGCGCCCAGTCCTTCCGCTGGCACTCCTTGGAGCAGTACGAGACGAGCTTGCAGCGGGAGCACCTCTGGAACGTCGCGGGATCCACGGAGCTGGCGCCGCACTGTGCCCCGCAGGTCAAGATCCTGTGAGGCCGAAGGCCGGTGGCCTTATCGGCCTTTTCCTGCCACAACTGGGCCCTCCGAGCGAGCGCCGCGTCGCATGAACCGCAGGCGGGGTACAAATTCGATCGGAAAGTCCGCGGCCACGTGTTGGGGTAGAGGGTGCCAAGGGACACGAATCCGATCGCGTGGGCCGCGCATGCGAGGCAGCGCGGGCGGCGGGCCTTTAAGAGCGTCTCGCATTCGCGTCTCGCGAGTTCCTCGGTCACTTCCTTTGTCTTTGCGAACTCGACCAGGGAGTCGTGAATGATCTCGGCCGGCACCTCGACCCGGCGTCGGACCGCGCGCTCCTCGAACGTGCAGTCCGACGAGCCCTCGGGCCACGATGCGCAGATCAGGAGCTCGATGTCCAACGGCTGCTTCCCGTTCTTTGGAGGAGGATGCCCGCCGCCGCCCGCCAAAACGGCCCGAAGGAACTCCGCGGCGCTCTCGGCGCAGCCCGCGCTCGAGCACACCGCGACGACCCCCACCGCGATGGCCTCCGGCTCCGGCCACCCGAGCCGCACGTCCGTCACGAATCGTTCCACTTTATGCTTCCGACACTCGGTGCACCTCTTCGCGAGCCGGCGAGCTTCGTCCTCTCCCATCCGCCGGACCACCGCCGCCGTGGCCCCGCGGTTGTCCGCGTGCAGCGCCATGTCGGGGGGCACAGGAATGTTGCTGATGGTATAGGAGGGATCGAGGCGGGAGCCGTCGTAGACGGCGATGGACACGAGCGTCGCTTCCATTGTTCGTGGCGTTGCTGACGTGGCGGGCGTTTGCCCAAGTCCCATTCCCGGAAGCATCATACCAGGGAAGCGCCTGCCCAATCTGATAGATAGCGAAGTGCAGTTCCATCCGCCGCCCTACCCGGGTATTGCTTTTCCCCGTTCAACCTGCACCGCACCGCAGCACCTCCCCGAACCCCGCCTGTTGCACCGCCCCCCCGTACCCGTTCTGACAAAGAAACTCCCTCCCCACGATCCCCACCACCGCCTTGACCGCCGATTGCTCGTACAGCCCCACCGCGTCCCCCGCCTTTCTCGCCCCCTTCCCCCGGCGCGCCGTGTCGATCTCGCCCTTGGCGTCGGCGCCCACGGCGCAGCGGACCGCCGTTGCGAGGAGGGAGTCGGGAGGGGAGAGGGGTGCGGGGTCGGAGAGGAGGAGGGATTGGGCGGTGGAGGGGGCGGAGAGGAGGTCGGCCTGGCGGGGGGAGTGGTAACGGGAGAAGAGGGCGCGGGGGTCGATGCCGGCCGCGGGGAAGAAGGGGTGGTCCAAGGCGGAGGGCCAGGCGGAGGCGTTTCCGTTCAGGTCGTTGGAGAGGAAGGCCTCGGCGGCGCCGCGGAGGCGCGGGTCGAACACGAATTCCGCGATGCGGAGGAAGGCGGCCTGCGGGTCCGTGGCGAGGTCCTCGTACCGCACCAGCAACCGGCGATCCAATCCCGAGGGGAGGGGCGGCGGCCGGGACCAGTACCGCAGGTGGCGTTCGTATGCCGACAGGTGCAACTTGAACCGCCTCGAGGTCCCGTTGATCTTGGGTCTGCCGGGCGCGTCGGGGCGCGACAGCAGCCGCAGCTTCGATGCCACCTCCTCCGCCGGCAGCTTCTGCGCCGCCAGCTCCTCCCACGCGTCCTCGAACGCCATGGCCGAGGCGATGGCGTCGAACGGGTTCCGCACGAGGTGGACCGCGCGGGCAAACATGCCCCACCCGCGGGCCTTGTCCGGTGCAGCGGACTCCCACGCCCCCAGGGGATCGGGGAAGTGCGTCTTTACGAGGAACGCGTCGGCCAGGCCGAGGGCAGAGGAGGCGTCGACCGAGGTTTCGGCCCAGCCGAGGGCGCGGGAGAGCACGGCGCGCATCCAGGTAGTGCCGCTGCGGGGAAAGGAGGCCACGGCCAGGGGGAGCAAGGGCGGGTCGCCCGCGGCCACGTCGAATGCCGCGAGGCGCGCCAAGACCGCTGCGGGGTACGGGCCAAGGTGGCGCGCGGGAGGGCAGTCCGGAGCGGCGTCCGGCGTCCCCTGCGGCTCCGGAGCACCCTCATTGTCATTTGTGTCCCTTCTGGGACCCAGCCACCCGGGCGCGGGCGCGGGGGCGGGCGCCGGCGCCGCGGTTTCGGGCGGCGGAGGAACGGGCGCGGGTGCGGGCGCGGCGGGCTGGGTCTTTCCCGGCCCGAAGGCGAGCCATGCGACGTAGATGATCGCCGCAATAAGCAGCGCGCGGCGGCCGAGGCGCGCCATCGCTTTGTCCGAGGATGCCAGGCAGGTGTTTACGCGCCGCTGTCCGTGGCGCGTCGAGCCGTCCGCAGCCGCTTTCCGACTTCCGGCCGAGTCCCTGCCGGCCTTTTCGATCAAGTCCTTCTTCCGCCTCTTCCACCGTGTCCCGGGCGGGTCTCCATTCTCCCGTGGTTCGCGAGGACTGGGGTTGCTGGAGGCCAATCCCTTGAATGCGGGCCCGCATCGCAGGTCGGGCCTGCGGCACCCAGGCAGTTGGCGCTGCAGGCAAAGATGTTACTCTGATCGAGTGGATTCCGGATTAGGAGCACTGAAGCTCCTGGATTGTCGCGGACGGAGTCCGTGATCAGGGAGGGGGATCTGGCGGCGATGGCGGGGAGCAAAATTCCTCCGGCAACGCAGGTTGGGAGCGGAAGCTCGGCAACATGCCTCAATGCGGTGCGGGGTGAAGGCCGAAAAATGGGGCAGCAACGCCGCCCGGCGCTCAGTAAACAAACGACCCCTGACACGTCAGCGACACACAAAATGGAAGCTACGCCCATCTGCATCGCCGTCTACGACGGCACCCGCCTCGAGCACTCCTACACCATCAGCGCCCTCCCGGTACCCCCCGACATGGCCCTCCACGAGGACAACCGCGGCGCCACGGCGGCGGTGGCCCGCCGGATGGGCGAAGACGAGGCGCGCCGCACCGCGAAGCGCTGCAACGGGTGCAGTAAAAAGGGACCGGGCGCGTTCGTGGTAGACGTGCTTCTCGGGCGGCCTCAGCCGGATGCCGTCGCGGTGGGCGTCGTCGCGGTTTGCGCGAGCGGAGGGCGGTGCGCCGCAGCCGCCTCGGAGCTGCTCAGGGCGATGGCCACGGGAGGCGGCCGCTCGCTCCCTGCCCCCGAGAACGGGAGGCAGCCGCTGGACATCGAGCTGCTGATCTGCGCCTCGTGGCCCGAAGGCTCGTCGGACCCCACGTTCGAGGAGCGCGCGGTGCGGCGGCGGAAGGAAGTGCCGGCCGAGATTCTGCACCCCGTCGGCTTCGACACCACAAGGGCGTTCGACTCCATGGAGGAACTTGCGAAGACCGAGGGCGAGGTGCTCTTCGTGGCCCGCCGTCCCCGCTGCCTCGGCTGCGGCCGCGCCTCGCAAGGCTTCTTCGTGCTGAACAGCCTCGATCGCGGCACGTGGCCCTGGACCTTCAGATCGTACATGTTCCCCGTCTGCGGTCCATGTGACCCCGTGTTCATGAGGCGGGGCCAGACGTGGCAGAAGAAGGCAAACAGGGAAGGCGGCGTGCGGCCGTACCAGCTCGTCTGCTGCGACGCAAAGTGCGGTGCCAGCTCCGCGGACCCTGCCTGCGCGGCCACGTTTCGGAGGTGCTCGCGGTGCAAGGGGGTCTCGTACTGCTCGAAGGAGTGCAAACGGAAGGATTGGACGGAGCACAAGAAGGTCTGCGTGCCTCCCGTAGATCAAGCCGGGAGCAAGGATCGAGTGTGAAAAGAAAAGGATGCATGGTTCGTGGTTGGGAGCCTGGCGAGCTAGGAAATGGAACGATCGCAGGCCAGGATCAGGATGAGGGCATGGGGTAGGGTCATCCGGGTGACGTTGGATTGAACGACGGCCGACGCCACGCGGCGCCGGCCACAAACACGTGCTGCTCGGCGCCCTCGTCCCTCTGCCCTTCGACTTGAACTCCCCGTCGTTACCCTTGGGACTTACCCTGCGTCGGCCCCGACACGTCCCCCGTGGGCGGCTTCTGCCCGGGCCCGGTCGTGGGCCCGCCGATGCCCCCGGGCACGGCCTGAGAGTTCTTGGCGGCGGCTTCCGTGATGTACTTCTTGGCGTCGGCGCGGTGCTGCGAGAGCTGCCGAAGGTGATGGGTCGGGGATCAGCAGGCCATGCCCCCCGGGCAGGACGCATACCGAGGGCTTCAGGGCAAAGTGCGTGGAATCGATGGTCGCGAAAGCGTCGTTCTTGAGCTTCTCGATGGCGGGCTTGTCCCCCTCTGCAGACGGAGCAGGATCAGCGCGGGCCCCGGCCGGAAGCATCGGCCGACCCGCGCTCGGCCATGGCCGCCCCGCGGAGCCGACCCCGCGAGCTTCCCACAAGCTGTAAACACAAGCATGGGACTACACCCACGGTGCTTGGCAATCTCGTTCACGGTGTCCTGGCACAGCTTGGTCAGCTCCTCGTGGAGCTTGGCGTCCTCGGGGTGCGCGGGGTCCACGACGGGGGAGATGGCAGGGTTCTGCTGCCCGGGGCCGACGGGGGCGGCAGACATTTCGGAGCGGTGAGGGCTAGGAGGGGAGCGAAGGGTAACGCGGTCGATGGGAGTCACGATGTGTGGGAGTCAGATTGCGTCCCAAAATGGGTCGCCAGGGTTGATTGTGTAGAGGATCCGGACCCTGAACAAGGGTGCTCACATGCCGACAACCGGCATGCAGCAGCGGGGCGGATAGACCGTTGCCGCGCTCCTCCGAGGCCCGCGAGGACATGATACTCTAGATGGGCCTGGGCGTGCGCGGGGGGGGGGGGGCAACCAACGGCGGGGTACTGCTCGGGTCGGCTCCCTGCCGGAGCGCCGTGGGTGAAGCTTCACTGGGTGAAGCGATTGGGCCATGTTCGAGAAGATGTTGCCTTGTGCAAAGCAATTTGATCTCCGGACCAAACCCCGCCCGAGATCGACGTGGGCAGGAAGCCACGGTCGATTCATTTCCCGCGTGTGAATCAGCGGTAGTCTTGGGGAGGCTGAACGAGCGCCACACATTCGGCGAACGCATGCCCAAATCACTCGGCATCGCTTACCGGATCCAGGGAGAGGGAAATCGCAATGTGGAAATGGATGTTGGGCGATGCGAGAGGGGGGGAACCTTCCCCAGCCTCCACGCCCAGCCTCCGGCCACCGGCCGATTGATCAACCCTTTTCGAGCACGTCTCCCGAACTCGTCGTTGAATCAATCGTGACCAAAGACCTCCCGACCGCCTCGCCCTCCAACCGGCCGTCGACATGAAGCATTCCACGTCGTTCGCCGTAGTCGCGGCGCTCGGCGCCGCCCTCGCCATGGCCGTGATGTGTACGGCTTCCCGCCCTCCTCCACATCCCTGCCGCCCTGACCAGCGTCACCGCAGTCCTCGTTCCCGCGGTTCCCGCCGCCAAGCACGGCGCCGCCAACCCCGCCGTCGTCGCCGCCAACCCCGTGGTCGCCGAGAAGCCCGGACTCCGCCGCCCCGCCAAGCGCCAGGTCGCCCTCCCGACGCCTTCGTGCACCGCCCCCCTCGTGGTCCAGTACGACTCGGGTACCTCCAAGTGCATCTGCAACTGCGCCTTGGGCACGACCGTCTGCGGATCGGGGCCCTTCGCCTGCGTGCGTGCACCTCACCTGATCATTGTGATTTATATCGCTGATGCGGGCTCCCTTGGCAGTGCACCTCGACGCAGGACTGCAGCTCGGCAGGAACTTGCTGCACCAAGACTGGCGAAACCTGCGCCGCCTCGGGGGACTGCTGCTCGGGCAACGTGTGCTGCGGAAGCAAGTGCAAGGCTCCGGAAACCGCGACGACCGTGAGCTGCGTCCCCTTGTCAACGCTCCGCCTGGCTTCTGATGCATCTGGCTTCCCATCCGATCTTTTGCAGTGCGCCGCCAAGGATCCCAACAGCGAGCCCACTGGGGACGGCTGCGGCTGCCAGTGCAAGACCGGCTACTCTGCTTGCGGCTCGTCCGGCATCTGCGTGCGTATCGGACATGCAGTGCTTGCCCTTTTGTGCTTATGCCGCCATTTCCTCCTGCCATGCAGTGCCTCACCGGAAAGTGCGACGCGACCGGAGGAATCGGCGGCACGGGGAGGTGCTGCGCGGGCACCGACGACACCTGCTCCGTCTCGTCGGACTGCTGCTCGGGCAACGTTTGCTGCGGCGGCAAGTGCAAGGCTCCCGCGACCGTGAGTGCCGCGTTCCGGCCGTGCGATCTCGATGCTAATCGGCGCCGATCACCGCCATCTATAGTGCTCCGGAACTGGCCTCATCCAGAGCAGCGACAAGTGCTCGTGCATCTGCGATTCTGCTACCTACACGGCGTGCCCTGCCGGCTCAACCACTTGCGTGGGTCACCGTTCGACACGCTTTTCTCGTGCTCGGCTCTGAAACGCTCTTCGCAGTGCCTCTCGGCCACGCAGTCCTGCGCGTCATCCGGATCCGGCTGCTGCACCAAGGACGCCAACTCGTGCTCCGCCGGATCGGACTGCTGCGGTGGTTACTGCTGCGGCGGAAAGTGCCAGTCCACGCCTTGCTGCTCCGCCGCCGGGGGGACATGCACCGCATCGTCGGACTGCTGCTCGGGCAACGTGTGCTGCAGCGGCACGTGCCAGGTACCGAAGACGTCTACGACCGTGGGTGATCGGGGCTCGGCCGGCGACAGACTCCATCCTGACCTGATTCGCCGCAGTGCGACAGCACCCAGGGCCTCATTCCGAGCAGCGACAAGTGCTCGTGCGTCTGCGACACCTCGAAGGGATACTCCACGTGCGGCTCGACCTGCGTGGGTGCATTTTTGGCTCGGTCCCGCTCCCACGTCACTCATCTCCCCGCCCCGATCGTCGCAGTGCCCCTCGACCCAGGCGTGCTTGGACAACAGGTGCGTCAACTGCATCCCCTTCGACCGCCCCTGCTCGGCCACCGGACCCGCCTGCTGCGACGCGAACAAGGGCGCCCGCTGCTACAATGGAAAGTGCACCGGACCGCTGTGCCTCTCGGGCTCCAGCGGCGACAAGTGCGGCCTGTGGGTGCATCTCCGCGCGATCGGACCGCGGGCGGCACGTTCTGACCGGGTACCGCCGACCAGGTGCCTCAAGAGCTGCGGGCAGAACAACAAGGACGTCGTGTGCGGGTCCTACTGCAGGAGCGGCGGCGACTGCCTCGGGGTCAACGCGGGTGCGTGGCGGTCCCAGTGCGGGCTTCTGACTTCAATAATCACCGTACTGATACTGTCACAGGTGCCGGAGCTGGAATTGGTGGCGGCCGCTGCCCCTCGAACGGTTGGTTCTGCGCGGATCCGCGCGCCGGCTCGGCTGATCCCGTGGTGGACACCTCCAGCGGTCTGCTGCGTCATCTCGGACGCCGGCGTCAACATCACCAACTGCTGCGGTTCGGGCTGCTCGGGCTGCACCGGCCAGCTCCCGTGAACACCAGGTTGCCGTGGGTGCGATCGCGCCGCTTCAGGTGCTCCATTGACCGCGGTCTCGAACAGGATGCAAACATCTTGATTCATTTGCGTGGGTGGGCGGGGACGAAAAAAGGAAACGCGGGTCGTCAGGGCCTTCGCGCATCTTGATCATGGGGAATCGTAGCTAGCTTTGCTTCGGAGTAGCGTATGTAGTGACCTTTTGCTTCGGGAATCGAATCACATCGGGGACGACAGGACCGGCCGCAAAGGCATCACACCGGCTTGCGCGCCAGCACCTGCACCGTCGCGCTCATCCCGTCGTGCAGCGGCCCCTCGTGCACCTCCCGCTCCACCTCGCGCCCGATCTCGAAGTCCAGCCCCGCGAGCTCCTCCCGCAACTCGGCCAGGGTCATCATGAAGTCGGCCGTGGGCGGGCCGCCGGTCTTGAACTCGAGCCTGAGTGTATCGGAGGTCGATCATCAGAAGATGCCGGGCGCAAATGATGGGTGCCAACCCACTGCTTGGGCCTGTAGGCCTCCAGGACCATGACGCCGCCGGGCTTGAGCCCCTCGACAACCCTGGTATGCAGCCCCTTCCGCACCGCCGCCGGCATGTGTGCCCAGATCGAAATCACCGCGTCCCACTGCTCCTTCCCGACCTCCCAAGCCGAGAGGTCCGCCACCTCGGTCGTCCACCTCCCCTCCCCGATCCCGTTCTCCGCAAACAGCCGCCGCGCCTTCTCCAGCCCGACGGGGGACAGGTCCACGCACGTCGCGCGCAGCTCCGTGCTTTTGAGCGCGTGCAGCGCGTTGCGGCCCTCGCCTTCGGCCAGGAAGAGCGCATCGCCGGTGCGCGGGAGCAGAGCGGTGCATTCCGCGAGGAACTCGTCGGGGGCGGTGCCGTACGCGAAGCCGGGGCCGGCGTAGCGCGCGTCCCACGCGGCGGCGGCGGACATCGTCGCGGTTGGGGTTGCTTCGGCGTCGGGAGCGATGGGGGGTTGTCGGTCGGCGCGGCAGGATTTGTAAGCCGGCCAGGCGGGATGCGAATTCATCGCCTGGCCGGCCGGTCATCAAGTGGACGATCGGAACTGGTATTCATCCATCCGCCGTGGACGTAGATCTGACGGGATTGGAGCGCCTATTGGTGGAACACCAGTATCCTCCTCACCAGAACCTTGCGCCTCCTCCCCTGCGTCCCCGGGTGCGTGCTCGGCAGCCTCTTTGCCAGCTGATGGAACAGCAGACCATCCGCGGTCAGCAATCCCAGCGTCCCCGTGAGGCACGCGCGGTCGCACCCTCCGCCAAAGACCGCGTTGCGCACCGTCCGCACCGGCGACCCGTCGGGCAACCTCTGTTCCCTGAACCAGGCTGCGCGGAACATGCCCGCAGCGAGGTCAATCGCGCCCTGGTAAAAGTAGCTGGCAACCGCGTGGTTCGGGCCTACGCCGACGACATCCTTCTCGGGGGGCATCTTGAGCGCATCGTAGCGCGAGACAAAGTCCCACGCGATCAGGTCCGCCGGGCCCTCGGCGCCGCCCTCCATCCAGGGGAGCAGATGCTCGCCGAATGCCGTCGCATACAGGTTGTCCCCGTTGGTCACGAGGACGTACCCGCAGGCGAACGGGTCGTCGGTGTTGTTGGGCCCCAGCACGGCGTCCAGCGCCGCGTCCGTCAGGGTATAGTCCCTGCCCGTCAGCCTGTCGACGCAGTGCGCGTGGCTGCGGGCGTGTGACGACGACTGGTGCCCGCCGTCTTGGCACCACTCCTCGAAGTGCTCCTTCACGCCCGGGGCGACCGCCTCGATCCGGTGCCGCTCCAGGTCCTCCGGCCGCAGCTTCAGTTGGGTCGCCAATCGTGGACATCCCAGATTGGCGTTGATTGTCCGCAGCAGCCCCGCCAGGTCCCACGGCCGCCCCGTCGCGTTGTCCAGCCGGCCGGGCTCGGTGTCGACCGCGAGCACCCTTACCGGCACCCTGCCGTGCGCCAGCGCCGACACGAACGTCGAGAGAAACGGCGCGTGGCCGACGTATGTCCGCGCGACCACGCAGATCGTGTTTGGGTCATGTTCCGGCCACGACGCGCACCCGGGACGCGGGAGCGGGGACGCGGGAAGGGACGCGTCGGCGGGCGCCAGCGGCGCGGCCGGAGGCCGGTTCAGCAGTGCTGCGAGGCCGATAAAGGCCAAGACAGCAGCCCCGGCGACAGTGCGGCGGCCTACGGCCATGGACCGGGAAGGTCTCCGAGGGTCTGGCGCCAAGTCGTCCAAAAGCCCTTTGGGATCCCTCACGCACCTATGGCGGCGTGCGGTAGCAAGCCAGGTGAGCAACCGCATCCGCAAGGACTTTAGGATCTCGCCGTCAATGCGATCTAAACGTCAGGGATGCTGCCCGCCGCGAGCCTCCTCCAAATCGTCAGCTCCGCCCCGTCCGAGCGCGCCCCTCTGATTTCCGCAGCGAGCGCAGGTTCGGGCACAGCGCGATGCACGCCGCCGCGAGAACGGTCGCCATGCCGGCGCCGAGATCCAGCTCCCGCACGAGGCCCGCGTGCTTGCGCGCAGCGACGAGGAAGGATTTCTTGAGCACGTCGTCCGAGTCCAGGACCGAGAAGAGCACCGGGAAGGCCAGCTCATGCCAAAAATGCGATGCCAGAGCACACTCCAGAAGCGAGGCTTTGCATTTCATCGCGGCGAGCTCGCGGAACACGAGCAGGAGGATCTCGGACGGGAGCGAGGGGCCGTCGTCTCCCGCGGCGGTCTGGAGCGGTTCCGCGGCGTCGGGCGCGAGCGCATTCCCGCAGGACGCGTCGACATTCGCGGGCATGGCGGTGGAGTGCGAGGGGGATGTGGGCCGTCCTGCGATTCCGCGGCCGCGAGGCAGGCCGTGTAGGCCGAAACCCACCTTGCGATCCGTGTGGTTTGTAGACCCCGTGGCGCACCGTGTATAGTCTGTACGCTAGCGGGCGATCAGTTAATCGCATCCGCGAAGGCTGTAAGATGTCGCCCATCTATGCAATCTAAACGTCAGGGACGCTGCCCGGCGCAAGCCTCCTCCACATCGCCAGCTCCGCCCCGTCCAACCGCGCCCCCTTGACGCGCAAGCGGCTCAGCGCGACCGTGCCGTAGTTTCGCATCAGGGAAACTTCCACACCGGGGACCTTGTCATCGTCCAGGAGCGGGCGAAAGTGGGTTACCAAGAGCTTTTCGGCTCGCGGGAGCACGCCAAGGAGCTCCGGGAGGAGTGACGTCTCGCCCTCC
The DNA here is from genome assembly GCA_025558095.1 of Hyaloraphidium curvatum. Classification (NCBI taxonomy): domain Eukaryota; kingdom Fungi; phylum Monoblepharomycota; class Hyaloraphidiomycetes; order Hyaloraphidiales; family Hyaloraphidiaceae; genus Hyaloraphidium; species Hyaloraphidium curvatum. Next base: position 135,957 of record JAIVFI010000005.1, on the reverse strand, counting down.
TTGAGCTCTTTGAGCCTGATCCCGCGCACGGAGGAGAGAGAAGAAGGGAGCTCCACCTTGTCCGGGTGGAAGTTAAAGTTGATCCCAAGCTTATGGGGCGAGAATGAGGGGCTCTCAAACAGGGCATGAGCGCCAGACAGGTCCCAAGAAAAGATGCTGAGCTCCCTGATAGCGGAAACAACGCGCGACCGGCGCGCTACATGCTCAAAGAAGCTTGTTGGCGTGTCCCAAGTGTCGATTTCCAGACATTCCAGGTTCTCCAGGGCATCCAGCCGCTCCGCGAACGCAGCGCCGTCGCTAGGGAAAACTGGTCCGACCAGCCTCAAGCGCCTCAGACGCGGCGGCAGGGTCATTCGCGCATCGAGCAGGGGATCCATGGCCGAACTCAGGACCAGCGTTTCCAGTTTCGACATTGTGGAAATGATCGCGAACAACGCGTCCCCGCCTTCCAGCTTCATGGCCATGCGAAGCACTCGCAGCTCCGCGGATAGCGCCAAATATGCTACCCCACGGGCTGGTTCGATACTCCGGTCGAGATCCATTTCCCGGACCAGCGCGCCGTGCTTCGTCGCCGCGATGAGGAAAGACGCGTCCTTCACGTCTTTCGAGTCGATCCGAGAATAGAGTACCGGGAACGCCAGCTCCCAAAAGCCCCGCGAGGCGACCGAACACTCCAGGAGAGTGGCCTTTAAGCCCAGGTCGTTTAGCGCGCGGAACACCAGCACCAGGACTTCCGGCGGAAGTGCGGGGCCGCTGTCCCCGGAGCCGGCCGAGGGTGTTTCTGCAGGGTCGGAAGCGTCGGCCACGTCGAGAGACGCGTCTTCGGTCGCAGGCATCGTGGCGGAGGAGAGCGAGGAGGACAGAGCCGGTTCGGCGGAATGTACCACCAAAACACGCGTGGACTACCCCTCCCCCTCTCGCCCCGAACACCTGCGAACGAACAGCCCGGCAAACGGGCTCCAAGGCCTTTCGGCCACCTTACAAAACCTCCGAAACTACCATCATCGACCCCGACGGCAAACCCGCCGGGTCGCCTCCCATCGGCCTGTGCGTAGGTCGGTACGCGTTGACCGTGGAAGGACGCGGTCCTCCTTCAAAAAAGCATCAGAAGCGAAAAGAAGGTGCGCAATCCGAACGCACATTTCCTTGGTTGTGATTGGGGGGTGGGTGTGAGAGGTGCGTGTAGCAATTGCAGGAGTTCGAGACCGAGATAGCGGGGCGGTGCAGACGGAGCGCGCGTTGCGGGGTACGAGGCCTACAGATGAAGCCGAAAGCAAAGATGATTAAGATCCTGTCGCGCAAAAGCCAGACCGGAGTGAGCGTCGACGCCGGCGAGCCGGACTGCGCCACCGACCCTCCTCGAAAGAGCGGTAGGGTGCCGTATCTTGGAGCGGCTCCCGCCTCACGACCGGCAATGCGCTGCGCGTCCAGTGTCAGAGCGGTGACGAGCAGAGCAGGGCGACGTCAGGGAGGAGAACGGGAAGACGTCAGGGAGGAGCTTCCTTCGCGCCGCGCGGCCGCCCTCACCGGGACAGCGCCCTCACCGAGAGCGCGCTACAGAGGGTCCTTCTTGCGCTTCTTCCTCGCCCGCATCGCTCGCGAGGAGACGATGTGCCGAGGGCGTGATGGTGCTGCGCGATTCTGAGGTTCACCCGCGCTCTTTTATAGCGCGGCCGCTGGACCGCCACGTGGCCCCCCGGACAAGAAGCCTCCGGACAAAGCGCGGACACTCGCTTAGGTTTACATCCACGACCCCTTTTCTGCTTTTGCGGCGACATGGACCGCATCAGCGCGGCCGTAGACCAATGTACCACGCAGTGCACCGTCGTAATCAACCGTAGACCACTTTGTCGGCCCGTGGACCGGTTTGACGGCCTTAGACCCACTTCCTCACGCCGTTCCAGGCCAATGGCCGTAGACCACTATGACGGTCGAAGACCGACTGCATTTACGTAGACCAAAGCTTCCCTTTCGGTGTGTTGAAAGTCACGGAATGTGCTTGGGATGGTCCAGCAAGCTAACGTTCCCACGACATGGAGCCTGACAAAAGGGCCTTTAGACCCGACGTTCACGCTCTGCGAAAGCGTTTCGGCATTTGTGCCGTGACGGGCCGATGTCACTCGCCATGGGCACGGTCACGGACCTCCGAGCAACGGCCCCAAATGCCTCCTAGACCTCGCGATACGACAACGACATTGATTGACACGAAAGCACGAAACATACAAATCGGATCTTAGTACTCCCTGCTCGGCTCCCTCCTGGCCCTCTTGCGGCGCTCCTCCCCCTCGTCTTCCTCGCCATCCTCGCGGGCGGGCAGGAACTCGCCGTCGCTATCCTCATCCTCGCTCGACTCCTCGACCCCGGGCTCCTCCGCGTCGCTGCTGTTGGCGACTTCGTTGTGCCTCTCCGAGGAGGCCGCCCTGCGCCGCTTGGCCGCACCCGCTCCAGCAGGGTCGCTAAAGGTGTCGGGGGTGCCAGCCGCGGCCGACGGAGCCGCGGTGCGGATGACGCCGCGCTCCTCGAGAGATTCGCGGGCGGCTCGCTCGCGCTCGGTTTCCTGCGTGTCGGCGGCGGGATCGTACCTCAGCCAGAGGCCGGGGAACGTGGCCTTGAACCTCGCGATGTAGATCTCCTGCTTCCTCTCGTCGGAGAGCGAGGCGTCACCCCGCAGGGGGCGCCACTTGTTCGAGATGGCGTTGCGCACAGCACCCCTGGCCCTAAGCTGGCGTAGCCTGACCTTTAGGGTTGCGGGGTCGTTGGCGTGCACCTCCCTCAGGACGCTTTCGATGATCTCGGTCGGGCCCCTGGCGAGCGTCTGGGTGGTGCTCTGGGGGTCACCATTGCTGAGGACTGGATCAGTTTCCCTGAGGATGGCGGGCGATCGGGTACTCACGACTGGGCGTCGTCGTCGTCGCCAGTGAGATCCCACACGATGGCGGCCGAGGGGGACCTGCTCTCCCTGGCAGTCTGCTCGGGCTTGGACCGCGGCTCGGCGAGCTTGGCCGGCGGCGGCAGCGAGGGCGATCGGGAGTCGCGCTGGGCCCGGGCGGCGGGCTCGGAGCTGCGCTCCTCGATGGCCGGGGGCTCCGAGGGCGCAGGCGAAATGCGCCGCTCCTGGACAACGGGCTCCGCGGGCGGAGTGACCGGCAAGGGAACGGGTGCGTCGACCTGGGCGGCAGGGTTGCCCTGGAAGAAGCTGTTGAAGCTGGCGGCCGTGGCGGCCATCATGTTGCGGAGGTTGGCGTTCTCGGCCTGCAAGGCGGCCGCTTCGACCTTGGCCCGGTCGACGTCGGCAGCAGCGGCGTGCTGAGTCTCATGGAGCCGGATCTCGAGCTCGCGGGCCTTGTTCTCGGAGTCGGTGCCGATGCACCTGCTCGAAAGCGCGGAGGCCGGCCCGAGCGAGGGGGATGTGGGCCGTCCTGCGATTCCAGGGCCCGCGAGGCTGCTGCTGCGGCTCCGCGGCCGCATCGAAGCTGGTTGCCAATCCCGGCACCCAATCTTCCGCCTTTGCTATTGAAAGGAGATGACCAATGCTTTGAGCTTCCTGCAGCTTCGCTCATCTACCGTGCTCGAGCTTCAATACATGCATAAGTTATAGTGCGATCTAGTAGGGGGCGGCCAACAACGCCTTCCTCGCATGTGTAAGAGGGAATAAGGATCTCACAGCCGCCCAATGAGCGTCCTGATCGCCCGCTTCCGCGACGTCGTCGCCTTCCTCGAGTCCGCGCGCACGGCGGGCGTCGTCCGGCGGATGCGCTTGGTGGTCTTGCGCCGCGACGTCGTTTTCCGCCGCGAGGTGCTCCGCCGGCGGGTGGTGGTGCCCCGGCGGGTGGTCCGGCCGCGGGTGGTCCGGCCGCGGGTGGTGCGGACGACGCGGGAGGTGCTCGGCGGGAGCGCGGGGGGGTCGGGGGTGTCGGGCGCCGAGAGGGTGGAAGTCGTCGTGCGCGAGGTGGTCGACGTCGTCTGCGTCGTCGAGGAGGTCGTGCGGGTGGCGCTGGTGGTTGTGCGCGTGGCGCTGGTCGTAGAAGTGGTGAGGGTTCGCGTCAGGGTGGTGGTGGTCGACGGCCCGCCCTCCTCGCCGCCCTCGGCCTCGGCGCGGAAGGCGGCGACGGTGTCGGCAGTGCGTCTGAAGGTCTCGGCGTTGTCCGAGTCGTTCGCGATCCCCGTGGGGAGGCCGTTGAGGGCGATGTTGGGGTTGGAAAAGTACGCCACGCGCGGGCAGCCGCCGTTGGGGCAGTTGTAGGCCATGACGGTGCGGAACGCCCGGTTGGGGTCGCGGTACCCGAAGGAGAAGTTGAAGGAGCCGAGCGTGCCGCCCGAGTTGGCCTTGTCGTGGTTGGCGCCTGTGGCATCGGATGCATCGTCAGCCTGCGAGCTCACATGCGTGCGCATACGTCCGCAACCCACCCAGGTTGTGCCCGACCTCGTGGGCGAACGACATGACCCCCGTCGCGCACCAAAAGTCGACGACGGAGAACGCCAGCGAGGCAAACCGCGACGACGGGTTGCGCATCATGTAGGCTATGCCGCAGTACTGCCCGCCCGTCGTGAACATGCTCACGACGTCGGCCCCGTGCAAGTCCCGCAGCGCGTGCACCCCGTCCGCGAACCCGTCGTTCACGGTTGCCAGCCGCGACAGGTCCCTCGACATATCGCTGGACTCGACGTAGTCGATGGCCTCGGCGTGCACGAGGCGCAGCCGCAGGGCCACGTCCGAGTTGGCGTAGGCGCCGTTGGCCTGCTCCACGGCCAGCTGGGCCAGGAGGCGGATGGCGTCCTCGCCGCCGGCTTCGTCGCGGGCGGCGGGGGTCCAGAGGATGAGCACGTCGATGGTGGTCACGTCGTCGTCCCCGCCGCCTGAGCCATCCGAGCGCCGGCGGCGGGCAGCAAGGCTGGGAGGCGGAGGCTCGGCAGGATCCTCGGCAAGCTGGCCGACCAGAAGTTCGGGCGGCGGCTCGACGTGGTGTTCGTCCGGGAAGGCGGCCGTGTCGAGCTCGGCGACCGAGTGGAAGCCGGCCCAGCCCAGCGGGACCACCTGGAACTGCCGCCTGTTGGCGGTCACCGACCCGGCGACGTTGCCGTTCTCGACCGACAGCACCACGGAGCCGAGGGGGTCGCCGCGCACGGAGCCAAACCACGTGTAGCGGGCGTCGCCGAGCAGCTCGACCCGCTCGCGCACGGCGACCAGGGCGACGTCGTTGAACAGGTTCAGCACGATCTCGTCGGCGGCGCCGTCCAGCAGCAGGGCGGCGTTGACGGTGGCGTACAGCTCGCGCGAGGCGTACGGGTTGCCGCGTGCCGCAGCGGCGGAGTCGAGGGCAAACGGCGGCGCGGCAAACAGCGGGCGGGACCCGCCGGCGGCCGATCCCGCGGGGGCGATCCCGGCAAGGCCGACCGCGTCCGGCAGCGGCGCCGCGACGGCCGGCAGGAGGCCCGCCAACGGCGCCAGCAACGCCAGCAGCAGGGCGCAAAGCACACGCAGCGTCCGCGGCATCGCGGCGCCCCGTGTGCGCCGGCCGGCAGAAGTCATTTTAGGGAAGAGACGAGCGGTCCTCGGCTTTGCGGCGGCATGAGCGGCACCGACGGATCGACGTGCGGCGGTGTTTGCGGCAGTTGGCGTGCTCCGCTCTAAGCCAAGCCCTCCGGGGCTGGTAGCTGCGGCCCTGCCCGGATCGGCCCTAGGATCCACTCCCCCTTCCTCGATGAAAGTGATCCAGAATCAGGGAGAATGGGATCGGGCAGTATCTGAAGCATTGGATCCGATCCGGCCGCCGGGAACGATGCCTGGAGCGGCGGCCGGCGATCTTGCGCGGTGGCTTAGGGAACGGCAACCCTTCAGTACAGCCCCCGTGCGGAACGGCATTTCGGGCCGCCGCCCGAGGCCCGTTCGGCCCGAATGCGGCGCAGGGTGCTTCGAGAAGTCCGTCCAGTATTTCCGCGCCCGGAAAGGTCGAGCGTCCGCGACAGAGCGGTGTGCGGTTGGCCGGCCGAGATGGCCGCATCGCTAGAACTACCACTCATCGAGAGCGGCGTCCCATAAAATCGGCCATAGAAGCATCCATGGAAGTCGCCTCATCTGATCCAATGCACTTCAATAGTTTCATTGCCTTGCGGGCCGCGGTTCCCGGCCGATGCCGCCAGCCTTCGTCGGTGGTTCTGGAGACCCAACGGGGCGCTGGCCGTCCCCTCCATCGCGGTCCAACGGGCACGAAAACCCTCGAAAGAGCCGTAGTCGTCCGGGATTTATCGCAGACAAGGTCAGCGGGATGGCGTCCGCGGCCTCCCCGTCGGACTCGCCCGTGCTGAGTCACCCCTTCCCGGCTTGCCGCACGACGAGGCGGGCAGGAGCCAAACCCGGGGTGTCAGAGAGAATCGCGCTGCAGTCGGAGGTGGACGCGGCGAGGGCTCTGACCCGCGCCGCAACTCCCCCGTCCGCAGCGCGGCTGGCACCGGGAGCCAATTGCCGACTCCGCTCGCAGGACCCCGAAAATGGAAGCTTTTTCGTACTTCCGTTGTCCAGCTGGGCAACGCGCAGAAGCGCATTACTTCGGGGCACGGGAGCGTTGGACGCGTGAGGGCTTTGCGCTGATCTGGCGGTCCATAATTCACCGCAAACGTCAAAGGCATATGATTCCCCCTGATGGTACAGTCCCTCCACCATGTTCCTCGCTATCAATGCATGTCATCCATCATGTCATGTCGCCCCTCGGGAAGGCATCACGCGTCCGCCTCCCCCTCGACAACCAGGCCCTTGCCCTCCTCCTCCACCTGTCCGCCCTCCTCCGCCTCCCTTACGACGATCTCCTCCTCCAGCTCCGCCCGCTCGACCTTGGCGTACGACCAGTCGGTGTCCGCCTCGGACCCCGCCGCGGGCTCGTTGCCGGCGGCCAGCGAGTCGTTGCCCGCGAGCGAGGGCGGCGAGGACAGCTCGACGTCGACCATCTGCACCGGCTCCAGCGGCGCCGGCTCCTGCTCCGGGGCCGCAAGCACCGCGGGGCGGTCCTCCTCCGTGCGGAGCGACACGGCATCCGGGAGGCGCGCCTCACTGCCCTCGGCCCCGGCCTCGGGAACCGTCGCCGGGGTCTCGGCGACCTCCACCCGCACCTCGCCTCCCGAGGGAACCTCGGGCTCGGGGTCGGGCTCGGGAACCGCGGTGCGGTCCAGCTCGGCCAGGCAGCGCTCGTACCACGCCTTGAGCCTCCGCGCCTCCTCGAGCTCCTCCTCGAGCCGGCGGTTCTCGAGCTTGATCCGGTCGTGCCGCGCCTGCAGGCCCATCTGCGCAAAAGGACGTCAGCAACCTCACCCGGCCGCGCGCATCGGAAATGACGGACCTCGAGCGCCATCGCCGCGTCGTCACCGGCCTGCTCCAGCCCCCTCCTGATGGCATGCAGCACCCTCAGGCTCCGCGCCACCAGCTCCCTCAGGTACCCCGCGTGCCTCTGCTCCGCGGCCGCCAGCTCCCTCCCCAGCGCCGCGCCGTCGTCCCCCAGCGCCGCCGCCTCCTCCGCCGCGCGGGTCATCAGCGCCCCCGCGAGCGCCGCGGTGCGCTCGGCACCCGCGAGCTCGCGCTTCTTCACGGCAGCCTCGGCATCCATCTCGGCCGCGCGGGAGGCGAAGGCGCGCTCGGCCTCCCCGCGGGCAGCATGCACGCCCTCCGCCGCGGAACCGGGCAGGCCGAGGGACCCCTCCAGCTCCACCAGCCTGGCCCTCAGCCCCTCGAGCTCCCCGCGCGCCTGCTCCGCTTCCTTCTCCAGCTTCCCGCGGGCCTCTTCGAGCGCCTGCACCTCCCCGGCGCGCGCCGCGGCATCGGCCTCGGCGGCATGCTGCAGGGAGGCGAACTTCTCCGCGAGCGCCGCCCTGCCGGCCGCAAAGGAAGCAAACGCCGCGATCTCCTCCTTGAGGTACCTGACCCCCTCCATCCGCCGCACCACGCCCTCGCGCACCTCCCCTCCCGCGCGCTCGAACGAAGCGAACCGCGAGAGCACGGCGTCGAGCGCGGGGCGGGGGCGGAGGAGCTCCGACAGCAGCGGCGGGAGCTGCGCGTGGCACGAGGGGGGGATCGAGTCGCCCGCGGGGTGCAGGGCGGCGAGGTCCGACGGGAGCTCGGGGTCGGAAGTGGTGGCGGTCGGCGTCGGCGTGGGCGTGGGGGTCGACTCGACCTGCGCCGCGGGGGGCTCGGGGTCGACGAAGGCGCCGGGGACCCCGGCGGCCGGGGCCGGGGGCTTGCGGATCAGGTGGTCCTCGGGCAGCTCCTCGGCGTAGATGCTCGTCACCCTCCTCCCCGTCGCGGCGGGACGGGCGGCCCACTCTTCCAGCACCTTCGCCGCGGCGTCGTGCCCCCTCGCGCGGGCGGCGGCCGCCGCGTCCTGGCCCTTGTCGTCGCGGTGTGCGGGGTCGGCGCCGGCTTCCAGGAGAGCGCGGACGATGTCGGCGTGGCCGAGCGAGGCGGCGAGGATGAGGGCGGTCTGGCCGTAACGGTCGCGCGCGTCGAGGGGCGGGTTGTGCGGGAGGAGGGCGCGGAGGGCGGGAAGGTGCGCGTTCCTGCGGAACGGGGATGCATGCAAATTGCATCAAGGGTGTATGGGAGGGGCGGAAACGTCAGCGCTGCCACGAACAGTGCATGCACACAAACGTACCACGCGGCGCGCATGACGGCGGTCCACCCGCCCCTGTCCTTCTCGTCGGGGTCGCTGGCGACGCGCCTGCCCCTGCTCTCGACGCCCTGCAGCAGCGTGCGCACGGCGTCCTCGCGGCCGTTCCACGCGGCGCGCAGCAGCGCGGTCCACGAGTGGAAGTCGCGCAGGCCGGGGTCCGCGCCGTTTGCGAGCAGCGCCCGGATGACGCCGGGCAGCGTGCGCGGCGGGCGGCTCGCGACCATCAGCGGCGTGGCGCCCTCCTCGACGGCCCAGCGCAGGCGGCCGGCGGCGACGAGCACCGATCGGCGGTCTCCGGGGGCGACGGGGGCGTGGGCGTCGGGGCGCGCGTCGGGGGCGACCTTGAGCGTCTCGAGCAGCCAGATGGCCTTTGCCTCGTCGCCCTTCTCGGCGGCGGCCAGCAGGTGCAGGTATCCCCAGTGGCCGGGCGCCTCGCAGTCGAGCAGGAAGTTGGCGGCCAGCGGCAGCGGCGCGTCGAGCGGCGGCGGCACCGCGGCACGGCGGAGTGCGGCCGTCGCGGCCATGGCCGATGCGGTCGACGCGACCGACGCCAGCATGTCGGCCGACATTGCTTGACTAGGCGGTTAAGGGTGTCTACTTGACTTGGGAGTGACTTGGGGGTTGAGCTGGAAGCCGAACCTGAACAGGCGGCCTAAAGCGTCCGATGTGCCGAACTGCGGATTTAAGCAGGGACTGCTGCTACGGGATCCGAGGTCCGCGGATCTGCGGGACGGAGTCAGCTGACGCAAGCGGCTGCGCGCACGCGGCCCACCTCCCCGGCCCCGCGCGGCGCTGCGCTCCCGGCCGCCTGCTCCGCACTGCCCGCGGATCGCGCTCGCGGCGGAGGAGGACGGCGGCGGCACCGGCGGGCGGTGGAGAGGGCGGCGAAGGCGCGGGTGGGCGTCTCAACCCTCACCACAGCACGCCGCGCAAGCCAAAGGTCGGCCAAGCATCCACCAACCGCGGGAGGCATTCGCTGGCCGCTCCAAAACAACAATCCACCCAACACGAGTAAATTGCTTGTGCCCAAACAGCTATCGGCGCGGTTGGAGGACGCCGGCAGGCTCCGGGCACCCCGGATAAAGCTGCGAACAAGGGCTCCCCATCGCATTCCAGAGTCTTCCATCCGCGCGTCAACCGGCACGCAGCATCAGCTTCTCCCCTCTATGCAATACTCCGAGATAGAATGCGCAATTTTGCCAACTCTATGACTCGACTCTAGTCCGACACCCTGAAGACGACTGCAATGCCCATGTTAGCCCCGTCAACAAGGTATACCCCCGCCGGACCACCCACCTTTGAGCACGGCCTTGCCCTCGTCGTCCTCGCCCTTTTCGCACCACCCGTACGCCTTCTGGGCATCCGCCATGTCCACCACGTGGGAGGCCAGCGCCTTGATGTCCACCTTGCCCTCGGCCATGAGCGCAAGCGAGTCTGCGTAGTCCCTATCGCGGTAGGCGAAGGAGCCGCGGAGGTCGACCTCCTTCTGGACCAGCCTCACTGCGAGCCGAACCGGGTTCAGCCGGCTTCCAAGCGCGGTCCGGCGGCGGGGCACCCACTGTAGTTGAACTCCCCCTTGATCGTCGCGATGCCGACCAGCACCACCACCCCCCTCGGCTTGACCGCGATGCACGCCGCATCCACCGTCGACGCGTGCCCTGCCGCATCGATCACCACGTCGATCGGCTTCCCGTCGAACGCCGCGGCGCATTTCCCGGCCGCCTCGGCGGGTTCCAGCCCCGCCGTGTCCGCCAGCCCGTCCGCGCCGAACTTTTCCGCCGTCTCCAACCGCCCCTGCTTCACGTCCGCGACCACCACCCGCGCCGGCTTCCGCGCCTTGGCAGCCACCAAGGCCAACAGCCCGATCGGTCCGGCGCCGATGACCAGCACGTTGTCGCCCTCCTTCACCCCCGCGAGGTTGACCGCCCTGTACGACACCGCCAGGGGCTCGCACATGGCGCCCTCCTCGAAGCTCACGCTGTCAGCCATCTTGTGGAGCCGGGTTGCCGGGATCAGGAAGCGCTCGGCGAGGAGGTCCATGCTCATGGGCTCCACCGCCACCCTGTCCCCCACGGCGAACCCCTCCACGCCCTCGCCGACGGCCTGCACGACCCCCGAGGCTTCGTGACCCATCCGGAAGGGCATCGCGGAGGCGGGGATCTCGCCGTACTGCGGAACGCCGCGGGATCAGACCCGTGCCCGGAAAGCGACGGGGGAAGGACCCACGTCCGATTTCCAGATGTGTATGTCGCTGCCGCAGATCCCGACCCGCCGCGGGGCGACGAGCACCTGCCCCGGCCCCGGCGGCCCGGGGTCGGGCACGTCCGTGTCCAGGCGGACGTCGCGGGGACCGTGGAGCCTGACGGCCTGCATCGTGGCCCTCGAGCAGCACGCGGAGTGGACGGGCAGGATTCGTGCGCCCGCTCCCGGGCTTGCAGGATGCTGTTGGGGGGCAGCAGCGGAGCTTTGGTTCGTCTGTTTACCCGGCGTCCCGGCACGCCGTACGGGCCAACGTGCTGTGGCAAACGATGATCGGCTCTATAGTTCATAAACAGTGCAGATAGTTCGCATCCAACGATATCCAGATCCCCCCGTTGGTCTCATAGCAGGGCGGCCGCCAGCGCGCCGGCGATCGCGCCGACCGCCGCGATCAGACACACCCCGCCCCTCCCCGCCCCGCTCGGCCTCGTCGTGGTTACGACGGAAGACGAATTCTGGATCCACCCCTCCCCGCTCTGCACCGCCTGGATCCCCGCCGCCCCCGCGTCGGGCACCAGGCGGACCACCTGCCCCACCGAATCCATGCTGACCCACACCCCCCCTTCCTTGTCAAGCACCACGCCCACGGGGCGCAGGCACCGGTTCCTGTTTGCCGAACTGGTGCACCCCGCGACGTTGGCCTCGCCGAAGAGCAGCTCGTATCGCGCCCTCTGCGCCATGGGGGTGGCGGCCAATCCGCGGATCAAATAAAGAGCGTAGCCCTGCGGCTGCGGGCGGTTCCAGCTCCCGCGCGCCGAGACGAGCACGTCCCCGGGCTGGAACTTGCCCGCTGCGGAGTCGGCGATGGCCACGTCGAGCGGGGCGACGTGCGGGGGGAGCAAATAGATCGGGGGCACGTTGCGGGAGGGGTCGCGGCACGCGGCGTCGGCGGCCGCCGAGGCGGTGGATTCGGGGCCCGAGATGGACCACTGCTGCCCCCGGAAGCCGGTGTAGGGCGCGGGCAGGATGAACTCGCTGAAGCAGCCGGGGAAGCCGTAGTCCGGGACTTTGGTGCCGTTGGGGAGGGGTACGATGTTGATCTCCTCCCCGGGGTTGTCGACGTGGATGTCGCCGCCGATGTCGGCGCGCTCGAGGTCGTCCGCGCCGTTCTCGACGGTCCAGATGCCGCCCGGGCCGAACCGGACGCCGACGCTGTTGCGGAGGCCGGTGGCGACGACCTCGGCGCCCTGCGGGAAGGGCAGGGCGGAGGAAGAGTCGGTGATGTTGGCAACGGCGCTCAGCGGGTAGCGGTACAGGATGGATCGGTTCGGTCCGGCGACGAGGTTGCCGTAGCTGCCGACCGAGAGATACAGGAAGGTCTGCAGGCCGGGGTCGATCTCGAGGGTGCGCGTGAAGTGGCCGTTTGGCGGGATGCCATAGACCACCCTGACGGGGGGCGAGGAGATCGGGAGGCTGCCGGTGCAGCCCTGCCACGGGTAGCGGTACACGGCGTCTGGCGAGGAGATGTAGATGTGCCCGCGCGAGGGGTCCACGGCGATGCCGTGGTTCGGCGCCGGGTCGAGGCCGGTGAAGTTCACGGCGAGCACGGGGTCGGTGCGGTTGGCGAACAGGCAGGCCACGGTGCGGGTGTCCCGCGCGAGCACCAGAATGCCATCGCTCAGCGGGTCCTTGGTGAGCCCACGGGCGCCGGCGAGGCCGGTGTAGATGCGGCCGACGGAGAGGCCGCCGGCCAGAACGTATTGGGACGAGTTGACGGGCAGCGCCTGGAACGCTGACGCCGGCCCGGGCAGGGCGAGCAGCGGGAGGGTGGCCGCCGCCGCGATGGCGAGGAGGAGCGGTGCCATCGCGTCCAGGGAGGGCAGGGGGGCCGATGGAAGTTGGCGGTTCTCTTCGCTGATTCGCGCTGCGCCCTTGCACCCGCCCGCCTTTCCGCAGGCCCCGAGATCGTGCGCAACGACATAAACGTCCACCGAGGGCGACAGCGCGGGTTCCAAGAGGAAAATCAGCACATTCTGATTAGTAGCATGACTGGATGGCCGCGGACTGTCGGCCTTGACGTGTTGCGGAATTTGAGGAAGCATCGATTGGCCAGATGGATCAACGCCGGATCCGGATCGGGATAACAAATGCGTTGATGTGCTCATGAATTTGATACCGGTGCTCTGATGGATCCGTTTTGATGTGCCCGCCCCGTCCGGCCCTTTGTTGGCGGCGGGCGGCGCCGTCGGCGACTGTGGCGAACCACCGGGAGACACCGCAACAAAAACGTGCCTGACAACCTCTGACAACCTCCTACGACACGTCAGAATGCCGGTTCCGCACGAGGAGAACGTGAAGGGGAAGGTCTACGTTGTGACCGGAGGTTCCACGGGCATCGGATACTCGGTAAGAGGACGCGCTCCGCGTCGAAGTGCCTGCCGCTTATCCCGCCCGTTCTTCCCCGATACTTGATTTCCACTTCGGGTTGGCGTTTCCTTTGTTGTCCTCACGCTGTTTTGCCCGTGCTCGCTTTGTTCCGGACGCGAATGTCCCGTGTTCGCCCTCCAGCTCGTCACCCGCCTCGCCAAGCTCGGTGCCAAGGTCGTGATCGCAAACAGGAACGAAGCCGACGGCCAGAAGGCCGTCGCGGACTGCGCGTCCATCAGCGGGCGCCCGGCATCGGAATTTCTGTTCGTCAGTGCGTTCTCGTGGCTACCTGCTCGGCCGACCATATCGGTGCCTGACGGCGCGCGCAGAGACCGACGTGACCAACAACGAGGAGTGCGTCAAGCTCCACAACACCGCCATCGAGAAGTTCGGGGGCTACGACGGGCTCGTGCTCAACTCGGTGGGCACGATCGCCTCGCCCACCTTTCCTCACCTGATCGGCGTAACGCTCGCGATTAGGGCGGTTCCCCCGCGGACCGCAACACCTTCCTGCAGTGGGACGACGCCGTCGGCGGATTCCACGACGGCTGGCTGGACGACCTGAAGCTGAACCTGATCGCGCCGCTCTACTCGGCGAGGCTGGCGGCAAAGTACTGGAACGACACTGGGAGGGACGGCGTGCTCGTCTTCACGGTCTCGTACTATGCCTACGCTCCCTGTCCCATCCCCGTTTACGGGCTGAGCAAATGCGTGGGTTTGGGGCTGCTCTTTCCATGATCTCTATTCACGAACCCTTTTCCGCCGGCAGGCCCTGAACCACTTTGCCCACAACGTCTCGTCGATGGCCAAGGAAGGGTTCCCCTTGTTCAAGAACTTTGCCAAGATTCGAATCAACACGATCACGCCTGGCGTGGGTAGATCTTTCACTTTTTTGAGCACATCACTGATTTGGCGCTCCACTATTCCACGACTACGTTTCTGTGTGTACATATGTTTGCGGCGAGGCAGTACGTTTGGTGAGTCGTTGCTGTTTGCCTGCTCCGTTTCGTTCACGAAGCCTGAATCTTCTCCTCTTTCCAGGACCCCCATCTTCCGCGCCCCGCCCGAGGAGGTCGAAAAGTCCCCTTTCATGGGCGGCCACATCAAGCAGCTCGGCGGCTGGGTCAACATGGACCACCTGATCGACGAGTTTGTCGGGCTCCTGGCGGACCCGGAGGCCAACAACAAGGCCGTCATCACACCGACCGGCGACAAGTCCATCTACCCGAAGCAGTTCCCCGAGTCGGCCATCACGCTGCCCCTGTGCGAGGTTCCCGAGGGGTTCAAGTCGGAGACTTCCCTCGGCGCCAGCAAGAGCATCTTCTGAGCGGAGTTGTGGGCTACGGCGGACAAGAGATGCCTTTGGACAAGCGCGCCTTCGTTGCCATCAATCCAAAATGTCTCCGCCTACCACGTCTTCGGATCACGCCCTCTCCTTGCCCCGCATCCCACCTTGGCTTCCCAACCCGTCACTGCCTCCGCCTTCGACAACGCCACCCAGCTGACCGGGGTCGCCCATGGCCTCCTTGGTCCCCTTTGCCTCCCGGCTCTCGATTCGTCCCGATCCGTCGGTGCTTCCGGCTCCGATCTCCGCCTCGTCGGCCCTGCAGCGTGGATCAGCCTGCGGCAAAAATCGATCGGGCTCGCAAGGCACTGACATGTACCCGGACGACGTCCCCGACATCCCCGCAAAGCGAGACCTCCGCGATGCTACCATCTTGTCGCCGTGCACCTGGCCTGCCGTGCCCGAGTCGTGCGGTATGTCGCGGGATCCGGGGTGGGGCGTCCGGAATGTGGCTTCGTCGCCGGTGCCGGGCTGGGGGATCTCGGGAGCGTCGGGGTACTCGCTCGAAGGGTCCGACCAAGCTGTTGGAAAGTGTAGCGCCGGGAAGTCAGGATGCAAAAGGCCGCCAGGCGAGCGGAGACGCACTCTTGGCCGTCCCGCTGGACTCGCCGATCGCCGCGCCGCCCTCCCTCACGCCGGTGTCACCGCCGCCTCCGTCTCCGGGCTGCCCACCGAGCAGCTTGTCCTGCAGGCCCGGGGCGACGAACGACTCGCCGCTGCGCGGGGCGCCCTTCTTCCGGTCTGGGTCCACTTCGGACGGCTTTGCGTGGGTCGGCGGCTCGTTGAGGAGGGTGCGGACGAGCGGGCGCGGAGAAACGAGAAAGCGGCGGAGCAACGCGATGCGAACGAGGCGAGACGACATTTCGGATTTCGGATGGAGGTGCTGAAGTGATGGTGACGTGGCGCTCGCCGCCCCTCCGCCACAAAACGCTGGTCGCAAACAAATCCCATGCATTCAAAATCGACTACACGCCTGCGGCACCACATCATCTGTAAACTTTACAGCGTCCCAGTGTCAGTCTCTTGACGTCCTCGACAAAGTAATCGTCCGCGATCTCCAAGTGGACGAACAGCTCCTCCAGCGTGTCCCGGAAGCGCGACACGAGGTAGAGCAGCGTGTCCACCCGCCTCAAGTTCGCATTGTCCGTCAGCAGGACGATGCGGAGCGCGTGTACGCTGCCCGCCATCGCGCGGACCACGTCGTCGTCGAGGCCGTCGACGAGAATGAAGTCGAGCACCTCGTACGGCCGGGGCGTGGAGAAAAGATCCCGGAGCGCCGGGCTCGAGATGTCCGTTTCGCCGAGGCGGAGGTTGACCAAACGGGGCAGGTGTTTGCCGATAGCTGCGACGGAGCGATCCTAGCAGAGCGAATCAGCGACAGCTCGAAAGCTAAGGCGGCGACAGGCTTACCGAGATCCGCGTTGCGTTGAGCTTCAGCTCCACCAGGCCCGTGTTCTTTTCCAGAGCCGGAACGACAGACTCGTCCGTCAGGTTGACAGCCCCGTCGAGAAACAGCATGCGCAGCTTGCTCGTGGAGAGCCGCCCGAACCCAATGTCCGTCACGGCGTAGCAGTAGCCAAGATCAAGCACCTCCAGGGAATGAAACTTCTCCAGCGCGTCGCCCAGGGCCTCGTCCGTCAGCGTGACGCAGTTGCGAACGGCCAGCATCGTCAGGTTCCGCAGCCTTTCCGTCACGCTCTTCAGATGCCGATCGAAGAAAGGGATCTCGATTGTCGACGGGTGAGTGTTCTCGCTGTAGAAAGGACCCAAATACAGGTCGTCCACCTTCTCGGGGATATTCGCCGTCAGATCGTCCGAGAGCTTCTCCGTGAACCCCACGGGCGAGCCGCTGATGGTAAGCGACGTGAGGGCAGGCATGCGCCGGAAGGCTCGCACGGTCAGGCGCGGTCCCGAGAACGGACCAAGGAGACGAAGGGTGGTCAGACTCTCCAGAGCCTTGGACTTGAAGCGGGAGCCATCAAAAGCGCAGAATGGGATGTCCAGGTTGGTGAGCACCTCGAATCGAGGGAGCACCTTGGTGATGAGCTCCTTGTCGGGCGCCTTGCCCTCCATTGGCCGGAAGAAGAACATACGGCTTTCGGCGATCGGGTGGGACCGTCCCTTGGTTCCCTTCTTGTTGAGCCCGTTCACCAGCGTCTGAAGACGCTTTCCCGACCAGTCGATGCCAACGCAAGACCATATCCGCCGCCGCGCAAGTTCGTAGAAGGCGAAGCTAACTCGGCAGAGCTTCACCGCCAGTCCATGATTCTTCTCGCAGGAGCAAAAGCACTCTGGACACATACACTCGGTGTGGTGGATGTAGTCGGGCCGCAGTCGGCACGGCGGAAGAGCGAAGCTGGGCGGGCCCTCGTTAGGAGGCGCCCGAGGGAACGCCATTCAATCGTTCTTACTCGATTATCTTCGCGATAATCTCCGGGGGAAGGCGAACTCCGCTCTCCATCTCGTTCTGCAAGTTTCGGAGCCACGCGCGAAACCGCGACGACCGGCGGGCGGCACTCGATGAGTTGAGCACTAAATGAGCTCAAAAGCGGTGCTCACGGTATCCACTTGATCTCCAGCGGCCACATCGCGGTGTTTCCTGGCCCGCTTGCGTGCAGGTGCTTCCCCAGGAGGATGGTCGCAGTCCCAACCGACGGGCGGCCCTGTGTCCACCGGAGCCCCTCCGCCGCCGCCCTTGCGCGACCGCGTGTTATACGTGGCATCTGCCATGGTAGCGACGGTCCGGGAGAACGAGCTCGGCCTCCTGCTGTGACGCAAGCAGTGCTCGGGACCAAGCGGCCCCGTTGTTGCAAGTTGCAAGGGACTTCCAAGCCAAAGGGCGCTCTAGTTCAACGCGTTGCGGGCGGCGCTCCCGGCGCCGCATGTATCAGCGGGGCAGTGCCTTGACGAAGCTTGGTACAGGCTCTCGAGCCGGTAGCTCGGTTCAATCTCGGCTCCAAGGCCTCTTGCACCGGCTCCCCTTCCCAAGGCGTGCCCTCGCGCGTGGCATCGCGTTACTGCTGCTTTTGTTCATCGGCCACTTGCTCTTGGGAGATTCCGGCTTTCCAATGTCCGCAGACTTGCGAACCAAGGACAATGGGCCTGTTCAGGTGGGCATCGCTTCGGGACGTCTCCCGACAGACGGCTGAACAGCCATTCTCCTTCATTGTCTCCGTTGCTTCTCTTCAACTCTTTTGCCTTATCTGTGCTCAGGACGAGTCTGGATACGAGCACTTCAAGAACCTTCCTGGCCGGACGAAGCGCCCGGAGACCAGCTGGTACGAGGATTCCAAGCTCGGCCTCTTCATTCACTGGGGTCTGTATTCGGTGCCCGGGTGGGCGACCACAGCTCAGGGCGTGATTGACTTCTTCGATCCTGCGGCCGACTGGCGCAAGTGGTTCACGAACAATGCCTATTCGGAGTGGTATCTGCACACTCTGCGAATCCCTGGCTCGCCAACGGCCAAGCACCACGAGGAGATCTATGGGGAGGACTACGATTACTACAAGTTTGCCAAGGAGTTCAACGCCGGCGTCTCCACCAAGTGGAAACCGGACGAATGGGCGGAACTGTTTGCCCGCTCGGGTTTCCGCTATGTGGTCCTGACGACCAAGCACCACGACGGCTTCACCCTCTTCCCCTCGGACCTCCCGAACCCGCATATCCCCGCGGGAACGCCGCCGGTCGCGGTCGATATCGTGGGCAGGCTCACCGATGCCGTCCGCAAGATCCCCGGCATGGACATGGGCTTGTACTATTCTGGAGGCTACGATTGGTCTTTTGAGCCTGCCATGGACAAGACGCACCTGTGGCCCGCCGCACCTCGTTCGGACGAGTACGCGAAGCAGGCAGATGGGCATCTGAAGGAGCTAATTTCCAGGTACAAGCCGGCCGTGCTTTGGAACGACATCGGTGGGTGACGTTGGACGCTTCTTGACGTACAGTCTGACGCGCGGTGGTTTTAAGGCTACCCGAAATCGCCGCCCGCGGATCTTGACGGCATCTTTGGCATGTACTACCAGACTGTCCCGCACGGCATCGTCAACGACCGTTTCTTCCCTCTGCCGCGGAGTGCAGGTTCATCCGGTGCCGCATCTTTCCTGCGCAAGATCGGCGACATCATCTGCCCCGAATACCAGAGCTTTCCGAAGCCGCTGGGTCGCAAGTGGGAGACGTGTCGGGGTATCAGTCACTCGTTCGGGTACAACGGGAACGAGACGGAGAAGGATCAGGTCCGTGGTTCACCGACTGTTGCGAAGTCAAACTGACAAAGAGCCCGCAGATCACTTATCACGGCCTGATTTACTCCCTGCTGGACATTTCCGCCAAGAACGGCAATCTGCTTCTCGGCATCGGGCCCCGCGCGGACGGTTCCATTCCCCTGCTGCAGCGCCGCCGGCTACGAGTTCTTGGGCAGTGGCTCGCAATCAACGGCGCCGGCGTCTACGGCACCCGTCCTTGGTGGGACGGAGAGGCCGACGGGACCATTGAAGGGCCCGATGGGGTACGCGACGTCAAGGCCGTGACGAAATCGGCTTCGGGCGGCGGCTACTATGTTTTCCTCGGCGTTCTTGGGGATGCGCTCGAAGGAAAGGCGAGCATTCGCGGCTTTTCAAAGCTTGGGAAGCTGCTCAAGGGCAATCCTGGAGCCAAAGTGGAGGTGCTGGTTGCCGGTGGTAACGGATCGGCTCACCCTTGGAACGTGGAGCCGACGACTGTGAATGTTCCGTTCGAGGTTTCGGGCGACGAGAAGACGGTCTCGATCACCCTGCCAAAGAACGTGCCAGACAGGTTGCGCATCGAAGTTCCTGTTGCGAAGGATGGAGAGAGCACGGGAAAGGACTCGGACGAAAGCGCAGAGCAGTACGAAAAGAAGATCCTTGCGTACACTCTGCGTGCGGGACCGTTTGCTAGGGAAACGGCCAAGATGTAGGAGATACCTCGAGCGAATTATGGTATCTATAGACGATCAGCTCACGGCCAACTTCTCTATGCCCTCGGTTGCGCCGGCAGCGCCGTCAGCTTTTGCCCCGTTCGCCACCGGATCTGCACTCTCCGCATCGGGTGCTTTCGCCGGCGTCCAGGCCATCGGGGTGGCAAAGTCCATGAACTTGTGCAGAATCTCGGGAGTGACAGTTTTGCGTCGCTGTGGCAGGTGTTTAGCTCGGTCACGAAGCGGAGGCCCCACCTTCCGCTCACCTCTTGAACTTTGCCGACCAAGGCCGTCAACACTTCAATACACCGTGCCTTGAGTTGAGCCGTCGACATTTCTCCTGCGCGGTACTTTCTCCGGATGTCCTCCAACTCCTCATCATCCTGGCGAAGCGAGGGAATCAGATCAACGCCGCACAGCAAAGGATCCAAGCGCACCTCCAAGAAAAACGAAAGATACTGGAAGCTGACGTCCACGTCGGGGTTACCGCCCAGCTGGCGCTGGAGTTCCGCGGTGTCCTGCCCTCCCGAGAAAGCGTACTTGTTGATCTTGTTCTTAATCTGGGCCGGCGTGTCCGTGAGGAGGATGGCCGAGTTGGCGATGCTGGAGCTCATTTTGGACCCAGGGCCCTGCAGCGCGGGGAAGAACTTGGCGTGGAGCAGCGCGGGTTTGGGGTACTTGAGCCTCTTGGCGACGTCGCGCGTGAGGCGGAAGTACGGGTCCTGGTCGATCGCGCAGGGGATGAGGCAGGGGATGTCGCTCTTGGCGCCAAAGATGTGGGGGAAGCTGTTGGAGAAGGATGGGGAGGCCTGGATGGCCGCAAAGTGCCATTTCCCGATGTTGTCCGAGTCGTTGAAGCCGAAAGTGGCCTTGGCCGTGCTGGCCGTGATCATCCGAGAGATCTTGGTCACGTTCTTGTAGAACGCGCCGCCCATGTACTCGTAGTTGGAGAAGATGAAGGTCAGATCCGGGTCGAAACCGCAGGCGATGATGTCCTGAAACAAGAATGTCAGGCCCGAAGGCTCTTCGCCCCGACTGGTCTACTGAAGTACCTTGGCGTTCTCCTTGGTGAACCTCATAGTGTCCTCGGGCTTCAGGTCCTCCTTGAACAGGAACTTTTCGTCGTCCGTCATCTGGATCACGATCGGGACCTTGAACGTCTCCTGGAGCCACCTGAAGGCGGCGCCGTCAGCTTCCGAGGCCAACACCCCGACCAAACGCCGTTTCCCACTGGCAAAAGATGAACGGAACAAGGTGTCCCAAATGCATGCTCTCCGCCGACGGCCCGCGCCCCGTGTAGAGGTAGAACGGCTTCCCTTTCTCGTACCGGTCCAGGATCTGATCCAGCTCCCTGGTCGGCACAGTGCGCCCGTTCAGTCCAATCCTGCCGCGACATCGGCAACGGAACCGACCGATGGGAGAAGAACGCCCCTCTCCGGAGCAGAGGGTGAGCCTTCCGGCCCGTGAGCTTCTCGAACCGCGCGAGCAGCGCGGGGTCGATTGCCCGCGTTCCAAACTGCGCAATCAGTTTCTGCGGTCCAGAAACGCCGCAGCCACGCGGCACCAGTGTCAGCCCGTGTGATCCGCATGCCAGGAACCCCGATTCGGGCCCACGTTGTAGTCAATGTCCTTGAGCTTCCCGGTCTCGTCGACCTCGCCCTGGACCTCCCACGGCGTGATTTTCTGCTCGTGCGGGTGCACAGTGTCCGCGCCGGGAGCAGCTGGTGCCGCGCCATCGGCTGCCGGCGACGGATTCGGCTCCGAAGGGGATGCCATCGCGTGGTTGGAAAGTGGAGAGGTTCGTTGTTGACGGGCGAGCGTCGCACTCCGGCCTGGAAATCGCAGCCGCAGTCGTCGAGTCTTCACCCGCTTCAGCAGCTAACTCAACGTTCAGTATCACAAGTTTCAACGTTCAGCATCATGCGGTTCAAGTTAGCAAAGCCTGGGTCCGCTTGCTCGTTCATCAATTGGTGTGATGGATCACCTTCTGTCCGACGCTGGTTCTAGCACTTCGAGCATATCCAAAAGACAAAGGATCAACGAGCTAGGTCACTCGACGTGTATTGACATCGTCTGATGTAGGCAAGAAGTCTGGTGTCTCATGAATCCAGCTAGAGCATTGGGTCCAAGGAACGTTCCACGTTGATCCGCTGCGCGGCACAATACAATACCCAAGCATTGCTGGCACTGAGCAAGTTTGTTTAAAGGGAACGGTTGCTAATGACCCGCCGGCGTAAGCTGCCTGCCCGTCAGACGGTCTGGGCGGTGTCCGGCGGACGCCCGCAACAATCCGCAACAATTCCCGAGCCAACCGTAAGCATCCCCACCGGCGGCCGCGCCCCGCACCTGGCCGCGTTGTTACGCAAGGACAGAAAGGAGATCACGGCAGTTGCTGCCGGATGTCCCTCACAGCAACATAGCTGCCACCGGGTGCGCGAAAAGTGCTGTTGCGGTGGGGTGGTGCAGACGGGTCCCGATCCGCAACAGTCCGGTCAAGACCGGGCCCGCGACCGCACCTCCCGGCGGCAGTTGAAGGCGCGCCAGCCCCACCTTTTTGCTCCCGTCGCCGACGCCGTTCCGCCGCACCGACCGGGGGCCAGGACCTCCCCAACTCGCCCGCCGGGCAAAGAATCCGTGTCGCCGAACCACACAGCCCGATACGACTCCTGAATGAAGCTGAAGCCGGTCGACAAGGACACCCGGAACGGGATCCTTTCGGTTTTCGGTGGGCAACTTCCTCGGCGTCCTTTTCCGGGGCAGGAACGCTCACCTCCTCCCCGGCCGACTCTCCGGACCCCCAGCCTTTGTCGCCGTCGTCATCGCCCTCGTCGTGCCCCTCGGGGTCACCGTCCGTAAAGAAGCCAACCCCGGCGAGCGCTCCCTGAACGTCGAAGGCGAATCCGACACCGACTACTGCGGCGGCGACGGCTGCATCATTAAAGGATGGGGCATTCCGACCACCAGCGGCCTCATCGCCTCGGCGCGGATCGTCTCGATCGACCCCGTGCTGGGAAACCTCAGGATGAGGTTCGACTGGTACCCCTCCGGCACCTTCCTCCGTCCGGGGTCGGTCACCCGGCTGGCCCGCAACGTCACGATTACGGTCGGAAACCAGGCCGCCGCGTCGCACCGGGAGGGCTCGACGATCCCATTCAGCGAGGCCGGCACGCTGCTGTTCAACGGGGACGTTTTAGAGTACCCGTTCGACATTCATTACTCAAGCATCTACCTCCACGCGACGACGACAGCGGTGGACGGGCAGCAGGAGGTCGTTCCGATCGGGCTGACCCTGTCGGGCGGCGCAGCGACCTATAGTCGTGGGTTGCTGTCCGGTTTTCGGGCAGGATCTTTGTTCGACTGACACTGGCTCTCCAGTGGCGCCGTCCTTCGGCGTCTACGAGATCTACGGCGTCGACGACCCAGACACGATCGAGTTCATGCTCCAAATCTCCCGCAGCACCACCACAAAGTTCTTCGCCATCGTCCTGGGCATCGTCATGTGGGGCCTCGCCCTCACGCAGGCCGCCATCGTGCTGGACAAGTTCTTCTTCCGCCCGGCGCGCAAGATCGAGCTCGGCCAGCTGGGCGTCGCGACGGGGCTGCTGTTTGCGCTGCCGGGGATCCGGTCGGCGATGCCCAGCGCGCCGCCAGTGGGGACGGTGTTGGACTCGGCGACGTTCTTCTGGTGGGTTCCCCCGCCGGCAGCCCGCGACCGATTACCAGCTGATCAGTCGCACGCAGGGCCGAGGTGATTGTTGCCGTGTGCGCCATTTCGCAGCTCTGGGGCTGGATGCTCGGGTGGTCCGCGCCCAAGAAGGAGGACAAGAAGGAGGACAAAAAGGACGAGGCCAAGCCGGCGCCGGCGCCGACGTCGGGCAAGGACGCCGACGTGCCCGTGTCGAGCTGGGTCACTTTCGAGGCCGGGAACAACGGCGTGCTGGGGCAGCAGAAGTGAGGTGCCGCAGGGAGGGCGTTGTGATACAATGATCTCGTGCGAGGTAGCAGGTCGGATATATATGTAGATAACGATTAGGCGATGGCGATGCGTGGCTTTGGATTCGCCGGATCGGCCCCGTGACAGCGCCTCGAAAAGATCCCCATCCCCACGCGCCACCGAAGTGAGGTGTGACAAGGTGTCACCAGGCAGAGGATCGAGCGCGGTAGGAGGTCGGATGTGTTGCAGATGTCGACTATGCGACGGCTGGCTTAGGAATTCGCTGGCCCGTGACAGCGCCTCGGAGTTGGGCGGGCGGAGTCTTGAGGCGGAGTGGCCATAGCCACGGGGCCAAAGCGCTCTTCAGGGGCCGGGGTCCCGTGTGAACACAGCTCAGGCCTACTACCTCCAACGCGTCTTTGAACCGCGATCGAGCACCGCGATGAGCGGCGCCCCATCGCCATCGCCCGTGTCGGGGGCGTCGTCGCCGGCGAGCCTCGTTGTGAACCCACCCCGGCGCGGGCAGAGCTACACGCCCGACCCGCGCTCCTCGTCGCTGGCCGCGGCCGCCCCCGCGGCGGCGCCGATCAGCCCGCAGACGGGCGATTCGGCGGACAGCGGGGGGAGCGGCGGCAGCGGCCCGGCGCCCTCGGCCGACTCGCCGCCGTTCCCCGCCGCCACGCCGACATCGCCCGCCGCGTCCAGCGGCTTCGCCGTCGCCTACAACAACACCGACTCGGAGCGCGGCTCGCCGCCCGCCAGCGGCGCGCCCGCCTCGGCGGCCAGCTTCCAGCCGTCGCCGTACCAGAACGGCTCGGCCCTCGTGCCCAAGCGCAGCGTCACCGTGCGCCGCGTGCAGCTCACCGACAAGGGCAACCTGCAGATCGAGGTGCCCGTGCCCACCACCATCCTGGACCACAGCATCCTGCTCAAGGAGGGCCCCGAGGTCACTTCGACGCGCTACACCGCCTGCACCGCGGCGGCCGACGACTTTGTGCTCAGCGGCTACACCCTGCGCGCGCCGCAGCTGCTCGGTCGCCAGACGGAGCTGGCCGTGTGCATGACCATGTACAACGAGGACCCGTACCTGTTTGCGCGCTCGATGCACGCGCTGGTCGAGAACATGAAGACGCTGCTGGCCAAGTGGGGCCCCGACGCGTGGAAGCGCGTCGTCGTGGTCATTGTCTCGGACGGCCGCTCCAAGATCCACCCGGGCACGCTCGAGGCGCTGGGCGTCATGGGCGTGTACCAGGACGGCGTGATGAAGAGCGAGGTCGGCGGGCGCGAGGTCGCGAGCCACATCTTCGAGTACACCTCGCAGATCGACCTGGCGGAAGCGGGCGAGGGCAAGGGCATCCGCGCCGTCGAGAGCGTGCCCGTGCAGGTCGTCTTCTGCCTCAAGGAGCAGAACGCCAAGAAGATCAACTCCCATCGCTGGTTCTTCAACGCCTTCTGCCCGCTGCTCAACCCGCGGATCTGCCTCCTCCTCGACGTCGGTACGCGACCCTCGGCCGCGGCGCTGTACCAGATGTGGGACTGCTTCGACAAGCACCCCAACGTCGGCGGCGCCTGCGGCGAGATCGTGGCCGACATCAGCCCGGGCTGGAGCGGCGTGCTGAACCCGCTGGTCGCCTCCCAGGCGTTCGAGTACAAGATCTCGAACCAGCTCGTGGGATCCCCTCTCACGGCCCCCGGCCACCGATCGCTCACCTCGCAAACCCGCAGGACAAGCCCCTCGAGTCGTCCTTCGGCTACATCTCCGTCCTCCCCGGCGCCTTCTCCGCCTACCGCTACTCGGCCCTGACCAACATATCCCCCGGCGTCGGCCCGCTCGCGGCCTACTTCCACGGCGAGTCGGTGCACTCGGGCGCCGCGAGCGGGGGGATCCTGGAGAGCAACATGTACCTCGCGTGAGTGCCGTGCAGGGAACCGGGTCGGCTTCGTGGCTGACGATCACCGGAAGTGAGGATCGGGTGCTCTGCTTCGAGCTGGTCGCCAAGCCCGGGGAGGCTTGGGTGCTGCGCTACATCGCGTCGGCGGCCGCCGTCGTAAGTACTTCGATCTTGGCTCATTCGTTCGGGCGGCTCACGCTTTCCGGCAGACCGACGTCCCCGAGACCATCCCCGAGCTCGTCAGCCAGCGCCGGCGCTGGCTCAACGGCAGCACCTTCGCCAGCATCTACGCCATTGCCAACTGGTCCCGCATCTACAAGTCGGACCACTCCTTTGGCCGCAAGGTCGTCTTCACCTTCCAGTTCCTCTACCACATCGCGTCCCTCATCTTCTCCTGGTTCACCCTCGCCAACTTCTTCCTCGTCGCCTACTTCCTCCTCGTCGCCAACGTGCCCGACCCCCTGCGGAACTACCCGCTCGCGTTCGGCCAGGCGGGCGACGTGGTGGCCTACGTCGTGATCGTGGTGTACGCCTACCTGCTCGTAGTGCAGTTCCTCCTCTCCATGGGGTCCAAGCCCGCGTCGACCATCACGCTGTACCGGATCATCCTGATGCTGTGGATGGGGATCATGGGGATCATCCTGTACCTGATCGGCTTCACGGCCTACAACATCATCACCCAGGCGGAGAAGCAGATCGCAGCGGGGGGGCTCTGGCCGGTGCTGGTGGAGGTGGGTCCCCCTTCTCTGGCCTGCGGGAACAGACGGTGACGGCGGATTTCCAGAACTCCTCGTTCACCGCCCTGATTGCCGCCATGTTCGCCTGCTGGGGCATCTGGATCGTCGCGGGCCTCCTTTTCCTGGACCCGTGGCACTGCATCCACAGCCTGATGCAGTTCATGCTGCTCTCGCCCTTCTGGAACAACGTGCTGCAGGTGTACGCCATGTCCAACACCCACGGTGGGTCTCCACGCTCCCTACATCCGGATGGCAGCTGACCACCGCCCGCAGACGTGTCGTGGGGCACCAAGGGCTCCA
Organism: Hyaloraphidium curvatum; assembly: GCA_025558095.1. Lineage (NCBI taxonomy): Eukaryota > Fungi > Monoblepharomycota > Hyaloraphidiomycetes > Hyaloraphidiales > Hyaloraphidiaceae > Hyaloraphidium > Hyaloraphidium curvatum. Next base: position 109,535 of record JAIVFI010000005.1, on the reverse strand, counting down.
CCAAGGCGCACTCCCTCGGTGCCGCCAACCCCATCGTCGCCGAGGAGGACAAGGGCCCCAAGACGGTGGAGCTGGAGCTGCCCGCCGAGGACAGGCTGGACGAGGCCAACAGGGCGTACCAGAGCCAGATGCAGCATCTGGCGCAGCCGGACCCGGCGCCGAGTAAAACCAAGGGGTGGTTCGCGAGGCCCGAGACGACGGATCAGGAGGAGAGCTTCAGGCGGTACCGCGTCGTGCTGGTGGGATGCGAGCTCCGTTGCGATGCGGACGATCGCTGACGGTTCCGCCGCAGCTCGTGTCCTGGGCGTCGAGCAACCTCGCGCTCGTGCTCGTCATGACCAACCCGACCGTCGTCAACGCCATGACCGCCGCCGCGGGCGGCCTCATCAACCCGTACCTGCAGATGCTCTTCTGGGTCTCGCTCGGGTTCTCGGTCGTCAAGTTCCTCGGGCTGCTCTGGTTCGTTGGATTGCCGGTTTTGCGACGTCATTTGAGCGCTGATGGGCTTCGCTCGCAGGTACCTGCTGTTCCAGAGGCTGATCGACAGGAGGGAGTCGATCGAGTCCGAGTACGTCGGTGAGTCTGCGACCCTCAATCCACCGGTGATGGTCCCGTCCTGATCCCGATCTCGCCCCCAGGCAACGTGCTCGCCAAACGGCCCGCCTTCCGCTCCCAGAACCAGCTCGACTCGGCGCCCGCGTCGACCGTGCGGCCGACCGAGCAGGAGAACGGATGGCAGGCGTGAGGAGGTCGCGGAATGCCCGGAAACTCGCCTGTGTCGACCCGTAACATATGATTGATGTTTGCATGAGATACCGCTGTGTATGATTATCACAGTTATTGAACATCGCGAAGAAAGATCCGAAGCTTGCTGTGGGAGACAGGCCGTGACGGGTGTGGAGCTGGGCGGGCGGGTTCCGCCCTGGACCCCGGCGGCCGACTCACTCACTGGTCCCCCAGCAACGCCGCTTCCCGAACCTCCTCCCTCGCCCTCTCCTGCGGTGCCGCACGTCCCCACACTTGGAAAATCCGCCATGGGCATCGTCGACGCGATCCTCGGGCTCCCGCTGCCCGTCCTCATCGGCGTGGCCGCCGTCGCCTACGTTGCCTACCTGTTCTACGAATACAGCGACCGCGCCATCGGCACCCGCCGCCGGCCGGACCTCAAGCATGCCAAGGGGGCGGTGCCCATCCTCGGGCACACCCTGCGCGTGGCGGAGACGCTGCCTTACCGCCTGGAAGCGCTCAAGCGCGACTACGAGGAGAACGGCGAGGTTTTCAGGCAGACCGTTTACATGCCAGGGGTTGGCCCGCTTGAGTGGGTTTCTCTCCGGTTCTTTGGCTGCGGGGGGACTGCAGGACGGCCAGAGCTACCGGTTTCGGACTCGGCCATGGCGATCTACGTCAGGGGTCGGGCAGGACCAACCGAATCTGACCCTCCATCCTTCTTTTAACGCAGCATGGTCCACACTACCAACCCGCAAGATGTGGAGACCATTCTCCGCGACCCGTGGGTGTTGGAACTGTCATCCTTGGGGGATCACCGCGCCTGACGATATCCGTTTGCGCAGCTACCTTTTCGTAAAGGGCAACTTCCTGCACACCACTGTCCATGACTTCCTTGGAGACGGCATTTTCGTGGGTTTACCTCGCGCCGGATGCGCCGCCTCGCTGACGCGCGCCAATCCCAGACCAGCGACGGAGCACGCTGGAACAACCAGCGCAAGACTGCGAGCCACGTCTTCAACGGTTCGTTCTACCTTGCGTGGCCATCCGTTGGCAGACATCTGACCGCTAGCTTTGCGCTCCTGCCTTCCCTTTCGGCCCCCAGTCCGCAACTTCCGCGACGTCTTCTCCGGAGACTTCCTCAACGAGGTCGCGGCCCTCTGCGACCACCTCCAGAAAGCGAGCGAGATGAACGCCGTAGTTGACCTGCAGGATCTCCTCCTCCGCTGCACGCTGGACTCGTTCGGAAGGTGCGTTGGTGTTGTGCTACGAGTGCGTTATTGGAAGCTGATTGCTCTGCAGGCTGGCAATGGGAACATCTTTCGGATGGTGAGAATGGCCCCATGGCACGGTTTCGGGCGCTGATCGGGCTTTCAGCATCGACCAGGTCGGCCACGTCGAGAACGGGAAATACGTGCTTCCCACCGTCGAGTTCATGGTAGGCTGCATGTCGACTGCTTCCACGCTTGCCCTTAAGCCTCATCGCCTACGCTAGACTGCTTTCGATTACCTCAACGCCGTCGTTGCAGAGCGCCTTAACCGCCCGGGGTGGAAGATTCTCGAGCACCTCGACGGCACCGCTAAGAAGGTCAAGGAGGCGCAGAAGCTCATGTTTTCGGTCGCGGACAAAGTCATTGCCGAGAAGCGGGCGCGGATGGCCAAGGGGGAGACCTTTGACGAGGACGGCAACTCGTCCTCGAGCAAGGATGCTAAGCACGCTGACATGGCGAGTGCACTGCGCTCTTCACCATGTCTCTTCTCATCGTCGGTTCTGTCTTTTGAGCAGCTTGACTACTTCATGCGCACGAAGAACTTTGACGGAGGAATGCCCGACGACGAGGAACTCCGCGACGTCGTGATGAACCTCCTGATCGCCGGTTGGGCCCACACTGCCGCCACCGCCGATCTGGCCCAAAGCTGACCGCTGCGCTACGCAACTAGGCCGCGACACCACCGCGCAGACTCTGACCTGGGTTTTCTACACTCTCGCCAACCAGCCGAAGGTCGAAGCCAAGTGCAGGGAGGAGATCAAGGCCGCCCTCGGAACCGATGGTTTGCCGGGGTACGAGAACCTCAAGGATCTCCGCTACGTCAATGCGACCTTCAACGAGACCCTGAGGCTGTTCGCCAACGTGCCCGTGAACCCGCTGACGGCGAGCAAGGACTGCGTGCTCGCCGGGACGGGAACCAAGATCGACGCGGGCCAGCTCGTTCAGTACACGCCGTGGGTGGTCCGATAATCCGGATGGCGAGTAAGCTAACCGATTGGCCTTTCGAATCCAGCTGGGTGATGGGTTACTCGCCCAAGATCTGGGGACCGGACGCTGCCGAGTTCAAGCCCGAACGGTGGATCGACGAGAAGGGCGTTCTCAAGAAGGAGAACCAGTACAAGGCACGCTGGGAATAGGTCGAGCCGTTGTGCTTGCCGGCTGACATCCATCGTCCGTGCAGTACCCCGTCTTCAAGGCCGGACCTCGCGTTTGCCTCGGACAGAACATGGCGCTCCAGGAGGGTGTCACCTTCATCACCCAGATCCTCCGCAAGTTCCACCTGGAGCTCGTGAACGAAGGTAGACACCGAGGCTTTCGATCTGCGAGTCTCTGTTCTGACTTGGCCTCCAGACGAGCCGCAGAAGTGGGGCAAGTACAGCGAGGACCCGGCCAAGCGCGAGGGACGGTACAGCATTGCGCTGTAAGTTCCTGCCACCTTTCCGCGCTTCCTCCCTAACGTTTTTGCAGTACTCTTGGCGCGAGGGGCGCCGTGGAGTTCCGTGTCCACAGCAAACCTCTGTAGATCGATGTCCGTTGCGATTGGTGTTCTCGCGGAAGGTGCGGAGCGTGTTTTGGCAGAGTTGTACAGTGTTTGCGTGTTCTCGTAGTGATTGTTGGGGACTAGCTCTGCAATGAAGGAGAGTGTCACAAGCATTTGGTCGCGGGGCCTGCGGGACGGTCGGGGGCAGCTTCCTGTCAAACGCGAACAGCTTGCCTACGTCTTTGGCGACGGGAACGCGTCTCTTCACGCGTCGGAACTCGATTCGAAATGATCAGGACCGCGACCGGGCACGTCCGGCTGCCCCGGAGCTTGGCATCGGCCGGGAGACGGTCGACGGCGGCGCGTCGAACCTTCTTCTCCACGGCCGCCCGCCGAGCCGACGGTCCGAACGCGCCTTTCAGCACCGTTACGAGGCTCAAAATCGACCCGGAGAAGCCGTACACGACGGAAATCGTCGTGCGGGAGAAGCACTCGCTCGTCGGGGACGAGCCAGAGTCGCTGGGAGGGAAAGAGTGAGGACCGTGGCGTCAATTCCAAAACGAATGGGCTCATCGGAGCTCAATAGCCTCGGGCCGAACCCGTACGACCTGCTTCTTGCGGCCCTCGGGTCTTGTACCTGCATCACGGTCGCCATGTTTGCCGCGCGCAAACGGATACCCCTGGAATCGGTAGAAACGAGGCTCAAGATCTACAAGATACACCGTGCGTGACGCTCTTTGCTTCGTCGACGGTGCCCTGTCTCACGAAACGGCCCCCCGATCGGCCGCAGGCGACGATTGCGAGACCTGCACCTCGACCGACGAGCAATCAGGCAGCGGGGTGAAGCTGGATCGTATCGAGAAGCACATTTCCTTTACGGGTTCGGGCTTGACGGATGAAATGAGGAAGAGGCTATTCGAAATCAGCGAGCGGTGTCCTGTCAAGCTGACGTTGCAGCGGGAGAACGACATTGTGAGCACATACGAGGAGTAGACCTTGATGCTCGCCTCTTCCGATCCTTTTCAATCATCTTGGTCGCGGAACTGGTCGGGCTTCCGGCTCCACGGGCTAGACCTCGGCGCAGCTGTCCACGTGCCGCTGTTGCCGGGGCAACAGCCGACGCGAGGACACAAATCTCTGCGCAACGGCGACCTCGCTCCCCGCTCCGGCTTCCGCAAAACTTCGCGATGAGCGGCCCGACTGGAAACGAGGTCACCGTCGAGGTGGAGCCGACGTCGGCGAGCTGGGGGGATCCCGACGCCGTCCCGGCCAGCGCGTCGGCGGACGCCCTTTCCGGCACCGCGTCGGCGCTCTCTGCCGCGGATCCGAACGACGCCGACGCCCACGCTGCAAACGGGCTGAATGGCAGCGCTCTGCCCGCCGGGACCGCGGCCGTTGTCGTGGATGCCAAGGAGGGCGGCGCCGCGGCTTCCACCCCGGACGGCAAAGACGAGGGCGGCGAGGTGGACTTTGACGACGATGTGCACCGGAAACTGCGCGAGAGGACCCTTTTGGACCGCTTGAAGGAGATCACGTTCGAGTTTCTCCCCCTCGGATACGTGACATTCGGCGGACCCTCGGCGCACGTCGCCCTCATGCACGACCTCTTTGTCAAGAAGAAGCACTGGATCGGCGACGCGCAGTACGGGGAGCTCTTCGGGATCGCCCAGGCCCTGCCCGGGCCGGCCTCGACGCAGCTGGCATTTGCCCTGGCCTTCATTCGCGACGGTATCTTGCCCGCATGCTGGGCGTGGCTGCTGTGGACTGTACCCGGGTACATAGTCATGACCGTGTTGGCCTGGGCCATCGCGAGCGTCGCCGAGACGCCCCGGTGGCTGATCTACCTGGAGAACGGGCTCGTGAGCTCGGCGATCGGGCTTGTTGCGCTCGCGGCGCTGCGGCTCGGGCAGGGATTGTGCAAGACGGACATTGGGTGCGTTCTCACGGCATATTCGAAGGCTGGCTGCTGATTCCCGCGAGCAGCAAGATTCTGTCCCTTGCTTCCGCCTCGTGCACCATTCTTTGGAGCAGCAACAACGTCTGGCTGACGCCCGTCCTCATCGTGGCCGGCGGCCTCATCCACTGGGTCTGGCAGAGGCTGCTCGTGCCCTTCGGATATTCCACCTTCCTCCCTGCGTACCGCGCCGTGAAGCTGGCGGTGTTGAGCCCCTTCCGCGGCGCGGAAGTGCGGGAGAAGGAGAAGACCAAATACGATGCCAAGGCCAAGGAGGAGGTGCCGCTCCGGGAGATCAAGAAGTGGGGCGCAAAGTCGCCCGCAGCGGGGTCAAAGGCGGGACCGGACAAGAGCACCACCGAAAGCTACATCCACGCGATGTTCAGCATCCGAACCGGCTTCATCCTGCTCGCCATCTGGATCGTCCTCCTGGTCGTCATGATCATCGTTCGGGGCCTGCAGAACGTGGACCGGGCCGTCACGGTCATGAGCACCTTCTGGGTCACGGGATCGATCATCTTCGGCGGCGGACCCGTCGTGATCCCGCTGCTGGAGAGCTTCGTGGTCGGGCCGGGGTGGGCAACGCAGACCGAGTTCCTCGTCGGGCTTGCAGTGCAGAACGCACTGCCCGGACCGAGTGAGTTTCGCAACACCGCGGCTCGACAGTGATTCTGACGGTCCTTGTTCTTTGCACGACCTGTTGCTCTTTTCGTTCAGAGTGGGTGTCGCAAGCACGTCGTTCATGATTCTAGAGAGATGTTGACGACCGATTCCTCCCTCCTCCCAACCTCAGCTTCAACTTCGGTGCCTTCTGCGGAGCTTTAGCCATGCGCGCCACCACGGCATCCCTTGTCGCAGGCTCCTTGCTCGCGACCGTGGGGATGTTTTGGCCTGCCTTGCTGCTCATGGCGTCCCTCATCCCTATGTGGAACATGTTCCGCGACAACAACGAGGTCAAGGTCATCCTCGAGGGTCTCAACACGTCGTCCGTCGGCCTCGTGTATGCTGCAACGTGTGGGTAGTGCTCGTCTTGCTCTCGTTGCGGTCAGTTCGAAACTCACCTTGTGGCTACAGATTCGCTCATGAACGGCGCGATCACCCCGTTGAACGGCGACGGCTCACAGAGGAACCTGCCCCTCTTCGCCTTCCCCATCTACACGATCCTTGCCGCCGCGACCTTTGTTTCGCAGCTGCTGACAAAGTGGAGCCTCCCCTCGCCGCTGATGGTGCTGATCGGCGGCCTCGTGGGCGTGTTCCAGTGGCTGGCGGCCGGCAGACCTTGAGATCTGATCCATCCGCTTGTAGACATGGACCGGATCGATAGAAGAGAGATCTACTTCGAAACTGATCGAAGGCACTCGGAGTCGGCCGCCGGCCGGGCGATTTGCCGCCGACAAACAGTCCGACTGTCTCCCCCGAACGCCGACAAAATGGGCAAGGAGGTCCTCGACGGAGCAACAATCCTGTACTGGAACCTTCCCATCTCGCGCGGGTGGGTTTCCGGCGGCCGTGGCGCGTTGGACCGCGTTCCACGCCGTCGAGCTCGGTTGGGCAGGGCCCGATTCTAACGCTCCTTTCTGAACAGGCAGAACGTCCGGCTCCTCTTTTCCGATGCAGGCGTCGACTTCAAGGAGGAGTTCTTCGCGGGGCGCGAGTTCCCGGCCGTAAAAAAGCGGCTGGCCGAGGCCGGAATCAACATCGGCGGCACCGTGCCGACTGTTACTCTCAAAGATGGGCGCGTCATCGGGCAGCACTACGCCGCAATGCGGTACCTGGGTCGTCTTGCCGGCGGGAGCTACTACCCCAGCGACCCCGAGAAGGCGCTGCTGGTGGACGAGGCCCTGGACGCGTGCCAGGATTGGCGGAGGCTCATCAGCGTGCCCAAGTCCCCGGAGCGCGCCGAGTACGAGAAGAACCACCGCGCCAACACCCTGGCCGCGTTCGAGAAGCTGGTCTCCAAGCACGGCGGGCCGTACCTGCTCGGCAACGACGTCTCGATCGCGGACTTCGTGATTTACCAAATGCTCGCGGACGGAGCCCACGGCGGCGATGAGAAGACATACCCTAACCTGATTCGCCTCTACAAGGTGAGCTGAAGGGGCCATTTCTTCGGGAGATAGGCTAACCTCGCTATCAACAGGCTGTTCAGGCTCGGCCCGGCGTGCAGAAGCTCCTCAAGGCCCAAGCCGACGCAAAGAAGGCGAAGATGTGAAGGGCGCTTAGACTCAGGTGTTCTTTTCGCTTGCATACAAAGCTGGGCTGCGCGCTGCTTCAATGCCCATCTATCAGTCCACCAAAGTCGTTCTTTGTGGCGTTTCAAATCAGAGGGAGAGTGCCCTCTTGGCCAACTCGAAGCACGTAAAGCCCACGCCGACGCCTTTTACTGGGTAAGCGCCAAGAAGGGGACGACGTCGAAATCCCGCCCACCTGGTGCGGCCTTCATCAGAGTCGGGAAGATCCCGCGGTAGAAGCCGTGCGGGCCGTGCGTCCGATATATGGTGCGGATGCAGTCGAGCGTGTTCTTGTACTGATCCGGGTTGAACTGGGTGCCCTGTGTCTGCATCCTGCTCTTGACGACCGAGATCGGGTATGTGACAAACTCGGCCACAGAACCCGACAGGCATCCAAGCCCCATGATGGCCCAGAGAGATGGCCGACCGTTGCGTTCCGCGGGCAACATGTTGATGTACTGGAGCTTCAACCATTCGAAGGTAGCAATGTTCGTCCCTGGAAACAGAGTCGGTTAGGCCGCATGAAAGTGGCCTGCCCGCGAGAACCAAACCTGCGTAGGGAATGATGCCGACGAGCGTAGGCAGCAGACCCCTGTAGAACGCACGGACACCTCCGTCGGCCCACATTTCCTTGACCGTGTCGATGATGATGTGCTCCCTCGGCCGCACAGCCGCCGCCGTTGAATAGGCCCTCGCCAAGGCTGGCTTCGGCTGCTGGACCGAAGCCCCCGACGCAGAGGAGCCTGCATGTGTCGCCGCAGCAGCAGTTTGTGCCTCGGCCGCCTCGGCTGCAGCCCTGTCCAGCCTGTTTCTTTCGCGGTCCATGACAGCCATCATCCGCGTCTGAACAGTGTCGAAGGGATAGACAAAGGCCGTGGCCGAGAATGCTCCAGCTGCGCCGGCGGCGAACTTGCCCGGGATGTGCGAGATGGTGACGCCGTCTGCCGGCTTCTCGATCCGAGCCATCAGCACGCGGGTGTTGGTGATGGCCCACATCCTCGCCATGCTTTCGGGTACGATCCGCATGCAGGCAACGAGGTTTCCTCTCCAAAGACCGGAAATCACTCCCCCGTCCTTGGATATCGCGGATACCGCCTCTCGGAACATCTGCGCGAGGCGTGCGCGTCCTTCTCGCGTGAACACCTTGCCCGGGTGTCCAGAGATGGCGTTGTCGCCGCCACCGAGCTGCAAATAGATCCGAATCCGCTCCTGGTGAACACCACTGGTCAGCACTAGGATCCAAAACGCCCTGTTCCAGCGAACTACCCACCAAGGGCGCGTTGACAGTCCTCGACATGATGCCCGACATCGCCGACGCCATGATCCACTTCTTCAGGACCCCTCCCGATGCGCTCTGAGGAATGACAATCATTCCGGCGCCCTGCGTAGGCTCGAAAATGTTCTGATAGTAGTGGATCAGGCCCATGAACTCCACGTCCGACGGATTAAGTTCGAAGGCGGCACGAAACTCCGGGAACGAGATGTTCGCGTCCCCGTCAGTGGACAAGTGCTTCACAAAGCGATCAATCATCTCCATGTTCCCTTCAAGCCCCTGGCGCCGGCAGGCCGCCTGGATTTCGTCCGGGTTCAGGTTGCCGTCGCCGCTGGAGTCCAGCTCGCAAAACAGGTCGTAAAGGCGGCGCTCCTGCTTTGTCATGAAATGAACAAACTCGTCCAGAGAGATCTGCCCATCGCCGTCCTCGTCGGACTGCTCGAGCAGCCTCTCGGCCAGCGACTCGGCGGTGCCGCCCATGTTCGCCAGCCGAGACGAGTCCGAAGCGTTCTCCCCCGCCTGGGCCATCTGCGTGAATCGCACAAGGAGCTCCTGTCGCGTGAGGCTCCCATCGTTGTCCGTGTCTATAGATTCGAAGAGTCTCCGCAGACGCTGTAGCCGGGAAGCTTGCGGCTCGATCTCCTCGAACGGCGGGTGGAGCGGGACGCGGGGAGCGCCCGACTCCGGCGCAGGGGGATCTGCAGCCGGCGCCATTGTCCGATTTAAGGGCGCCGTGTGATTCGCGGGTTAGGCGGGCGTCCGGGAACTGGTGGACAAAAGGGCGTAGGCGTCCCTGTCGGGTCTGCCCACCAGCCCCGACGTGAGCCCCGACGAATCGGCCATCTAACCATCCATCGAGGTACGAAGAGGAAAAGACAGATGCAGTCTATCACGAGCGGTGCAGGCCACCGTCGACGACAAATTCCTGAGCCGAGTTTAGGACTCGATCTGGTGACCGAGAAGATAATCGATCTCACCTGCCCAGTCAAGAAGCTTCCCTCCGGGGATGCCAGCAGCAGGCACACGTTCGCAACTTCAGACGGCTCGCCGAAACGGTTCAGGGAGTGCCGGGCGGCGAGGGCCTGTCCGTTCCCTGCCGGCTTGAAGTCGCTGTCGAGCCAGTCGAGCGACCTGCGCGGAGACGCATCAACGACAGCATCACTAGGCAGCGAAGAAAACCCACTGAGTCATGTCAGACTTGATGGCACCAGGGTGAACGCTATTTACTCTTATCTTCTCGGAGGCCCCGAGGACGGCGGCGTTCTTGGTCCAACCCCGCACGCTCCACTTGCTCGTCGAGTATGCGGGGAGACCGCCTGCTGTCAATCCCGCGACGGAACTCGTGTTGATGATCGAGCGCCACTCCTCGGCCGTGTTCTTGGCCATCGATTTGGCGGCGTACTTGGTGCCGAGAACGACGCCTCTCAAGTTGATGGCCATCATGCGGTCGAAGTCGTCCATATCAAACTCGGAGAGCTTGGCGTTCCTCATGTCGGCTTGCGTCGCGATGCCAGCACTATAGCAGAGCATTGTGTGAGTCCACAGAACCATTGAAGCCTCGCCCAACACCCTTCGCAGAACAGGCGTTTCGGAAACTCACTTGTTGCAGCACACATCCAGGGGTCCCATTGCAGCATCGATCTCGGCGATCGCCCTCTGCCAGTCCTCCTCCTTGGTAACGTCCATCCCGACCCAAATAGCCGTTCCGGCTCCGTAGCGCGCGTTGAGGGACTCGACTGCCTTCTTCCCGTCGACCTCCTTCATTGCCAGATCGGAAATGATTACCTTCCCGCCTTCGCGGGCGAAAGCTTCGGCCATTGCCGCCCCGAGCCCTCGGGGAGACGCCGAGCCGGTGACGAGGCAGACCCGCGCCACTCCCGTCGACGGGTTTAGCATGCGCGTTCCGCGAGCAGCTCCAGGTCCAGCAGGGGCCGTATCTCCGGAAGGCATCTTGACGGAGATCTGGGAGACGGTCTTTCGGTTGGCGTCGATCGCACTTCGATCGCATCGCCACCACTGATCGAAGCACCATTTGGCGTGCGCGCCACGTTCCGAATCGTGCCTGCGATGGACCGTTTTGTGGAGCCTCGGGCTTGATCCTGACCGATCCGGCGTCATGGCGGGGTCTGCGGGACCCGGCGATGCTGCAGGTTCGCCGACAACGGACGTTCCTCCCATCTCGCTGTCGCGCTCCCAGGGAGGAGAGCCGGATGCCGCGAACATGGCCAGCTCCAGCGCGACGCTACCCATGTCATCGTCGTTGGAGGGCGGACTCGAGGACAGCGAGCTTTTCTTGCCGTTTTCCCTGGAAGACACGGCCGCCTTGACCGGCGAGCAGCTGAGCTGTATCCCCGATCCTTTCCGGAAATCGCGGCCATCGGGGCGAGGCAAAGGCCGGGGGACATTGACGGGGACGTTCAAGGCCATGGTGCACACTCTCGTCGACCCCGCCGACGAGGCGGACGACGACGACGAGACTCCCGAGATTGGGCTGCCTCGGGATTGTGGGAACGACAAACTGCTCGTGTCGATGCCGACGTCCGAAGCTGCTGCGATCGAGCTCGCAGCCCACGACGGGCTCTACGCCAGTGACGCCGTTCCCTTGGAGGCTGTTAGCGTTGACCCATCTGCGCCGCCGCCGGGGAGCCCGTGGAGAGATGATTTCCAATGGGCGCCGCTCCTTGCCCACATGCAGTTGCGCCGGATCACGCGCCTCAAGAGCGGTCACGCCGAGGCACCGGCTTCCAACCTGCCCCTTCTGCTTCTCCTGGGCGTGATTGCGCTCCTGTTTGCCATCTTCACCCTTGCGGAGCGTTTCGCAGACCTTGAGCTTTCCCGCGCCCTGTACCTCGAGATCTGGACCTGGATCCTTATGTGCCTCGTTCTGCTGCCCGGCCTCTTCGTCATCAGGTTCACGCTTCCTCCTGCGGTGCAGCTGACCTGGTTTTGGATTTCGATGGGCTATGTGTGCTGCCTCATCATGTGGTTGGACGCGGCGGTCAAGGTCGGCCGGCTCTATATTGGAGACAATGTGTGCGCCAACGATGGAAACGCGGGCAACGGCGACGAGGCGGAAAGCGATGCTTGCGTCGCGGCCGTGACTGGCTACATTTCGACCGCGTCCATCGGCATCAGCGTCTTTGTCGCCATTTCGGGGACTCTCGCCATCTGCACCATCACGATCTACCTGCTCCGGAACCTCATATTTCCCTTCCTCCTCAAGCACTATGCCAACAGACCTGGCTTCGTCCGCGTCTTTCTTTCCGTCAGGCCGATGCCGACGCCCTTTGCCACCTGGATGTGCTCGTATCGCCTCCCCTTCCCGCTGTCGGTGGCGTCCAAGAGGCACACGTTCCGCTACTCTGGCGAGACATCTACGGATGGATTGGCATCCGGCCATGGGAAGGTGTCGGATTCCGCACCGCAGGGGGAGATGCTGGAGGGCTGGTTCGAAGGAGGAATCCCCGTGGCACCGTACATCTCCCAGGAAAGGTCGCGATTTAACGCTTTTGAAGCCGTAAGGGTCGGTACTGGCGGTGCTACAGGATGCGGGGATAAGTTCATGAAGAGCGGATCTTGGCGGGATCCAAAGGGCATCTCTTGGGGGTTGGTGGCTTCACAGCGCGTCGATGACCTTGACTAATCAGTCACAGAGTCGCCATGATCGAGTGCTCAGCAGCAGGACGCTTCTTTCGCAACCTCCCTTCTATCACGCTCGGGTTGCGGCCGTCCCTGCCGTCGGGAACCCACGAGACGCATCTCCGGGAAACTATCATCCCCTTTCTCCGTACGGGCCTCCGCCATCTGGTGACGGATCCGGGAGCAGGAGACGGGCGTGACGCCATCATCTACATCCACGGGCTCAAGCAGAGCCTGGGCAACTCGGCAGCTAAGCTGGCGCAGTTCGTCATCCTGGCCGCGTTCCCCGCGACCAAGTATGCCTTGTGGTGCTTCGACTGGCCGGGCGGCTCCGTGTTTTCCTTCAATCGGACGCGGGAAGAAAGCGGAAGCGAGCAGACGGAGCGCGAGCTCGAGGAGTTTCTGCGGGCCTTGATCGGTGCTGGCTACCGCCGCTTTCACATCATCGCGCACTCTATGGGGACGAGAGTAACGACGAACCTTGCCCGGCACGGAGGCGGGGCGCTCTCCAGGCTGTTCAAGGAGCGCGACGACTCCAGCACCGGGTACTTGGAGGTCAGATCCGATGCCCCGAAGGCAGAGCTGGTTTCCGTGATGTGAGCGAGCCGTCAATAATTCTCGTGCTTGTTCCGCTGATTGTTTATTGACAGCCTCATTAACCCGGAGATCGTCCTCAACGACTTTGTTTACAACCGCTTCCCCTCCCTCCACCGTTTTTGCAAGAGCATTACAATCTACGCGGATCGCAACGATCGGGCTCTGCTGACCGCCGAGACGCTTGGAGGCGAGGCAACGCTGGGTCGGAGTCCGCATCTTGTTCTGTGTCGGGACGCTTTGGGAAGGCCTCGGTACTTGGACTGCGATGTCATTGACAATACCCACCTTGAAGCCAACATCAACGTGATCAGACACGCTTATTTTGCACTCAATCCAATGCTTGTTGACGACATCAAAGGAATCATCGACGACGGCCTCTGCAGGGCACGGGATCGGTCGAGCCTCAGGCGGAAAGGCGGGAACGTGTTTGGATTCCTGGTAGCCCCGAGTTCCGCGGTGTAGCTGCGGCTTCTGCTTTATGATCATATCGATGATTTCATTCTGTAATGCACTCTGCCACGATTCTATCTTATTGGGTTCACCGTTGATCCGCGGGCGCAGTTCGGGCCGGTCAACGCGCGCTGATCCGCGACTGTCCCCCACACTACCTTCCCCGCACTCCAAGCGCCCGCTCCTACTCTTCGTTCGCTACCATGAAGCTCCTCAATAGCAACATGTGAGGCCCATCGAAGGCGATGACGGGCGAATCCCAACCTTGTGTTGCTTTCTTCGCCCGCGCGCTCGGCACCTATTCCCTGAACGCGTCTGTTCCAAACCTTCGGAACGCGTCAGGTCTCCCTACTGCTCCCGTGTTCGCGGCGTGCTATACGCTAAAGGAATCCCCTGCGAGATTGTCAACAACAGGTCGCGTCCTTGCCTCCCTGTCGGCGACATTCGGCTCTGAACGCGCGTTCCTCTTCCAGCAAGGAAGTGAAGGCTCTTAATCCTCTCGGCAAGATCCCCACCCTTGTACTGGACAACGGCGATGTGATCATCGAGTCGGAGATTTGCACCGAGTACCTGGACAAGGCCTTCCCGGGACCCAGCTTCACGCCCAAGGACCCGGTGACGGCCGCCAAGAGCGCGACAGTCTCGCGGATCGTCGACCTCTACATGTCTCCTCTCTTCAACGTAGGGCGTCATGGAAGAGGACGCTGGAAGCCCGTCGTGATCTCTCTCTGTCCCCCAGACCTTCTGGACGCCCAAGGTTCCCCAGGAACAGGTCGACAAGGCCATCACGGATCTTTCCAAGTACCTCGACATCATTGAGGGCATGATTGTCGGTCCCTACGTCACGGGAAACCAGATGACCTTGGCCGACTGGAGCCTCGGGGGAGTCCTGCCGATGACGACGATCTTCTGGCAGCGGAAGAAGTTCGACGCCTTCGCCGGCCGGCCAAAGCTTGGTGCCTGGTGGGTATCTGACTGCGGAACCTTGGCATCACGCTCACGTGGCCGCCGCTGCTTAGGTACAAGAAGATGCACGAGGACGCGGCCTTCCAGAAAATGAAGGCCGAGATCGAGGGGTCTTTCAAGCCCGCTGCGAAGGTGTAGCTACGTATTAGAAGCCCGGTCTCCTTGCAACGCGGGTTACGAGCCTCCAGACGCTTTATTCAAGCGCTTTCGGTTGGCAATGCGTCATGGTGATTTGCCCCCCGATCGCTCGCGGGTGGCGAGGCACGAGTCCAGCGCGGAAATTGGCTTTGCACCTCAACTCCCCCCCCCTGTTGCTCCATTTCGTGCAGTTGCAGCGTCCGTACTCGGGCACGATGGACAGCTCTCCCTCCGCCCCGACGGACGGGCCGGCCCCCGCGCCTGCGCCGCCGGCCGTGCCCCCGCCGCCACCGAGTACCCGGGACCTTTCCGGCGGCGAAGAACGCGGCGATGACTCCAGCTCGGACCACACCACGGTGCAGGCGAACGCTTCACCCCGTGGAAAGACGGACGACATCTTCCTGGAGCCGGTTTCGTTGGCGGGCGCCGTGGACGAGGAAGAAGCACGGAACCTAGCGGAGGAACTCATCTCTTCGGGCCAGTTTCCCGAGGGCACGGGCATGGAGACCATGATTTTGGCGGAGAAGGGGCAGATTCCGCCGAAGGAGGGAGGATACGGCTGGGTCATTGTCTTTGCGGTGTTCCTCTCGACGCTCATGGTTGTCGGGCTGCCGTCGGCATGGTTCGTCGCCCGGTGCCCGAGCTCAGTGCTGGAAGCTCACGCGGTCTCCTTCGCCGATTCAGGGGCGTCTACCAACGTCAATTCTATTATGAAAACTACTTCGCTGGCGCGTCCAACCTCCAAATCGCGTTCGTTGGCGCGCTGGTGAGTCTCTCTTGCTCTTTAGTCGGTGGCGAGGTCGTTGTCTGACATCGGTGCGCGTCGCAGGAACCGGCGGTTCAGATGGCTCTGGGCCCGATTAGCGGCCGGTTGGGCGACCAGTTCGGCCCGCGGACCGTGTGCGCCGTCGGCGCCCTCCTCATGTCCGGCGGCCTGGTCGCCTCCTCCTTCTGCAACCAGCTGTGGCAGCTCTACATCACGTTTGGACTCGTCGCCGGGTCAGGCGCAAGCTTCTCGTGGATCCCCGCCGCCGCGACCACCCCGAAGTGGTTCGTGAAGAAGAGGGGGCTCGCGGTCGGATTGGCGGCCAGCGGGGGCGGATTTGGCGGGCTGATGCTCGGGCCGTTGGCGCAGTACCTCATGGATCACATGGGCTGGGTGAGTATCTTGTGGCTGGCACAGTCGTTGCCATGCTGACAGCTTCCAGCAATGGGCCATGCGGATCACGGGCCTCATCGCCCTGGGTGTGCTCATGCTCTGCGCGGTCTTGATGCGCTTGCCCCCTGGAATGAGCCTTGCTGCGCTCCGCGAGATGCGGAAAGGCCGGCCGTTCATCGACGGGCACGTGATCCGCCACGCCTCCTTCCTGCGACTCTTCTTCATCGGCGCCCTCATTGCCTTCGCATACTTCATCGCTTTCGCATTCATGCCTTCATTTGCGTACGAGAATGGTTTCTCCAAGCAGACCGGGGCGCTGCTGACGGCGGTCATGAACGGGGTGGCGGGCGTCGGTCGGATCCTCATTGGCCTGGGTTCCGACTACCTGGGAATCTTCAACACCATGTGTGTAGTGCTTCTGCTACCTGCCCTTGCGAACCTCCTGCTGTGGCCCTTCAGTGGACCGTATCTGGGGCTCCAATTCGTCTTCGCCGTCGTTTACGGTGAGTGTAGCGCGCACATTTTCAGAGGTTTCCTCACTGATCCTTCCGTTTAGGCTTCTTTTCTGGCGGCTACATCGTGATGCTGCCCATCGCGACCGCGCACCGCTTCGGCCCGCAGACCCTGGCAACCGTCCTCGGGATGCTCAACCTTGCTTGGGCGCCCGGCTTCCTTCTAGGATCCCCGATCGCGGGCGCAATCACCGACGCGAATACCCAGAAGGATCCCGCGACCGGCGAGGTCATCCATGTTGAGTGGTGGCCGGTGCAACTGTATGCCGGGGCCCTTTTCGTGTGTTGCTTCCTGTTGGCTCTTTGGGAAAGGCTGAAGGAGAGCAGGGTCCTGATGAAGAAGTGCTGAAGGCATACATCTTGGTCTGATTGGCTCTGATCGATGGCATCCTTGTAAATAGCGGCCGCATAGACGTAGATCGGATCTCGGGAATGTCGGGAACTCGCGGGTCCGAGTTTGCCTGCAATCGCTGGAGTTGCCACACACGCGTTCGCCTAGATGTCGGCGAAGCGCAAACGGTCGCCCGGCTCGTCCGGCGATGCGTCGGATGACTACGATGAACACGTCAATGGCCGTGCCGCGGCGGCGGCCGAGGACGGAGAGGGCAGCGGCGACGACGGCGGCGAAGCGGGCGGTCCCCCGCCCCCGCCGCGTGCCCGCAGGCCGTCACAGGCCGGGAAGGGGAAGACGGCCCCGCGGAGCAGCTCTGCGGCGGCGCCGGAGAAGCGGGTGGCCCAGAAACAGTCGGCTTCGGCGTCGTCGGACGGGGGGGATTCTGACGGCAGTGGGGAGAGGCGCTTCGTCTGCACCGACTGCGGCTTCGCCTTCAAGCGGTACGGTGGGTAACGGGCAACGTCTTGGAGTCGACGTAGATGCTCATGTTGTGCCGACAGCCAACTTGCGGGTTCACAGGAAGAAGCACCTCGGGCTGGCCAAGACCTTCAATTGCGAGAGGTGCCCCGGCCTGGTCTTTGGGCGGATCTACGAGCTGCGCCGCCATAACGCCACGACGCACGGCGAAGAAGCTGGCGACACCTCGGCCCGTCGTTTCGTGTGCAACGACTGCGGCACGGCGTTCAACCGGATGGATGCATTGAAGCGCCACATTCGGAGGAGCCAGGAGAGCATTCCGTGCCGTGTCCGACTCGGACTCTCGGGCCCGGGCGAGCTGCAATACGAAGAGCCAATGGCTGGGCAGGCAACCGGCCCGGTTTCCCCTCCGGGCCATCACGAGGCCCACGCCGCCCAGTTTCTGGCGCCGATGCCCGCTGCTTATCCCGACGGACCGTATTCGGCTGTCGCGGATGGACACACAACCCTGGGTGCTCTTCTGAACGGAGCAACCAGGCGGTTGCCCGATCCTTCCCCCGCGGCCCCAGCGTTCGGCGCTCAGCCGTTCGAGTACGGCCGCCAATCGCCCGTGTACGAGTTTGTAGCTCCGTCGCCGGCAGGTAGCATGCGGACGCCGCACTACGGGCACGGCGAGTACGGCCTCCCAGGCAGGAACGGCAACGCGCCGTATGGACCCGGGACGCCGGTTCCCGCGTCGCCGCTGGACCTGCTCGCGATGGTGTCGCCGGAACCCTACTCGATCGGGGCCAATGGCGCCGCTGCTGGCTCCGCGGCCGACAGGACCTACTCGCCCAAGGCCGAAGAAGCGGTTGAGGACCCGAACCTGGCCCCGGCCAACGAACCGCCGGCGAATCCAGTTGACTTTGTGCCTTATCCCTTGCTCGCGGCCGCGCTGCTCCCTTCGTTGCCCATTCCGGCGCCGTTGAAACCCCTCTCGACGCTCTACCCGAACATACCGGCATCTCTTCTGCCTCCCTGGCCTGTGGCATCGTACCTCATATCCCAGTTCTTCGAGTTCGACTACGTTCGGATGGCCGGCCTGCACCCGCCGACCTTCTACGACGAGGTGGCTACGGGCCGCGTCGACCCGTCGCTCCTCCTGGGCACGCTGTTGAGCGGCATCCGCATGGCCGACCCCGAGATTGGGCTCGCCAAGGCGCGCGCCTCAGGGCCCGCTTGGGAGCGCGTATTCGCCTCCGACGGCGGCTGGGCGCGGGAGCTCAGGGACGAGTGCTTGCACCGCCTGTTTTCCGAGTGGGAAGCGCTGCAGCGGCTGCCGAACCTCGAGCTGGACCCGGCGTCACCGGACCCCGTGCTGCTGGCGCGGCTGACCAACCTCATGTTCTTCTGCCACCAGTGCCGGTACAATGCCGTCGTCCTGGGGCTGGCATCGCACCACGCCAGGATCATGGAGGTTTTCAACGGGCTTTTCCGCCTCATGCGCTTCGGCGAGCTCGCCGTGGACTCCGTCCCGCCGGATCCGCGCAACCTGCCCGAGTACATCCGGAGCGAAATGCGCTCGCGGCAGTGCGTCATTTACATCCTCTCGGACCCGGTCAAGGCGGACAACAGCGGCATCCTCCCAGTCCTCTATCCGCCGCCTCCATTCGAGCGCGACGGGCAAGGCAGGTGGACGACTGGATGGGCCAACATGCGCATGTGCAGCCTGCCTGAAGTCTTTCTCGACGCGCTGCCCGCATCGTCGACGGCACCGGAGCTGTGGGCCGGCATGCTCGAGGCGGAACGCACGATCAACCTCCCCGGACCGCCCTATCGGGTCACCACCTCGCTCCTGCCCGTCCTTTCGGAACCGAGCCCCTACACGTTGGGCGAACTCTACTTCCGCTGGTCTCTCCCCCGCGACTCCCCGCTTCGCCGGTCGCTTTCGCGCTACGTCGGTCGTGG
Source organism: Hyaloraphidium curvatum (assembly GCA_025558095.1). NCBI lineage: Eukaryota > Fungi > Monoblepharomycota > Hyaloraphidiomycetes > Hyaloraphidiales > Hyaloraphidiaceae > Hyaloraphidium > Hyaloraphidium curvatum. Next base: position 90,381 of record JAIVFI010000005.1, on the reverse strand, counting down.
ATGCCTCCGTGGGGGTTACATCTGGCTGCAGATGGCCATGGCGGACATGTGGAACCGCTTCGTGCGCTGCCGGCGGTACTTTCTCGCGCGCGGCTGGCGCCTGCATGCGCCGCCAGAGGGGGTAACGGAGGAGGAGCGGGCGGCGAGGCGTATGCGGGCGGAGTTGGCAGAGGGGACGGCCGAGTTCTTTGCGGATTTGCACCGCGAGATCGCGGCGCTGGTGGAGCAGGCGGACGGGAGGGGGCTGAGGGATCTGTGCGAGAGGGAGTGGGGGAGGAAGTGGAGGCCGTGCCTGTGAGTGCTCGAGACCGGATGTCAGTGCCGTGGATCTGACGTGATGATCTCGTTGACCCACAGGCCAAACTCGCTCGTCTTCATCTTCTCCTTCCCCCTCATCCTCAACTGCCCCTCGGACATCTTCGACCAGGTCACCGCCGACGAGAGCTGGCCCTACAGCCCGCAATTCGTCGAGGCCGAAGCCCTCGCGATGACCATCTCCCGCATCACCCGCGGCACCCTCCGCGTGGACCCCGACCCGGGCCCCGCGCACCCGGGCGAGACCCCCGCCGAGGCGGATAAGCGGTACGCCATGCAGCGCCGGGAGGAGGTCAAGCGGATCAGCCCCGTCTGGGGCCACCTCGCGCTGCGGGCGTGCTGGGTGCACGTGGTGGCGATACGAAAGTTCCGCGCGCTGCTGCATTCCGGCGCCTGCGACGCCGAGACGACGACGGCGGCGCTGGTGACGGTGAGGAACCTGGTCGACGACGTGGACGGGGTGCTCGAGGGGCTGGCGGACGTGGGGGGGAGCTTCCGCAACATCCACACGGCCTACACGATCATCAGGAACCTCGTCGAGAAGGACATCATGTGGGTCCCCTTTGCGCGCGGCTTCTGCCTCGCAATCGGGCTGACGACGTCGAACCAGGTCGCTCCTGCAGCCGGACCAGGCTGGGGAGGCGGCGTCTGTGTGGGTGGGCCCTTCGCCCGAAGAGATGGAGGTGCTGCGGGGTCAGCTGGAGCCGGGGGGCAACTTTTCGACCTAGGTGTCCTTTCGCGGGGCACGCCGGAACCGGGGAGCGACTTTGGGACCTAGCCGTCTTCCTTCAATGCCCAGGGCCATCCGAGACCATGTACTTGTTCACCAGTGGGGTCTGGCAGTGATTGGGCTTCCCATTTGCGCTCTAGCTGCCGGAAAAACAGCGCCGTGGGCACCGTCGGTGCCTGCGCCCATAGTCTCTAATGGCGCGGGGCCGCGCAGTGTGGCACTGGCTGTCCTCTCAAACGACTTTGACTCGACTCTTCGACCATCCCCGCAACGATGGATGCCATCGCCACCGCCGAGTCCCGCATGCACGAAGCGCAGATGGTCTGGGCCTCGGCCCTGGGTGCCGCGAAGGACGCGGAGGCTGCCCTCGCCGCCCGCGTTCAGGCGAAGCAGCAGGCCTTGCACGCCTGGGCCGCGCTCCTGGCCGGACCTAGCGAACGATTGGCGGCCGCAGAGAGCGCCAAGGACGACGCGGATCTCGCCTGGGCGCTCGCGTTGCACGCCAAGGACTCTGCCGACGCGGAGCTGGGCCGGGCTGCCGCCGCGAAGCGCACCGCGGAGTACAACTGGGCGGCCCTCCTGCGGGCCGCTGCCCCTCCCGCGAATCCGATCAAGGATCTCGAAGTCCATGTCGAGCCTGCGGATCTCGACGGAAATCTGGACGATGGGCCCGCCGACGGTGCTGCTGCCGAAGCTGCGATTCAGACGGACGACAACCTGCTCGTCGATCAAGACCAGGACGACTCGGCCCCCGATCAACCCGCAGACGATGCCGGTGATCCGGCAGGGCAGCCTGGAGGCGACCACGTGGTCGCTACAAGCCCTCGGCTCCCGAACGAGCTGATCAGGGAGATTTTTGCCATCCTCCAGCGCGATAAGAAGCTCGCCACGCTGGCTGCCTGCGTGCGCGGATGCCGCTCGTTTCGCGGGATCGGAATGGAGCTGCTGTGGAAGGAAGTCAGCCTGACCCTTGACCCTGTCGCGCCCAACTCGTCGATCAGGAAGTGGAAGGGTTTCCTGGCTGGCGCCAAGAAGAAATCGCAGTGGGAGCTCGTCAACGAACTCGATCTTGGGCGCGCTGTGCGTGGCTGGCAGCTTCAGCCCGAGGCACTCAAAGTCCAGCTATCCGTCTTGGATCAGTTGAGGAACCTGGAAGTGCTGAAGATGGATGCCAGGTACGAACAGTATTGGCCAAAGGTTGAGAGACTCTCGGCACTGCGTGTGCTCTGGATCACTGTTCGTGACAGGGATTCTGCAGCTTGGTTGAGGAGCGTTTCTATCCCAAAGACCGTGCACGAGCTGCATTTGCAAGAGTTCACGGGCGTTTTCGACATGGAAGACAACTTTCGGGCCCTGTATCGTTCGATTGGAGCCTCGGCCTCGGTTGTTGATGTGCACTTTGCGGGCACTCCCTCACGAGCACTCTTCTGCGACGCCTTCGTTGCGAAGATTCGGAGCTTTGATCTAGGACGCAATCGTCCAGGCCACTTTGGACCCCTGGTAGCCCACGCAAGCTTCCGCCCTGCTGAGCTGAAGCTGAACCGGACCAGCGATTGGGATCGCCTAGACTGGTCCGCAATCAACAACATGGCGGGCCTGGAACGTCTGGTCCTCAACGGATTCACTCACACGTTTCTCCCCGAAAGTTTTCCCAAGGTCGAAGAGCTGGAGCTTATATACCAGCACCGGCCAAAGGATGGAATCCAGTGCGATGCGCGGCATTGCACCGTTCTCGCGGAGCCGGATCCGGACTACTGGCGGAGCATCGGCAAGGTGCACGTTGACTGGCAGATCCCGAAACCGGAGGACGGCTTCTGCTTCACGGCGGGGGGCAGAAGCTTGCGAGATGACAGTCTCAAACGATGGGAATCGGAGCGGGCCTTCTGGAAGAAGGTCGCGGCCCTTACGGGCGGGCGCTTTCATTGACGCGTGCGCCGGGGGATCGATGGGGTCAATGCAGCAACGTTCCGATTCACTCGCTCAGCACCACGGGCCACGCTCCCCTCCATTTCCCCCACTCCTCCCCCCCCTCCGCGCATCGCACCACGAACGCCACCAACCCCGCCCTGTCCACGCTCGCCTGCCCCGCCTTGCCGTCCCTCCCCGCCACCGCGTCCGTCCTGCGTCCCCCGGCGTCGACGATCCTCTCCGCCGGGCGGAGGAACACCCCCAGCCCGCGCGCGGGGCTCGATGCGGCGACCCGCATGGCGCGCGCGGCGTCGCCGCGCACGCGGTCTTCCCCGGAGAAGAGCCGCGAGACGAGGGAGGCGTCGCGGGGTGCCGGAGGCCCCGGGGGCTGGGTGCCGGGCGGGAGGAGGAAGATCAGGCGCGGCGGGTGGGTGGTGTACGAGACGAGGGTGGCGGGAGGACCGGAGGGGGTGGGGGTGCCCGGCGGGGAGGAGGCGGGGGAGGATGCCTGGGCGGGTTTGCGCGGGCGGGTGGGGGTCGACGGGCGGTCGGTGCCGCGGGGGTCCTTGTCGTCGTCCTGGTCGGGGGTGGGGTTGGTGGAGGGCGCGGGGTCGCCGGCCTTGCGCCGGCGGCGGGAGGCGGCGGCCGATGCCGAGGTGGAGAGGGCGAGGCCGGTGGCGCCGCCGCCTGCGAGGGCGGCCTCGGGAGCCGCAGAGGCGGTGCGCTCCTCCTCCCTGATCTTTTCGGCGAAGCTGGGCCCGTCGCCATCGGCGCGGTCGTCGTCGGGGCGGCCGAACAGGTCGCTGATGCCGTCCCTGGCGACCCCCGGGGGCGTCGCGGACGCGTCCTCCTGCGTGGCGCCCTCCTCCTCGGGGTCCCCGAAAGTGCAGCCGCAGCCCTCGGCCACCAATTTCAGCACGATCGACAGCGTGCGCTCGACAATGTCCGGCGGCGGGCCGTGCGGCTCTGCGTGCGAGACGAGCACGACGACCGCGTCGGCGGCCTTCTCCCGCTCGGGGGTGCCTGCCACGCGCGGCGGCCAGTCGCCGCCTCCCCTGCCCAGGCACAGGCACTCTCTCAGAATAAAGTCCCGCAGCGCCGCCTCGTCCCACGGCCTGCCGGGCACGATGCGCGCCTTGGCGGACGGGCCGAAGTCGGGCAGCTGCGCGGGGTCCGACGAGAGCACCGACAGCGAGTGCCCCGCTCGCAGGAGCGCGGACAGCGCGGCAGACGCCGTGCGGCCCGAGTTGGCGCCGACAACGCCGATGCGCATCGCGGGATGTGGAGGTGATGAATGGGCTGCGGACGCGTCGGGCGTCGCGTAAACAGCCGTAAACACGACACTTGGGAGCAGTTACGGCACGGAGAATGGACGACTCCGAACAATCTGGACAATCCGCAATCACGGAGCCCGTGTCTGGAGATGCCGTAGATCCACCGAGCCCCGCCCTGTCGTCCCCCAGCCCCCCTTCCTCCCCTGGCCCCTCCTCCTCCCTCCCCTCCGCACCGGAACCCCCCTTCTCCGCCGTCCTCCTCAACCGCGGCGTCTCCAAGCGCTCCAACGTCGGCCCCCTCCTCCGCACCATGGCCGCATTCGCCTGCCGCGAGCTGGCCTGGGTCGGTTCCCCCGGGCGCTTCTCCACGTTCGGCGCGCACGGCGCGGGGAGCTTCGTCCCCGTGCGGAGGTTCAACACGCTGAAAGAGGCGCGGGGGTACTACAAGGACCGGGGATGCGACGTGCTGGGCGTCGAGATCGCGCCCGACGCCCGGGCGGCGCACCTGCACCCCTTCCGCGCGAGCACCGTCTTCCTGCTGGGCGAGGAAGGATGCGGCCTGCGCCCCGACGAGGTCGCGGCGTGCGATGGGCTGGTCTACGTGCCCCAGTATGGCGCGGGGACGGCAAGCCTGAACGTGGTGGTCGCCGCGGGGATCGTGCTGCACCATTTCGCGGTGTGGAGCGGGAGGGAGGAACGGGGGAGGGAGGGGGGCAAGTTCGACGTCGGCGGGGAGGCGGATGAGGGGGAGAGGAGGAAGGGGGGGAAGGGGGTGCTGCTGCTCGAAGGGGATGCGGAGACGAGGGAGGAGATGGACGCCGTGCGGAGGGAGCAGAGGGCGGGGGGGAGGAGGGAGAGGGAGGCGCTGATGGACGGGGATCTGGGGCTCGGCACACTGGATGGGGACGAGGGGGTGCAGGAAAGCGGAGGAACCTGAGCGTTGTTCGTTCTGACCAGGCTTGGCGATCGCGGATGCGAGAGGAGGAGAGGACTGCCAGCACCGCCATCACGGGCAGGGAGAGGCGGTCACCGCGGCTCGCGACGCCGATCTGATGTCCAATGAGTTGATGACGGAAAAGCTGATATAGCTTCCGGTGTCGGGCTGGGTTTGTCTGATTGGCATGCCGCAGAGCATGACGTCAGTCGAAAGAACCTGCCGCCCTGTTTGCGCGCCGTCCTGGATGAGAAAAGCATGAGATGTTTACGATTGATCGAGCGCTGCCAAGGTGAACGAGAACGGAGATGACGTCACCCGCATTGGACAGTGCCCATCGGGTGCTGTGTCCCCTGGCTGACCCGTCATGGCTCGAGGCACCGCCCGAAAAAATGACCCCCGTCGGTGCCTGAAAACCGCCCGAACCGGCGCGATGGCCTGCCTCCCCGCGCGCGCGATCGCGGCGCTGCTGACCGTGCTGCTTCTCCTCCTGGCGCCGCGCGACGCGGGGGCGCAAACCAAGTGGGACGCGCCCCTCCGCCGGCCCCTCCGATGCTCACGATGGTGCCGCCCCGCGCCCGTGCGCGATCAGGACCGTGACGAAAACCGTGGCCAAGATTACGGTGTTCAGGACGGTCAAGTCCACGCTGACGACCAAGACCACCGTGTCGCGGACGGTCACAAAGACGCTCAAGACCGGGACGACCACTGTCTCGTTCGCGCGGACCGTGCCGACCACGCTCACGTCGGTGGTGACGCTCACCTCGGTCTCGGTCTCGGTTTCGACCGCGGTGGGCTCCCGCGCGGCCGGGGCGGGCGCGATGGACGGCGATGGCTGACCGCGTCTCCCGCCCTCCTTGCCAGTTCGTGCCGCAAACCACGACGGTCTTTGGCACCTCGACGGTCGTGTCGCGATCCACCGTCACGGCTGTGCGTCTTGCAGCGCGCCGGGACGTCGGTCCGGTGCCTGATCCCGCCCCCCACCTCCGCCAGACCGAAACCGTGACCCTGCAGCTTCCCGGTTCGACAACCACCCTGAACGTGCCCACCACGACCACTCAGACGAGTACCGTTACCGCTCCGACGACCCGGGTGAGCCGGAGCCCCGATGCGATGGCCGTGCGCGTGGATCCTCATCGATCCGGTCCGGCGGACAGACGTTGACCTCCACCAGCGTCGCATCCACGACAGTCACCGTCCCGGGGCCTACTCTGACCTCGACTGTAACAGCGGTGAGATCCCGGGTGTGTTGCGGGGGCCGTCCCGCATATCCTGATCCCGCGCGCAGACCGTGACCTCCACCAACCTCGCGTCCACGACAATCACCGTCCCAGGGCCTACCCTGACTACGACCTTGACGGCGGTGAGAGCCGGCAGCGCTGCGGATGCCGGGAATCTCATGCAGTTTTCGCGATCAAGACCGCGCAGTGCACTTCGGGAGGGCCAGGAGGGACGACCGACGTGCCGCAGCGATCCACCACCGCGCAGGCCTCTACGACCAATCCCGCCCCTTCATCGACCACCGCACGATCAACCACAATAACGCTCGTCCAGGTTCCGACGACCACCACCCTCCCCGTGAGTTAAACCTCCGGGGCATTCCCTAGCGCACTTTACTGAGCTCTCCTCCGCCCTCCGTCCGCAGCCTCCCGGCCCTGCGTGCACCCCAGCCTGCAACGCGAGCCAGATCTGCGTCTACGACACCTGCATCATGCGCGGGACGCTCTCCTTCGACCTAACGTGGCAGGCCGACGCCGACATCGACCTTCAGGTCAAGCCGCCGGGGGATTGCGAGGCGATCAACTACTCGAACCGGCAGAGCTGCGGCGGGTCCCTCGAGCGCGACTACTCCACGGCTCCGGGGCCGGAGAACATCTACTGGCCGGGATCGCACCCGGGCGGCAACTACGCCGTCTGCGTGTTGCCCTACGAGCAGGGGACGCAGGTTGCGTACACGGCCAGGGCGCTTGTGGACGGCGTGCCGTTCCAGACGGTCAGCGGCACTACGGATCCCACCATCAACTACGACACCTTCGTCTGCATCCTTGGGGATCCGAAGGTTGCCATGGCAGTCGAGGTGCTCCCCTTCGCCATCACGACGACGACGAGCCGCACCACATCGAGCCGCACGGCCACCACGACCTTCACGGCCACCACGACGACGAGCCGAACGACCACGACGATCCCACCGGGGCGGCGGACTGTCACGCCGGAGCTCGACCCCCGCAACACCATCGTCGATCCGGCATGCACGTACGTCCCCGTGCCCTATGTGCTCGACGACGAATTCCAGACCGAGGCCAGCGTGTTCAACATCGAGCTGCTGCGGTGCTCCAGCATCACCACCTACGATGCCGTCTTCGTCAAGGCCGCCCAGACCTGGATGAGCGTCATCAAGAGCGACCTGACGGAGAACACGTACGGGAGCGAGGGCAACGGGTGCGTGTTCGTGGGCAACGCCGCCCGGCTCAACTGCCGCGCCGTCGACGACCTCATCATCGGGTTCGCCGTCGAGCCGATCGACGGCAAGTTTGGCATCCTGGGATCGGCCGGCCCCTCGTTCATACGCCCGGCCGGCTCGACCCACGAGTACCTTCCCGTCACGGGCTCCATGCGGTTTGACTCGGCGGACCTCGACTCGATGGCTACGGACGGTATACTCGAGGCTGTCATCCTCCACGAGATGGGGCACGTCCTTGGGATCGGCACCCTCTGGGAACTCAAGGGCTACCTCGACCCCCCGAACTGCCGGAACATCGTCGACGGGGGAGCGGATCCCACGGGCGCCAGGTTCACCGGGCCGGCCGCCAACGCCAGCCTCGCCGTCGTCGACCCGTCGGACAGCCTGCGGCTGGGCTATGTCCCCGTGGAGGACCAGTTCCGCCGGCCCGGCACCACGTGCGGGCACTGGCGGGAGGCGACGTTCAAGCAGGAGCTTATGACGGGCTTTGTGAGCAGCAACGGTAACCCGCTCAGCTACATCACGGCCTACTCGCTGGTGGACCTGGGGTACGAGATCGATCCGGCGAGCGAAATCATCAACAAGACGTGGAACGCGGCGACGGCGCAGCCGGACGGCGGCGAGGGGGAGAAGCTGATCCCGCTGGTCGGGTGCTTTGAGGGCGTGCCGCCACCGACGATCCCGGAAAAGACGCAGAGGTCCAAGAACCCGGGCCGCGAGTTGCGGAGCAGCAACGGACGTTAGGGCAAGTTGACGTTGGAAATGTAATGCATATGCTGTGGCTACATTGGATGCATCCTTCACCTCGAGCCGTCCCGGAAGCGCCCGCCCGTCAGGGCCGCGACCTTCTCCCAATAGTCGCGCTCCGATTCCCACCGCTGGAGCTGCTCATCCATCAACTTACGGTCGGCCGCCGTGTTGAAGACCCCGAGATCCGGCTTCAGCACCTGCCAGTACACCTGAACCTTGCCTACTGCGCGCCAAAACTCTGGGTCCGGGGGAGGAAGGACAGTGCAGTGCCAGGCAATGCAGTCGACCCCGTCCGTGGGTCGGTGCTGTAGGATGAGCTCGAGCACCTGGAGCCTGGGGAAGAGTGAAGAGTCTGCCGGGAGGAATTTGCGCGTGAAGCCGTCGAGCACGAGCCGCTCAAGGCCCTCAATCTTGCTGATCGCAGACCAATCGCTCAGATCGTACTCCGAGTAAGGGGTGCGACGCAACTTGAGCTCTAAGGGGCAGAAACCGGGGTGCAGCACGAGGGAGCGGAAGTCCTTAGAATCCGCCGCGCGTAAGTCGAGGCTGCGGATCTTGGAAACCACAGCAGCCTGGCTCAAGAAAGACGGAGCCAAAATGCCCGCAAAGTGCACGTGAAGAAGAGAAGCGGGCGCGGTTATGGAACGGTACAGTGCTTTAAGGTTGTTGTCAACGTCACCCAACCCCGTAAAGTCGTGCAGATGCAGCTTCTTAATACTCTGTGGAATAGAGGCATTCCGCCAAGAAGTAGAGCCTCCGTCACGAACAGTAATCCAGAGTACCTCAAGTCCAGAGAGTCTCTCGACCAGTGGCCAGTATTGTCCGTACCTGGCATCAATCTTCAGGACCTCGAGATTCCTCAACTGACGCACGAGCGCAAGCTGGACCTTGAGCGCCTCAGGTTGAAGCTGCCAGCCGTGCACAGCGCCCCGAAGATCCAGCTCCTTGACAAGTTGCCACTGCGAGTTCTTCTTCGTGCCGGCCAATAAACCCCTCCACTTCCTGACGGACCCATTGGGTGCCATAGGGTCAAGTGTCAGCGTGACGTCCTTCCAGAGCAGCTCCATTCCGAGCGCGTGGAACAGCCGGCATCCCCTCACGCAGGCAGCCAGCGTTGCAAGCTTCTTCTCGCGCTGGAGGATGGCAAAGATCTCCCTGACCAGCTCGTTCGGGAGCCGAGGGCGGTCGACTACCAGGATGTCGGCACCGGGCTGCGCTGCAGCGTTGTCGCCATCGTCCACGGGGTGATCCGGAGCCAAGTCGTCCCAGTCATGGTCGCCAAGCAGCTCGTCGTGCGGCTCCGGCTCAGCTTCGGCAGCACCACCTTCAGCGGGTCCGTCGTCGGGGTTTCCACCGAGATCCGCGGGATCGACATTGAGCTCCTGGATCGGGTTCTCGGGAGGGACAGGGGCTAACAAGAGGGCCAAGTCTTCCTCCGCCGCCCGCTTGGCAGAGGCAGCCCGGGCCAGCTCCACATCTGTCGTGCTCTTGACATGCAGCGCGGCCTCCCAAGCTAGATCCGCGTCGTCCTTGGCGCGTTCCGCGGCTGCCAGTCGCTCCCCGGCTCCGCGAAAGAGCGCTGCCCAGGCTTGGAAGGAATCCTCCTGAGCCCGGACGCGGGCGGCGAGAGCGGCCTCCGCCTCCTTCGCGGCGCGCAGGGCTAACGCCCAGGCCATACGCACCTCGTAAATGCGGGTTTCTGCGGCGGCGATGGCGCTCATCGCTGTGGGAGAGCGCCGAGGAGGAGAGTCGTAGTCGTTTGAGAGCTTTCTCCGCGCCAGCCAAGCGAGCTTGCGGGATGAGTCCACCCGGCCGAAACATCAATCAACGGCGTCGTACACTATTGAAACACCGTCAATATCGGACTCAATGACAGTTCCACTACCGGGCAAAGCGCGTATCTCGGATGACCGGAACGCGAGATGAGGAGCCCGAAGGGCGAGAAGGCAACGCGGATCGTTGTCGGATGTGGCCCCCCGTAGCGACACGGGCAGCAGAGCCTACAACGAGCTAGGGATCACCAACAGTCTCATGCATCTCCGGAACTGCGTCGATCGGGCTCCTGGCCACCCAACTAGCAGTTTCCGGTATCCGTGTGTCGATTTAATCGAAAATCCTAACCCCACACGACCAACCGCGTCGATTTTCCTCCGCGCCAGAGGCCGGCCTCCTTCCGCCATGGCGCCGAAAACGCCGCGCAAACACGCGGCTCCCGCACCCTCCGACGCGGAGCTGCCCGACCCGGCGGCGCTGGGGAAGCTCACGGTCGCGGTGCTGCGCGAATGGTGCACTAAGCTCGGGCTCGAGACCACCGGCCTGAAGAAGGACCTCGTGGACCGGCTGACGGAGGAGATCGAGAAGAAAAACGGCGAGGAGGGTGGGGAGCACGCCGAGGAAGGGGATGCGGAGGGGGATGCGGGGCACGCGCCGACGGAGGAGGCGGCCCCCGAGGAGGAGGCCCCGGAGGAAGAAGAGCACCCGGCCAAGGGCCGCGGCAGGGGCCGGGCAAAGGCGGAAAAGGGGAAGGCGGCCAAGACGCCGGCGCGGGGCCGGAAAGGCGGGAAAGCCGCGGCGCACGCCGAGGAGGAAGACGACCACGAGGAGGCCGCGAGCGAAGCCCACGAGGGCGACACGCAGGAGGAAAAGGCCGGGGACGAGCCAGCCGATCGCGACGCTGCTGCGATGGAGCTCGATGACAAGGCGCAAGCGGCTGCCGAAGAAGTGAAGGCTGAGGAGCCGGAGCCTGAGGCGGCGGCCGAGACTCTTCCGGCTGAGGAGCCACAGGCGGCGAAAGACGCGGACATGGAGGCGCCGCCGGCCGTAGATGATGTGGAGGACACCGCCGCCGAACGCGAACCTGACGCCAAGCCGGAAGAAGAACCCAAGGAGCGGCCCGAAGAGCCCGCGAAAGAGGACTCGCGGAATCAGGTCAAGGAGGCATCACGGGAGCCTTCCAAGTCGAACGACCACCACGAGGACGTACCCAAACCCGCTGAGGAACAGCTTCAGGGAAAAAAGCGCGACCGCGAGCCCTCACCTGCCCCGGCTGCCAAGCGCGCCTCGTCGCCCTCACCGCCTCCGGCGCAGGTCAAGCGCCCAAAGCTCGATCGCTCCGCCACCCCTCCCTCGAACGTCATTTCTGTGCCGGTACCCGCCCCTGCTGCAGCCGCCGCAACGCCTCCGGCGACCGCCGATTCCCCAACCGTTCCCAAGGCGGCCGACGCCGCGCACCTCCGCTCCCTCGCCCTCTCGACCCTCCCCCGCTCCACCGCGCCGATCGTGCCCGAGGCCGACGGGCCCACCGAGGCGCTCCAGATCAGCGGCTTCGTGAGGCCGCTGCACATTCCATCCCTCCGCGCCAAGATTGAGGAGTCGGGCGAGGTGGAGGAGTTTTGGATGGACAGCGTTAGGAGCAAGGCCGTCGTCATTGTGGGTGTTTTCTGTCACCTCGGGCTACAATCTTGTCATTAATTTGGGCCCGATCGCCAGTTTGCTGCTGCAGATGCCGCCGAATCGGCACACGAAGCCTTCCACGGCACTAGCTATCCTCCCGAACGCACCGACGGCGGTCTCCTATCGTGCACCTACCTCCAGGCTGCCGACGCCCGCGAGTTCGTCGCCAAGTCCGCCGCCGAAGACGCCGCCCGTCGCCGTCCTGGCCCTGCAGCCGTCGCCGTACCCGAGCGGCACCGCGAGCGCCCTGCGCCGGCGCCGGCGCCCAAGGAGGAAGCCAAGGGCCTGACCATCCGCGGCCGCGGGTTCAAGCAGTTCACCCACGAGGAACCGTGGACCCTGCCGCCGGCCCCGAAGCTGGACAAGTCGCTCGGGGAGCTGTTCCGCTCGGCGGCGTCGGAGCAGGGCGGGAGGCGGACCGAGGTGTACTGGCTCCCCGTGGACGAGGCCACGGCCAAGGACAGGCTGGACGGCAAGGGGGGATGGAGGCCGGCGTCGGTGCGGGAGGAGGACGTGCAGCCCGGTGTCGGTGTCGTGGAGAGGCAGGGCGGGCAGCGGGGCGGGAGGCCTTGGGGAGGGAGGTCCTGGAGGTGATTCTGTAAGGAAACCGAACCGAGACGAAAAGGCGGAGGTTTCTTGTTCGGTCGCTGCGAAAACGGCGAGGTTTGTTCCATGACAAGGCACTTCGTTCAACTGGTCTTTGACGGATGAACTATGAACCATCTCTCAACATTGTGCCATTACGAAGGCTGGAGATCGTGAGCGCTGACCAGAGTTCTAATTTGAAAGCTCTTCGGCAAACAAGTTGAGGGGTCAAGCACAGAACGAACGGTCGTGAAGCTTGAACGGGACGGCATCGCAATGACCACCATGGCGCTGTCAGGCATGGTGTACTGAGTCGTGTATCATCCGTCAGGATGAATTCAGGTGCTTCTGCTTGCCGGAGAACACTCGGAAGCGCCTTAGGTCCCGAAGACAATGAGTGAGAAGGCGAACAAGACTACCAAAAGGGCAACAGGAAGTCACATCTCCGACAAGAAGCCATCTCAAGAGGTATCTGGGAGAGAGAACAACGATAGGAGCCATCCATCAAGGGTGTAGAGGGGGGGCCGAGTTTCACAAGGCGTGGTTACGCTTTCAACGGTGATCCAACGCGGAAAACAGATGCATCGCGGCCGAGAGCAGGCCCAGCAGCCAAGAATGACCAGAATATTCGTTTGGAGCTGTTCCCGACTCTTCATCGGCTGGAATCGGTGTATTGGAGTTCGATCGGGTGGGGCCGGGAGTGATGCCGAAGCGCGCTTCCGCCGCGCCACGCCGCTCAACCTCTTTTTGCGACCCCAGCCTTCGCCGCGAGCCTCGCCCAGGTGCGCTGGGCCCGTGCGCTGTTGATACTTCTGTTATTGACTTGTGCGCGCAGAACCCTGCGACAATGGTGGCCGCCGCCCTGGACGCGCACGCCGAGCCGGCCTACGGCATGGGCTACTACCTCCGCTCCGCGCTCGCCGGCGGCATCTGCTGCTCGATCACGCACGGCGCCGTGTGCCCCGTCGATGTTGTCAAGTAGGCATCGGGATTCGCGGCCCGGAGGCCGGGACGGGGTGTTGGTGGCGGGAGGGGCCGAGTCCCTGGACAACCAACCCAACAACCACCCCCCGGCCCGGCATTCTACGATGGATTGCTAATGCAACGGTTGTCATCGCAGGACGCGCATCCAGCTCGACCCCGTGCGCTACAACAAGGGCATGATCAGCGCTTTCCGCACCGTGGTCGCGGAGGAGGGTGCCATGGCCCTGACGACCGGCCTGGGTGCCACGGCGGCCGGCTACTTCGTCCAGGGATGGTTTAAGTTTGGGGGCGTCGAGTATTTCATTGAGTTTCGCCGTTTTCCCGTGCTGCTTGTCGTTTTCTGATCGCGGGATGGTCACTACAGAGATCAACATCGCTCAGCGGCTCGGGGAGCGCGAGGCGTGGAAGCAGCGCACCAACATCTACCTCGCCGCCGCTGCCATGGCCGAGTTCATCGCCGACCTCTTCCTCTGCCCGCTCGAGGCCGTGCGCATCCGCTCCGTGTCGGACCCGACCTTCCCCAAGGGCCTGGGCGCTGGCGCTGCCCGCATGCTCAAAACCGACGGCGTCCTCGGCTTCTACGCTGGTCTCGGCCCCATCCTGCTCAAGCAGGTCCCCTACACGATGGCCAAGTTCGCCGTCCAGGGCAAGGCCGCCGAGGCGATCTACAAGTCGATGGGCACCACCCCCGACAAGTGCTCCCAGGGCACGAACGTCTCGGTCTCGCTCGGCTCCGGTGTCATTGCCGGTGTCGTCGCCGCGATCGTTTCGCACCCCGCCGACACCCTTCTGTCCAAGATCAACAAGAAGGGCGCCGGCGGAGAGGGCTCGACCATGACCCGTCTCGTCCGCATTGCCAGGGACATGGGACCCGTCAAGCTCATGACTACCGGTCTCGCCGCTCGTTGCGTCATGATTGGCACGCTCACGGCCGGCCAGTTCGGCATCTTCGACACGGTCATGGTACGGAGCCCTCTCTGCTTCGATCCCCTTCAGTTCCTGACCCACTGGACCTTCCCCAGGCTGCTGTTGGCGCTGAGAAATTCCACTTTCACGATCCGGTATAAAAAACCGGTTTTCTCTGTTCTGTGAGCCGTGTGACTGACTTGTGGTTGGCAGGACGCTCACTAAACTTCGCGACTCTCTGCCATCCGTCGGGACGTTTCCGGGAGGTTTCACGTTGGGCAGATCCGTATGCAAGCAGCTGGACGTTGGCCCGAAAAGTTGTCGTAGATGGGATGTCCATAGAGGGCGGTTCTTCGATGGTCGTGATGGAGGTCGAAGTCGAAGGTCCTGGTCATGCGTTCTCCGTTGCTTCCCGACCAGTGAGACGCTGAACGAGCTTTCTTTTCACCCACAATCTTTCTGCTTTTCGCATCCTGATGGATCTGAGCGAGGGTCCGATCTCGAGACCCTGACGCCCCTCGCGCGAGAGGCGGTCATGGGTGGCGCCGCCCACAACTCCGTGACATCGCAAACGCCGCGGAAACCCCGTCGCTCCGACCTCTTCTGCGTCTCTTCTCGGTCTTTGAAGCCACCACTTTAACTCCGCCTGTGGCCGCCGCGCGATGAGCTCCGCGACGCCCTTCTCGGACCGGCACCGAATCCCCGCGGACGGCAAGTTCCGCGTCGCGGACGCGCCCTCCTTCCCGGACCCGTCGTACCCGACGGGGAAGCAGGCCAAACACCTGCTCGAGGACGTGGTGGACGCGCTCGAAGAGCTGCAGGATGTGCTCTACGCCGACGCGCGCTACTCGCTGCTGGTTATCTTCCAGGCCATGGACGTGAGTAGCGGTTGTTTGCGCTCCATATTGTCTGTTGCCGACGTGGCGACGCGATGCAGGCTTCCGGGAAGGACTCGACGGTCAAGGCCGTGCTCTCCGGCGTGAACCCGGCCGGCTGCCAGGTGTACTCGTTCAAGTCCCCCTCCAAGGAGGAGCTGGCGCACGACTTTCTCTGGAGGACGTGTACGTTTGCCGTCGTCGGCTTTCTGTCGGAATCTTTGTTGATTTGGGAGCTTTTCTTCAGACGAGAAGTTCCCCGAACGTGGCCGGATCGGCATCTTCAACAGGTTGGTGCGTTGCTGGGCGAATCGCTTCTTGAAACTGACAATTCCCTCCACAGGTGAGCTGGCCCGGACCGAATGGCGTCTGAAGATGGCCAACTCGCTGCAGGTCGTACTACGAGGAGGTGCTTGTGGTCCGTGTGCACCAGAACATCCTCGCAAACCAGAACCTGCCCGACGACGTGACGCAGCCCCCGGAGATGTGGAAGGAGCGCTTCGAGTCGATCACGAACATGGAGCAGCACCTCGCCCGGAACGGGACCAAGATCCTCAAGTTCTGGCTCAATGTCAGCCGCGACGAGCAGCGGAACCGGCTGATCAAGCGGCTCGAGGACCCGGCCAAGAACTGGTGGGTTTCCGGCGTCCGGGTCGTGGTGATCTGTCTCACCGCGTGCCGTCCTGCCATCGCGGGGCTCCTGCTCGCGGGCTTACAGGAAGTTCGAGAAGAACGACCTCAGGGAGCGCGACCTATGGCCCAAGTACATGGAGGCCTACGAGGACCTGATCAACCACACGTCGAAGGACTATGCCCCCTGGTTCTGCATCCCGGCTGGTGAGCTCATGCCCGACGTCCTCAACAACCCTTCAGACCACATCTGACCACCCGCTGCTGCAGACGAAAAGAAATATATGCAATTGAGCGTCGCATCCATCATCCGCGAGACCCTCGCCGCCCTCCCGCTCCGCTACCCGGCCTCGGACCCCGAGATCCAGAAGGAGAAGCACGAGCTGATCGACGCGCTCCTCGCGCAGCCGACGTACAACCCGGAGCTCAAGGCGCTCAAGGAAAAGGCGAAGGAGGCCGACAAGGCGTGGGAGAAGGCGCAGAAGGCCGACGAGAAGGAGGAGAAGCAGAAGAAGAAGGAGGCCAAGGAGCAGAAGAAGGAGGCGCAGGGTTGAACGGGGCGTTGGAGAGCACCGCAGCGTTGCTCATTCCTCTTATGTAATGTACGACCACTACTAGCCATTGAATCATGTTTTGTTGGTCTTCTTTTGCGAGCAAGCTTGCACTTCGGACGGTGATGGGCGGCGGCGACACGAATAGCTTTGCTTGACCTCCTCCTCCTTCCTTCCAAACGCGGCGGCGACTTTGGAGCTCAACTCGCCAAAGGGCCTCTGGCGATGACAGCCCTCGCGCTTGCGACGCCTTCCGCGGCCGGCGCAGCTGCATTGTCGCCCGAGTCCGACACGTCATCGAGACCTGACGTCGTTTACGGCCCGTCGCCGTCGCTTCCGCCGGAGATTCTGCTTCACATTGCGCGGTTCTACGAAGATGAGGAGAGCGAAGAGCTGCTGGAGTTTGCGCTCGCGTCCCGCGAGGTCTTCGAGCTGCTGGAGCCGCTGCGGTGGCGAACGTTCCCGCCCGTGGACGTTCGATCGAATAGGCTTGCGCAGATAGTGTGGAGCTTTGGGACAGAAAGCATCTCTTCCGCCACGTTCGACACCTTCAATTGGGCGGCGTTCTGCAACCAGAGCGTGTCAAAGTCCTCCAGACCATTCTCCAGGCTTGCTCTGGGGTAACCTCTATCTCCCTGCTCGCCCGGCCAGACCTGTTGCACTATTGTGCGGACAGCCATTTTCCCTGCCTCCGTGACCTCAAGCTGGATGTAGTACTGGATTCGTTCCAGAACGGTTTGGAACTCGATTTGCTCCAGCCGCTCGTTCGCCCCGGCCTTCGGTCTCATTTTCCGGAGTTGTGGGTTCTTCGTCTGGAAGGGGAGCTTTGCGAGGAGCTCGTGTCGGCTTTCGGTGGGGACTCGTGCCCGTCTTCGGTCGAAGTCCATCTGTATCTTCTGCGTGCCCCACCGCCTTCCCTCTGGCCTTCCGACTTCATTGCAAAGATTGCGTCACTCGTCCGGCTCGATCAAGCGATGGTGCGCGATCTTCTGAATAGCCCGGCCTTTGCTCCTACCGTGATCTCACTCTTCGATTGGGAAAACCTGGTTTCGGAGGACACGGAACGGGATACATGGCTGCGCCTCGTTGACTTGAAGTCCATCACGGATTTGGAATTGGGGGGCTTCGATCCTGTTCTGCTGGCGGACGGACTTCCTCCGAATCTCGAGGCGCTTGGCTTTTTTTTCCTTGACTGCCCCCCGCTTCCCCAAGACGACATCAACCGAATCAGCAATGTGCTGAGCTCCCACTCACACTTGAATGAGCTGCAAGCTGACTGCTTTATGGTGGACGTGACCGGGACAATGCCTGAAGAGGCTGCTCAGATGCTGCAGCTCATTGACCTTTTCGCGGCGTTCAATCCAGAATTCATCAGTCACGCTTCGCACGAGATCGATTGCTTGCGGGAGTTTGCTGGCAGTGCGCTGGAGTCCGATGGCGAAGGGAAAGATTCCGATTCCGACGAGGCGTCGGATACGGCCACCGAGCAGGAACCCGAGCTGGATCTCTTATAGTGATGGCTCGTGATGCTGGGATTACTAGATGCTTCGATGCAATGCTGGCTCCTAACCTCCGTTGGCGTGCATGGAAGGGGGTAGAGGAAGGACGGGCGGGGGACGACGGGGCGCAGGCAGCGGAGGAACCGCGGCACGCCCCGCCGGCACCGCAAGTACCCATGCCAGACCCCGCAACGGACACCGCCTCGCCGCCGCCTCCCGAGGACTTTAACTCCAACGAATGGGCTGCGATCTGCCCCGAGTCGGGCCGGCCGCCGGGCGCGCTCTCGCCGGCCCCCGCGGCGAAGGTGCCTCCGCTGCCCCTCGCCGATCTGCGGCGCGAGATCGTTTCGCGCTTTTGCGCGGCGCGAAGTCAAGACTGCCGCGCCGAGCGCGGACTTTGGTACACATGCTCTGGCGGGCTTGGCGAGGTGGTCACTCGTTGCAGGGCATGCAGGAGCCGGCGAGCCCGGGCGAGACGTGGAGGTCGCGACCTCAGCACGTTCGCCGCTCGTCCAACACGATCCCGCGGATGGACTGTGCTCTTGCTGCGGCTGCGTGGAGCATCTCATCCGGACTGCACCCTGGCTGCACCTTCTGGAGGGCACAGTCCGGTTATTCTTGATCTTTCTCACCCTCCTTTTCCCGATTGCAAGCCCGGTCTTCGTAATCCCGGACTATTGGCGGACGCCGTGGGGGATTCTGGGTGCTCTGGCCATACTCACCACGCTCAACTATGCGCTGTTCAATATCTTGGGCCGCATCTCCATGAATGTGTCTCTGCTGCAGCTCTCCTTGCGGGTTCGGCGGCGGGCGACAATTCTGGCCCTCCGTGGCCTCCTGGACAAGTGCCGCCTGGCCGTGGCCTCGGAGACCGGCCCCACTCTACCCGCCTCCAAGCTCCTCCCGGACCTCTACATCCGGCTGCATCGCCGGCTCGCGGACACGTGGTCCTTCCGCATCCCATTTCTCGTGGCCTCGCCTCCACTCGTCGCCTTTGCGGTGAGCTCCGGGGGCGTCAGCCTCATTGCCAATATTGCCGCGGGCTCCTGCGTCCCGTTGTGGACCGTCTTCATGTTCCTGTACATCCTCTGCGGCGTCATCACGGACCTCGTGCACCTTTCGCTCTCCAACCAGCAGATCGACACCATCGCAGGGCTGTACCGGGAGGCCCAGGCGGAGATCCGCGAGATGCTTGCCGTCGCCCCGCGGTGTCCGGCGGATGTGCGCCACGAGCTGAATGGCCACGATGCGCTTCTGGGCTCGTTCCTGGGCGTCGAGGGCTTCCGGGCCCGGTTCCTCGGCTTTGTGGTCACGTTCGGGGTGCTCAGGACTTTGCTTATCACAATATTCACCCTGGGGATCGGCCTTTCTTCGCTGCTGAGGGGTACCGTGTTTATCGCCGTGGATTCCGTGTGCCCGACCAGAAGTTGAGACACATAAGCCGCAAATCCCTCGTTGCCGTAATGGAATTAGAGAAAGCAGGCTGAAATCACTTAGCTTTCTGTCCTGTTTCAAGGCGAGGACATGCTCTCGACCACCACCGGCGATGCCGCCCAGGACGCGCTCATCCGCGTGGCGTACTCCAGGGCGTACGGCACCTCGGCGCGGGTCTCAACGCGTTCGTGGAGGATCAGGTAGGCAAGCTGTACGACGTAAGCCCTGCGGTTGTCGACCAGCGGCGCCACAGCACGCAGGAAAGGCTTGATTTGCTCGTACGAGGTGCCGAAGGGCTCGGCCGCGAAGATGAGCTCGGTCGGCGAGAGCTGCACGTTCCCGAGCGATTCCCACTGCAGGTACGGCTCGAGAGTGGCAGCGCTGTCCCCGTAAAGCGACAAGTAGAGGTCGCGGTACTCCGCACCGTCGTGGTCGGCGCCGGGCGAGAGGGATTTGAGCACGTGTCCGAAGAGAAGCCCGCAGTCGTCGGTGACGCCGTGAGGCAGAGAGTAGCTGCGGACAGCCTCAACGACGGCGCGGACCCTCTGGTCCATGTTGGCGAACCCGGTTCGTGATGGGACCGACACGTGGCCCGAACGCCAGTGCCATCGCGACACCAACCTCCACTCCTCCACAACAGAGATCGCAGCTCAGACCAAAACTAAACTGCCGTGGACGACAAATCTCGATATAATCCGGGTATCGCATCCCCAACGGGCAACATGGATCGGCCACGGCCTAGTCCTTCTTCTTCTCCGCCACCTGCGCTCTTCGGTTCATCAGCACCATCCCGGCCAGGATCAGCGACGATCCGATCCACCAAAGCAGCGGCAGCGGGTCGTCGAATATCATCTTGGAAAACAGCGCCTGCCAAGGCACCGGTACGTTGCGTCATCTCCAATGCCGAACGCCGCCTTCGCCGTCGCGGGCTCACCGTGCCGACAAAGTTGGCACCCGAGTTGACCAAGCTCGCGTGCACCGTCGACGGCGCGCGGTTGAGCGCGCGGGTGAATTGGAGCCACATGAGGACGTTGCAGAGGATCACTAGGGCGAGGGAGGCGCCGCGCAGGAGGGGGAGGAGAGATTCCTGCCGTGAGGGAGGAGTCAAGGTCCGCGAGGGTGGATACTGTGCGTTTAAAGTGGTCTGAATAGCACATTTCCGGCCGGAATCGGGGGTCCAATGGCCTTCCGAGAGCCTGCAGCGTTGCCCTCGGCGGTGAAGTCCAACGTGACTTCCTCGCCGCACCCCTTCCGGGTTCCCAACGCGACCCGCACGCGCCCCATTCACGCATCGCCACCTCCGAAAGCCCACCGACCTCGTCCACGCGCGCCAGCGCGTCCCCCAACCCCAACGCGCGCGCCGTCCGCTCCCACGCGTCGCGCACGCGTGCGGGGTCCCGGACCAGGCCCGTCTTGGTGAAGATCGCAGCACCGGCGCCCAGGAGGCCCGCAGAGGCGGAGGGGAGGAGCCACGTGAGGGAGGAGGACATGGCAACCGCGAGGAATCGCGGAAGTCTGGGATCGGCGGCGGTGTTGAGACGCGACCCCCAGCAGAAGCTGCTCCGCCCATCAAGGCGAACCAAGGATCTTGCACGTTCCTACATCAAGAAACGGATTGAATTTCTTCGTATCCAAGGTTCGCGCACCTCCCCTGCCGCACGCGCGACGCGGTCCCAAGCCTCGTCAGCACCTCACCCTCCCCTTCCGGTCCATCATAGCCTTGACATCCGCGCACCCCACCGCCCCATCCATCACCAGCTCCGCGACCACCAGCCCCGTCGCGGGCCCGTTGTTGATCCCCCACACCGAGTGCCCGCACGCCGCCACCACCCCTTCGCACCCGCGGAGGAAGCCCAGCGCCGGCTCGCCGTCGCCGTCGCGGTTGACGGGGAGGTAGCACGCCTGCCGGGTTTCGACGGACGATTTGCCTGCGAGGGAAGGGGAGAGGAGGTGCGAGGCGAGTTCTTCGAGGTGCGAGGCGGCGGAGGGTTCGGGGGCGATGTCGCAGGGGTCGGTGGGGAGGAGGGTCGGCGCGGATTGGCCGCAGATGTACAGGGTGCCGTCGGGGCGGGGGTAGAACTCGGGATGTTCGTCGTCCAGGTCGACGAATACTGGGCGAGGTTGGCGTGGGAGGAACGTCCGGCGCAAGGTCAAGACAACGCAGCCTCCGGCGCAAAGGCTCGGACGACACCCACAGCATTGCGGAGGGAGCACTTCGCTAGTCTTTAGCACTATGGAATGCGCCTTGAGGCTGGCAACCCAACAGATTGGCGCAGACGGGCACGGGTAGGGGCCGGTCACGTTCAGCATGCGATCGCCTGCATCATTCAAAGCACCCACCCCTCGACGCGTGGCATTTTCGCGCCTTCCGGGAGCCAATCCTGCACGCGGTGGCTCCACGGTCCCAGCGCAATCACCACGAAATCGGCCTCGAGCAGAACCTCGCCCTCGACGACGGTCGGCCGGTACCCGAACGCCTCACAGTCGCGCACCGCGGAATCCAGGCCGGCAAAGGGCGCGACCTCGACGCCCTTCACTGCCTTGTCGGCGTCGAAACGCAGGCCCGCCACCGTGCCGAGGAGGACCTCGGCACCCGCCGCACACGCGCGCGCCATGACCGTGTGCGTGAAGAGGTACGGATGCACCTGCGCCGTCGTCTTCTGCGTTCCTGTAGGCTCGCCGCGATCGGATAAGCGGCCATCCACCCAACCGCCAAGGCAGGGCCGCACCCATCAATCGAGCTCTCGGCAGCCTCCCCGCATCAACCCAATCCACGCCCCCACCGGCCTTGCGGAACCCCTTCTCCCTTCCTGCGGACACGGAATACGTGTCGACCCTGCGGAACCCGTACGCCGGGCCCGCCTCCCTCGCCAGCTCCTCGTGCATCGCGAACGACCTCTCCGCGAGACCTCCCGTGGCACCGCCTGCCTGCCAGTCCTTCGCCAAGAACCCGCCGGCCTTGCCCGACGCGGCGCAGGCGACGCCGGCGCGCTCGACGACGGTGACGCGCGCGCCGCGGAGGGACAGCTGGAGCGCGGAGCACGCGCCGATGACGCCGCCGCCGAGGATCACGACGCGCGGATTGGGGCTCAGAGGCGGCGTGCCGGGCATGGCGGGTAGGAGAGCCGGGAAAGGGCGGAATAAGGGGCGGGAAAAGGGTGAGCTGGTATGACAGGACAGGGATCGCGGGCGACCGGCCGCAACGACAGGCCAAGCCTGGCAACGGAATATCCGCCGTTCACGCTAGCCAAGCCGAAGACCAAGCGATCGAAGCGTTGGGTGGATTTGGATCATCTACTCTATCTTGTTTGATCCGGCCGCTGGCAACCTCCCCGTCGCGTCGCCGCCTGTGTCTTCGCCACCGCCTCCAAAACCCCGGCCGCGCCGCCGGCCACCAACGCCCACTCTAAGTGAGCGCCTGCGCCGCGCCCGTGAAGCCGCCGCCGAGATGCGTGGTGTCGTTGTAGCACCGCAGGATCCACTCGTTCTCGCTCTTGACCACGAGGTGGTGGCAGCTGCCGCCGCAATTGCAGACCGTTAGCCTTTTCGAAATGCCGCACTTTGGAAGCAGACGGCGCACCTCCCGTTATCCGCCCCCGTGAACGTCCACGCGTTCCGCGCGCCCACCGCGTGCGCGAGCAGCACGCCAATCACCCCTCCGTGCACGCACACGGCAACCATCTCGCCCTTGTGCTTCTCGTGGATGCGGAGGATGCCGCGGCGGCACCGCTCGAGGAGCTGCGGGTAACATCAGACGCGGGACACGTGGGAAAGGGGGGTCGCTGACCTGCGCGCTGGTCTCGGCGCCGGGGATGTGGCCCCTGGAACGTGAGAACGGAGTCTGAGGACCGAGGCAGTGTGCCAGATCGCCGCTTGGCGCCCACCACTCGCCCTCCTCGATCGCCTTGACGAAGGCCGGATCCCGCGCGGCGGCCTTGGCCCGGAACAGGCCTCCCTCCCTGTATGACGCGTCCGACGCGTCAGAACTCGTCATGACCGCCAATGTGCCGCCATCGGTCGCGCCTACCAATCTCCGAGGTGCACCTCGCGCCTTCGGCACAGTCCTTCACGTCAGCAGCGCTCCCCACCCCACCCGCACCCGCGAACCCACAAATCCGCCTCCTCCACGATCTCCAGCCCCAGCAGCTTCGCCAGCGGCTCCATGGTCTGCCTCGTCCGCGTCAGGTTGGTCGCGTAGATCGCCCTGATGGGCTCCGTCTTGAGCCGCTCCCCGACCAGCCACGCGTGCTCCAGGCCCTCGGGGTCCGCGAGCGGCGGGTCGCCCTGCCCGTTGACGAGGGGGAACGGCTTGCCGGGGACGAAGGCGGCCGACGCGCCGTGGCTGCGCGGCGCGCGTCATTCGGAGCCCGGGAGCGTCGCGCGGTGTCCGCACCGCACGAGGATGATGTCCGTCGAGCCGGGGGGCGATTTGAACCGCTGCTGTTTGTGCTCCGTCGCGGGAGCGGGCGCGGCGGGGGCGGACATGGCGGCGGGATGCGGGGTGCGGGATGGAGGTCGGGCCGCGCGGGACGGATGCGGGTGTTTGAAGGAGCCAGGAGACACATCGTACCGCAGGACAGGGGGTAATGGATGCAGATTAGACGGACAGCAAGCGCATCAACGAGCATCGAGCTAGGATCGATGGTGGAATGTGATGGGGTTCGCGAGAGGTGGGCGGCATTGAGAACCTTGAGACGGTAGAGTGCCCCCCGAGCCAAGCCAAGATACTGACACCGGAGCCAGCGTCGCCAGCCTCACTTCGACAACTGGACCAGCTCACATTAGAGCTGCATGAGCTGCGCTTCCTCCTGGAGTGCGGAGGGCGGCGCGGTTCTGACCCGGGACTTGTATAGGCGGGGGCACGCCCGAGAAGGGAGCCGGGTGGTTCATGTGACTAAAATCCATCCCGGCTCAGATTGATCCACGAATTCTAAGGATCTATATCTGTACCCGATGGGGGCGCACGTACGGTTCTCTGGGTGGTCCCCGCCGCCTGTGGTCGGCGCGCATTCAACGGGTCCAGACCGCCCACTCCCTCTCTTCGCCAATCGCTGGGGCAGCGGTCTTTGCGCCGCCGTAGCACTCCTCGTCATCGAGCAAACGATGGCGGTGGCAGGAGCCGGGCGCCGCCGCGGGGCAGCCGGCCTGGCCGCCGCCGCACTCGCCCTCGCGGCAATCATCCTCGCGGGGGCCGCCGACGCCGCCCCGGCGCTTACGCCGTGAGCTAGATCGGGTTCGCACTTCTAGAACATCGCTCACTTCCGTTATTCTCAGGATCGCGCCGCGGCTCGCCGAGGGGGACCAGAGGATCGCGCCACGGCTCGTTGAGCGGGACCAGCTGGGCATCGGCGCGCCCTGCACCGACTCGGCGGCCTGCTCGACGGGCTGCTGCTCGGGCGTGCGTGCTCCCGACCCGAAGCTAAAGATATGCGGCGAGGCGACCATCTGTAGCGCCCGCAACCTGGGCGTGTGGGACTACTGCCACGAGGACAGCTCGTGCGAGTCGCTGTGCTGCTCCAACGTGCTGTCGGACGACAAATTCAATAAGTGCCACCCAAAGGATGTTGAGGTGTGCAAGCAGAAGGCGGCAGACAGGGACGACCCGACGATCTGGGTGCCGTGCAACAACGACGCCGCGTGCAAGCAAGGGTGCTGCCACAACGTGTTTTCCAACGACAAGCTCTACAAGTGCCACCCAGCTGGGGCTTGCGTGGCCAACGGGCACCCGACGGCACCTCCCGCACCTCCTCCACCACCGCCTCCGCCTCCGCCGCCCCCTCCGCCCGCACCGACGCCGCCGCCGGCTCCGGCAACCACGGCAGCCCCGGTACCCCCGCCGCCGGCACCTACAGCGACCGCCGCCGCGGCGGCGCAGCAGCCCGAGGACCCGACGCTCTGGGAACCCTGCAACAACGACAAAACCTGCCAGCAGGCCTGCTGCCACAACGAGCTCTCCAACGACAAGCTCTTCAAATGCCACCCCGCATATGTGTGCGAGAAGAGCGGGCACCCCACGGCACCTCCGCCGCCACCTCCTGCGCCCGCACCGGCACCACCCCCACCTCCTCCACCGGCACCTGCTCCCCCCCCGGCGGAAACCACGGCCGCGGCCGCCGGTGCGCAGCAGACCACCATGTCCCCGCCCGCCGCCGAGCCGACGCGCACGGCAAACAGCTTCAAGGCCGTGAAGCTGGCCGCCGTCGGCGCGGGCGGTGCCCCCGCTCCTCCTCCTCCGCCTCCGTCGCCGGGGCCGCCTCCTCCTCCGCCGGCGGGCGGCAACGCTCCCCCCGCTTCGACTGGAGGGGATGACGACGGTGGGGACGATGATTCGGCCGGTGGAGGGGCTGGTGAAACTGGGACGGGCACCGAGACGGCGCCGGCGGACGACGATTCGAGCGCCGGAGGCGGCAACGGCGATGCTGGCGGCACCGGCGGGGCCGGAGACGATGACGACGGGACGGGCGCGGGGGGTGGGGACGATGCAGGTGCCGGTGGGGCCGGTGGGGCTGGAGGGGACGATTCCGGTGCCGGAGGAGCGGGAGGAGACGGAGGAGCGGGAGGGGCAGGTGGCGACGGAGGCGATGGAGGGGCCGGAGGAGCCGGTGGCGATGGAGACGACGATGCGGGAGGCGGAGATTCGGGCGGGTCGGGCGGCGCAGGTGGTGCGGGCGCTGGGGACGACGATCTAGGAGGCGGGGAGGGCGGGGCGGGCGCAGGTGGAGACGATCTTGGCGATGCGTAGTGTCGTAGTGTCGTGCGTAAGGTATTACGGAACAGGAAGCGAACTTGGTCAAGACGGGGGAGTACTGTCCGCGTCCAGCAAGAACAAGATCAATTCCAAGATGCAAACATCCTCGTCCCTCAGATCTTCCCCTTGCCCTCCTCGTTCAGCCACGGTTTCGGCACCCCGGAGTAGTTGCACACCCTCAGCCCGCGCTTCACCGCCGGCCTCTCCTTGATCCGCTCGATCCACGCGTTGAGGTGCTCGTACCGATCGAACGACAAAAACTCCCTCGCCCCGAACCCGGCCGCTTCGTGCTTGTACCCAAGCTTGATCTGCAGCGCCCAGGGCAACACCATGATGTCCGCGACCGTGTACTCTTCGCCGACGAGGTACTTCCGCGGGCCCTTGGAGCCGGGGAGCGAGCCGGAGAGGTGCTTGTCGAGCATATCGCACAGCCGCTGGACCTCCATGCCGTAGCGCGCCGAGCCGTAGGCACGGGTTTCGTGCTTCTCCGGAGGGGCGTAGACGAAGAAGTGGCCGAACTGGCCTGGAATGGGAAGGGTCGTCAGCAATGGGGGCAAGATGAAACGGGGAGTCGGCCCACCAGACATCGGGCCCTGGCTGCCCATCTGCCAGAAGACAAAGTTGAAAATTTCCGCCCTCAAGTGCTCGTCCTTGGGCAGGAACTTCCCGTACTTCTCGGCGAGGTACATCACGATGGAGCCGCTCTCGAACAGGCGGATTGGGTCGCCGCCGGATTTGGGCGCGTAGTCGACAGCAGTCGGGATCTTCGAGTTCGGGTTCAGGGAGACGAAGCCCGACTGGAACTGGTCGCCCTTGCCGATGTTGATCACTGCCGGCCATCGTCAGCCCGAACCGCGACACATCGGCGCAGAGATCCCACCGTGGGCGTCGTAGTCGATCCCCAGCTCCTCCAGCATGATCCCGACCTTTTGCCCGTTGGGCGTGCTCAGCGAGTACAGCTGGAACGGCGCGGCGCCGCGGGGGAGCTCCTGCTCGACGCGGGAGCCGGCTGTGGGCGCGTTTATGGCGCTGAAGTTGTTGCCTGCGAGGGAATCGGGCGGGGCGACGAAAGCCGTTGGCAATGGCAGTGACCAGAAGGGAAACGGCCAGGTTGGAGGGCAATAAACGGGTGAGTAATTGGCGTGGGAGACGTTGCGGGCGGCAGGCCCACCGGCGGTCGCGGCGTAGAGGTCCTCGATCTTGGGCGGCGGGATCCACTGGTTGGAGGCCATTTCGTCGCTCGAGGGTTTGTCGGAGGGCTGGTCGTTGGATAGGAGGTGCCGGGAAGATCCGAAAAAGCGCGAGGTGGCCGGGGCCGCGGGGCGACGCGGAACGCGGGGGAGCGGACGGAAGGGCCCGCGAGCTGAAGAGAACGAAGTGGAGAGACGAGAGCCGCTGGCAGCAGTCGCGATTCGGAGCGATTCGAGCGCGATGTGAGCCTGTTTCATAAGGTGCGGCTCAACTCCCGCGGATCGACGCAGCCGGCCGCGCGCCATATCCAAAAGGCTTTCGTGCGACGACGTGGCGGTCCAACTTGCCCAATGGAGGACCTCCTGGCCCGCGTCATCGTCGCCGGCAACTCTCCCGATGGCTCCGGGGCTCCCACGGTCGCGGAGCGCCTCTTCCGGGTGCCCAGGGCTGCCGCCGCAGCCGCCCACGAAGCCGGGTCGACGGGGAAGGGGAGGCTCTTCGACTACCTGCCCGAAGTGGAGGCTTGGAAGAAATCAGTCGCCAATACGGGGAAGGCGTTGTGCTGCCGCGCGGGCTGCCGCAGGCCTACCGCCTTTTCGGCGGACATCATCGCTATGGGACTCGGCGATCCGACCGGCCGCGGGAAGACCGACCAGTTCTTTCTCCAAGTTGTCTCGCATCCTTACTGCCAGGAAAGAGAAGAGTGCCTGGAGACGGCAGTGAAGCAGACGAAGATTGCTGCCAACATGAGCTTGAAACTCGGGCCGGAAGCGACCGGCAAGGCCATGGAGAAGCAGGAGATGCCCCTCCAAATCACCGTGATACCTTCAAACGAAATCTCCTACGTCCCGGTCATGGTCAGCGCCATGGCGCTGCAGCCGCCCGTGCACTTGGAGATCCTCACGCAGTTGGCCGATCCGGACATGTTCGTCGCCGTCGATCGCTTCTTCCGCGCCGGATCCTTCAAATGCTTCGCCTGCTCCAAGATTGCCAAGGAGTTCGTCTACGCAGGAGGCATCGGCATCCGAGCCGGTAGCGGCAGTGCAGCTACGAACTTCGAGGACGCTGACATTTCCGTTGCCATGCTCACGGCGGAGCTGTATCCGATCTGCGGAGACCCGATGATCGAGCCTTGCGGAGCTGAGGCCCGTATACGAGCCGCGATTGCCCGAACCAATTCGATGCGAGGGCGCACGGAGAAGCCCGGCGAGTGCTGGCGGTGCAAGGTCGCGGCTGCCGACGAGAAGGAAGGCCTGATGCGGTGCTCTGCGTGCCGCATGGCGAGGTACTGCTCGAAAGAATGCCAGAAGCGGGATTGGCCGGAGCACAAGGAGATCTGCCGAAAGTTGGCGGAGGCGAGGAAGGGCAGGCCCGCGGAGGCGGCCTAGCGAGGACGCGGTCTTCAGCCAAGGCTCTTACGAGGTCACGGATGTAGTCATGAGCAGTACGATACACGGTTCGATCGGGTAAGCGTCACAACTTGCCCTTGAGGCTCGCGAGCGGCGCTCGTGGCCGTGCCCAGGCGGCCGGTGTCGGCCGTACTCCGCCTTGCCGAGCTCAAGACGAACCGGTAGCACCTCCGCGGTTGACGAACGAGGCTCCTCTCTCCTCCCACGTCCCGTTGATATTGACATAGGGCCAGTTCGCCGCAAAGATCTTGGTCCACCCTCCGTCGACGCAGATCCATTCCTGTTGCGCCACTTCGATCAGCCGAAGCAGAACGCGGGAGGCACTCCAACTCACGCCGTTGACGAACCCGCTAGCCGGAGTGCACAGGTGGTAGATAACCTGGGCAATGTCCTCGGGATCCGCAGCACGCATGGCCGGGGTCAGCTTGCCCATGTCGTCAAACAGGTCGTGGGCGCCGGCCGTCATTCCCGTCTTGACCAGGCCCGGGCAGATGCAGTTTGTCGTGATGCCCTTCGGGCCGAGCTCGGCGCATGCGGTCTTGGTGATTCCGACGACGGCGTGCTTGCTGGCATCGTAGCCGTATCCGCCCGTCGTGAAGAGACCGGCAACAGAGGCGATATTGATGATCCGAGACGTGCCATCCGGAGCCGGTCCGACGCCCTCGGGCCTCTCGGCAGCGGCCTTGACGAGGTACGGCGTGCAAGTCGCGATGAAACGGCACGTGCCAGTCAGGTTTACGTCCACGGTGACTTCGAGCGACTTGAGGAATTCGTCCAGCGAGCTCTTTTCGAGACTGGCACGCTGTCCGCCGATGCCCGCGCAGTTGATCAGGAAATCGATGCGGGAAAAGGCGGAGGCGACCTCGTCCGTGACTTTCTGCACTTCGGCCGTGCTGCGCACGTCGCAGTGCCAGCCTCTGGCGCGTCCGGCTCCGTGGCAGTCGTTGATTTCCTTGACGACCACGTCGCACCGTTCCTGGCCCAAGTCGACGACTGCAATCTTGGCTCCGTAGTCAGAGAGAACGTGGCAGACCGCGCGGCCGATGCTAGACGCGTTGAAACACCCCGGACGGCGGAGCGAGACGGGTCAGTCTTTCGAGCTTCTCGCGACGCATTCCGGCGACTCCCACCCGCTGGCACCGCCCGTGACCAAGGCCACTCTGCCTTCAATGGACTGCGTGCGCTTCGAGAGCCGTTTCCCGGTGGACATGTTTGTTTGTGGCAAGCGATGGGAGGCAGCCGGAGTTTTCCCCGTGGTTGCCGCGCCACCTGCGTCACCGTGCGATAAACGAAGAAGATGGATCTTGACCGGCGGGGAGTCAAATGTATCCATAAGCCAATGCGATACACAATTGGTTCGCGAGCGCGTTACAACTTGCCCTTGAGGCTCGAAAGCGAGGCGTACTCCGTTTTGCCGAACGGCACGTACTCGTCCCTGCCCGGCGGCATCCAAAAAAGCCGCTCCTTGATGACTGAGGGGTCCATGCCCTCCTTCTGGTACTCGACCTTGCGGTGCTTGAAGGTTCCTGAGGGAGTCTCGGTAAAGCCAAGCCCGCGGCAAAGGACGACCACGCCGACCTGTGATCTCCATCTCGTCCGCCAGCCGGATGAAGATCGGCACCGCGTACCGCGGCAGCTTCTTCGCCGTGTGCCTCCCAAGCTCGCGCATCAGCGCCTCCACGTCGGCGCCCTTGTACTCGTCGCGCAGGGTGACCATGGCCATCCCCGCGCGCCCGTCCTCGGCGCCAGGAACCTTGACCCCGTAGACGTTGGCCTCCTGCAGCGGCTGGAACTCGGTCATGGCGTTGCCGACCTCGAACGTGCTGACGTTCTCGCCGCGCCAGCGGAAGGTGTCGCCGATCCGGTCCATGAACTGCCATCAAGCGTCATGAAGTCAGCAAAGCGCTGGGGACGGCGGAAGGCGGGAGGACCCACGTAGTAATACCCGTTCTCGTCCTGCATCATCAGGTCACCGGATCGCCACCACATGTCGCCCTTCTTGAGCACGTCGCGGTAGATCTGGAAGAGCATTGCGCGTCAGGCCAGCGAAGGCCAACGAACAGACTGTCACACCTTCTTCTCCACCGCCTCGGGATTCGCCCAGTAGTGCGGTTGCCCGGGGAGCGAAGGATCGTCTGCAATCGCAATCGAACAAGAAGTCACCGAGGAACGTGAGCGGACGCCCTCGGTAGTGACTAACACTGTCCGATGACCTCCCCGATCTCGCCCCTCTTGCACTTGATGCACAGCCCCGTCGCCGGATCCCTCACCAGCTCCTCCTTGATCGGATCGTACTTGACGATCACTGGCGTCGCCCCTAGCTTCTCAACCAGCCAGCCGCTCTGACCCACGGCACCGACGCCGTCCTGCCCGCCCCACCACGTAAATCCCGTGAAGGCGGTGCCGTCCGAGGCCGCGTAGAACTCGGAGATGCGGTCCAGGTTGAAACGCTCCTTGACCTGCGCGAAGATGTCTCCGCGGATGCCGGCGCCGACGATGCGGCGGACCTTGTGCCGCTTCTCCTCGGGGGAAGGGGGCACGGCCATGAGGTAGCGGATGATCTCGCCTGCGGGTACGTGACGGTGAGGTGCAGCCGAAACACCGGCTGCCGTGGGTCCCTACCGAGGTATATGAACGCGGTGACGTCCAGGCGGACGCAGTCGGACCAGAAGCGGCGGGCCGAGAACTTGCGAACCGGCTTTCGACGAAGTAGTGTGAGCCAGATCGTCCTCTCAACACCCGGGAAGGATACGTACGATGAAGCAGCCGCCGTGGGTCATGGTGTTGTAGAACGACCCGAGCCCCTGGGCGTGGTACTGGCGGGACGTCAGCCGGAGCCCGCCACTGTGCGGCACAAGCGAGCGACCAACCAGCGGCAGCACGCAGATGGTGACTTCCTCCGGGGTGTTGAAGCATTGGAAAATCTCGGCGAACGAGTAGCAGATCCGGTCGAGGTAGAAAGCCTGGTGCCTGGCACCCTCTGGGAAGCGGAGCTCCGTCAGGGCGCCAGAACCATCGCACATGAGAGCTGCAACACCCGCTGGGCAGCCCCGTGGTCCCTGAAGTGTACAGGATCTGGCACGTGCTGTCCGCCTGCGTGAGCTTCCTGCCCTCCTCCTCGTTCGGTGGTTCCACGCGGCCGGGGTAGCGCCGCTCGAGCTCCGCTTCGCTGAACGTGCCGTCCACCGGCACGCCGACCTTGCTCCGCCCGCCGCTAAAGTCGAAGCAGTAGAGCCGGACATTCTTGCTTTTGAGCGCAGAGACGACCTCGTCGTCGAAGATCACCGAGAACTTGTCCTCAAAGATGACGGCCGAGGCCGAGACGATCGAGACGCAGTGGATGAAGCCGTTGCCGCGAAGGGAGAAGTTCTGGGCGACGGAAGTCGCGTTGATGTGGCAGAAGGTCAAGTTCGCGTGATCCGGAGTCGGGTCAGTTTCCGGTCCAGCCCAGTCCACGACGGCAAGCGCACCTGAGGCGCGTGGATCGCGCCGAGCTTCTGAATGGCTAGCAGCAGCATGAGGTACTGGACCGTGTTCTGCGGGGCAACCGTTGGGGAGACACTCGGCAGACCGCGCCGGGAGTCCCACCTCGAACACGAGTCCGACGCGGTCCCCGAACTTGACCCCGACCTCCTCCTTAAGGTATTTTGCGTACTTGTCGATGGCGGCGTCCGCCTCGGCGTAGGTCCACGTCCTTCCCGGGTCGCCCTCCTCGATCGCCGGCGTCCGGAAGGCGGGGCGGTCTGGCCACTGCGCGACCGACTCGGACCAGCGGTACGACGGGTTCCACCGGCCCGACTTGGCGATGGCCTCGAGCATCTTGGCGACCTTGGCGCCGCGCACGACGGTCCGAACATCCTGCGAGATGCCGAGCCGGGCGTCGATGTATGCTGCACCGAGGAGGCCGCCGACCCCGAGTGTGGCCGCCCGGGAGGTCAGGATGCCGCCGAGCAGCGAGGGAACGTTGCTCATGAGACCGTCCATGGCGGGAAACGCGCGTCGGAGGGCGCGATTCGCTGCTCGAGACGCTCCGAGCAGTTGTTCGGCGGGGCAAACTGTCGCCCGCGATGGTCCGCGCCAGCCGCTGTTGTCCACACCACCCAAAGACTCCATCGCTCTCGAAGCTTCATAGCCAATCACGCATTCCAACAGCACGGCATACACTAGCGATAAACAGCCCGACCGCGTCCCGGCGGCCGCCTACTCGTCCGTCCTAGTGAACTCGATATCCCTGGCCACCCACTCGCGGCCGTCCCTGAAGCGGCCGACCCCGGTATCGGCGACCCCTGATCGAAAACCAAGTCAGCACCGGCGAAGCCACCGCACCCGACCGGCAACTCACAGCAATCCGAGTGGTACAGCCTCGCCCTCTTCCCCGCGAACTCGCTGCCCCCCTCCTCGCTGATCACCGTCGCATGCCACGCCTTGCTCGTCGGGCACTTGGGCCCCACCAGCAGCCTGGGCTCGGACCAGTGCAGCCCGTCCAGCGACGACGCGATGTACAGCGACCGCGGCACGATCCCCGGCTCCGTCGTGTCCCAGCTGTTCCATATGCACACCCACGACTCGAGGTAGGTGTTCCAGTGGCAGCCGGGGTTGGCACCGGGCACGTCGGTCATCCCCGGAAGGCCCGTGTACACCCCGCCGAGGCCGGGGCTGTTCCATTCGGGGCCCGGGGGTTCCTTCTGCCCCAGCGGCCAGTCCGAGACGTCGGGCTCGGCGAGGTTGGAACCCATCCAGCGCCACTTGTACCACGTCCCGTTGCGGGCATCCGGGTCCGTCGAAATCGCGACGCCGATCTTCTGCTGTTCCTTGAAGTAGATCTTCCAGTGCTGCGCCCTCCAATCCCAAACGGCGCCAAAGTCTCCCAATCCTCCCCAGGTGGGCACGGAAGGCTTGGGGACGACCGAGGAGAGGATGATGCCGCCGTCGGTCCAGGTGACGCCGTCGTCGGGGGAATACGCCACGCCGACGAACTTCCACGCCTCGCCGGCGGCGTCGGTGATGGTCGCGTTGCCCCTGGCCGGGTCCCCGAAGATGTGGTCTGCCGAACGGGAACGGTGAGCGGGCGCCTGCGACCCGTAACGGGGAAGACGAACCCTGCGCGTGGTAGAATCCGACCAGGTTCGAACCCCCCTTGATTGGATGCCTCGCGACGGCCATCAGCCACGCGCCCCCGTTGGTCGGCAGCGGCGAGCTCTCGTTCCGCCCGCCGAAGATGATCTGCGACCAGCCCCCGGGGCGCGAGGGCGCGAACAGGGTCTGGTTCTCGGGGAAGGGGCCGGTGCCGACGGAGCGGTGGTTGGAGGACTCGGAGTAGATGAAGAAGTGGGATTGGCCGGGTTGGGGGTTGCTCGAGGGAAGCGCGGGGGTCTGCATGCGGGTCAGAGAATGCAAAACACCGGCACGTTCCAGCAACCCACGAAGGAATCCGGCACGGTGTGCAAAAAGTCGTCCAGCTCCCCGAAGTTGTTCGGAACGAGGCCGTACTCCCCGACCTCCACGGTCCACTTGGTCCCGTCGTCCGCGACGGCCCTCGCCGTGGGGAACGCACGCGGTCCCAGCACGAGGGGTGCGACAAAGTCCGTCGGGGTCACGGTGGCGATGGTCGGGGGGGCAAGAGCGCGGGTGCCGGTAGCGAGGGCCGAGGTGGTGCCGGTCGCGAGGGCCGAGGTGGTGCCGGTCGCGAGGGCCGAGGTGGTTCCCAGCGCGGTGCGCGAGGCGGAGGTGACGGCGAGCGGGGTGGTCGCCAGGGCCGTGGTCCGCGAGGGGGCCGCCGAAGTCGCCGCCGCCGAGCTCACCGCCGGCGAGGTTGCCACGGGCGACGCTGCGCTCGTCGCGCGGGTGGTCGTCGCTGCGACGGCGCTGCTCGACGCCGCCGCATCCGTGGTCGCTTGCACGATCCCTGTCGTCGCCCCCGCCCCGCTCCCGACGCCGGCCGCAGCCGACTGCTGTGCGTTCTTGCTGTTCACCACGGCCACGGCAATCCCGATCGCCAGCGCCAGCGCCGCCACGGAGCCGATGATGAGCCAGATCCACCAGTACAGGCCGAGCCACTTCTTTTGCTGCTTCTTGGGCTTGCCCGTGCCGGAGCTGAGCGGGTCGGTGGGGCCCTCGAGGTCGATGTACGCGGATTTGTAGGGGTCCTTGGGTTCCGCGGTGGAGACCAAAGTGGCGGCGGTCGAGGCGGTGGTGGTGCGCGAGGCGTTGGATGAAGAGTAGGCCAGCGCGGTGTCGGCGGCCGGGGCCAGGGGGGTGGTCCCGGTGGAGCCGTACGAGCCGTACGCGGTCGTCGGTGTGTAGGAGGCGGGAGAGGAGGCAACCACGGGGTTGGCCACGGGCGGGGGAGGAGGAGGCGGGCGCTTGGTGACCGGAGGTGCCGTCACTGCGGGCGCCGTCACCACGGGCTCCTCCCCGGGGTACAGGATAGGTTCGTCAGAGGACGAGGTCGGCGATGAGGCCATCGTGTCCATCGGCACGTAGGTCGGTCTCGGCCCGGGCGGAGGAGGAGGCGGGTTCCGCTTTCCAGTGGGCGACCCGCCGCCCGCCGTGGGCGGCTTGGGAGGGGGCGGCGGCGGCGGCCGCTTGTTTGTCGACGACGACATTGTTGTCCGCGGGGGCCGAAAGGCGGGATTCAATGCCGCGGGCGTCGAAACGCGGGCTCAGATCTGATGGGCACAACAAGCTGTGCCGTCGGCGCGTGCCGGAAATCGCGGGTTCCGCGGCGAATCCCGTCAGCGGCGCTCTGAGGAGACAATGAGATCTCCTAAGGCGAGCCTGCGCGGTCGCAGGGCCGTTTGCTGACCCCGCGTCGTCTCCTCAGCACTGTGAGGCGGAGCGCCGCTCCAGCCGTCAACAAGGCACGATGGTGCGCAATGCCGCCGGCGCTCCTAGCTCCCAACCGCGAGCCTAGGCGGAAGATATCAATGGATTCAGATGGAATTTGGTCCCATCCGAGACCCATTGCAGGGCTGCTCGGTCATGCGACCTGCCATCCCTGGATTCTAATCAGTTCGGAACTGATTGGAACGCCATCCCGCGAACTGAGGCGGAATCACCGACGCACAAGGAATCGCGGCCATGGCGGACTACGAGCGCGCCTTCGATGCCGCCTGCGCCAGCGACGACCCTCGCTTGGTAGGGCGGTTCATCGCGGCCCACGCATCGCGCCTGGACGCGCCCGACGCGCAGGGCGACCGGTGCTTCGCGGCCGCGTGCGCCCGCGGCGGGCTGTTCCTCGCGGCGATGCTGCTCGAGCGCGGCGCGGACGCCGACGCGCGCAATGCCGCGGGGGAGTCGGGGTTCGACCTGGCCTGCAGGGAGGGGCGCGAGGCCGTGGTGAGGCAGCTCGTCGCGCGGCCTCCCCGCGAAGGCGCCGTGGGCTACGGACTCGAGGCGGCGGACGGTTCAAACGCCTTCATGGCGGCGTGCATCAACAACCAGTACGAGACCCTGCGGATCCTGCTGGAGCACCCGAAGCGGATCACGCCGGACCAGGTCAACAAGAAGGACCGCGGCGGGACGACGGCGCTCATGCACGCGTGCAGGCTGAACCTCCTCGAGATCGTCCAGGAGCTCCTGAGCCCCGAGCACCCCGTCGACCTGAACGCGACGGACAATGAAGGCCGCACGGCCTTCTGGCACGCCTGCGCGTCCGGCTCCGAGGCCGTGGTCAGGCTGATGCTGAACCACCAGGACCGCGTCGAGGTCAACAAACCCGACGCGCGCGGGGTGCCCCCCCGAGACGCGTGCAGCGGGGTGCTGCGGGCGGTGCTGCTCGAGGAGGTCGTCGCGCAGGGGTTCAACAGGCTCAAGGTCGACGCCACCCGGATCGTGTACAACTGGAGGGACGACTCGACCTTCCTCGGCGAAGGCGGGTTCGGGTACGTCTACCGCGGCCACCTCGTGGGCCCCGACGGCGTGTCGCGGACCCCGGCGGCGGTCAAGGTCATGATCGAGCACCAGTCGCCCGAGCTGGAGCGGCTTTTCCTCCGCGAGGTCCGCATCTGGGCGGCCTTGGAGCACAAAAACATCCACAGGCTGCTCGCCTTCTCGCTCGACCCGTGCCTGATGGCCTCGGAGATCGCCGACGGCGGCGACCTCGTCGCCTACCTCTTCAAACAGACCTGCCGGAGGAACCTCACCCTCTCTAAAAAAGGAATTCCTCGCCTGCGGCCTGCACCTCCTCCACGACGTCTCCCTCGGCCTGCGCCACGCCCACCGCAGCGGCATCATCCACGGCGACCTCACCCCCAGCAACGTCCTCATCTCTTCGCACCGCGCAAAGATCACGGACTTTGGCATGGCCCGCTTCCGCTCCCTCCGCGGGTCCTCCTCGAGAAACAGCTACGGCAGGGCGACCGCCATGTATCAGCCGCCCGAGGTCTTCGAGATGGGGAATGCGGGAGCGCCGTACCGCAAGGCGCCGAGCGCGGACGTGTACGCATGGGGGGTGATGCTGTACCAGGTGACCGCGGGGGGCAGGCAGCCGTTCCGCGCGGCGGGGACGGTGGATCGGGTCAGGAGCAGCGAGGTGGGAACCCGGCCGGCTGTCGCGCATGCGGGGGAGGCTCACCGCCCGCCTTACTTTGCGCGCAGATCTTCGACACGCTCTCCGCGGGGGAGCGGCCGGCCCGGCAGGAGGGCACCCCCGACGCGCTGTGGGGGCTGATCGAGGCGTGCTGGGACTCGGATCCGGCCAAGCGGCCGTCCAGCGAGGAGCTGCCGGAGAGGCTGCGGGCGATCGTCGAGGCCGAGGGGCTGCAGAGGCCCGAGGGATGAGGGGACGATGATGCCTGGCTTCTTGGCGTCGCGGCCCGGCTCCGACACTGGCTTCAGCTGTGCACCGACGCGGCCGTACGATGGGATTGACAGCTCCTCATTACCCAAAATTCGATGAGGAATTGTTCGACCATACACGCGTGAAAGAGTGTCCAAATCGATCTCGGTGCTTCCCGTCCGATCGCTCCGCCGCCCATCCGCAACCGATCGCCGCGCCGCGCTTCTCCCTCGGGGACGGGCGATCAAACAAACACGGTTGCGGTGACCGTCGTTGCCAGCACGGTCTTGGTCGTAGTCTTCTTGTACTTGACCACCGTCGTCCGGAAG
This sequence comes from Hyaloraphidium curvatum, assembly GCA_025558095.1. Classification (NCBI taxonomy): domain Eukaryota; kingdom Fungi; phylum Monoblepharomycota; class Hyaloraphidiomycetes; order Hyaloraphidiales; family Hyaloraphidiaceae; genus Hyaloraphidium; species Hyaloraphidium curvatum. Next base: position 52,636 of record JAIVFI010000005.1, on the reverse strand, counting down.
CTGGTGCTCTTGACCGTGCTCACGAACGAGAGCGTCGTCGTGGTCGACTTCGTCCCCGACTTGACCGTCTTGGTCTCGCTGACCGTCTTGCTGACCGTCTGCAGCTTGACGACCTTGAGCGTCGTCTTGGTGGCCTTGTAGACGGACACGGTGGACACCAGCGACTTGGTCGCGAGGGTGAAGGCGTCCTGCGAGATGGTGGAGACCGAGGTGGTCGTCGCGGAGCGGATGATGGTCGCGACCGAGGGCACGGTGGTGACCGACGACGCCGTGCTGAAGCTCGTCGACGTGTGTTGTGGTGATGGCAGGCGGGACCGACGTCGTCGTGCTGGCCTGCGTGAGCGTCTTGACCACCGTGGCCGTCGCAGCCTGCGTCGAGGTGACCGTGACGGTCGCGCCGGGAACGTCGAACCGCGCGCCGGTGCCGATGCCCGTGAGGTAGATCTCCCACGTCCCCGGGCGGGCGTTCCCGGCGAGCGTGAAGGTCATCTGCTTCAGCGTCGGGTTGTAGGAGGCCGCGTTTATCCGGGTCCAATCGCCGTCAACTGGGTACCTCCAGATGCGGCTCCACCTGGAACAATCGAATCGATTTGGGTCAGAGTGAGCTCGCAAGACGGTGCCGGGCTTCCACCCACACTGCGTCGGAGGCTTCCGTGCCCAGCAGCCTGAGCATCGTGCAGACGATCGTGGGTCCGGATATGAAGGTGCAGTTCCTGATGAAGTCCGGGTAGAAATTCTGGACGGAGCCCGGCACGGTGTTCTTTGCGTCGGGGAGCGTCACGGGGCCGTCATCCTCCAGAGCGACCCCAACGAAACCCACCAGGGAGTGTGTGGCGTCATTAAGCGGGGTGTCTGTGCTCATGCTCCTGATGGTCGCGCCGGCCTTGGGCAGGAAGGAGGTCTGGTTCAGGTCGTCGAACGAGACAAAGCTGTTTCGTACGTCAGCTGACTGCCGGGGTGACGGCGCAGGCGGGGCACCTGTCGCGGTCTTCGAGCACGTAGATGTAACCAGGTCGGCCCAAAAGAGGGTTGAACAGGGCCCAGGTAAAGGCCTGGATCCAGGCTGCCGTCGAAGGTGATCAGGCAACTCCGGAATGGCGGTCCTGCCGCCGAGCGCACCTTTCGCAAACGCCTTGTTCTCAGAGACGCTGTAGAAACTGGACCGCAGTCTCAATCAGACTCAAGAACCGGCGATGGCCGGGCGAGCGCGCTGGCCGGTCCCGCATGGGGGGATCAGGCATCGGGCCCCCGGCGGGCCCTGGCAGGCGACATCTTCTCGCCCGGACGTGAGTGTGCCGCTCGGTCCGGGAACGGGGCACGGGTGCCGAACCCCCGCGACGTCCGCCCAGCCTTCCACGTCCTCGGCCGGCGCCAGACAACCCCCACGGTGACGAAAACCGTCACCTCGACCACGACGGTTTCCACCACGACATCGCTCAGCACCACGATCACCGTTACGGGGGTGGGATCGCCGCCCTGCGCTCCCGGACGCGACTGATCGCGATCCCCGTCTCCAGGTCCAGGTGACCGCGAACGAGTTCACAACCGTCACGGCGACGACGACCCTGCTGTCCACCGTCCTGGTGCCGACGACCACCACGATCACTGTGACGTCGACTGCCCTTTCGACGACGAACGTGGGGAGCGTCAAGGTGAGCAGGCGCCTCCACGCCAGCTCTGACAAGCTTAACCGGCGCCGGTGGCAGACCCTGGGCACCATCTCCGTCACCAGCGTGGTGACCAAGTCTTTGGGAACCACGACCAGCACGCTCCTCAGGGGCCTCTCCACCACGTTCCGCGTCAAGACTGTTTCGACGACGACGACTGTGCCGGCTGCCACCAAGGCCACCACCATCTCGTTCACGACGACCTCGACCAAAGTGATCCTCTCTGGCAAGGGGACGACAGTGTGGATCCCAACGCTGACCAAGACGCGCACCACGTGGGCGTCGCGACCGTCACGGTCACGTCGACCAAGGTCGGCAGGAGGTAGGCTCCTGGCCCGGATTGGAAGCGAGAGTATTTGGACGAGTAGTGGGGTTTTGGATCCGAGATGCGGCTCGGAGTTTCTGTACTGGTGAATCGATACTTTTGGCACCGGCCTCGCTCCGCGCGTCGGGCGCTCCGTCACACCAAAGGAGACGGGGGGAGGATGATGGAGATGGGACCACGGAGCGGGCCACGCACACGTCGGATCGTGATTCGGCAGGGAGCAGTTCGTTTTTCTGAGGCACTTTCGGCGACGAGACCGGCGGAGCCCCCTGCGGCGGCGACCCCGACGACGAGGAGGCCGAGGGCTGCGGCTGCGGCAACTACGTGACGGACCGCTGCACCGGGCGCCCGCGCATTTCGAGCGGCAAATGGCACAATCACTGCGGGGAGTGCCCCGGGCACGGGACCTGCATCGGTGGGTTGCCGCACGGTGGCTTGATCACCGGGCGTGGCGGTTCCGGCACGGGCAGGCGACGTCCGCAACACGCACTGCACCGCCTGCGGCGGGCACTACTTTGCCGGCACCGCAAGCACCTTCGAGTGCCCCAAGTGCGAGAAACGCTGGTCCCGCGGCTCCCTCGGCGGCCTCTTTGGAGGCTTCGGCAAGCGCGGCGGGCGGGGCGGCAGGGGCGGGAGGGGCGGCAAGGGCCGGGGAGGGGACCTGATGGACACGCTGATGATCATGCGCGCGTTCGGAATGATCTGAGGTGGTCGTGGAGCAGCAGCGGGTGCTATTCCGGCGGCGTCGCTAACGGGGATTCCGGTTTCGCTTCTTGGACGGATGCCGTGTACATATCCATCTAGACACAGTAAACTGCAGGTCGGACTTATTGGCTGTGCGGATGCTGGGATGCTGGGCCGGCCGCGGTCGGAGGTCGGCTGCCTCACCCGACACAGCCAGGGAGGATGACTGTCGGATGCGATCCCGGCCGGAGCGGGCGAATCCCGTCCAACGACCACATACCGTCAGCACTGTAGACTAATCGAGCTTTCTTGTTCGGTGGCAAGGTCACCTGAAGCCCGCGCTGCCCGTTTGGTCGTGTGGCGAAAAGCTGAGTTTGGGACGTTGCCGCACCCCCTTGCACAGCTCCGAACGTCATCGACCCCAGGGGACCATGCTGAGGGGCCCCGCTGTGCCTTTGCTCGGAGATAAAACGCCGGTGATCCCCCGGAGCCGGCAACGATGACCGCCGCACCCGCTTTGCCCCGCCGGACACCCGCGATGCCCGCCGCGCACCGCGCTGGCCTCCGCGCCCCCCGCGGCCCGCGCCGCCTCCCCGCCCTCGCCTTTTGTCTCTCAGCGCTGGCGCTGTTCGCCGCTGCGAACGCCCAGCTGGCGCCGCCGCACCTTGCTCCCAACCTGTGGGAAAACCGCTGCCTCCCCTGACTTCTTCCGCCTAACCACTCGAAAAACAGCATGTCGACAAACACCCTCCCCTACGACATGGGCTCTCCCGTCCTCCGCGACATCTACTGCTCGCCCTCCGGCTCCGAGGCCGCCGACGGCGCCTCGCCCTCGACCCCGACCACCTTTGCCCGCGCCTGGCGGGACCTCGTCCACCGCACGGGCAGCAACGCCACCCGCACGACCGGATACAGGGTCTACCTGATGCCGGGGACGTACCCGGAGAGCCAGCTTCCCAACTACGTGGGTTTCTCGGCCGCCAGGGTTGCTTGTTGGAACGCCGTAGTAACCTCTACCTGCACCACAGATGGAGAACGCCGTGGGCACGTACCAATACCCCACCGTCATCCAGGCCGTCACCCCCGGCACCGTCACCCTCAACGGCGACCTCAACGTCTTCAACTGCCGCTACCTCTACCTCCTCGACTTCGCCATCGACGTGGCCGGCGACTGCCTCCACTTCGAGCAGTGCCACTACCTGCTCATGCGCAACCTGCGCGCCAACGGCCGCGGGGCGGCACACGAGACGCTCAAGGCCAACCAGTGCTCCATGGTCTTTGTCGAATCGTGCCAGCTCTCGGGGTCGTACGAGAACGCGCTGGACTACGTCGCCGTGCACAGCGGGCACATCATCAACTCGAAATTCTTCGATGCGGATGACTGGTGCGCCTATCTCAAGGGCGGATCGGCCTACTTCCGCGTGCACGGGAACGAGTTCTACAACTGCGGGACCGGGGGGTTCACGGCCGGACAGGGGACCGGGTTCGAGTACATGGTCGCGCCGTGGCTCTTCTACGAGGCGGTCGACATCAAGTTCACCAACAACGTCATCCACGACACCGGTGGGTTTTCGTCGCGGGCTTCTTTCGCCCCGTCTGATCGTCGGTTCCCGCCTCTGGAACAGTCGGAGCCTGCTTCGGATGCAACGGCTGCGCCTACACCCTCTTCGCCTACAACAACTGCACCCGCGTGGGCTCCCGCTCGCACACCCTCGAGTTCGTCCCCGGCTCCCGCTCCTGCGACGGCGACTCGGCCAAATGCACCGCCAACCGCGCCCTCGGCGGGTGGGGCCCGCCCTCGGGCGGATGGGCGGGGCCCAACGACGGCGGCGAGTTCGTGCCCAACCTGAACGTCTACGTGGTCAACAACAGGATCGTCAACCCGGCGCCGTTCAGGTCGCAGTGGCAGCACTTTGCCGTGCGCGGGCCGAGCACGCCCGTGACGGGGGTGACGGGGGTGCCGAACCCCGCGCTCTCGGACGACGGGCTGGTGATACGGGGCAACCTCGTGCAGAACGGCGGGTCGGACATGCCGCTCGGTATCGGGGATGGGTGCCCGAACAGCAATCCGACGTGCAACGAGGCGCAGCTGCTGAGGGACAACGCGATCAACGCCGGGGAAACGGCGGTGCTGGTGGTGCCGGTGCCCGACTTTCCGGCCTGGACGGGGGGGGTGATGGGGCTGTTCCAGGCGGGCGCGACGTCGAACGCGATGGTCGTGCCGGGCGGGGTGCCGCCGCCCCCTCCGCCCCCGCCGCCGCCGGCCACCACCGCTCGGGCCGTCGTCCCGACTACCAAGAAGCTCGTCGCCGCGACGACCAAGAAAAGGAAGACGACCACCAAGAGGAGGAAGACGACGAGCCGCAAGATGTGCACCCGGGCGACGGTGGTGCCCTGTGCGCTCAAGCGGAGGGCGTGGGACGACCTGGAGATCCCCGCCGCGACCGTGACGGTGCGCGAGTTCGTCACGGTGACGGAGACGGCGACGCCGGCGTGCCGGAAGTGATGCCGGGTGGAGCGTGCTGGCCATGCGGCCATGTACATAGCGAGATCTGCATTGGAGCTGAACATAGACGTGGACGTCGGTCGGCAGTTGGTTCCGAAGCAATCCATTCCGCGCGCGCTACGTGCTACAGACAAGCTCGCCCCGGAACCCGGGCATTCGTACGCCCGCTTAGAACCTCGGCATCGGCACGTTCTCGGGCGTCACGCCGTGGTCGAACGCAAACGCCGCCAGCTGGTCCTGGAAGTACTGCACCAGCGGCGCCGGCAGCCGCGTGCACATGGGCAGCATCCAGACCCACCTCGCGACCCCGCCCTGGACGTAGTCCCGCATGCATGCCTCGAACGGGTACGACTCGGCCGTGATCCGCCCGTCCGACGCCGCGAGGAGCTCCTTGTAGTAGCCTTCCAGGAGCTCCCGCTCGTTCTCGCGCCTGACGGCGGGGTCCATGTGCGAGATGAGGTACTGCGCCAGGTCCTGCGGCCCGGACCCGACGCCGACCATTTCCCAGTCCACGAGCACGGTGCCGGGGAAGCACCACAGCGCGTTGGCGGGGTGGAAGTCGCCGTGTCCCATGGTCCACTGCAGCGTCTCGAGCTCGGCGAGGAAGGACGGGTAGGAGACCTTGGCCATGGCCGCGTCGATCAGCTCCACCAGCTTCGGGTCGAACTTGGCGGTCTGTTCGCCGGGCTGGGCCTTGTACGCCGCCCACATGTCCGAGGCGGTCTTCTGCGCCGCCGTCCAGGCGTCCTCGCCGCCGCCCCCGGGGCGGTACAGGCGCGCGCCGCGGAGCCATTCGCGGCCCTCGGCAAGCAGCGCGTCCTTGTCCATCCAGTAGGTGCCGTGCACCCTGGCGGCGGTCTTGAAGGCGTCCCGCGCCACGTCGAGCACGGTGGCGGCGGGCCCGCCGTTTTTGGGGGCCGTGAGCGCGGCGAGGTCCTTGCCCCAGTTGTGCGGCGAGCCGGGGCCGAAGAAGTAGCCCGACTGCGTCGACCGCTCCGAGATGTCCTCGAGCACGATCGTCTTTTTCCCGCTGGAGATGTCGCCGTAGACGTACACGCACTCGGCGATGCCGACGCCGTGCTTGCGCAGCTCGGGCGCGAGCTGCGCGTAGAAGAAGCACTCGCGCGCGAGCCCGAGCGCCTTGGACCGCCCGAGCTCGGCCTCGAGCATCGTCTTGAGGACGAACTTCTTGTCGGTGCCGTCGTCGTACGCCACCGTCAGCTTGCGCATCTGCGCGTTGAGCCCGCCCTGCCCGCTGAAGTCGGCGAGCGACGCCGCGGTGGCGCGGGCACCCGCCGCGGACTGCGCGTTGAGGTGCTCCACGAGCCACGACAGGTCGTCGAGGAAGTTCTCGGGTGGCGCTTTTCCGACCACGAGGCCGCCCATCTTCGCGAGAAGAACAGGCAGTCTTTGAGGGCGGAAACAAAAGTCGGAGGTGCTTCGCCACCGCCGTCCCCTCTCTAGGTTTTCCCGCCTCTTACTTCAAAACTAACTCTGAGTTCATCTAGTTGATTAGTACTACGTTGCTCATCGTCCAGGTCCAAGCAACGTCGTCTCCATCCGCCGCGCCGCCTCACTCCGCCGCCCACGAACCCAGCACCACGACCTCCTCGCACCCTCCCCTCCCCTCAATCTCCTCCCCCAACCTCTCCGCCGTCCATCCCGGCGGCAGCCAGCACTCCACCACCCACCACTCCCTGAACCTCCCCGCCCCCGTCCCCCCGGGCGCCACGTGCGGCCGGCTCCACATGTTGCGCACGGCGGCGCGCGCCTCCACGATCGAGGCGAGCGATTCGGTGGCGCCGAGGTTGAGGGCGTAGTTGGTGGTGCCGGCGATGGCGGTGCGGGGGTCAAAGGTGGCGGCGTGGGGTTGGATGGGGAGGAGGAGGAGGAGGGCTGTTTGGGGGGAGGAGGGAGGGCTAGATGGCGATTGGGAGGGGAGGAAGGGTGGTGGTGGTGCCGACGGCAAGGAAATGACGACAAAACGCGTCGTGTTGTCTGATGGAGACGTGTCGGACGGGTCAGCACCGAGGACCGTGAAACCGTTCGGCAATGCATGGACCCACCATGTGCGTCCTCGATGTCCCTCTCCATCACATCTATCCCATAGATATCCGAGCACGTCCCCGACGCGATCGCCGCGCTTCCCTCCTCCTTCGCCGCCACCTCCGCGGCCCGCGCCGTCGAGTCCACCCGGACCAGCTCCGCCCCCGGGCACCTCCTCGCCAGAAACCCGGCGCACTGCGCCAGCGCCTCGTTGTGCGAGTACACCTTCCTGATTTTCGAAAGGTCCGGCGGCTGCCCGTCCGGTCCGTTGGCGAGAAGGCAGTGGTGCACCTCCACGAACGCGTCCGCCCACGCCCTCACACCCCCCCGGCGGACCGACGCCACAATCGCGTCCAGCGACAGCGCCACCCCGCCGCTGCGCGAGTTCTGCAGCGGGACGAGGGCGTACTCGGCGTCGCCGGCGCGGAGGGCGTCGAACAGGCCGGGGATCGAGGGCGCGGGGACAAAGGTGGCCGAGGGGAAGGAGGCGAGGGCGGCGGCGTGGGAGTGCGTGCCCGGTGGGCCGAGATACGCAAGGCGGGACATTGCTGGGCCGGGATCGAGCAGCGAACTGCAGAAGACGCGTCGGAGGGGAGGGTAAACAGAGCACAAGGGCTTGGAAGCGACGCCAGTTCCGGCATCTCGCGGCGCCGCCCACCAAAGGCGCGTTCCGCCCCTCCGAATCCCGTTCCGCCCGCCATGGACGCCGCCAAAGCCGCCCTCCAGACCGAGCTCCTCAAGGAGATGCCCCAGTTCAAGGACATCGTCGTCTCTGTCTCCCACGGCGGGAAAGTGGCGAACCTGGTCCTGAACCGGCCCAAGAGCCTCAACTCGCTGACGCAGTACGGGAGCTACCCGGAGCTGATCAAGGCGCTGCGGTTCATCGATACCCTGCCGGTGGTGGTGTTCACGCGTATCACTGGAGAAGGGAGGTTCTTCTCGGCCGGGCAGGGTGGGTCCCCGACTCCCCGGGGCGCGACATGGGCACCCGTTGACCCGCTCGTGGCAGACCTCAAGGACATCGCCGAAAGCAGCCCCCGCAACCGCGGCTTCACCTCCCGCTACGACGCGCAGGAGGAGCAGCACCGCATGCTGTGGTCCGGCCCCGGCGGCGCCGCCCTCGCCCTGGTGGAGCACACCAAGATCACCATCATGGAGCTCAACGGGCCCGCGATCGGCTGGCCGGCGTGCTGGATCGCGTCGGGGGACCTGCTGCTGGCCGCGGAGAGCTGCTACGTGTACATGCCGTTCGTGACGCTGGGGGCGATGCTGGAGGCGGGGGCGAGCATGGCGTGGTGCGTTCGCGGCGGGGACTCGGTCGGCATCTTGGTTGCTTACCGATCTTTCCCAACTCGGCACGCACAGGCAGTGGCGCATCGGGGCCGGCCTCACCCTCGACATGGCGCTCACCGGGCGCAAGGTCACGGCCAAGGAGCTCCACACCGTCGGCGGCGTGCAGCGCCTGTGGCCCGACGCCGTGTTCCGCGACGAGGCGAAGAAGATGCTCGACCAGATGGTGGAGACGTTCAACCACTCGACCATGCTGGAGGCCAAGTCGCTCATCCGGTGGGTCTGCACCGACTGCGGGCAGGGAGAAGACGGCAGCTGACATGGCGGACCAGCAACCCGGTCCGCAACGCGCTCCGCACGGCCATCATCGACGAGACCTACTGGCAGGTGGCGCGGACCGTCACGGCGGGGTCGGACACGAGCAACGGGTTCGCCAAGCGGCAGGCGGAGCTGGAGGCCAAGAAGAAGCAGGCCGGGAAGCTTTAGGATGGAAGGGGATGGATTCTGCCAAATGCACATGGAAACGCTGGTTCTGTGCCCAGGAATGTCACGCCCTCGAGATGACCATGTTGTCGATCAGCCGGACCTCGCCGAACCACGCCGCGACGAGCACGCAGGCCTTGGTGTCGACGGCGTCCACGTGCTCGAGCGAGTCCGGGTCCACCACCTCGACGTACTCGAGCCTGGCCAGCGGCTCGGCGTTGATCACCGCAGCCACGGTGTCCGCGAGCTTCTTGGCATCCAGCTCGCCCTCCGCGAGCGCACTCTTGGCCGCCAGCAGCCCCTTGCTGATGCAGACGGCGGCCGCGCGCTGCTCGGGGCTCAGCCTCCTGTTCCTGCTGCTCATCGCCAGCCCGTCCGGCTCCCGCACCGTCGGCATCCCCACGATCTCCACCCCGAGGTCCAGGTCCCGCGCCATCCGTCTGATGATGGCCAGCTGCTGGAAGTCCTTCTCCCCGAACACCGCGGCGTCGGGTCCGACCGCGCACAGGAGCTTGGTGACCACCGTCGCGACGCCCTTGAAGTGCCCCGGCCTGTGCTCGCCCTCGAGCTTGGCGGCCAGCGCGCCGGGCTCGACGTGGGTCTGGAAGCCGGGGGGGTACATGGCGGCGGCGGTGGGCGCGTACACGGCGTCGACGCCCTCTGCGCGGCACATGGCCACGTCGTCGTCGATCGGCCGCGGGTACGCGGAAAAGTCCGCGGCCGAGTTGAACTGCAGCGGGTTGACGAACACGGAGACGACGACGAGGTCCGCGTGGCGCCGCGCCTCGCGGCACAGGGCGAGGTGGCCGCCGTGCAGTGCGCCCATCGTCGGCACGAGACCGAGCGTCAAGCCGCGCTGTCGCTGCTTGCGGGCCCACTCGGCCATCTCGGCGGGGCTCTTCAGCACCGCCATGTCCGCATTGGGCTTCCGCGACGTCGGGTACGACCGCGACTGCGGAACAAGGCACACTGACTCAGAGGACAATGCAGCCGTCCTGCTAAGGCTGCTAAGGGAGCTCCGTGTGGGAAACGCGTCCGAAGGCCCCCGCAGAGCCGGGAATGCCCGGCGGGAGGCGAAGGCGCCACGTGGAGCAGGTCCGGCCAGCATGGCTCTGAGCGACGCTGCCGCCGCGGGGCCGAGCAAATCCGCGAGAAACATATTTGGTAATGCTGCCGAGGGCCGGGCGGCACCACTGACGGCCTTGGCAGCTAGCATGACGCGTTTGTTTACGTGGGGCTGCAACGCTGGCGGCGTCATGCCAGCGCTCCTCGAAGTCTGCACTGCCCAGCACCGTTCTACGCGCCGATCCGGCATCAATCCGACCGGATTGCGCATCGAGCCCTGAATTCCCATCGATTTCGGATTAGGAAACTGAGATTCGTCGTTGCCAACGAGTCACGCCTACTTCTTCTCTCATCAACGAACGCCTATACCAGTATCCACCGCGCTGGCCGGTTGCGGAAATTGCTATCATCTTCCGGCCCCTCTTTCCCACCTCCCGGATTTGGAAGCTTGGATCGATTGTTCCCGAAAGGTTACCGCCTCCGCCGCTCGATCCGCGCTCGTCGCACAACAACGTGTGATCGGCAGCCACAGACCATCCCCGCCGGGTCCCTGAACACGACGTTTCCGTCGCTTAGGTCCCGTCTCCACCTCCTGCCCCACCCTCATCCTCTTGCTTCGCCGCCCCGTCCTTGAGCACCTTGTGCGTGAAATGGAACGTATCGGGAAATGCCGGCTCCTCAAGCTCAAAGCCCCGCCTGATGAGGCCCTCCAGGTAGCCCTTCTCGCTGCGCACGGTGCGGATCATGGCACCCAGGGTGTCGTCGCACGAGTGGAGCCACGCGCCGTGGACCGTGATGTCCCCGCCGTAGATCTCATCCCATTCCTCGTCCGTAATATGCGCGTTCCAGTCGTCCTCGGACGTCTCGACGATGGCGTGGTTCTCGTCGCTGCGGCTGCAGCGCTTCCGTTCGCGGGCGAGATGGAGCCCTTTCTGGTCGTAGAACCGCACCCTGTCCCTCGGCACCAGCGTGCACCACTTCTTGGCCACCCTGTGCACCACGTATCCCTCCCTGCTTCTGGCTAAGGTAGGCGATCTGCGCTTCCGTCCCCTTGACCATCTCGTGCGCCGTCCGGCACCCCTCGTAGACCCATTCGGAGAACAAGGTGATTTCGCCCGGCGCGTTGTCGTCCCCGGGAGGCACCCAGAAGCGCGGTGCGTGGATCCATTGGGCGGGACGGGCGCGGCCGGGCCAGGGTAGGCGGGGCTTGGGCTTCCAGCCGCGGGGATGCTTCGCGCGGCGTCGTCCCCTCGAGACGCTGCCATCCCCGTCCGCGGCGTCCTTGGGGATCTTGTTCTGACTCACGGCCGTCGCGAAGAAGGAGATTCCGGAGGGTTTGGCCCGAGCGGAGGCGAGCGGCAAGCTGAGTTGGCGCGGCCTTGACCACGCCGCCGGCAGGAAGACGCCGCGCACGGCGGACACGGCGCCAGACGCCGTGCGAGGCCAAAGAGGGCGAACCGAGGCTAAGGTTGCCTTGCCCAGCAGCGGCCCGAGAGATGCGAGCATCGTGGGGTCGGTTGCACAGGTCGGGTTGGTGTGACTCAACGCGCACCGCCCTCGACCTAGCAGAATTCGCGGAACAGTCTTCTCGATCAAACAGAGTTTGCGGAACAGTAGTTCATCTGGAACCCAGGAGCAGTATGGCGCACCCGTAGCAACTGCCTATGCCGTGGTGTACCCCACGAACGAGCTGTCCCATCCCCACGCATCCTTGTCTCCCTGCACCGCCTCCACGACCTTCACCTCCTCCACCGCCTCTTTCTCCTTCCTTGCCCCAACCTCGGCCCCATCCGCCGCCATCCACCTCGCCACGCACCCCGCGACCCACTCCGCGTCCCCCTCCTCGAGCACGAACGCGTGCGGCACCTGCCACTCGTCGGCCTCCAAGCGGCCGCGGTGTTCCTCGGGCATCGCCGCCCGCGCCCGGCGGAGGTGCGACACGGGGCACCAGAAGTCCCGGGAGGAGTACAGCCCGCGGATCTGCGAGGCGTTGCGGAAGAGGAAGGACGAGTCGAGGTCGCGGACCAGCCGCATCTCGTCGTCCGCGAGGCGGAGCGCGGCGAGGGAGGTGGAGTAGGTGAGCAGGTGCGAGGCGACGAGGGAGGCCGTGTCGCGGGCCTGGGAGGAGACGTGGGCGACGAGGGAGGTTAGGTGCGGCTGGGGGAGCGCCAGGCGAACGCCCGAGACGAGGAGGGAGAGGAGGTGGCGGTATGGGAGCCGGAGAGCGGGCTGCGACGCAAGCGTGAGTGAGTGACAAGAAGATGGAGCAGCGCCGGCCAGGCTCACAGCCAACATGACGCCGTTGGGCGTCGCGGCGATCTCCTCCAGGGTCGGGAACAGCAGGTAGCACCCCGCGATCCTCTTCTCCGCCTCGAGCTCCGTCACTACCTTCGTCGCCATCCACGCGCCGATCGAGTGCCCCGCCAGGAACACCCTCGCGGCCGGGAACCACGCCAGCGCGAGCCTGACCAGGGCAACCTTGGCGGCCGTCTGCTCCTCCAGCGAGCCCGAGAACACCGAGCGCGAGGGGGCGGGGAGCACGGTGGTGTGGCCGATGTGGCCCACGGAGAGGATGGCGGGCCGCTTGTGCAGGAGCTTGTGGAGGTGCGTGAGGAAGGGCGTGTAGAAGTCGGGGATCCCGGGGTCTGGGCAAAGAACGCGGTCAGCAAGTTCCGGAAGGGCAACCGAAGGCGAGTAACCCACTGCCGGAGATCATGATAAGGACGTCGGTGACCGGCCCCCTGTCGGGGCGGCCTTCCCAGACCAGCATGTCGGCGTCGACCGTCCCCCGCTCCATGGGGAGCTCCACCACGCGCCTCGACGGCTCCGGCATCCCAAACATCGTCTCTTTCTCCGGGGATTCGGGCAAGGGGACCCTCGGGGGCCGCACCTCCCTCGGGTCGGTCGGCCACTCCTGTCCGTCCTCGCCCCTCTCGTGCGGCACCCTCTCGGTCTCCTCCCCCGCGAAATCGGGAAGCACCTCGTGCGCCAGCGCGTGCGCCACCCGGTCCGCCGCGGGCACCACGTAGCCCAGCACCTTCGAGACGGCGGGCGCGAACCGGTCGGGAATCAGCGCGGCCGCGGAGAGCGGGAGCAGCGCGAGCATGCCGGGCGGGCGGATGGGCGGGCGGACGGAGCTGGCGCGGCGGAGGCGGAACGCGGGATCGGGGTCGGCGCCGGGCATTTCGGCGTCTAGTTGTTCGTTGTTTGGGTGGGCAGGAAGGAGCGTCGGCGGAGTTCATCGATTTGCACGTGCTTTTCGCCCCTTGCGGATCGAGGTCCCAGCCCGGCAAGCTTCTCCGGCCTCTGGAGAGTTCTGCTTAGTGTGGTTCCCTGAAGCTAGAGGTTCCTGATCATCTGCCCCGCAGTGGCACCGGAACGAATCAACGAGACAATCGAGTCGTGCCCCGCGAGTCCTGCGCAACTTCGAATAATCTGAACTCTCATGACGAATCCGCCCGGGAATTTGAAGACATAGATTGCTCGGAATAGCTTCAGCTCCGAGCTCGCGTTTCACAAGAGGCGAGGGCATCGAATGCCTCGGGGTTGGTATCGCCGTTGGAACCGCACAACAACGCGTCGCGCTTCCTGACCCCCTGACAAGCTGCGACCCATCATGTCCTCATCGCAGCGCCCGCCGTGCCGCTTCTTTCCTCAAGGAACCTGCCGGGCCGGCGACGCGTGCCGTTTTCCGCACGTCGCCGCGCCCGCTCCGCCCTCTGCTCCGAGTGACCCCCGGCGGGCCGCCAAACCGCCGTGCAGGTTCTTTGCCGAGGGCCGCTGCAAGTTCGGAGACCAATGCCGCTTCGACCACGCCAAGACGGAGGTCCCCGCCGGGGGTCCGGAGCGGGCGACGGCTCGTGCCGGGGCCACCTCAGCGGTCGAGCGGGCGGTCGGACACTCGAAACCGAGCGCTTCCGCCCGCGGAGGCGCTGTTCAGGGGCCTGCGCGAAGCCAGTATAAGGACGGGCCGCCGGTCTGCAAGTTCTTTGCCAGGGGATCGTGCGTCAACGGCGACAAGTGCCCGATTGTGCATGAGCGGCCGGGGAACACGCTCACCGGGCTGCCGGTGGAGCTGCTCCTGCTCTTTTCAAAACGCCTGGACGACACATCGCTAGCCCGCCTTGCCAGCACGTGCTCCCGGGCATGGGCGGCACTCGGGAAGCAGGTCCGCGGCATTGCCGAGGCAAGGCGTGAGGATTTCGTGGCAGATTTCGACGACAACAGATTGGAAGTGGCGGCATCTCTCGTCCTCGATCTGCCCTGGATGTTTGCGTTCCGCCTTGGAACTGCAGCTCAGTCACGCTGACCTGTGGCTGCACAGAGATCGCCACGGCAAGACCGTCTCGAGCCACGAGGCCCGCGTGCTGGACGACACCCAGTTCTGTTTCTTCGAGCGAATTGGCGAGGGACCGCTTCGACAAGGACGGCAGGTCCGATGGTCGATCAGCCGTGACCTTCGACGGCCCTCTGTTGGACGAGTACGAGTTGGCGGGATATCCGGAAACGGACTTGCCCAATGCCTTTCGGTCTGATGATGGGGCTTCCGACGACGCGGACGAATTCAATTCGGATCACGACTGGCCGTCTTTCTACCAGAGCCTTCCGGGCGTGGCCATCCGTCCCGCGGCGTTGAAGCAGGGCGGCATCCGTCTGGCTCTGATGCTGAACCTCGACATTGCCTACGAGGAAGCGTGGCGGACGATGCGCGTGGGTCCAGACGCAAAGGCCACCTTCGAGCTCCCGCGCAAGCTGCTCTGGGACAGCAAAGGGAACCCAAGGCACCAAGTCATCACCGTGGGGAGAGAGCGGGCCTGCCATTGCGTCGAAGCGCCCTGACTGGGATGTCACCGCCGCAGAACGTCGTCGGCCTCGACCAGCACCTCCGCGTCGTGCTCATTGTCGAGCCCAGCCGCGGCGAGAACAAGGGCCTAGTTGAGATCCGGCTTTACCGCGTTTACATGTCCTTCTCCCGGCTCAAGAGCTTGTGGCGGCACTACCAGAGCGAGCCCGACCATCGTCTTCAGGTCCTCGACGAACTCGAGGAACTGGAGCGCGAAGGACGCGGCGTGGTGGTCGAGGAGATGGCTGCGTGCGGTCGGTGCCGCCTGAAGGGGCACTCCAGGGATCAATGCCCGTGAAAGTCTTGTGAAGGCTGTTCTTTGTGAAGGCTGTTCTTTGCACAATGGGGCTCTATGTTGCAACCTGTCGTAGAAGATCTAGTCTTGGTCTATGCCTCCTTCCCAACCCATCTAATCCTCCTCCTTCTTGAGGGTCGAGATGTCGATGACGAAGCGGTACCGGACGTCGCTCTTGACGACGCGGTCGTAGGCCTCGTTGACCTTCTCGATCGGGATCACCTCCACGTCCGACACGATGCCGTGCTTGCCGCAAAAGTCGAGCATCTCCTGCGTCTCGGCGAGCCCCCCGATCATGCTGCCCACCAGGCGGCGGTTCCCCGGGATCAGCGTGAAGGCGTGGAATGGCACCGCGGTGGGTGGCGCCCCGACGAGGATCATGGTGCCCTTGGGCTTTAGCAGCGCGAGATACGCCCCGTAGTCGTGCTCGGCCGACACCGTGTCGATGATCAGGTCGAACTTGCCCTTCAGCCCGTCCATGGCGCCCTTCTCGGTGGTCGCCACGAAGCTCTTGGCCCCCAGGCGCTCCGCGTCGGCCTGCTTGGCGCGCGTCGTGGAGAACATGGTGACCTCGGCGCCCATGGCTGCCGCGATCTTGACGGCCATGTGGCCCAGCCCACCGAGGCCGACCACGCCGACCTTGTCGCCGGCCTTGCAGTTCCACTGCCTCAGAGGCGAGTAGGTCGTGATCCCGGCGCACAGGAGGGGGGCAGCGCCGGCGAGGTCCAGGTTCTCGGGGACGCGGAGGCAGAAGGCCTCGTCGCAGGTGATCTGCGTCGAGTAGCCGCCGTACTATGTGGGGAGATGGGAACAGATCAGCGGGTGCGTTTGTCGGGCGTGGGCAGACGTGCTCACGGTGGGCGTCTTCTTGTCCATTTCGAACGAGTTGTAGGTCCCGGCCGAGCCCTTCTCGCACTGCGAGACAGGATGAAAACAGTGAGAAGATGTTCTCGACTCGAGTCGGCCAGAGCGAGAACCCACGAACTGCTCGTCGCCTCCCTTGCACTGCGAGCACGACCGGCACGAATCGACCAGGCAGCCGATCCCGGCGAGGTCCCCCGCCTTGAACTTTTTGACCTCGGAACCAACGCGGACAACGCGCCCGACGATCTCATGCCCGGGGACCTGTTCGGGCGCGTTAGAAAGGGCACCGGGGAAGAGTGCGCCAACCGACCATCGGGAACTTGGACCCGCCCCATTCGTCGCGGACCTGAGCACAGCATCTGGTCAGCGGTGCCGAAACGGCGTCCATTTTTCGCCCACTTGGTGGATATCCGAGTGGCAGATGCCCGCGAAGAGGATGTCGATAACGATGTCGGTCGGCCGCGGGTCGCGACGCTCGATGGTGGTCGCGGCGAGCGGCGCCGAGGCTGCGGGCGCGGCCCACGCGGAGACGGTGAACGGCATAGTGCAGGGCGCGGGTCGCGGAGGGAACGGAGGCGGCGGCGAGAAGGTGGTTTGGAAAAGCGGGGATCGGCGGATCAGATCAGGAGGTTTAGCCGATTGGCGCTGTGGCGAAGAATGCACACCCGTGGCTTCAGACAGGCACATCCCGGTCAGTTCCCGAGCATTCTTTAGAATTGCGTGGTCTGTGAATCGCCTCCTGGCACCGCCCGATGGGATGGAAATACCGGCCCGCCTCGGACGTCATCGAGGTCGCCATTGGTGGTGGAACTTCCAATCCGCGCCGCACCGCCGTTTAGTAGCTCTCTTCGTCTCACATGCAATGTCGTGAGATGCCGCAGTCCACCGCCTGGCACCGCCTTCTGATGCTTGCCCCCCCCGCCTGGATGGGACGTCGGCAAGATGCTCTCGGCGTTGGCACTTCGGACCAGCGATTCGCCCTGCGCCGGGATCCGCCATCCTCAAACATGTAGTGCGGTGCAATCTCGCAATCCACCGCCTAGCAGCGCCTCTCACAGGTTTGCCGCACAGAGTAGCGGACAACCGGATCGTCTTCGCTGCTCCGTTAGACCGTTGCGTTGCCAGATGGCCTTCCTAGAGCATAACGTAGCTCCATCCATTTAATGCCTTACTCCCTTTAGGTTCATTGCGGTCCCCGTTTGGGGTGCGGCGGGGTGCGGCGAGCGGCCGCCGCCAGTCCCGCCGTGGCCAACCTGAGGTGCTTCCTGAATCCCGTAGCGTGCTTGCCCAGCTACCAAACTCTCGGGACTTCATGTGTTGGACACCTCGAAGTTGATACGGGAAATTGCTGGAGTTTGTCTCGCCGAGAGTGCCCAACAATAGTCGTGGAAGGGGACGTGGCGCCTGAAGCCTGGGCCAGGACGCACGATCGAAGGGACCGTGACCCCTGGGACGCACTTTCAAACCTGCGGCCATTCTCCGACCCCGTGCGGCACCATCATGACCGTCATGGAGTCTACTCCGCAGACTGGCGACGCCGGCCGCCGCCGTCCGTCGTTCAAGCTCCCCTCCGGCTGGTCGCTCGCCTTCCGCCGCCCGTCGCTCCGGCAGGACGGAACTCCGAGCCCCGGCGACCGCCGCACTCCGGGCGGCACTCCCGCGGAAGGCTATGTGCCTACGCCGACTGCGCTCGGCTCCCCGCGGGCCGACTCGCCGGGGGCGACGAAGGACTACTTTGGGCCCCGCGCCCAGTCCTCGACTCCGGCGGCGGAAAGGGGGGACGCAGAGGTTCCTTCGGCCTCGGAGCCGCCTCCGAGCTCTACGTACTTTCCTGCCGCCCCCGAAGCCCCCGGCAAGCGCAGAATTGGATCCTCGGCCACGATGGATCCGGCAGGCGCGGTTACCGTAGACCCGGACCGGGTGTTTGCGAAGCTGTACGACCTCGCCTGCGGCGGCAAGGTGCAGAAAAAGGGAGCTCAGGTAAGCGGAAAGGGGATTGAATGTCGCAACGTCGGGATGCTCACCCGCACTTCACTCAGGGACGTCTCTTCGCCGTCCGTCTCCTGCCGACCCACTGTCTCCCAGACGTAGACCCGACCAAGCTGCTCGCGGCGAAGCTGATCAGCCGTCATCCGTGGGCAGCGCACCTGTCCTTCCAATTGCGCCGAAGCTAACCCTGTTCACGATCCAGCAACCATCATCCCAGCTTCGCAGCCTACTCCATGCGGTGCCGCCGCGAATGGCTCTGCGCCTCCTCCCTTCGCCACCCCAACGTGATCGCTTCCCACGAGATGATACTGGACGACCGCTGCGGGCGGTACCTGATCATCATGGATCTGGCGGCGGGGGGGAACCTTCACGACTGGCTGGCCAGGGACGGGGAAAAGTGCCTCAGGCAGAGGCTGCGGATGTGGAAGGAGGCCGTTGAGGGAATCGCGCACGACTGGCTGGCCAGGGACGGGGAAAAGTGCCTCAGGCAGAGGCTGCGGATGTGGAAGGAGGCCGTTGAGGGAATCGCGCACATGGTGGGTTGACGGCAGGCTCAGGTGGCCTCTCGTATCTGACGCCCCGTGGTTTGCAGCACGAGATGGGCTTTGCACACCGCGACATCAAGCCACACAACTTCGTCCTCCACGAGGGCCGCGTCAAGGTGATCGACTTTGGCACGGCCGGGTGCTCCGGCCGGGGTCACCCTGGCCACGCCGCGGCCGAGTGCGACGCGTGTCCGCCCTGGAGGCCAGCCAACGCCGACGTGCGCGTCGCGACCTGCAGAGGCAGGGTGGGGACGAACCCATGCATGGCGCCGGAGCTGTTCCTTGGTGGGTCTCCGCACAGTCCCATGGTCCCAGATCGTCCTGCTGACCGGCGCCCCGGCCCGTCGCAGACGAGGAGCACGACCCCGTTGCGACCGACGTCTTCTCCCTCGGCATCCTCCTCCTGATCCTCATCGGCCTGCCGCACCCCTGGGCCTCGGCGACGTCCAGCGAGCGGGCATGGAAGCTCTGGGCGGAGAAGGGAACGTGGCCGGCCGGGGTCGCGGAGCGGCTAGATGCCGCGGCGGTGGATAAGGAGGTGGTCAGGCGGATGCTGGCGTCTGCCAATGCGGAGAGGGGTGATCTGAGGCTTGTGAGGGGGAGCGCATGGTACCAAAGCTTGTGATATCGATACATGTATTTGCCGAAAAAGAGAGAGAGAGGGGAAGAGGGCCTCCTACTGCAGTGGGCAGAACGTCTCGACCATCACAAACACCCCCACGCCCCTCAGCACGCTGAAAAGCCCGACCGCGAGGGTGAAGGCAGTTATCACGACCGTCCTCACGACGCCGTAGGAAATCGGGAACCCCAGCATCCGCGCCCTGTGCCGCTCGACCTCCTCGAACGCCGCCAGCTCCGCGTCGTGCGCCCTCAACTGCGTGGTGAGGTTGCCGAGCGCGGGGTCGGCGGAGGCGGCGAGCGACATGGAACGCAGCTCGGTGCGGGCTTCGGCATACAGCTCCGAGACGTGCACGAGCTGGGCGTTGCGCGCGGCGAGGTTGATGGTCTCGATTGTGTACCACAAGAGGAAGAAAAAGACAAAAAGGAGCTGCCAGGCCAGCACACACGAGCCCGTGCTCTGATGGAGAGTGAGATCAGCGTCAGTTCAATTCGGCCAGCAGGGGACTGGCCACCCACAATGGTGATGACGGGGATGACGAGGTTCACGACGACGCCAAAGACGAGGAACAGCCTTCCAAGCAGGTCCTGGTCCCCTCCGATCCTCCGCGCCCACTTGGCCGCAAGCTGCCCGTGAAGCGTCACGTACAGCTCGGCCCCTTTCGGCGGGGGCGGAGCCGCCCTGTCGCGCAGCGCGGAACGGTAGCGCGAGACGACGGAACCCAGGGCAAGCGTGACGGCGCGGGTCTGCAGGCGGAGTTCGAGGTCCGAGTAGGGGATGATGCCGACGAGGCCGATTCGCCAGACACCCTGGCCGGCAAAGCCCAGACCTGCGATGACTGAAGGAGAGGTGAGCACGGAGTGCGTGAGACCGACATGCCGAGACTCACTGGTGATGGCTCCGAGGAGGCATCCCCACCAAGTCGACCAAAGCGACGCGCCAAAGGTGAAGAAAGCGGTCCAGTTGAGCAGCACCTGGATCGCGCCCACGAGAACCACGTTTGTCAGCGCGTCCAGCGCGGCGCACCACGCCACGGTGTCGGGAATGCCCCCGGCGCAGCTGTCCGCAGGGCAAGGGCAGTACTCGTCGTTGGGATCGTGCTCCAGAAGGGTCCACGGGACCGGATTGCTCGTTCCGGACTCGTCGCGCTTGCCAGATTCGTCGTGCTCGAGTCCTCCGTTGAGCCGGTCGTCATCCCGCCTCTCCGACTCGTGCCGGACCAGCTGGATCCACCTCACGACCCCCGCGAAAGGCGGCTCATCTGGTGAGAACCTCCGCTTCTTCCGCTCGCGCCGGTCCAGGAACTCGTGCACAGCCTGAAGCATGAACGCGTCGACGAAGGTCCCCAGGAACACGGCGACAAGGCCCGCGGAGAGCTGCTGCCGCCCGAAGCGGCCGTCGTTGAAGGAGGCGGCCAGGCCGGCGAGCACCATGGCGCAGACGGTGTAGATCAGGTTGGCCCCGGCGTCGAAGAGGGTCACGGTTGTCTTGAAGAGGCCAGCGAAAACGAGGTACAGGTTCACCCGGAAGTAGGCGAACATGAGGTAGTAGAACGGCATCGAGTAATACGCCTCCCGGAGCACCATTTCAGAAGTCAGCGGGTCTGCTCGACGCGCCTCGGCGGCCCGGTCCGAGAACTCTGCGGCCTCATCCGCGAACGGTCCCGGCCGCGGAGGAGCCGCCGGAAAAAGCGCCAACCACGCCGCAGCAGAGAAGTCCGGTCCTTCACAGGGCGTTGCCGCCGCTAGCGGCTCCCCGGCGTCCTCCATAATACGCCACTCGCTTGCCGCTGGGGACACAAGCAGTCCCTTGCGGGGGACGAAAGGTCCTGATCCACTCCGCTTCCGCTTCTCAGCCTGCCGGAGGTCTCCGAGCCGCGATGGAACGCCTACATGATCTCCTGGACGCGTACATTTCTTCTCCCGCCGAGGAACTGCCGGCCGCCGAGGCACGAATATGGAGCGCGCGTTCGTCCTCGACATGTCCGGCTTCTCGCAGCTGGTCCGCCGCTTCGGCATTGTGCACTACCTGGTCATGATCCGCAGCTTGGAACTCCAGCAGGACAGCGCCATTGCTTCGAGCATGAGAGCGAAGTCGTGGACCTGCTGTTCGAGATGGCACTTGCTGGCGCCCTGAACGACGACACTCGTCTAGTCGGCGAATGGAGTGACCCTTGCGTCTTTCTTGAACCTAGCCGTGGCGTGGACTTCTTCCGCAGGACCGCCGGACGTGCGGACAAGATCGGGAATCGCGTAGCAATCAGACTACACAGTTATCCAACGTATGGACAGAAGCTCTCCGGAGTGATGAAGACACCGAGGCCCCTCAGCACGCTCCAGAGGGCAACGCACAGCGTGACGACCGTGACGAAGAGCGCCCGCGCGGAGCCGTACGTCACGGCGAACCCGAACACGCGTCCCTCGAAGCCCGAGACATCCAGGAACGAGACAAGTGTCGCCTCGTGCTCTTTCAGCGCCGGTGCCGCGCGGGCGTTGACGCGGATCTCGCGGAGGGCGTCGCGGAAGAGCGCTGTAATGGAGGAAATGGCGGCGTTGCGCGCGGCGAGGTTGACGATGTTGATCATGACGTAGATGCTGTAGAGGGCGAGCTGCAGGAGGATCCATGCGGGGACGCAACGGCCCGTTGCCTGCAGGAAAGCGGTAAAGAATGGCTCAAGTGTGTACTACCGCGCACCCACCATAGCTAGCACGCCGAAGACCAGAAGAGCAGGAATGAAGACGAGAATGACGATTTGACTGACAAGACTTGCTTCGAGCACTCCACGTTGATTCCAAAGCCTCATCAAAAGGTAATAGAGGCGCACATAGAGGTACGACGTCGGACGAGATCCACTGTTGGCCAACGGATCGATTTCTGCTGCAACGGGGGCCGATTCCGCACCCAATGCCTGGCCCAGCGCAATGCGCATGGCTCGATGATGCAGACGCTTCTCCAACCCGTAGTAGCCCACATTGCCGAAGACTGCGAGCCTAGCGAGTCCAATGAAAAGACTGTAGAACAACGTGCTGGCAAGGAAACCAGCGAACAGCAGGCAGCCCCACCAGGAGGAGAAGAGACGCGGTCCAAAGGTCACGAATGTGGAGTAGCAGACCATAGTCTCCGCCGAAATCTGGAAAAGAATCCAGTACGAGTAGTCCAACCACGCAAAGACACCCGCTTTCAGAGGCGCGGTGCCGGCACATGATGCCGCGCTGCACGGGCAAAGGCTGTCAGTGGGATCGTGGTCGAGCAGTCCAGTCGAATGTTGTTGACCCGAAGACTCTTTGGGAAGCTCGGCTGGGCGCGGGCGGCGGCTCTCCTCCAGCTCGAGCCATCTTGCTAGTCCCGCATATGGCTCGAAGTCCACGGTAGTGGCTGTCCAGCCGCTTACCGACCGGTGAACGAACAACGCGAAAATGACTCCTATCGCCAGCCAAAGAATTCTGAACAGCATCCCCATCGCGAGTTGCACGGTGCCGAAGAGGCCGTCGCTCCAGGCCACCGCCAATCCGAGCAGCGCAACCGAGAAGCAGTAAGAAACGATGGAAGCTCGCAACGAGCCGAGCGGGGAGAGGGAAAGCCTGTGCGCACAAAAGACTGCCCCGGCCACGAGCGGGGTGCCGGATAGGTCGCGCCGCAACGTGTCGCGTGTCAGGGGGCGTTTCTCCCGCGCTGGCGCTGCGGGGTCGTCGTCGGTGCGCCCGCTGCGCGCCTCGATGTCGCTGAAGCAGCCGAGCGGGGGCAGCGGCCCCGGGAAGAGGGCAACCCATTCCTCGGGCGAGAAGTCGGCGCCGCGTGTGTCCATATCGGAGACTGGAACACACACAAACAATCCCTTGCGGTGCGGGGACGCTTCCGCTTCCTACAGCCTGCCGAGGTGTCCGAGCCCAGATGGACCACCTATATGATCTCCTGGACGCGTACATTTCTTCCCCCGCCGAGGAACTGCCGGCCGCTGAAGCACGAATATGGAACGAGCTCGGCGTGGAGCGCGCCGCGTTCGTCCTCGACATGTCCGGCTTCTCGCGGCTGGTCCGCCGCTTCGGCATAGTGCACTACCTGGCTATGATCCGCAGGATGCAGAAAGTCACCAGGCCGATCGTGCAGGGGTTCGGGGGCGAGCACCTCAAGTACGAGGCCGACAACCTCTTTGCCGTCTTTCCGCGGGCGGAGGACGCGGTCGGGGCCGCGCTGGCCGTCGTCGCCGAGTTCCGCCGGCTGAACGAGGACACGGACGACGCGAGGGACATACACGTGTCGATCGGGATTGACGTCGGGAGGGTGCTGCTCGTTCCGGGCACAGACATGTTCGGCGACGCGGTGAACGTGGCGTCCAAGCTGGGCGAGGACGTTGCGGAGCGGGACGAGATACTGGTAACGGCCAAGGCGATGGAGGGGCTGGTGCCGGATCCGGGGTGGAAGGTCGAGAGGCGGACCTACAGCATCTCGGGGCTGTCCATCGAAGCGTACGCAGTTTCGGATGGTGTGTGAAGCTGAATGAACGTTCGTTTCAAAGCACTTTATTGTCATCTCCTGCAACCAAGGATCGCTAGAAGGCGCACCACCTCCGCAGCTCCTCTTCCACGGCCTCGCCCTCGCCCCTGGACCTCAGCCTCCGCAGCACCGCGATCCTCTCCGGCGACGGACCCTCCCTTGCATGCGCCTCCCGCAGCTCCCTCTTCCCCATCCCGTAAGCGGCCAGCAACGCCGACGCACCTCGGAACCCCTCCCCGGCATCCAGCACCTCGAGCGGGATCCCCTCCCCGTCGGCGTGGAAGAAGAGCCGGAGGATCTCGAGCGCCCCTCCGAGCGCCTCGACGCGGGCGTCCTCCCACGCGTTGCGCTTGTCCGAGGCGAAGCCGGGGATGGGCTCCACGGGGGGAACGGGAAGGTCGGCGATGCGCCAGCAGAGGGCGTCGAAGACACGAAGGAGCACCGAGTGCCTCAGTTCCGGCGAAAGAGAGGAAAAGAGCACGTCCAGGGCGCCGTCCAGGGTCTGCAGCGCCCCCTCGAGCGCCTCCTCGAGCCGCTCAGCCTCGGCATCGGCGGGCTCCGCCCGCTTGAGTGTCCCCTGGCGGTACTTTTCCCTGACCACCCGCTTCCAGGTCCGCACCACCGCGTTGGCCCCCTTGTTCTTCCACGGCTCCAGCGCCGCCTTCACCATCGCGCCCACGTCCCAGAACCCCCACGCGATCACCGCCTCCACCGCGGCATCCAGCTGCCCCGCCGCGTGCGCAAAGAAAAAGTCCGCCAGGCCCGCCCGCCACCTCGCCGCCGCCGCGGCATCGGCTTCCCCGCCGTCGCACGGGGCCACCTTCACACCCAGCGTCCCGAACAAGCCCCCGGTCTTGACCTCCAGCTGCACCCCCTCCTTGGTCTCGGGCACCGGCTACGTCAACGGCCGCGGCGCCATCGACGACAAGCAGGCCGTCGTGGCCATCTGCGAGGCCGTCGAGGGGCTGCTCGCAAAGGGCTTCGAGCCCGCCGTGCCCGTGCTGCTGCTGTTCGGGCACGACGAGGAAATCGGCGGGTACGACGGCGCCAAGGCGCTCGCCGCAAAGGCCGCGGAGCTGGTGCCGCCCGCCGTGCACGGCGCCAAGCCGCTTTCGTTCGTCCTCGACGAGGGGCTGTTCATCCTCTCGGGGTTCATCCCCGGCATGGCCGCCCGCGTCGCCGCCGTCTGCGTGGCCGAAAAGGGCCACGTCAACATGGAGATCGTCGCGCGGCAGCCCGCGGGGCACTCGTCGGCCCCGCCAAAGAGCTCCTCCATCGGCACCCTCGCCCGCGCCGTGCGCATCATCGAGGAGAACCCGTTCCCGGCGCACCTGTCTGCCGCCGCCCGGCTGTTCGACGCGCTGATCCCCGACATGCCCGCCGCCCTGGCCTACCTCTTTTCCAACACCTGGCTGTTCGGCCCGCTCCTCAAGCGCCTCCTCGGCCTGACCCCGGCGACCAACGCCATGGTCCGCACCACCACGGCCGTCACCATCGCCCGCGCGGGGTACAAGTCCAACGTGCTCCCGCCCCTCGCCACCGCCGTCGTCAACCACCGCATCCACCCCGACGAGTCGGTGTCGTTCGTCCAGAAGCGCTACGACGAGCTCCTCCGCGGCCTGCCCGTCACCACCCGCGCCATGCAGACCCTCGAGCCCGCCCCCGTCTCCTCCACCTCCTCCCCGGCCTTCTCGGCGCTCGCCGCCTCGTCGCGCGCCGTGTTCGCCGGGCCCCTGGCCGTCGCCCCGGCGCTCATGGTCGGCAACACCGACACGCGGTGGTACTGGAACCTGGCCGAGGACATCTACAGGCACAACCCCACCGAGCTGGGGATGCACGAGGTGGGCATGTTCCACGGGAGGGACGAGCGGATCGCGGTGGACAACCTAGCGAGGATGTGCGCGTTCTACGCGGGGGTGGTGGCGCGGACGGCGGGGTGAGGCGGGGGTGCGGGGCAGGGGAGCGGGATCGGATGACCGCAGCATCTTATCATCGGGGTCTTTGGGATACAGGGAAACGTGTTTCGGCTTTCGGAGCGCCGTCCGCGGACGGACTGTGGTGTCCAAGCGTCTCGGCCTCCGTTGCGGCCCTTTCCCATTCTCCTGGCTGTGCCGCTTTGCTAGGGCAAGCGCTCTGACGCGGGTCAGGAGCGGTTCAACTTGGGTTCCCCCTTTTTTTTGGGTGCGGGACCGGGGCGAGTGAGTGCGGGACGATCCCGGCGGATCATTTCGCGGGCTGTGCCGGCTGTGCCGCTCCCGGATATAAGCGCCCCCGGAAACCGCGGGGAACTCAGCAACGAACGACACCGCACACCTCGCAATGCGCTCCACCACCGTCGCCGCCATCTGCGCCGTCGCTGCGCTGGCCCTGCTCCGCGGTGCCGAAGCCCACTCCTGGGTCGCTTGCACAGACTATCGCGAGAAGGTCTGCGGCTTCATCCCGGTTGCCCCGTGCCCATCTCACCCCCTTCCTTCCTCCGCGCAGAACGGGTACTTCTGGGACCCCGCCAAGTGCAACGGCTACCCCCGCGAGGCCGCACCCTGGTACATCGTCGGACAGCCCTTCGGCGCCAACACGGGGTACCAGCTGCAAACCCCCGTGTGCCGGCCCAAGGACGTCAACCCCACCTTCCCCGTGGCACGCTATGCCCCGGGTCAGATGGCCTGCCTCGCCTGGTCCGCTCAGAACCACGTCAACAGCGACCTGCCCGGCGGTTCGAGGTGGGAGGAGGACAACGGGGTGATTGTCGAGATGCAGCCGCTCGCGGGGGGGAACTGGACGCTCGCGGCGGATTTCGGGAGGAGCTCGAGGGGGTTCGAGTTCAACCCGGCTTTCCCGAGGCCGGGATTCCAGAACTGCCCCAACTTTGATCCATCCGGAACCGGTGGGTTGCTTCCGCTTCTCCGATCCCCGGAAGATGCCTGACCATCCGTGAACCCGCCAGGCCGCGTGTTCCCCCTTGGAGACCAATCCGCCACGGCTTTCTGCTCGCAGTGCTTCCGCCTCCCCGCGGACATCGCTCCGGGCGAGTACGTCTTCCGCTGGCGCTGGCACTTCCACACCGACCTGGTGTACTACACCTGCTGGGACGCGACGGTGGGCAGCGGCGCACCGGCGCCGGATCCGACGGAGTTTGTCGTTCCGACCGGGACCGGTGGGTTCTCTTCGTCAGCTCCGCCGTGAGGACAAGGATGCTGACGCCCGAGCGAATGACTTGACAGCGGTGCCTCCGACAACGCCCGCGGCGACGACGACGGCACGGCGGACGACCACTGTTGCGCCTCCGCAGGTCACCACGACAGGTGGGCTTGGTCTTTCGTTGCCGGGACCGGCCGTAGCTCATCTCATTCCCCGATCCAGTCGCTCCCGCCCCACCGCCGACGACGACCCGCACCCGCACCACCACGGAGCAGGGGCCCACCACCACCCGCCCCGCCTTGACCACCACCGCCCCCGCCCCCGCGCCGACGACCACGACCGTCGCCCTTCCCCCCGGCTCCTCCCCCGTCCGCCTCGGCTGGACGCTCGGCGGCTTCGACACCCACGGCCTTTCGGGCGACGTCGCCGTGCACAACCTCGGCACGACGGCGATCAACGGGTACACGATTCGCTGGAAGGTCAACGAGGGCTGGCAGGTGGGACCCGCGGCTCCCCAGTCCCGCGCACCCGGTTGACTTTAGCACCCAGTCGGGCAGCGGCTGGATCTGGAACTGCAACTCCATCGCCTACCCGTCGGCCGCCAACAACCGCACCGCCACGTGCGTGGTCAATCCCGGCGCTTGGAACGCCCGCGCGGCGCCAGGCGGGTCGATCAGGGGGCCGGGGATGTACCTCTACATGCAGACGGGGCAGAGCAACGGCTTGATTGGGTCCGGTGGGTGCATGCGCGCGGCGGGCGGTGGCATGGTGGGGCGGGCTGACGATGTGTTTCGCAGCGACCTCGGAGTGGAGCGTCACCGTCGGCGGGGCGACCTACCAGGTGCCGGTGCCGGGCGCCTGAATGAGAGTGGCCGATGATCGATATAGGATCGGCGGCAATAGAAGGGGGAGATCCAGACCGCGGGTCCGCCGCAGGGTGGGACGTGCATCCGCAGATATCTTCGTCCCGCGTCGCATCCCACGTATTCAGCCGATGGAGGCATCTGAAGCGGAGGAACCCACGGCATTTCGCGCATCTTTGTACGGAATCACGGTGCAATCAGTTTGGCTTGGCCGTGCGTGGCCGTGCTGTGCGCCAAGATCTTGGTCGGCCGTCCCAACGGGCAGAAACCGCTCACCGCCCATTCCCCCGCCGCGTCCTGAACCCCCGATAGCGCACAACGAACTCCGCTCGCTGCCCCCCGCACGTCATGGAAAGCGCGCACCTGCGGCCGGCGCCGCTGCCTGCCTGCCGGCCGCCGCCCACGCCGTTGGCCGTACCGCGGCGAGCGTCCCTGCCGCTGCTCGCCGGCGCCGCCTGCGAACACTGCGACTTTGCGGCCCTCCGCGAGGGATACTGCTTTTTGTGCGTGGCGGCACTGGCTGCCTCCCCGGCCCCCGCGCGGCCGCCGTGCCTCCGATCGGGGCACCTGTCGGTCCCCGCCCACGGCCACGCGAGAAAGACGGTGCGCTTCGCGGACGACTACCCGTCGCCGCCGTCGGACACCTCCAACGGCTTTCCTTTGCCGCGGTACACCTCGGACGGGTCGTTGGACAGGCCGGCGCTGCTGGGCCGGCACGCATTGGCCGCCGAGGGCGCGCTGCCCGCCTTCGGGCCCCTGAGGAGCCCCGGCGAGGACCCCTCGGCGGAGCACCTGTTCGTGGACCCTGGCGGGTTCGTGTTGGACCTGGATTGCCTGCCGAACTGCGATTCGGATCCGGAGGACGACGGCGATGGGCCGTCGTGACCGCACAGCTAGCGCGCGACGCGTTCCGTGGATGCAGCTCGCCGATTCCCGTGCCGTTCAGATGCCCAGCTTGCCCTCCCTGCCCCGCCTCCTCCAGCGCTATTTGTAGCGTTGCGAGAGCCCGTGCACGATGAAGTGCTGCAGCCCGTCATCCACCAGCCGGGATTACGGGACGCGCGATGGGGCAGCACGGGGGCACTACGCTCCGAGCTACCGCCTTCGCCGTTGGCACGCGGCCTGGCCAGGGTCGATCTATAGCAGTTCTCTGGGGCGAGATGGATCGCTTGGTGGGTTGAGGAGGGGATTGTGCTGCGCGGCGGCGGACTGGGAACCGTGCGGGTCAACGCTGCGGTCTTGCGCGGCGACAGGAGGAAGAAGATGAAATCCCATGCTGTACATGTGCCCGAAAGGGCAAAGCGCTACCTCACTACAGTCAGCGTACTCGTTGCCGAGGTCTGCAGCAGAGTTCCAGTGCCCAGGAAGCGCGCGACGACGGCGGTCCTGCCCAGGGCCGCCTTCGCCGGCAGCCAGTATCTGACCGACGCCGTCCCACCGGCGTTGGTGGTCGCGTTGACCCTCGCACCAGAGCCGATCTGGAAGGAAATTACGATGCTGGGCACCGCCTTGCCCGCGGCGTTCAAGGCCTTCGCCGACAGTGCCACCGCCCTCCCGCGGCGGGAGCTCGCGGGGACCGAAAGCGAGAGCCTGACGGCGCCCTTTGCCCTACACGTTACCCCGTTCCCGTAGTACGCCGCTTTGCAGGTGCACGCGACGGCGCGGCCCCCGGGCTTGATGGAGCACACCGCGTTGGCGGAGCACCCGCCGTTCCTGGTCAAACACTTGGACCTGCAATCGTATCCGTTGCCCGTGTAGCCGCCCAGGCACATGCAGTACGGCAGGCCCGCGCTGACCATGCACGCGGCGTGAGGCCCGCAGGTCGTCCCCGCGCACGGCTCCTCCCTGCAGTGCGTGCCGTTCCCGGCGTACCCGGCCAGGCACGCGCATGTCCTCGAGCTCCAGCCCGTGCGCGTGCACGAGGCGTGGGGGGAGCATCCGCCGTTGCCGGCGCACGGGTCCGGCAGGCACGTCCTCCCGTCCCCGACGTAGCCGATCAGGCAGGTGCAGACGGGCCCGCCGGCGGTGGGCGTGCACATGGCGGCCGAGGGGCAGCCGCCGTTGTTTGCCGCGCAGGGATCGGGCGCGCACGTCGCACCGTCGCCGAAGAAGCCGTCGTTGCACGAGCAGAACGAACGGGTGCCTTCGCGGATGCAAGAAGCCGACGGGGAGCACGTGCCGTTGCACGGCGGTTTGATGTCGGCGGCGGGGCAGTCGGCGACCCCGCTGCCCCACGGCACGACCGCAGCGGCGGCGCGGGCACACCACCCCACCTTCTGGTCCTCCTCGCTGCATATGTACCCGACCTCGCCCGAGGCATGCGGATCCGGCTCGTTCGGCGCGAGCGAGGCGCAGTCCGCTCCCCGGAAGAGGGAGCAC
Organism: Hyaloraphidium curvatum; assembly: GCA_025558095.1. Lineage (NCBI taxonomy): Eukaryota > Fungi > Monoblepharomycota > Hyaloraphidiomycetes > Hyaloraphidiales > Hyaloraphidiaceae > Hyaloraphidium > Hyaloraphidium curvatum. The sequence goes on along the minus strand of JAIVFI010000005.1, from coordinate 22,541 downwards.
CTCCCGGCGTCAGGGCCTTTGCACTGCACCCCCCCACCGGAACCGAGGTACCGCACTAGAATGCGGTCGCCGCCCTCGCCGCAGAGCTGCACGCAGGTCCATGGGCCGCGCGGCGGCGGGCGCGGGGGATCGGGGGCCACGGCGGGAACGGGCTGCGAGGGATCGAGGCCTAGGCGCCGCAGGGCGTCCCGGTCGGCGTAGACAGGTTCCGTCCGGTCCAGCACTTGCCAGTATATGTTCCAAGGCACCGTGCGGGCGAGGTTGGCGGCGCAGCCGGGATCGGTGATGGCGGCGTCGAGGCAGGTGCCTGATTGTCCGGCAAAATTGTAGCCCATGCAGGCTATGGCACGCGTACCGGTACGACGGAGGATGCGGTAGGAGTAGGTCGATTTCGAAACCCGGTCCGGGTCCACGTTGTGGTGGTCCGACCTCACGGCCGTCCACGGGCCCGCCGAGCGGTCGTGCGCGGTCTCGACAAAGGTGTTGCGGTTGGGTCCGGGAAAGGCGTTGAACGTGCAGTTGAACCCCAGCATCGGATTGAAGCCAGGGAGTTCCGCGGTGGCGGCCAGCGCGCGGGCGCACCAGGATGCGCCGGCGGGACACGGGACCGCGGGCCACATCGTGGGCCGCAGACCGTACACGGCCGCGGTGCTCCGCCCGAGGACATCGCAGCAGGGTCCTGGGAGCACCATGCAGGATCCGGTGCCGTCGTCGAGGCAGGCAGCCCGGCCCATGGCGTCGCGCTTGACCAGGATGCCGTCCTTGAACCCGGCATCGCCGGGAAGGCACACGAAGCCGGTGCCGCCGTAGTCCACCTCCGCGGCCGAGCGGAGCAGGCCCGCCAAAAATGGGGGGCACGCCATGGCGGCCCTGCAGGCAGCAGCGCCGGCCATGCTTGCGTCCGAGACCTTGGGGTCCGTCAGGAGGTGCGACGCTTCCAGGACCCACGTAGAAGTCCCGGGCTTCGCTGTTACCCTCCTCGAAGCGGTGAGCAGGTCCCACCGGCACGGTGCCGTCGAGTTGCAGTTCAATTTGTAGTCGATGCTCCGCGAATACGGAGGCCCCCGGTACAGGCTCCACGCTTCCTTGAGGAAGCACCTCCCGCCGTCCTCCTCCACGGTGGTGTTGGCCGTCCATGTCGAAATCGCGAGGCCGTTCGAAGGGATGCCGCACGTCTTCCTGCCGTTGGGGTCCTCGCAGGAGTTGGGCAGCCGCCGGGCCGGGTCCCCGCAACTTTCGGGGCAGTACCACGACTCGCCGGGGCAGGTACCCGTCGGGGTAAGGTACTGGCATCCGCCCTGGTAAACCCGGCAGCCGGCGGCGCCGGTGGCAGGCTCCGTGAAGTTCTGGTAGTAGTAGTAGACGCACGTCGGCGAGGTCCTCTCGCGGATCCCTTGCGGCTCCGCCGCGGCGGCGCCCGCCACGAGCACCGCCGCCAGTGCCGCACACAGGGCTCTGCGATTGGTGCGGCGGAAATCGCCGCAGCTGCTATTCGTTTGCGCGTGAATCATTTCGTGTTTGGATTTGGTCCTGAGGCGCGTGGCGGTGCTGCGGTTTGGGGATGACCCTTGTCGAGTCACCATTTTTCGCCGAGTACTTCTCCACACCGAAACCGTTCTTCTACGGAGGCGGCATTTGGGATTGCGTCATGGACTGGTCCGGATGCCGAGAGAATGCGAATCGGAGAGCAGCCAGGGCGGAAAGCATGCCCTCCCTCACTCGCCGGTTCCTGTTGTCACCCAATCTGGCCAAGGCTGTGGCTTAACGCATCCCTCCAGAGACAATTTGGGCACTTGACAATCCACTTTATGCGTCGCTCTGTAAACTTGTCTCCTGAGTGGGCGGGCCAAGGTGCAACCTGTGGTCGACTGCACCAGTCACGGAGGCCGCCGCAAGGACACAATAAGTGCCGTTACTGCTCAAAGGAACGTTTCGTCATCAGGTCAATGCTTACTCCTGCCCTCCTTCGGACCGACTTTGCCCTTGGCGTCCGGGATGCGGGTGAACGGTTTCGGCGCCATTCGCCACGGGCCTGCGGCGCCAACAACCTGGGCGACATCTCCGACGGCCACCCCTCTTTCCCGCCCTCTTCGGCCCGTCCCGCGATGCCGACTCACGCTGCGCTTGCGAGCGACCCGTGGCGCTTCGACTTCGATGCCCAGGCGGTGCGCCGCGCCCCCCCCCCCCCCGCCGATGCCCGCTCACGGCGACGGCCTCCCGCGACAGCTCCTCAAAATCTACAGGGAGGAGAGGGACAAGCGCCTTCGCAGCGACACTTTGGCGCAATATGTGACCGTCGGCGAGGGCAAGGGGGCAAAGTGGGTCCCTCCGCGGCCGTTCCGCCCCACCGTCGGCCGACCGCCGTCGCCGCAGGTACGCGGACTGGCTCAACGACCCCTGGACTCCGCGAATCGAGCGGCCGGCGATGAACATCGAGACCACGGTGCTGGTGGTCGGCGCCGGGTTCTCGGGGATCCAGGTCGGGAGGCAGCTCAAGAACTACGGCGTGACGGACTTCAAGATCATGGGTGGGGCAGCGGTTGCGTGTGGTTCGACCGAGTGAGGAGCTGACGATTCGTCGCGGGAGGGCAGACCGGGCGGGTGACTTTGGCGGCACAGTGGGGCCCCGTGCGGCACGGACGTCTGACTCCGCTGACCTTCACGCTTCCCGCCACGCTGCCCACCCCGCTCCTTCCTGCTCCCATGATCCCTGTCTAGTGGTGTAGGTTCCTTGCCGGCCGCTTCCCTTCTTGCGGCTGATCCCATGACTGGCGCCGAGGACAGACTGGAATCGCTACCCCGGAGCGTCTTGCGACTCGGAGGCCTACGGGTACCTCCCCCTGCTCGAGGAAATGGGATACATGCCTACGTCGAAGTACGTGACCGGCACTGAAGTGAGTCTCCGTCTCGGGCGCCGCCACCACGGGTCTCACCGCCGCCCGCCCGCCAGATCGCGCAGCACTGCTGGCGCATGGCCCGACGCTTCGGCCTGTACGACCACACGCTGTTCCAGACCTCTGCCAAGGAGTTCCGCTGGGACGACGTGGCCAAGGTGTGGCGCGGCCAGACGGACCGGGGGGACACGATCGCCGCGCGGTTCCTTGTCACGTGCGGCGGCCCCATCTCGCACCCGCATCTGCCGGACGTGGAGGGGATCGAGACGTTCCAGGGGGATGAGTGGCACACTTGTGGGACACGCTCCGGGCGACGCCTTCCGGCAGGGGCTGACCGGATCCCGCAGGCCGTTGGAACTACGAAAAGTCGGGCGGCGACCCGCTCAAGCTCGACTTCAACATGACCAAGCTGAAGGACAAGCGCGTCGCCATCGTCGGCACCGGCGCCACCGCCGTCCAGGCGATCCCTTTCCTCGGCGAATCCGCCGGACACCTGTACGTCTTCCAGCGCACCCCCTCGGCCGTCGACGTGCGCGACAACCGGCCCACGGACCCGGCGTGGTGGGCCTCCCTGAAGCCGGGGTGGCAGCTCGAGAGGGACAAGGCGTTCCAGACCAACGCCGCGGGGGAGGACGCCGAGATCGAGCTGGACGACGGGTTCTCCCGGTCCATGGCGGGGCTCGCGGAGCTGGTCAAGAGGAAGCGCAAATTTGGGGAGGGGAAGAAGTACAGCGATGCGGAGCTGAGGCAGCTGGCGGACTTTAAGATCATGGAGTCGAGTGGGTGACCTCCCCGGGGCCGGGTACAAGGGGGGCTGACGGTCGGACAGTCCGGCGGAGGTGCGACGAGGTGGTCAAGGACAAGCGGACCGCGGAGCTGCTCAAGCCGTGGTACAATCTGTTTTGCAAGCGGCCCGTCTATTCGGACACCTAGTGCGTCGCTCCGCGGTGCCCTGCCCGACGATCTGCTCACCGCCTCTCGCCTCCCCAGCCTCCCGACCTTCAACCGTCCAAACGTGACCCTCGTCGACGCCTCCGTGTCCAAAGGCATCGAGCGGATCACGCCCAAGGGCATAGTCGTCGGCGGCAAGGAGTACGAGGTCGACGTTATCATATGGAGCACCGGTAGGGCGCGCGTTTGGAGGAAGGGTGGCGCGATCGCTGATGCGCGTCTCGTACCGCCAGGATTCACCCTCCCCGGGGCGGATTACCACGACTACCGCGTGCTCGGCCGGGACGGCATCCCCGCACGCAAGAAGTGGGCCTCGCAGGGCGGCATGGCCACCGTCTTTGGGATCGCCACCTCGGGCTTCCCCAACTACTTCAACTTCGGCTCCATGCAGGCCGCCGGGTCCGTCAACTTCCCCAGCGTCTTCAACGACATGGGCATCTGGATCGCGCACGTCGTCGGGGAAGCCGTGAGGAGGGGGATCAGGACGGTGGAGGTGACGAGGGAGGCGGAGGAGGAGTGGGTCGCGGAGGTGCTGAGGGCCGCGGCGGCGGTGCCGAGGAACCCGGAGTACGCGGTCAACTGCACGCCAGGTGGGTAGCGGCGTTGGGCGTGGGATTCGGTCTCTGACTCTCCGCCTTCGGTGCAGGCTACTACAACGTGCGTATGTTCACTCGAGACCTCGTGGTTCTTGCGGCGGATCCGGACGCGATCGCTGACCGCCGCCTCCTTCCCCAGGGCGAGGGCATCATCAGCAAGATGCCCAAGCGCGCGCTCGGCGGGCCGTCCCGCAACGTCCCCTACATGGGCGGCCCGCTCCTCTACCGGGAAAAGATCTACGAGTACGTGGCGCGCAACGACCTCGCGGGCTTCCGGATCGAGTACCTGCCCGGGCGGGGGGGCGAGGCAAGGCTGTAGGGCTCTGGGGGGGCGGCGCATTAGAGTACGACATCGTAAAGAGTACATAGAGCTGTTGCGAACACGATGATCCGTACTGACGTATCGGGTGCAAGCCAAGAGCTTCGGGAGGAGCGACGATCGACGGTGGACCGGCGTCGACCTTGGGAGACGCCCGGACGGCATTTGCTTCCCCGCTGCCCATTGTCTCCCCATTGCGGCGCGAACGCTGCGAGTTTGCTGCAAATACCCGATTCCTGCGCTTTCCCGGCGGCCCGACCGCGATCCGATGTCGGACGACGCGCTGCTCCATATGGAGCCCGCGCTGCTCCATATGGAGCCCGTGAGCCCGGGAACGAGCTCCCGCCCTCCCGCGCCTGCGCTGCTCGACTTTTCCCCCGAAGAGTGGCTGGCCATTCTTCCTTTCCGCGCCCCGGCATCCCGACCGTTGGACCCCGCCGCCCGGCGCGTGCCCGACCCGGCGGCCGACGCGCGCAAGGCGGACCCGCTGACCGCCGCCGCGCTCGCCGCGTCCCTGGCCGGCCGCCCGCTGCCCCTGGCGGTGTTCAGGTTCGAGCTGTTTGCGCGGCCGTGGACGCGGAGGAGCCTGCTGCGGGGGTCGGCGCAGATCGTGGCGATCTACGCGCTGCTGGGGAGCATGTGGGTCTGGGGCGGGGATGTTACAGGGGACGCGTTCGGGCGGCGACAGATGGTCGCAGGTGGGTCCCGTGATGCCTTGGCCGGATGGTAGGCCGCCGTTTGACGGCCGTCGGGGCAGGGACGGTCGCCGTCATCCTCACGTATCTGGTCGGCGCCCTCGGGCCGCTCCTCCTCGTCGCGCGCACCCCCGGCACCGGCATGGGCTACCCCTCGGACCTGGATTTGCATGCCTGGGCTGGCATTGCGCGATGGCTGCAGCTCGTTTCCCGCGCTGGGGACGCCGAGGCTGGCACCGCGTCGCAACTGGTCGCCCACGACGCTGACGACCCGAGCTGCCCGTGCGGGCTCCCGGAGTGCGCGGGGAAGCTCCCGCGCTCTGCGGCGTGGATCCAGGCCGGCTACCGCGGCACCCTCGCCCTGGTCGTCTCGCTCGTGCAGGTTTTCATCATCTGGACGCCGCTGGTGCACTACGGCCCGCAGCTCGCCGCCACAGCTTGGGGCATCGCGCTGGTCGCCCTGTTCTGCGTGACGGCGGCGAACTTCGCGCCCTTTTTCTTCTGCAACGTCGAGCCCAACGTCGCGTCGGTCGGGCTCGCGGTGAGGGTGCAGCACCGCGCCATGCGGCTGGCGCTTTCGTCGTTCCTCGGGCGGTGCGGGGCGGAGCTACGGTTCCGCGCCAAGGACGGCGCGCTAACGACCCCTCAGGAAGGAACAGAGGCGCCCGACGCCCGCGCGGAGCTCCACTTCCGGCTGCACAGCCTGCTCGCGGCCTCCTGGGCCGTCGCCGTCGAACCCTCCCTGTACGACAAGGTCTTCATCTCGTTCAACCTCGCGGGACAGCTCGTCGTCGCCGTCATCTACGTCGTGGGTTCCCGCGCTGTTGTGTGCTCTGCCCAGCTGACCGTCTGACCGCCCTCCCGCGACAGTCGACGGGCAACTGCATCCCCGCATGGCAGCTGCTCTTCGTCTCCACCCAACTGGCCACGCTCCTCGCCAACCTGGTCACCCTCGCGGAGCACAACGCCCAGGTGCTCTCGATCGGCCGCCTCCTGCACCTCGCGCGCGCGGACCTCCGCGCGATGCTGGCCTCCCTGCCGCCCGGTGCCTTCCCGCCGGCGGGCATCCTCGCGCACGAATCGCTGCTGGGCTCGCTGGCGGACGTCGAGGGGCGGAGGGCCAGGTTCCTCGGGTTCGCGGTCGATTTCGGAGTCGTGAGGACGGTGCTCGTCACCCTGTTCACGCTGGGGGTCGGGCTGTGGAGCGTGCTGCGGGCGGGTGGGGTGGTGCTGACGGTGCAGAGCGTGTGCCCTGGGCCGTGAGCGAATCGAACGAGGGCGGCCGATGGCGTGCGATCGGTGACACATCGTCTAGGGACCCCGAGTTCAGGAAATCCCTCAGGTCCCTACGCGTCCCGTCCCAAGTCGGCGTCGCAGGAACCCATCGCGGGCTGCGGGACGCTCTTGCGCGCTCTCCCCGCAGAGCTTTATATCCTTTTGTCCCTCCCGGGCCGTCTAACGGGCGGCCTCGGAGCACCAGCGCCTTCGCGCGCCACACCGCCCGCGACCTGAACAGTGTAGCCTCGCTCCAATCGCGGCCCTCGCCATGTCGCTCGAGTCGACCTTCCGCCACAACGTGCTCGCGCCCACGCGGCGTGGGCGTCTGACCGCCGCCGCCGCGGTGTTTGACCTCCGTGGGCCGCCCGGGTTCCCGCCGCACCCAACCTGACCTTGTCCTCCATATAATCGGCAGTGTTCCTCATCCTGATGGCGCTCGCCGCCGCCGGCCCGCTGCTCATCCCGGGCATCTTCTGGACGCGGTACAACGGCGCGCAGATGGGGCCGTGGGAGGGCAACCCGCGGATCGCCCCCATGCAGGCCCGGCCGGCCGACGAGACGCGCAGGTTCAACATCTCCACCGGCATCTTCGGCTCGTGCCGCACAGAGGTCGGCCGCATGCGCGCCACGTTCGGGCCCGCGGCGATCAACAACCGCCCCGGGCCCGGCGTCGCGCAGCCCCTCGGCAGCGTCTCGATCGCCCCCGTCGAGGGCGGCATGGCCGCGTCGCGGTCGCCCAACCACCCGCGGATGTACCCCCCCGCGGGGCAGAGGGCCGACGACGACGACCGCAGGCCCAAGGGGATGCCCATGCACGGCGGGCCGGTGCCCAACATCAACAGGACCACCGAGGTGCAGGTGGCCGTGAACGCCAAGATCGAGTGGAGCAGGGGCGGTGCCTCGTGCTTCTACTACGGCACGGGGGAGGACCCCTTCGTGGCCGTGAGTTCCCCTCCCCAGGTCTCCACGGATGCGAGTCAAGCTGATGCCCCGTGCGCCCGTGCCCGACGACAGAAAACCTACCCCCTCTCCCTCCTCGCCGTCCTCGCCGCCTTCCAGGTGATCTCCGGCACCCTCGCCTTCGCCACCCTCGCGTGCCTCTTCGTCGCGCGCGACCCGGTCGTCGGCCTCGTCCTCGGCGCCGCCGCGCTGGCCACCTACCTGCCCGTGTTTGCCGTCGCGGCGTGGATGGGCGACGACATGGCGGCGCACCTGTGGTCGTACGAATCGCGCTCATCGGGGCCCGGCCTTGCGCGTGGGTTCCCTCCCGCCGTCCCCGCCTCCGGTTCCGCGCTGACGCGACCCTCCCGTTCCGGCAGTCGGGTCCGCCGCCTTTGCCCTCCTCACCATCTCCTCGTGCCTCCTCCGCCCGCTCGCGCTGCTCTCCTCCCCCCGCGCCCCGGGCGCCTCCGAAGAGGCCCCGCCGGTGCCGGAGAAGCCGGATGCGAAGGAGTACCTCCCGCTGGGGGAGCAGGGCGGGCTGCCGCCGTACGAGGCGAGGAAGGAGGAGGAGGCTAAGGAAGCCGAGGAGGAGGAGCTGGTGCCGGCAAAATCGGGGGCGGTGCCCGCGGAAGCCGCGCCCGAAGCCGAGGCCGGCGCCGGCGCTGCGGACCACGGGGAGGAGGAAGAGGAGGAGGAGGGGTCGGGGGTGGACCTGCAGCGCGTGCAGGGATTCGATTGATGCAACCCGACGGGACCTCGGGACTCATATTTGAACCGCGTACATCAGCCCGCAATCGCGAACATTCGAGACCCCGCGCCGACCGCGTCAACCGTCCCCTCCCCCTTCCCGATCAACGCCGATCCCGCACCGTCCCGCCACCGAGCCGCCCTCTGCCCGCGAAACGCAGTGCCCTCGAAAATGATCCGAGTGACGCCCTTCCCCGACTGCAACCGTGATGGCGGGGGGGGCGTGTGGAGGCGTTGGGGCGATCGCTTTCCGCCCCACGCTACCACCATTGAGGCGTGCCTGGACCTTTCGGGCGCGCCTACGATGGCTTTTAGAATCGATCCATTTGCATTCGCCGCGCCATAGAAACTGTTCTTGGTGTGGGCCCAAGGCCCAGCGCGTTCCGCCGCCCGGGCCTGCCCTTGGCGATTTCCGCACCGGCCGCGCCTCCCTCTCACAGCGACTAGTCAAGGCGCATTCGCATTCTCGGCATACAGCGGGATCGCGGTTTCGCCAGCTGCGAGAACGGCCCTGCGCAGCCCGCTGGGGAGGGGCTGAATCACCACAAGGCCGGGCGATCGAATTCGTTTCACACACAGGTCCCGCTACTCGAGCTTGCCGGAGTCGCCGCGTGCGAATTTGCAACCGCTAGAGCACAGTCTCCATCGCAAAAGGCGCGTGGTGCCTCCTGCGTCGCATCGGGGAACGGCACGGCCAAAACATGCTTCTGAGCGGGCCAGAAACCGCGGTTCGGCTCAAGCAGACCGGCAAGCTTGGCCCGGACGAGATTGCTGCTGTACTCGCAATTCACCGAACGACGTATTTCCGTTGGATCCGCCGATGTGGGGCTCAGACCGTTCCGGACCATCCCCGCAAGGCCTTCCGCAAGGTGTCCGAGGAAATGGTCCGGCACGTAGTTGACGAGGCCAAAGCTCGCGTCCGCGTGACGCAAAGGGAGCTCGCTGCTGACCTGGCGGAAAAGTTTGGCGTTTTGGTGTCGCAGCAGCATATCTCGCGGCTGCTGAAGGCCAACAGGGTCACGAGGAAGAAGCTCACCATTAAGAGCGCCGAAGCCCTGAAACAACCCGAGCGGCACCGCATGTTCCACGAGAGGGTCACTTCCTTTGATTTGGGGCGCCTAGGTGCCTTGGACGAGTCCTCATTCCAACTCAACGATCCGGGGCGCTTCGGCTACTCGGAGAAGGGGACTCCCGCCGTCGTATACCTGCCAGGGAACCGGGGCCCCAAGGTGACCCTTTGCCTCGCCATCTCACCCACTCCGCGACCCGGTAATCACACTGGAAACGTGATCTCGTACCAGATCTACAGCGGCAACATGAACACCGAGAGGTTCTGTGCTTTTCTCAAGACTATTCGCGCCGGGGCTTGTGGGTCCGAGTCCCTGGGCGTTATCCTGGACAATGCGGGTTTCCACGGCTCTCCTCTGCGGGCAAGGAAGACCACGGACGGCACGGCAATAATAAAGAACCTCTCGGGCAAGTCGTTCCTTGCGGTCCAGGCCGTAGCAAAGGCCAACAATCTGAGCCTCATCTACCTGCGACCGAGATCGCCGGAATTTAACCCGACCGAGTACGTGTTTGCCACGATCAAGAACCTCGTGAGGCGGGACTGCCCCAGGACGGTGCCGGATCTCGTCCGGTCCATCGAGAGGGCCATTCAAATCGTCGGCCACGGCGATCTGATGGCGACGTTCCGGCACTGCTTGAAGCTAAGCGAGGCTGAGTTTGTGCGCATCGCGGAATCCGCGTCCGCCGGCAAATGTGTGGCGCGGAAGGTCACACTACAAGGTCAGATCTCTGCCTTTGCTTCTCCGGCTCCTCAGACGTGCCCTTCCGCGATGGAGGGCGCAGCAGCGACCCAGACCGAAGCAAACGCGGCCGAGCGGCTCGCTGAAGAGGTGGACTGCCATGACGGTTGCGCATCGGGCATGCAGACCGCGCTGACTCACGACAACGCCCACTCCGAGCAGGCTCGCAACCTCGGCGTCGCCCACATCAACCCGCACCAAAAGCACACTTTGCTGACCCTGAGGGAAGTTCTCCACGTCGATGGTTCGGCGAGGGAATTCTTTGGGCCGTGGAACGACTTCACGGACTCCGCTCAAAGGACCGCGGGCTTCGACGCTGCGGACGTCCTCGGGGGCCTCTCCAACCTCGGTGAAGCTCCTTTTGAGTTCATCTGTCAGCGGGTGGCATCGGGTCGGGGGTACAAGCTGGAGCGCGAGCTTTTCGTCGCGCGCCTCCGGAACATCGTCGCCCGGCGGCGCCGGGTCGCCCCCAGTCTGATCGGACCAGACGCACCGGCACCTCCCTTTTTCCGCCCCGCGGACGATGGCGCGGATCTGGGACCGCCGTCAGCCCCCGACGTCTCCATCTCCCAGCTGGATAACCTCGCCCGCTATGCCGACGTCCCACCGGAACTTAACGTCTCGTTCAAGAAAGCCAGCCGCGCCGCGTTGAAACAGCTGTTTCCGCTCTCAGCCCTTGCAAACGACACCGTGCTGGACGAGAGGTTCGCCATCCTCCTATCGGGCCTTGTACGAAACGGTCGTGGACCAGAATGGCTACGTGCGCTCGCTGTTTCTCTCTGGGGACAGCTCGGCCCGGCCGGGAGGGCACGCATGGACAGCTTCGAAACATCCGAGACAGCACGTCGTGCTCTGCATTATGTTCACCAGCCCATTTCGAAGGTCTGTCGGTTGGAGTACCTCGAACGCGCGGCTTCGACCGAGTCTCTGCCAAGGAACCTTAGGCAGATACTGGAGGAAGCGTGCCGCACGCAGAAGGACCAGCAGGGCCGCTCGCTTTTTGATGCGTCGCCCGGCCTGGAGTACTTCCTTGCTTCGCTCTCCCTCCCGCAGCGATGCAAGATAGTCATGGCGGCGCGTTTGCCGGATAGTGTGGCGAGTCGCAATGCGGAAGGGCGCAAGAGATTCTTCGATTGGGCGGTGTGGAACCCGATGGCGGCCAACGAGGAGGCCCTCGCCATCGAGAATCCGGGTTCCGTTCCCGTGCTGGTGTGCAATCTCCTGTCGAGCAGCCCCGCAATCCCAAACTGATTTTTGCCCCGGCAGCTGCTTTCGTTCCCGGGCCTTTTCCAGATGAGCCCGGGCGTACCTGGACTGGATGCAGAGGGCGATAAGCTGCTGGCAACCCTGTTCCTGAAGGCGGAGCAGCTCGGGTGGGAACACTCTTCCATGGTGACGCTGCGGCTGCTGGAGTCGGGGCCCAAGATGCGCGATTTTACCCTGGACTTGTGCGGTATGCCCGCGCTGGTGCGCGGTAGCAACCCCGAAGCACGGCAGGAGGCCGCGCGCACCGCGCTCGACGCCAAGCTCCACTTCCTCGCGGAATCCGTTGGACTGCTGGACTTCGGCCGTATCCAGAAGCGGGATTGTCCGCTCTGTTCCTTCAGTGTGCAGGTGGAAGGCGAAGTCCCGGCGAAGGCTGGGCGGCGGCGCAAGGTCGCGGCGTCGGGGATGGTGGCTGACGGAGCTGCGCGGGAGCGTGTCTATGACGCCGAGCTTCGGCTCCTCCACCACGTCAAGGGTGCGCACCTCACCTGCAGAGCGTGCCCGGGGAAGGGACATCAGTTCGACCTCGAGAGTGAGTTCCGGCAGCATGTCGAGGAGAACCACCGTGGGGCGTGAGTTGCACCGCGCTTTCCATGCATGCCTGGGACCGATGCGAAGCTGACCGCCGCCGCGGACAGTTTGGTCGCCCCAAGGAATCTCACCACGTCGTTCGGCCAGTTCATTGCCAACGCACACTACATTGTCCCGTTCGCGTCGACAAACCTCAAAGCCAACATTCCTACGGGCCTCGGCGGCTCGTCCTGCCCTTTCTGTTTCGCCGGTGGCGGGAGGCACCGGCAGGAGTGCTCTCCGAAGCGGCGGTGGGTCGCGCTCAACGGCTTCCTCGCACTTGGCGACCCCCAGCACGAGCGATACAAGACGATGACGGAGCTGGCCGTCGAGTGGTTCCCGGCGGCCGAGGTGTGCCACCCATGGGCGCGGGGCCCGTACGAGCAAGTCGGGCCCCTCATCACCAAGGCCTGCACCCTCGCCGCCATCTTATTCAAGATCATCTGGACCAAGATCTTGTTGCAGATCCACAACAAAGAGCTCCCGGACCAAGACGGATCCGTCACGCAGGACATGCTCGCCAGCTTTCCCCCGTCTTACGTCGCAAAGATTGCCATCCACGCCGTGCTTGGTGCCGGCCAGATGTCCGCCGCTGTTGGAACCCGCCGCGCGGGAAAGCAGAAGTCGGCCGGGCTCGGTGCTGGGGCGAGATACTCGGGCCATTCGGGGGCGCCAGGAGTGGAGCAGCTTGTGGACGGCGGTCCGGACCTCGGAGCCAACGACGACGATCGAGACGAGGTGCTCGAGGACGTTGACTTCGAGGACGATGACGACGCGATGGCCGAGGACCAGGCCGGCGCCAAGATCTTGGCCGACTTCTTGCACGGCGAGCTGGATCAGATTGAGGACGAGGACTTGGTTACGGCTGAGGACACCCCCGATCTCTCGCAGGTTGCTGATCAGGGCGCACCGTCCGTTCTCACCGTCGCGGAGCACAACGCAGCGGCAAAGCTTGTCCGCAAGGCGGCCGTTGCTGCGTTTGCAGAGGCGCGGGAACTTGTGGGCGAGACGTACGACAAGCTCAGGCCGCTTTTCGTGCAGGGACCTTTGCTCCGCTATGCCGAGCAGGTCGCTTTCAACCGAGCTCGAAGCGTGCCGCAGCGGCTGCTGACTGCGCTCAAGGTTCTCATCCGTCGCTTCCTACGCGGGGAGGTGAACGCGGGCGTCGGCCGGAGGCGGATTGGCCCAATCCTCAGCTACGCTCTGGCAAAGCTCGGATATGGGGACGACGACTTCTCCAATTTCCCGTTCGAAAGCGCATTTGGCTGTGGTCTCGCCGAGGCCACGGAGCTCAGGGTCGGGCTGGGGAGGCTCCTCCGGCCGTTCAGAGGCTTGCAGCTGAACCGGATCGTTGACCTCCGGGATTCAAAACAGAAGCCGCCGGTGCCGGCAACCGTTTCGCAGCGGAGGGTTATCGCTCGGGTCCTGCAGGACAAGCAGGCGGGCAACCCCGTGGCGGCCGCGGTGCGAACCGTGAACCTGCCGAAGGGCAAGCCGCGCGGAAAGGTCGACGCGGAAACGGAGGCGGTGCGCAGCTACCTCCAGAACATTTGGGAGACGCTGCCGCGGGCCTCACCTGCGGAGAAGGCTGACTTGCGAAAGGTGGAGCTGCAGGAGCTGAGGGACTGGGTGGTTGCAAACCGTCTACAGCTTCGGAGCATCCCCTTCCGCTACCCGGCCGTGACCACGGCAACGATTCGGTCGACAGAGCAGAAACCCAAGTTCTGGGTCCCCGAGCACGCCGAGGACATGAACGAGGCGGCGGCGGCGGCATTGGTGGGGCAGAACCGGCCCCACTGGGAAAGCGAGAAGCTTCTGGTGGCGCGGATGAGCGAGTATGACCTCGACAAGTGTCGTTCATCCACGAACCCCGCGGACGAAGCCTTCGGCTTCCAGATGTGCTTCATCGCCCTGCACGAGCTCGAAAAGCAGGACGAGGCGCTGAAGAAGAGGGCCGCGTCCGCGGCTGCTGCACTGCCGGAACCTGGAACGGCGCGGAGGACGAGCACCGCCAGGGACCCCGATTCAACCCCAACTTTCCCAACCATTTCAACTGCTCCGGTCAAGGACAGGGAGGCTTCGAACAAGACCAGGAGGGCCCGCAACACGTGGCGGCCGCACCGCGTCGAGAAGCGGCATTACAGCAAGAATGGCTCCCCGAAGCGATGGCACGGGTTCGTCGTGAGCTTCCGTAAGCGCCGACCGCAGCCGGGGCCCGAGGGACTCGCCAAGAAGGAGACCATGGAGACGAAGCGGCGGGAGCGCAAGGCGGCCGCCGCCGCCGCGATGGCGGGGCTTGGCGCCGCCCAGACCGGCAAGGAAAAGGCAGCCTCGTGGGCGCGGCGGAAGCTTCGGGCTGCGGTCGCCGAAATCAGCTTGTCCCCCGTGACCGTCTACATCTCGGCCTCGGATCTGCCCGAGTTTTTGTCCAAGCTGGGCGTGGAGGTCGCGCCTGGCATCGACACCTCGCGCGTTGACTCGGACTACCTATTCGGCCACCTGCTCAACGGCGGCAACCAACTCGTCAACGAGGACCGGCTCTTCCGCCTCCGTCAGCAGGGCAAAGTCTCGGCCAGGGGCCATGCCGCCGCCACGCAGCCCATCTATCGTCGCACCGCGGACGTTCTGAGGTACTCCGGCGTCCGGGGCATCTATCATTGCGGCAGCACCCTGGGCATTCTTAACGAAGAAGTCTCCTTCGTGGAAAAGGTCTCGTTCCAGCAGTCGCAGCAGCAGGAGCGGCAAAACACGACACAGGACGTCGAGCCGCCAAAGCGCGCAGCGCATTCGCCAGCAGCCGCGCCGGCTCCTCCTGTTCAAACTCGGCCCACCGTCTCCGTTCCCGCCGCAGCTCATGTGCCCGCCGGTCTTGCTGCTTTCGAAGTGGATGTTTCGTTCCCTCGCGATGTTCCGATGGATCCCTACCCGCCGCTCTACACCGGTCCATGGCTGCCAAACGGCGATCCGGACCCGCCGTGCGACATGGCTGTCTTCGATGGTGGGCATTTTGCTCAGTGACGCACGGGTTCGGAGGCTGATCGGATCCTCACTTTTCCAGGCCAGAATCGGATTTGGCATGGGGGCATGGTCTACTACCTGCAGGCGACGGCCCAAGGGGACGAATCGGTCCCGATGGATTGGGAGCCCTCTTATTGTGCCAGCAGCAACCTTAACTTCACCACCATGCCTTCCGAGCCTCCGGCGGACTGCGGCATCCCCGCCGCGGTCCCGCCGGAACCCCCGCCCTTTAACTCCTTCGTCGAACCACCAGCCTCGACTTCTCTCCCTGCCTCCATTCCCCCGGAACCGCCCCCGCATTGGGTGCACGACCCGTGCTCGTGCTGTCAAGATGCCGCCTGCAAGGCCGTGGACTGTGCGCCCAACGTGTTCGCGCCCCTGAGCTCGGGGCACAACGACCCTCCCTGCGCGACTGTCTCGCCCGGTGACTCGGTGCCCGAGACTTCTGTGCATCCATGCGCGGCCCTTCCTTTCCCCGACTTCTCGCCGCCACTTCCTTCCCCCTTCCTTTCTTGCTTCCCTCCCGAAGTCGTCGTTTGCGCGGTCGAACCGTCGCCGCCGACGGTAACGGTCGAGGGCAAGTTCGCTGCCCCCGTACCTCCTCAGCTGGCCCCGACCCCGGTTCCGCTCCCGCCGCGTTCTGCCGAGCCGTTGCCGCGGCCCCCGGTCGACTTCAAGACTGGCATTCCCGTCTACTACCTCAGCCGCCCTGACCATGTGTCCGTGCTGGCACCCAATCTCCTGCACATGCCGACGCAGGCGGAAATGTTCGAGCGGGCCGAGCGCGGCGAGCCAGTGGAGGGCGGGGTCGTCGACGTGGATCCGAATCGCTGGTTTCTGGCTGTTGCCAACCGCCGCGTCGACGTGCGGCTCGTTGCCAAGAGCCTGAACCCCGGGCCGAACGGACGCTACGACTTCGCCAACAGTCATCTGCCGGGGACAACGGAGCGCATCACCGTGACCAATGCCGACGGCACCAAGTCGCACTACGTGCCGAAGCGGGCGAACCCGTCCAAGGCCGACGGTTCCGTCAGCTTCGGGAGGATCGTCGGCTTCCACCTAGAGCACTCCTGCTCCGATACTAAGCGGATCGCAAGGTCTTTCGGTCCGTCGCCGCCTGCCGCTGGAGCGTGCAGACACCACCCGCTCTGGGAGCCCAAGATCTCGGAGTTCAAGCCGCCGGCGCCCGATTCGCGCCCCAACGACGCTGCAAAGGCGGAGAAGCACGCTCGGCGCAACATCGAACTGTTCCCGACCCCTGGCGGCTGCACGGACGAGTTTGGTGCCAAGCTGTGGGGCGAGGTCGCTGGTGCCGGCCGTGCGGGGACCCCGGCGCTGCCGGAGCTCATCCTCGGTGTTCCGGCCAAGCTCGACCGCCGCCTGTGCGGCTACGACAAGGCGGCCGCGCGTCTGAATGCCACCAAGCGGACCACCATGCTGGACGTCAACGATTGCGAGGGCAACCCTGTGCAGAAGTCTCTCCACGATTTCGAGCGCGACCTGCCCTCTCAACGCACAACGAACAGTGCAGCCTTCTCGGACTACACGAGGGCGCTGCTGCCACAACTCGACCGCATCCTGGACGTCTACTGTTCCGGAGAACGGAGGTGGGCAAGCCAATCCCTGTGGCAACGACTTCGCTCACGCATCCTGCAGCCTGGATCGTGTGCGCACGATTCGCCGGCGCCGCGAGGTCCTCAGCTGGATCTGTCGCGACATGTGTCGCAACCCGTATTCGGGCAAGTACGATCCACAGACGACCATCGCATACGGCGCCGCGCGATTCGGCCATGCGAGCAAGGGCGGCCCGGCCTCCCGGATCGTTCGCTTCAGGGCGGAGCTGGCCAAGGCCGGGATCATGGTCTTGGTCAACGAGTACCTCACGTCCCAAATGTGCAGCTGGTGCGGCAACCGCCGTGATCATCCGACTCGCCTGACGTCCTTTCCAGCTGCAAGACCACCTATGTCGTCGGAATCCGGAACCCCGGCTCCAAGGGCGAGGTGCGCGGGGTGAAATACTGTCCCCTCTGCCGCCGCTTCTGGATGCGCGACGTGAACAGTGTGCACTCCATGGAGCACCTCTTCTGGTTCGGCCTCATCACCGGAGGGGAGCGCCCCTGGCCGTTCAGGCCGGACACCAGGAAGCCGAAGCCGCAGCCCAAGCTCCGAGCTGGGACTGGTGCAGCGCCGCGCAAGTCCGCGGGTGAGCGCGCTCGCATTCGCGACGGTCATCCCGAGCGTCATCCCGAGCTGATCCGGGAGCTCCAGGTGCCGCCACAGGCCGCAAGCGTACGGCCGCAAGCGCCGCGAATGGGTCGGTCAAGAAGCTCAAGCCGGCAAGCTGACCTGGCCGCGGAAACAGTTACAAGTTGGCGTGCCATGCACCGCGTGGGCGCCATTGCATTTGCTTGATCGAGGTGGAGTCCGTCAGGGACCGCCTTTTATTCGCAGGCTCGATGATGAACATTGCTGCTAGGCCGCAAAGGATTGCGGCACAGGGGGCACAGTAGCAGTTTCTGAGAGTGTAGCTAATGCCTCCCGGACCCCCCTGACCCGAACACCCCGCCCCGAGAGTATGGACCCCCCTGACACAGGGCAGGGGCCCAATGATGCGGCCGCTCCCGTGGTCCTGCCTGATGGCAAGGTCTCCCCTGCGCTCGCCGCGGCCTCCTCGGAGGCGCTTGCGAATCCCGTCCACTCTTCCCACGCTCCCGGCGTCGCTGCCTCTCCTCGCCTCCCTGGCGCGGCAGAGGAGCCCGCGCCGGCCCCCGCTGGTGCTACGGCTCAGCTGACAGGTTCTAAGGAGGACGCTGCTGAATCGACCACTGAAATCCGCCCCGCGTCCGCCAACGGCGGCGCCCGGGAGGAGCCGGCTCAGCACAATCGTCTCCCGAAAGCAACCGCCCCCGCCACGCGCCTGGGGTCTCGCTCTTTCGCCGCAGCAACGTCGCGCACCTCGCCCGACCGCCCGATTGTTCGTGTCACGGACGGCGCGATGGCGGAGCATC
Organism: Hyaloraphidium curvatum; assembly: GCA_025558095.1. Classification (NCBI taxonomy): domain Eukaryota; kingdom Fungi; phylum Monoblepharomycota; class Hyaloraphidiomycetes; order Hyaloraphidiales; family Hyaloraphidiaceae; genus Hyaloraphidium; species Hyaloraphidium curvatum. The sequence goes on along the minus strand of JAIVFI010000005.1, from coordinate 4,449 downwards.
TGGCTTCTGCCATGCCTTTCTCGGCGCCCACCAACTACGCCAAGCTCATCGATCGGGTGCAACCGCACGCCAACGGTCGGGGCTACACGCCGGCCTTCATTGGGCCTGTCCCCCACTGCCTCATCGACCTCAACGGTGTGCCAAAGGACCGACGGCGCGTCGTCGCCGAAGCCGTGGCGAAGGCGACCTTCCCCACCACCGTCTTCACGACCGAGACGCGAGGCTACAACCCGCGTTACTCGCGACTGGACCTCTTCTGTGTTGTTGGTGCTGTCGACGGGGCAGACGCTATCAACGCCTTGGTGGAGCAGGGGGTGCTGGAGGTCAAGTTCCCAAACGGACCGACGCGTCGGCTGCGCATCCACCCTGTCTTCAAGGACACGCACGCCGAGCTCAAGATCGGGCCCATGATCGTCCCTGGTTCGGTGCACGAGTGCCCGGACTGGTGGGCCCGCCTCTACGCGACTTTCCAGAACCACTATGGGGCCCCTTGCCAAGTCATTGAAGCGGCTCCCATCTCGGGCACCGACAGCAACGCCTTCTGGCGGGTCACTTTCGACGTCTCGCAGTGCGGGGTTGATGCCTTCTTTGACCGCGCAGCACGCATTGGCCCACCCTCGTACTGCTTCCTTGACTCGTGGGGGACGCTCCTCCAGCACAAGCTCCTTCGCCCAGCTGTCCGCTATGACAGTAGCAACGGACAGTGCGGCCACTGCAAGCGCACGGGCGGCCACGTCGGTGACGATGCCACGTGCACCAACTGTGCTTACTGCCCAGACGGTCTCAACCGCATGAATCCCGGCGCCTTTGCCAGCCCGCAAGCACGCCGTGCACACGAGGCGGACTGCATTCACAACCCGGCCAACGTACGGCTCTCTCCCCCAACGGTGGAGCCCGCCACGACCCCACGGCTGCCCCCCCTGAGGGAAGAGGTCGTTCCTCGGCATCTGGCTTCCCCCACCGCCCCTGCGGCCGACGAGTGGCTTACAGCTGGGCCGTCCGGCAAGCGCGCAGGCTCTGCGCCCCCAGCTCTTGCCCAGCCAGTGGCCAAGGCGTCCCACAACCGGTTTTCGGCACTTGGTGGTGGTAGTGCCGGTGCTTCGGTCGATTGGGGGGAGTCTGACGCCGCCGAAAAGATGGATTTCCATGGTCTTCCCATTTTGGAGCCGGCTGACAAGGATGGGGACGAGGACATGGGTGGTGCCGACCAGCTGGCCGCTGAGAACGCCATCAGCAGTGCTGCACAGCAGGTTGCAGCCAATACCGCGCTGGAGGATCTGGAGCTTGCTGCTCCCGCAATGGAGGGCACGGAATCTGCGATGGAGGAGGATGCCACCGGCTCTGAGGCCTCGGGTGGAAACGACGCTGCCTCCGAAGCCTCTGCTGAGGGCGATGGTTCGAACTCGGAGGCACCAAGCGAAGACATGCACACGGCCGATGAGGCCGCTGGGGCATCCGCGGTTGGTGATCCTACGATGGCCCCAGGCCCCAAGCACGCAGGCAAGGGCCGTCCCGTGGAGGATGTGGCAGGGACAAACCCGGACAAGGTTGCCAAGCCGTATCAGCAAATCGACGTCAAATCCGCCAAAGCGGAACGGAAGGCCAAGGCGGCCGCTCGCAAGCCCGGCTCCCCCCAGGCCAAGGCCGCCTCCATGTCAACCGGATCCCTGCTGCCGGCTCCTGGCTCACCGTCCTTGAATGCCTAAAACACCACCAAGCAAGTGGCAACGCCGAGTAGTGGGCTGCTCTTCTCGGCGCCGAGCTCGTCCGGATACCTCCCGGGCGCGGTCAGCCCCTCCATCTTTTGCTGTTTTGCAGTCTTCACCGGTACGCCAACTACCACTATCTACAACGTCTCACCGAGTTCCGAGGCCGTTCGCGGCAGCAGGGGAGACTTCCGACATTGACCCCGCGTCCCCCGGGGCCCCTCGGCCAAATGCCGTGCCTAGCTTGGCCGAGGGTCACACTCTGCCCACGCCGCCCCGCGGCTCCTCCCGCTTGCCGGCACCAGCGGGGGGGAAAGGGGCGGCACGCTCGGAAGTATCTCCCTCCTCGTCATCGCCGATCTTGATCGCTGATGCCCCGGCTTCGGCCGCTTCCATGCTCCCGGCGCACCCAGGCCATCCTCCGTGGGAAACCCCAGCTGCAACCGCCGTGCCGAGCTTGCAGCTGCCGCCTGCGCCGCCCCGCACAACCCCCGGCACGCCGCCGGCACCAACGGCCGGGGGGGGGCAGAGCTCCTCGGAAGTATCCACTCCGACGCGCACCTTGCCTCCTTGGTATGCTCACACGGAGCCCGGTTCGCCGGCGCACCTCGAATGGCCAGGTTCCGAGCTCCTCGATGACGGCGGCCGTGATGCTATCGGTGACGCGTGGTCGGCGCTTGCGGCCTGGCACAGGGCGGGGGGCGACCTGACCGAGTCACAGGAGGTTTGGATGCGGACACATGCGCTCGACGATTGGGATATCTCGTCGGACAAAGCACCGTCCGCGGTAGCTGATCCTGGCGGCGGGACACCGGCATCGCCGCCGCCACCGTATTCGCCATGAGCCGCACGCCGCTCCTGCCTTACAGCTGCCACCGCTGCGCGGCAGCTTTCGCCAACATCGGAGCTCTATCTCTTCATCACCAATCTTGCATCGACGGCGATGTGCCGATGGCGGAGGCGCCTGCTGAACCCGGCCTCCATGCGTGCCCGGTTGATGGTTGCCGCTTCCAGCCAACTCCAAACAAAAACAAACGGGACGGTCATCTTCGGGTCACACGGAGCCCGGAGCACTGGTTGGCGATGCAGCGCCTGTCTGCCGATGCGTTGCGCGCCATGGGGCTCGCGCGGTGCGGGGGTTGCCGGCGTCCCTACGCCGCAAACGCCTCTGGTGCCGGTGTTTCTGGACAGCACACCTCGTGCAACCCGGACGCAGCTAACCCGCCACTCGGCGTCTCTTTAGCTTCGCTTCCACCCGATCTCGTCGAGTTCCTCGACCGCGTGCGTGCCGAGCGGGCGGCTGCCACGGGACGCGCGGAGGGACCGGCGTCACCGGCGGCATCGTCGGCATCTCCCCGTGCTTCGCCACCCGCGCCCGCGCTGATGGCGGCCCTTGCGGCCGCCCGGGTTGCGGCCGACGCCCCGCAGGACGTCCAGGCGCAACGGGCGGCGCTGGCGGCGGCGGCGGCGGCGGCGCGTGCCGCCCCGGACGGCGGTGATCCCCCAGGCGGCGACGGCGCGCCGGGCGGCAACGCCGCGGCTGGCGGGCACGGCAACGGCGGTGATCCGGGCGACCCAGGCGACGGTGGTCCACCCGGGGGTCCCGGGCCTGATCCGCCGCCGGGCGGGGGCGCGGGGGCGCCGCCGCCGGAGCCGCTGAAGCACCGCTACCGGACCACCACCTGGAGCACGCTCGCCTTCCGGGCCAGCGAGTCTTTCCAACGGGCCTACGAGGACCCGGCGGCACCGGAAACCGACCTGCACCGCACTCTCACCGCCTACCTTGCGTTTGGCGGCTACGTCATGTCGGGGGACTACATGTACGAGCAGAACTACTTCGCCGCCCGTCAGGTCAACCGGGGCGCGCGGCGGGACGGGCTGCGGCCGCTCAACTACCAGCTCTTCAAGGCCATCGTGCTTGCCGCCTTGAAGGGCGCTCCTGGTGCTGCGTCCGCGGCGCTCTCGGGGGAGGCCGTTCCGGCTGGCTTCACGCCCACGCTGCAGGCGGAACTGGAGGAGCTGTACCCGGGGCCGCGGGAGGGAGAGCCGCTGTGTCGGCTGTCTCTGCCCCCCAACGCGCCCGCGCCCTGCCCTGCCTACACGGACGCGGCTTTCCTGGAGGACATCTGGGCCCGGTTGCGCCGGAAGAAGGACGGCGTGGGGGCCGGCATGTCGGGTTTCAGCATGGCCAAACTTTTCATCGTGCACAACTGCGAGAACGACGCGACGCGACGGAAGCTCCGCCCGCTGGCGGCCATGGTGCACGGCGTGTGCACTGGCCGACTCGACACCCCCATGCTCCGGCCGCTCCTCACGGATCAAATCCTCGTCCCTCTGCTCAAGCCGGAGGGGGGGCTCCGGCCGATTGGCATTATGGAGGGCATCACGCGGCTCGCGGGCTCGTACCTGGCCGTGCGGCACAAGGCTCTTCTGAGGAAGCTCCAACAGCAGGAGGACCTGGGTCACGGGGTGGACGGGGGCGCGGAGGCGACCGCCCACGCGGTGAACGCGTGGCTGGCGGCCTTCCCCGACCACGTCGTCATGAAGGTCGACTCTAGGAACGCCTTCAATACGCTGCGCCGCCTCTTCGCGCGCGAGGTGGTCCGCCAGGTGCCTCAGCTTATCCCGTACTACAACCTCGTTTACTCGCGCCCTTCCCACGCCTACTTCCGCGACCGGCGCTCGGCGGAGCTCCTTTTCCGGATCACCATGTACGAGGGCAACATCCAGGGCGACCCGCTGT